>CM019825.1:62670413-63870413 GCA_009763385.1 Coix lacryma-jobi var. lacryma-jobi
ATCGGCGGCAACCTTGGGCTTGCCTCAACGGGGACTAGCTTGGTGGCGACCAAGTGAACCTCGGGATAAAATCGCCGTGTCAACTGTTCATCCCGTTGGTTTGCATTCCATACACAAGCTTGTATTTACTTTCATATATTGTGCTTGTGTAGTTGCTCTTGTAATTAGTTAGCTTGTGTAGCTTGCTAGTTACCCTCTTTGCTTGGTGTGCTTAGAAGTAGTTCTCTTGCGTGACTAATTGGCTTGAGTAGCCTGTTAGTCACATTGCTAGTTTGTGTAGCTAAGAGTTGAGCTCTTTAATTTGGCATGTGTAGCCTTGTTATTGAGCATTGCTAGTGAGCTTAGGAGCTTTTGTGCTTTGCTTATGATTGTGTAGGAGCTCCCCCGGTTTGAGTACTAGTGCTTAGGTTTGTGTAACCTTGCAAGTTAGAATTGTTTAGGTGAG
Source organism: Coix lacryma-jobi var. lacryma-jobi (assembly GCA_009763385.1). Taxonomy (NCBI): domain Eukaryota; kingdom Viridiplantae; phylum Streptophyta; class Magnoliopsida; order Poales; family Poaceae; genus Coix; species Coix lacryma-jobi. The sequence continues at coordinate 62,670,859 of CM019825.1, forward strand.
CTTAGCTAGCCTGACACTATTGCTTTGTTTAGGATCTTTTATAAGGTGTCTAGAGTATAGGTAGAGGGGTGTAGTCTTGGCTAGACCGATAGTTTTAATTCCGCATTTGTTTCGGTTAGCCGCTCCGATTATGTTTAAGTTTTAGAAAGGAATATTCACCCCCTCTAGTCCGCCATCTGACCCTTCAGGTACACACTTCTAGAAGGTGCTGATGTCACCTGATGAATAGTGCTGTGGGTCCCACGAAGGGGGGATCGGCGACCCCCCTATGACAGGGCTGGCCCATTCTTCTCTCCCTTGGTGACCCCACAGTCATGGAGCAAGTCTGTGAAGTTGGTTGCATTTGGTTTTCGTGTGGACCCATGAATCCATGTGCTCTCATCTTGCACCATTGAGCAAAAGCACATGCTTGATCCAATGGTTGATATGGCTTGAACATGCTTCTCTGGATTATGCCATGTCACCATGGCGAGGTGGCCTAAAGGTGGGGTCGCCCGACCCCCTTGGTGGGCCCACCTGGCCTCATTTGTTCATTTTGCCATCTCCTACAAGTTCACAAGCTAAGAGTACAAGTGGAACTTATAGTGATAAATATGCTCATGATATGCTTTCTTCCTGAAACGAGGCCTGTTGACGGTATTTTGATAAGGTAAAACATGCTAAACTTCCGAACAGTGGTAAAGTACTCCCGCTGCCTCATCACTTATTGTTAATGTTATAAGATATTTTCCTCGCTAACTCTTATATTAATTCTTGAGTATTTGATACCGGCTCGGTTGCTCATATTTGCAATACGATGCAGCAGAGGGAATGATAGAGGTAGAAGCGTTGCGTGGAAAAGGGGAGGTTGATTCGGTGGGCAATAATGCAAGAGTTGCTGCGTTGAACGTCGGGACGATTCAACTACACCCCCATCAGGATTTATTTTGGAGTTGAATAATTGTTATTTTGTTCCAAGTTTAAGTCGAAACATTGTGTCACCTTCATGTTGATGAAGGATGGCTATTCATTTGCGGTAGTAAAGACAATGGTTGTGTAATCTCTAGAATGATATGTTTGTGGCTTTTGCATCCATTGTGAAGGGTTGTTATTTTAAACTTGATGATGCACCTATGTTATCTGTAATATTACTGCTAAAAGGCCTCGGCTTAATGAGTTATTAAGTCCTATCTATATGTGGCATTGTCGTTTGGGTCATATAAGTGAAAAAACGCATGAAGAGCTCCATGCTGATGGGATTCAACTTCGTTTGATTTTGAATCATACGAGACATGTGAGGCTTGCTGTGGGCAAGATGACCAGTCGCCTCACAGGTCTTCCTGAGAGGGCGTCTGACTTGTTGGAACTTGTACATACTGATGTATGTGGACCAATGAGTACGACAGCTAGAGGCGGATTCCAATACTTCATAACCTTCACTGATGATTTTAGCAGATATGGCTATATCTATCTGATGAAGCACAAGTCTGAAAACATTTGAAAGGTTCAAAGAATTTCAAATGAGGTAGAGAATCAACGTGGCAAGAAATTAAGGCCTTGCGATCAGATCGTGGAGGCGAATATTTGAGCCAAGAGTTTAGCAATCATCTTAAGAGTTGCGGAATTGTTCCACAACTTACGCCACCCCGGAACGCCTCAGAGAAACGACGTGTCCGAGCGACGTAACCGGACTCTGTTAGACATGGTTCGGTCATGATTGAGCCAGTCGGACCTTCCTTTATCGTTTTGGGGACGCTTAGAAACAGCCGCTTTCACATTAAATAGGGTACCGTCTAAGTCCGTAGTTAGACACCTTATGAGATATGGACGGGTAAGAGTCCCAGTTTGTCTTCTAAAGATTTGGGGTTGTGAAGTTTATGTCAAATGACTTATTCGATAAAACTAACACCCAAGTCGACAAGTGCTTTTTCGTGGATACCCAAAGGAAAATTTAGGGTATCATTAATTTACAACCGCACAGAGGGCAAAGTGTTTTGTCACTCGGAACGGTGTTTTCTTAGAGAAAGAGTTTCAAAAGGACAAGACAGGGCAAAAGGTGTATCTTGAAGAAGTTCAAGAGAGCCAATAGGGATTGACTCCACGTGTGAGCTAAGTAGGAGAACAAGTTAGCTACTGTGGAAACAGACACCCCGCCCCAACCACGAAGGTCGGCAAGAATCCGTGAGTTGCATGGGGATGTGTTATTGTTATACGATGATGAACCTGCAACTTTTGCCGGCAAATGATGGACCCTGATTCCGAGAAATGGATAGTGCCATGAGATCCGAGATAGATTCATGGGAGCTAATCAAGTTGGAACTTGGTTGACCCGCCTGATGGGTAAGACCCATAGAGTGCAAAGTATCTTAAAAAGAAAAAGGATATGGATGGAAACGTCCAAGTTTATAAAGCTCGAATGTCGCAAAGGTTCGGCAAGTTCAAGGAGTGACTATGAAGAGAATATCGCTTCTGTTGGTAGCGATGCTTAAATCTATCCGGATCATTCTAGCAATGCTGGCCTATTTGACTATGAGATATGGCAGATGGATGTTTAAAACAAACCTTTCTAAATGGAAATTTGGAAGAGGACGTGTATATAATACAGCCCGAAGGTTTTGTTGATCCTGGCAATGCTAAGAAAATATGCAAGCTTAAGAAATCTATTATGGATTAAAGCAAGCATCTCGGAGTTGGAATATTCGTTTTGATGAGGTGGTCAAAGGGTTTGGCTTCTCGTCAAAGTGAAGAAGAACCTGTGTGTACAAGAAGGAAAGTGGGGAGCGCGTTGTGTTTCTAATCTTGTATGTAGATGACATACTGTTGATTGGGAATGACATTCCGATGTTGCCAAACCGTAAAGACTTCACTGAAAATAGTTTTTCTAGAAGGATTTGGAGAAAGCAAACATATATTCTAGGCATTAAGATCTATAGAGATAGGTCAAAGAGGGAAAGGATAATCCAAGAAGAAACGTACATTGACAAGGTGTTGAAGCAGGTTCACATGGAACAGTCCAAAAAAGGGTCTTGCCAGTTCCATGGCATGCGCTTTAGCAAGAAAACAGTGTCCTTCGAAATAAGGAGGATCCTTGATCGCGCTCCGTGATATGTCCGGTGTACCCCCTCTTGCTAGTGGTGACCCTAAGTCACGCTCTCCACGATGGAGTGCTCACCAAGAGCTCTAGCGTTTGATCCGGCCGGACCACTTGGCGCTCTTCGCGCCTCTCTCTACTAGAGTTGCTCTTCGCGATCTCCCGCGGGGCGAGCACAATGCCCCTCACAAAGCTTCTCCGGAGCCACGCACAATCTTCACGCGGGCTTCACGACGGAGACTCGATCACCAAGCACATCCACACTAGCCACCAAGGCTTTGGAGTGCTCAACTACCAGCCCAAGGCCGGTTACCAACGATATATATAGCCCCAAGGGCTAACTAGCCGTTGCCCCTTCACTGGGCAACCTGCGCCACCATCGGACGCTCCGGATCGGGACCATCGGACGCTGAGGCCAGCGTCCGATGCTTGGATGCTCGCCACGTGTCCCCCACGTTTAACCTCGCCCGAGCGATCCCAACGGCTATATCACTTCCCACGGCAGTTAAAGTGGCATCGGACGCGCCGATGCCTTGCATCGGACGCTCTGATGCCTCTGCTCAGAAAACTGCGCAAAACGCCCTCACATCGGACGTGCCGGACCCTTAGCATCGGACGCTAAGGACCAGCCTCCGATGACACACCAGAGAGGTTCCAGAACGCTCCCAACCACATCGGACGCGTCTGATGGAACCACATCGGACGCAGGCCAGCGACCGATGCTCCCAGCTAAACCTGCTCACGCCACATCACTGCCATCGGACGTTCGGACCAGCGTCCGATGCAGCGTCTGATGCTCCCACTGCAACAGGCTTCAACTAGGGTTTGCCATCGGACGCTCGGCCCAGCGTCCGATGCCCCTCGGACTAGCGTCCGATGCTCCCCGAGCATAGCACTTTACCTCCGAAAACCGCTGAATCCTGCCTCGCTAGCTCGGCAGGAGGGGAGAGGGACTATACACTAGTTTCTCCCACTTCTTCTCTCCTCCTTTCAACACGACTTCTTTTCCAACAACTTCTCCTTTGCAAATGTGCCAACACCACCAAGTGTACATCAACATGTGCATGTGTGTTAGCATTTTCTCAATTAGTTTTCAAAGGATTAGCACTTGCACTCACCACGCCACTCGATCCTAGTAACAACGCAATTTTAGATCGCTCAAGTGGCACTAGATGACCGATATGCAAACAAGTTTGCTCCTCTTGATAGTACGGCCATCTATCCTAAACCCGGTCATAAACTTCTCTACACACCTATGACCGGTGAAATGAAATGCCCTACAAGTATACCTTTGCCTTGCGCATTCCATTCCATCTCCTCCGGTGTTGATGCAACACATGCACCAACCTCTTCATCAAATGATATGATCCACTTCATATCATCACATAGCCTCCATGGTCCATCGATCTTGACATCACTTGCTCTTCACCATCGCTTCGGTCCTTCGGCGCCAAGTCTTGCTTAAGCCTCCCGACAATCGGTACCAACGGCTTCAAAGCCTCAACTTGCCCTTCACCTTCGCAACCGGTCCATCAAGCCAAGTCTTGCCTTGATCTTCACCATCTTAGCCACATGACCACATGTCATGTTTCATGTGCATTAAGCTCCTTATTCACATGTGTGAGTGTTGCAACATATTCCAAGCCATTTCTCCTCTATGGCATATGTTGCTCACACATGATCACCTGTGGACTAATCACCTGTGTAATTCACTTTAAACACATATTAGTCCACCTAAGTTGTCACTCAATTACCAAAACCAAACTAGGACCTTTCAATCTCCCCCTTTTTGGTAATTGATGACAACTCTACAAAGATATGGAAATTATGCTTATTCCAAGCTAGCACTTCACAAGAATGTAAATGGCTAACTTGGTTTGGATTCTATGTTACTTATCCAACATTAAGACCATATGAAAAAGATTTGGATAAGTACCATACAACCCGACTTGGTAGTGTTAACTCCCCCTACATGTGTGCTCAAATGGTTTGGTTTCAAGCTTGCACACATGCATAAATATGAAATTTGTGAGAGTGTTAGCACTACTAAGTGATGCTAAGGTATACATGATGAAATTTTACCTTTGAAGCGTGCATACCACATTTTGATTCATCCTTAGCATCGACCTTGCTAGAAACAAGTGAAACTAGATACCACGTGAGATCAACATTATAATCAAGGTTCTAGTTACCACTTGCTACACTAAGACTATGCTCTAAATACCAAATGAAGGAAAACAATCATCATCCAAGTCTTAGTTCTAGCAAATATTGCACACAAGCATGTAGGAATGTAAAACATATGCAATGTGAGCAAGCAAATATAATGCATAAACAAATGCATCAATCATGTATTCATGAGCTTGCTCCCCCTACTTGTGTGCTCTCTTTTGTCCAAGAATTTTGATCCTTTTCCATTGTTCAATCTTGCACCCTCTTGATCCATGTCCAATTTTGTTTTTCTCCCCTTTGTCCTTGAGATATTTTTGCCACAAATTCTTCCCCTATCATATCTTTGGCACTTTCACTTTCTCCCCCTTTGTCATCAATGACCATAAAAGGTATGCTTCACTTGATACAAAGGGTTGACACTTGAGTCTTCATTTTTTATGGACACCACCATATGTGTTGGAATGACACCATGTGTAGGATCGTTGACCTTGATACCAATAGATGGGGCACCTCCCCTATGTCATAGCATGGGTCATCCAAATGATAAACTTGAGCTCTTGTTTGTGAGGGATGCTTTGCTTGATTTGATCACTTAAAGTTGAGGATCACTTGAAGTCTTGTAGGATACCACTTGTGAGCTTGATCTAGACACCACTTGGTAAATATCACTTGAAAGATCATATACCATCTTGAATAGATACCATGTGAAGAAATGATGAGTCTAGATACCACTTGAATGATAGTTTAAACTTGATATCCATTTGCATTATTGTCTTCTTCTTGAACTATTGTCATCTCATGAGCTTCTCATTTGTGAATTGAACTATCAAATTTGCACAAGATATCTAACTCGGTTTGCTCTAGAGTAAGCTTCTTCACACATCTTTCAATGGTTATCTTACTCATGTTAAATTAGACACTTGAATGCTCATCTTCTAGATCAAGTACTTGGGTTTACTAGCTCATGAACAAACTCATATACTAACCACTAGATCATATAATCAATCAAGCAATAGTGGTAGGCTATGAATTTAAATTTTTTATTTGTTATGCATGATCCTATTAAGCATGTACTATATGCACTAACCGCATACTAGTAAGGGATGAAATGATCATGCACATTACAATGATACCTTCGCTATCTTGGAGTAGAGGATAGTCATTTTGATTCCAATTAAGCTCCAAATAGCAATGTGAAGTCCATGGTGAAGATCAATAGATACCAATTGATAGAACAAATCTTCACCCATATGATCAAGTGCACTAGCTCAATGTTGTGGTTGGCTTGCTTCTTTATTTGATCATAGCTTGCATATGAATACCACTTGAGTTGGCAATAGAGAATACCACTTGAATGCTTCAAGATTTTGCTCTTTTGGGTGTTGCTTGCTCTCTAGATCAACCCTTTTGATTTCTTCAACTAAGCATCTCCAATGATACTTTAGATCACCACTTCCATGTTAGCCTTCCAAGCCTTGCTTGGTTAACCTACCAAAGGCGGCAAGCCCCTACAAAAGGGAGAAGTGACCTCTCTCCAAAGAATCATCCTTGATACTTACTTGAATTGACTTTGTTTGATTGATCCATTTGAACTCTTCTTGAAATATGACATTGAATCCTTCTTTGAGTCCTTTTCTTTCTTCCAAAATGATCTTCATTTGAGACTAGAACTTGAGCTTCATCTTTATTTTGATGTTGGTCTTGATTTCTAGTTTGAGTACCAAATGTGTGTCAAATACACTCATCTTTCAAATGAACTTGTACTCATCTTTGTCATGCTTCTAGCTCATCTCAAAACCAAACATAGGTCCCTCAACCACTTATAGACATGATTCCAACTTGAGGGCCTTTCAATTAAAGTGACTCTAGATCAATCCAATAATTGTCACTTTTCTGGCAGATTATGTCCTTATCAAAGAAACATGCATATCTCCCAAAATATAAGTCCAATGACTATGAAATTTGGTGGAGATGTGCCTCTCTAAGTGTTCTAGCAGCCATAAAAATTTGAGCTTCATTGGCTTTCTAGATTGCTACCAGATTTCAATTCTTTCCATAGTACTACATGCTGAAAGCTGCTGCACTATAGTTGACAAGATCTACTCCAAAACCAAAGTATATCTTATCCAATAATCATGAATTTTGCACAGAAACTAATATTATAAGTGTAGAGCATGTGTACCAAATTTCAAGACAATCCAAATAGATTTGATCATTCAAACATGGCTATTATCACAGCTAGCTCAGATTTCAGATTTTTGATAACTTGGAGCAATTGAGCTATACTCTACCAATTTGAATCAAACTTTAGCTAACATGTTTGACTACTCTCACAAGACATATATCCATTCAAATCACTTACTAAAAGAAGTCTCATGAACATATCCATTCAAACTAACTCAATTTTGATCACTAAGCATCAAATCCATTCAATCATCTTATAGCAAGCAACATATGCATATATATCCAATTCAAGCAACTCATATGCATCTAAAAGTCTAAAAGAATGTGATCAACTAGAAATATACCTTAGTAGCATATGATCATCCAATAGCAAGCTTCTTCATCTATCATTTGCAAGCCTTCAAATATTTCCAATCAACTACCACAACTTGATCTTTTGCACTTGTATGTTTTGCACTTGGACTTCACTTCACTTGGCATTGGGTTTGGATGTGCACTAAGCTTCATTACTTGACTCAATCACATGATGAATAATATGAAGTCAATTGAATCAAGTCTCCAATGCCATGGTACCTACACACATTCATCCACTTTTTGATGGTACCCAAACTTGTTTGGGTCCTCTCAAGTTAGGTGCAACATACTTTGGCATAGCCTTAGTATGAGTAGCGGGATGAGTTGCAATAGTAGCCTTAGAGGTACCATTTTCATCCTTTCTAAGCACAATATTATCATCAATTGAAATAGGCTTAGAAGTTTTACCTAGGGGACATGAATTTGCCATGTGTCCCCTTTCCCGGCATGAGTAGCAACTTCTTGATTGAGCCTTCTCTTCCTTGCTCATGTGTTGCTTCTCATTGCCTTGCCTCACTTGGGTTGCTTGAGCCTTCTTCTCAAGCTTGTTGGGACACTTTGAGGCAAAGTGACCCATCTTCTCACATTCATAGCACTTGACTTGGGTGAGGTCTTGTGTTGATCTTGATCTTCTACCTCCCCTTCTTGTCTTCTTCCCCATATCACCATCTTCATGGTTGATCTTTCTTTGTACTTGGGGCTTCTTCTTGTTGGGGCAAGCTTTTGCAAGATGTCCCATCTCATGGCATTGATAGCACATGAAATGAGATAGCTTTTCTTGTTCTTGCTTCTTCATTTCTCTTTCATGTCTTCTCTTGCCCCATCTCTTGCCTTTGACATTGCTCTTGTTGAAGCCAATGCCACTCTTGTCACCATAGCTTCTTTGATTCTTCATCATGTGCTCATGGGTGACCTTTGATTTACACCACCTCTCTAACTTGTTGCTCAAGTTCTTCACTTCACTTTTGAGCTCAATGTTCTCCTTCAAAATGTTAGTCTCACAAGACATAGAAGTAGAACAAGCATTTATATGTGAAGAACATGGCATAGATAATAAATCATCACAAGAGGTGGATACATGCTTCTTCTCTACATCACAAGGGTTAGTCACATGATGCAATTGATCATTTGACCCAAATGATGAGCTCTCACTAGTTTTAGTTTCTTCATTAGAAAGCTTCTTAGTGAGAAAAGCATGGTCTTGTACCAAGTTGTCATGAGCAACACTAAGTTCCTCATGAGTCAATTTAAGCTCATCATGTGAACAAGTAGTAACATAAAGTAGATGCTTTTGTTGTTCACATGAATTCTTTAGAAATGAGTTTTCTTTTGTCAATTTTGCATTTTTAGACATCTCATTTTCTAAAGCGATGGTCATGCTAGCATATTTACTCAAGAGCTCCTCATATGCATTAAGATCAATCACATTAGCTTTGCAAACCTTAGTGTCACCGTGTGACATGAAGCAATGTGATGTAGTGGTTGGAGAGCTCGAAGAAGTATCACTCTCATAGCCGGAGCATGAACCATCATCATCATGTGTGCTTGGAATATCATCATCACTTGCATCACTTGAGCTTGAGGTGGAGCAATCTTCCACAATCACGGAGTTGTGGTCTTGCTCAACCACCTCGCGTGCCATCTCTATGTGATCCTCCTCCTTGAATTTGCCATCATCCCAAATAGAGAAATCACTGTAGAGATATTTGAGTGCCATCCACATATCATGGGCACTCACCGAAGTCATCACCGTGCCAAATATCTCATCTTGCAAAGCATTTGTTAGAAAACATTGGGCTTGTGCATCGAGTGTTAGGCAATCCTCTTGCGCTTGGGTTAGATTACTCTCATCCAAGGCATGAGTAAAACCAACAACAACGATCCACCAAAACTTCGGACCAAAAGCACGGAAATGATCAAGCATATGAAGTTTCCATCGTGCATAGTGTGTGCCATCAAAAATATGTGTGTCACACTCAACATCTAGCCAACTAGTCGCCATCCTCTCAGGTCGGTGAAGACCACAAATGAGAGACCTAGCTCTGATACCAATTGAAGGGTCGAGATGGCGGACTAGAGGGGGGGGGGTGAATAGTCCTTTCTAAAACTTAAACATAATCGGAGCGGCTAACCGAAACAAATGCGGAATTAAAACTATCGGTCTAGCCAAGACTACACCCCTCTACCTATACTCTAGACACCTTATAAAAGATCCTAAACAAAGCAAATAAGGTGTCAGGCTAGCTAGAGCTCACCTAAACAATTCTAGCTTGCAAGGTTCACTACTAGAGAACAGGCCTTTGGACGATTTGCAAAATCAGCATTAGCCACGGAAAAATTTGCGCCCGGGACTAGAAAGTCCTTTAGCCCCGATTGGTAACACCAACCGGGGCTAAAGCTCCCCAGCCCAACGGCTCAATTGTCAGAGGGGCCTTTAGTCCCGGTTGGTGTTACCAACCGGGGCTAAAGACCGGCCTTTACCCCGGGCCGTAACACCAACCGGGACTAAAGGTTTTGCCCCGGTTGGTGTATGCAGCCGGGGCTAAATGTTGGCATCTTTAGCCCCGGTTGGTAACACCAACCGGGACTAAAAGGTTTTGTTCCGGTTGGTGTACCCAGCCGGGGCTAAATGCCAACATTTAGCCCCGGCTGGGAATAAGGACCGGGGCTAAATGTCCCTCCCTATATTTGTAATGTTCTTCTACCTCCAGCCGTGCCCGAGCTCCTGTCTTCATTTTTCTTCATTCAGTCACTGCTTGCTCTTGCTTGCTTGTTTGCTCTCTTCTCCTCCGGTGATTTTTGTTTGTTAACACATCTCCGGCGATTGATTTATTTCATCACATCTACACCGCCATCGACTCGTTGAAAGGTTACTAGCTTAAGTTATTCATTTTTGTAGCTATTTTGAGTTCATTGACTTGACAGTTCAAATTATTAATCTAAAAACAAAATATGACCGTTTAATTAGTTTATTTTAGTCTTTTAGAGAAATGTGACCGGTTTAGAAAAACAAAATATATAATACTTTAGTTTAGAAAATATGACCGGTTTAATTAGTTTTTTTTGAAATAGAGATCATTTAAATCATTTGTTTACACAAAAATTAGAAATATATAATACTTTAGTTTAGAAAATGTGACAGTTTAATTAGTTTTTTTTTTGAGGAATAGAGATCATTTAAATCATTTGTTTACAGAAATTAGAAATATATAATAATTTAGTTTACAAAATGTGACCGTTTTAATTAGTATATTTTATTATTTTGGAGAAATAGAGATCAGTTAAATTAGTTGTTTACAGAAATTAGAAATATATAATACTTTAGTTTACAAAATGTGACCGGTTTAATTAGTTTATTTTATTATTTTGGAGAAATAGAGATCAGTTAAATTAGTTGTTTACAGAAATTAGAAATATATAATACTTTAGTTTACAAAACGCAGAAGGATGCTTGCTTGGTATGTTGTTTTCGAGGGCACCAAACCAGGTATTTACACCAGCTGGGCCGAGTGCAGTCAGTATGTCCTCAAAGTTAAAGGAGCTGTGCATAAAAAGTACAAGTCTTTTGAGGAAGCTTCTGCAGCTCTAGATGCTTTTAACTCAAGAATCAACTCAATTCCTACTGCACCTACCCCTACCTTACCTTCCTATCCGGTTGGAGTGGCAGACAGTACATCTTGTTGGACTGTGATGTGGGAAAAATGTGCAGGTGTTGTTAGTTGCTTTGGTTGTGGCCAAGTGGATTAGGCTGCACTGTTATCTTGATGTAATAAATAATTAATTAGACAAGTTCAACTGCTACTACTTTTATGCCACCAGTGATTCTTACTAAATTTCATGTCAGACATTTTATAATTTTATTTGTTTATAAGAATGAGAGATCGATATAATTATGTGATATGTCATATAATGCAGACGATGACACGTCACTGGATGTACAATGTCGATCGTCGCTCAAAAGAGTTCATTGATGGCGTGCATTATTTTTTAAGAGTGGCCGAGGCAAACAAGCGGAATGGTTTTATGTGCTGCCCATGTGCCCTTTGTAATAATTCGAAGGAATCTTCTAGCTCAAGGAGTCTTCACTCACACTTGTTCAAGTCGGGTTTCATGCCAAACTATAGTTGTTGGACGAAGCATGGAGAAACTGGGGTTATGATGGAAGAAGGTGAAGAAGAACAATTGGACCCTGACGATGACATTATTGCTCAATACGGTGACTTTGGTGATACTGCAATGGAGGAAGGTGAAGAAGAGGCAAGTGCAGGAGACACAGTCGCTGAAGATGATGCTCTTGGTGATGTCATTCGTGATGCACAAAGAGATTTCAAAAGTGAAAAGGAGAAGGCTAAGTTTGAATGTATGCTAGAGGATCACAGGAAATTACTATATCCGTCTGCTGCAAATGGACAAAAAAAGTTAGGCACAACACTTGAGTTGCTACAATGGAAGGCACAGAATGGTGTATCTGACAAGGCATTTGGACAATTATTGAAGATTATAAAACAAAAGATGCTTCCGAAGCCTAACGAATTACCCGGCACTACGTACGAAGCAAAACAAGTGGTCTGTCCTTTGGGTTTAGAAATCCAGAAGATACATGCATGTCCTAATGACTGCATCCTGTACCGTGGCAAGGAATACGAGAATTTGGATGAATGCCCTGTATGTAACGCGTCACGATATAAGATCAGGCGAGATGACCCTGGCGATGTTGAGGGTGAAGAACGTCCCCGGAAGAAAATCCCTGCCAAGGTTATGTGGTTCGCTCCTATAATACCACGCCTGAAACGTCTGTTCAGAAACAAGGACCATGCAAAGTTGGTGCGATGGCACAAAGAAGACCGTAAGGTAGACAACATGTTGAGACACCCTGCAGATGGGTCCCAGTGGAGAGCAATAGACAGAGAATTCCCAGAATTTGCAAAAGATGCTAGAAACTTAAGGTTTGGTTTAAGTACGGACGGGATGAATCCTTTTGGGGAATAGAGCAGTAGTCATAGCACGTGGCCTGTTACTCTATGTATGTACAACCTTCCTCCGTGGTTATGCTTGAAGCGGAAGTTCATTATGATGCCAGTGCTCATCCAAGGCCCGAGGCAGCCTGGCAACGATATCGATGTCTACCTGAGGCCATTAGTTGAGGAACTCCTACTTTTATGGAGTAAATCAGGTGTACGTGTGTGGGATGATTACAAATAGGAACACTTTGACCTGCGAGCATTGTTGTTCGTAACAATCAATGATTGGCCTGCTCTAAGTAATCTTTCAGGACAGTCAAACAAGGGATATAATGCATGCACACATTGTTTTGATGACATGGATAGTGTATATTTGAAAAAATGTAGAAAGGTAGTGTATCTTGGGCATCGTCGATTTCTTTCGATGAATCACCAGGTTAGAAAGAAAGGCAAGCATTTTAAAGGTGAGACAGACCACCGGAGCAAGCCTCGCAACAGAACTGGGGAAGATGTACTTGAGATGATCAAGGATGTGAAAGTAGTCTTTGGAAAGGGGACGGGCAGTGAACCTGTTCCGAAAGACGCTACGGGACACGCACCCATGTGGAAGAAGAAGTCAATATTTTGGGAGCTACCCTATTGGCATGTACTAGAGGTCCGCCACGCGATCGACGTGATGCACCTGACAAAGAATCTTTGTGTCAACCTTCTAGGATTCATGGGTGTGTATGGGAAGTCTAAGGATACACTTGAAGCTCGACAAGAGTTGCAGCGCATGAAAGAACGAGACAACCTACATCCAGAGAAGACAGATGATGGACGCCATTACTTAAGACCTGCTAGCTACACTCTTAGCAATGAAGAGAAGGAAATCATGTTTGAATGCCTAAACAGCATCAAGGTCCCATCTGGATTCTCCTCCAATATAAAGGGAATAATAAATATGCAAGAGAAGAAATTCCTAAACTTAAAGTCGCATGACTGCCACGTGCTTATGACGCAATTGCTTCCGGTTGCTTTAAGAGGAATTCTACCTCCACATGTACGTCTTGCCACTGTGAAGCTCTGTGCATTCCTCAATGCAATTTCTCAGAAGGCAATTAATCCACTAGAACTGGCTACTCTACAGAATGATGTGGTTCAATGTCTTGTGAGCTTTGAGTTGGTGTTTCCTCCATCCTTCTTTAATTTCATGACACACCTCCTAGTTCACCTGGTCAAGGAGATTCATATTCTCGGTCCTGTGTTCCTACACAACATGTTCCCCTTTGAGAGGTTCATGGGAGTACTGAAAAAATATGTTCACCAACGTGCTCGGCCAGAAGGAAGCATCGCCAAGGGCTACGGGACAGAGGAGGTCATTGAGTTCTGTGTTGACTTCATTCCTGACCTTGACCCGATTGGTGTTCCTGAATCGCGGCACGAGGGGAGGCTATGTGGAAAGGGGACACTAGGGAAGAAAACATATATCGGTACGGGGAATGATTATTTCAATAAAGCGCACTACACAGTTCTTCAAAACTCAACCGTGGTGGATCCATATATCGATGTACACAAGGAGTTCCTACGATCCCAATTTCCAGAGAAGAATGAAGTTTGGATAACACGTGAGCACATGAATACTTTTAGCACTTGGTTGCGAAAGGAATGTCTGGGTAATAACAATATTGATGAGCAACTATATTTGTTGGCTAGGCAACCGTCATGGCACATCCTCACGTACAAAGGGTATGAGATCAATGGAAACACATTTTACACCATGGCCCAAGATCAAAGGAGCACGAACCAAAACAGTGGTGTTCGCGTAGATGCCACAGACCCATCTGGGAAGAGGCAAACATATTATGGCCGCATAGAGGAGATTTGGGAACTAGACTACGCACCTAATTTTAAAGTCCCTTTGTTTCGATGCCAATGGGTCAAGGCGACCGGAGCCGGAGTAACAGTTGACAAGGAGTATGGAATGACAACAGTGGATCTCAACAATATTGGATACAAAGGTGAACCATTCGTCCTTGCTGCTGATGTGACTCAAGTGTTCTACGTGAAAGACATGTCTACAAAACCCAAGAGAGGGAAAAATGATGATAAATCAACCAAAGAGCCCAAACGCCACATAGTTCTTTCAGGAAAAAGAAACATCGTGGGAATTGAGGACAAGTCAGACATGTCAGAAGATTATGAAAAAGATGACCGAATACCGCCCTTCAGTGTGACCAAAGACCCAAGCATCCTGCTAAATGCTGAGGAGACTCCATGGTTACGACATGATCATGACCAAGGAACATACGTGAAGAAAAAGATCACCAGTGTACCCGCTTGATATATATTACAGTTTTCGTGTAACTAATAATGATTATGCATAGTCATGGTTCGTTGATGTCAGTGTCGATGCCCCACAAGTTTGGCTCCATTCTGGATTATTTTGTTGGTAGGCCTAATTGACCCTATAATTATTGGGTGAGAGTGTGCGGTAATTCAATTAAACCGGAAAAAGAAGCAAACCATCTCCGAAAAAACACAAACTTGTTGGTTGCCTCACCCGTGCCACGTGACAACCTAAGAAAAATTTTGAGACCAATATGACACAGAAACGTATATGAACTACACAAATTTATCTTTTAAAATTAAATTGTAATTTAACAGTGAATTTCTCTATCGTGCATTTGGACAATAAAAGATAAACAACCCAAAATTTAACGTTCATATAATGCAAAAAATATTTTCCTATCGAGCACCAGTTGTTTCAGATATTTAAATTTAACATTATATTTTTGCATTAACAAAATATAAATTGTTATTTACATTTATATTTGTTATTATAAGAAAAGAAAAAAGAATTTATGTTACAAAATTTTCTACAATACAATAATGTAAAAGGAAACACAACTGCTATTTTTAAGTAATTTTATGCCTAATATTGAATTTACTATGCAAGTAACAAGTATTACAACATATTAATATAGCCAAAACTTAATTCAAAACCCAAAACACAGAAAACCCAAAATAAAGGCGGCAGAAGACCCTTTAGTCCCGGGCCGTAGCACCACCCGGGACTAAAGGTTCCTTAACCCAAAATAAAGGCGGGAGAAGACCCTTTAGTCCCGGGCCGTAGCACCACCCGGGACTAAAGGTCCCCCTCTTTAGTCCCGGGTGGGCTTATGCACCGGGGCTAAAGGTGTTTTAGTCCCGGGTGGTGCCACGGCCCGGGACTAAAGGTGCCCCGCGTATATAGGGCACAGGGCCCTCCTCCTTCCTCAGATCGACGTCAGAGTTTGCGCCGCCGCCTCCGTCTTCGCCGCCATCTCGTCCTCCCGCTCGGCGTCGTCCTCGGTGCCCTCGGCCTCCCTCGCCGTCCTCCGCGGTGCCCTCGGCCTCCCTTCCGCGCGCGCGGCGTCCTCAGCCTCCCTCGTGTCGCTGCCGCCATCGGCCTCAGAGAGCTCCGGCCCTCGCCGTCGTCCGCGCGGTCCCTCGGCTTCCCTCGCCGTCGTTCGCGGCGCCCTCTGCCGTCGAGCTCGCTTTTGCCGCGCGCCGCCGTCGTGACATCCTCGCCATTCGCCGCCGGCCGTTGCTCCCCTTGTGCCGTCGTGTCTCGTCCTCGCCGTCGTCTCGCGGCCGCTCCGGCCGTGTGCCTCCGTCCTCGCGCTGCCGGTGAGGAGTGCCACCGCGCGTGCGTGTGTGTGTGAAGTGTTTGTGCGTGTGCGTGTGTGTGTGCACTGTGTGCAGTGTATGCATGTGTGTGTGCAGTGTGTAATTAAAGTGTGTGTGCACTGTGTGTAATAGGAAAAGGAAAATAGAAATCCATATGAATTGAAAATAGAAAATAGTTTTTACCCTAACAAAATATTATGTTTACACACATGTAGATAAAAGAGATTGGTCGCGTTGACCGCGCCGTCCGCCGTCATCCTCACCGTGTGATCCTCACCGCAACGTGATCTTCGGCGTCGTCTGTTGTCGTCCTCACCGCGACATCATCCTCGCCGTCGTCCGTCGTCGTCCTCTCATCAACGGTGTGTCCTTTGCATGTGTTAGATGGAGGAGGAATAATCACTTAGATAATTTGGTCTTTAGATATGTAAACATTTATTTATATCGGTCATGTATATGTTTATGAAATAATCACTTGGATATGTTTATGGAATAATCACTTGGATATGTTTATAGAATAATCACTTGGATATGACTTTTCGATCATGTCTGTAGTGTTATTTTTACGAATATAGTCTTCATGGAACCCCAAACCCCTAACCCAAAACCCCAAACCCGAAACCCCAAACACTAAACCCCAAACCCCAAACCCTCAACCCCAAACCCCTAACCCTAAACCCCAAACCCGAAACCCCAAACACGAAACCCTAAACACTAAACCCCAAACCCTAAACCCCAAACCCTAAACCCCAAACCCAAAACACTAAACCCTAAACCCCAAACCGTAAACCCTAAACCCGAAACCCAAAACCCGAAACCCTATGCACGTTAGTTGCAAAAATATGGTGTTTATTATCCTCCATGTCATTCGCAGAAATGGCCGACCCAGTTGACAACATGGAGGAGGAAATGTACGAATTAATCAACAGCGGCGCTAATCAAAATTTAGCAGGTGATGATAACAATAATCAAGAAGTAGATGACGGCAGTCAATACTTTGCCGATTATGAAGAAATAATGCAAGAAAATACTGGCGAGGTATATACCTACAATAATCTCTATGTGCACATGAAATTCTAAATTATTTATAAATGTATTTATAATCTACTGTTCCTACATATGTAGCCCTCCGGATCGACAACGACTACCGGGAAGAGTAGGACCGTACGAGGTCCGAAGAAGCCGTTGGAGGGCCGGTACATTATCTCAGAATTCAACGAGGAAACAGGCCAAGTACTTGGAGAACATGCACAGAGATTTGTTGCCCACTGTGGGTGCCTTGTAAGGGATAAGATCCCGATCAGTGCTCGTGAATGGAAGAAAAAGGCAAGTGCTCCTGATATAAGTTTTGTCTCTGATCTTGATAAGGAACTAGTTTGGCAAGAGGTCCTTGCACATTTCACACTTGAAACAGAAGATATAAATTTGAAGGCCAGAGTTCGGGACTGGGCTATGAAGAAAATGGCAACACTATTCCAGGGCAGGAAGAAGAACTTATACAACAAATTTATCAAGAAGGACCAAACTCCGGATTTCAACACTAAGGCCTACGTCAAGTTGAGGCCATTTTGGGATGAGTTTGTAGAATTCAAGAAATCAGAAGAGAGTGAGGCACGGATCAGAAGGAACCAGCAGAATGCCCGACAAAAACAATACCACCATCACTTGGGATCAGGTGGCTATAAGAGTGCCATTCCTAAATGGGAAAGAATGGAACGAGAGTTGCAAGCCAAGGGCATTGAACCAGAATCGATAAACTGGCCTGAGTGCGCCAAGTATTGGTTTTTTGGTCATGGAGGAAGCCTGGACCAACAAACAGGAAGGGTACACTATGGCGAAAAACTCCAAAGAGCAGCAGAAAGATTTGTTTATGCTAGAGAAATGGCTGCCAGTGGCAGGTGGCAGCCGAACAGAGACAAGGACGAGCTGACATACGCCCTGGAGAATCTTGAACATGGTGGGAGAACCAGAGGCTATGGGGAGCTGTCATGGGTACATGCCTTCCCTCAGGACAAAGAGACCTATAGAAGCCGCGCGAGAAAGAAGGAGGAGGAGGCACAGCGGATGCGCCGGTTAGAAGAAATGGTTATTCAGTCACAGGCCGCGGCTCTTGAAGCAGTTGAGCGAGAAAAAGCACTTGAAGGCAGAATGAACGAGGAAATAAAAAGGCAAGTGCAGTTAGCAATGCAAAGTCAATCTGCATCAGAGCCGGGAGTCAACATCAGCCCCCCTGAGCAAATGAAAAGCAGTTGCGCTTCCACAGAGGTCCCAGACGCAGCACTGCGCTTTCCTGTGGACGACATCACCGAGCCTCTCACGACATGTGAACTGCACATTCCACAGGGGAATACCACAGTCATGGTGGCTATAGGTGTTGTATCTCCTATCGATCCTACGAAGACACCAAGAAGTCATGGAGCAATAATACCTCCTGGATATGCTAGCGTCTCGGTGGACAGGGTGGTAAAAGGTTACGAGAATGTCGAACTTGACATTAAAGGAGGTGATGGCGAGAATACATTAGGAGAAGCGGAGAAGACATTCATATGTTGGCGCAAGCGCTATATCATAATTCCTGGCGCATCACCTCCTCCTCCTCAACAACCTATCCCTAGGTGTGTATGAAATTAGTGAATGAAACTTAATAGTATTGGTGAGCTAATAGTATAAATGGATACTCATACCATGTTGTTTTCGCAGCAGGACAATGTAACAGAACCGACCAATTTATAAGAGCACAAGTACAAAATTCTCCACCGAGGCAGTAAATTAGCACACTTGAGCCCCTATAAACCCGGTAGTCCGTGAAATCACGAAGGATTTCAAACTTTCCAACATCAACAACATAGGATCGTAATATTCAGCATCGACCGTCACACGACAGAGATTACATAAATAGTTCGGAGTAGCAACTTAGTTATTACAAACCAGGTTTGAAAACAGTAGCGGAAGCTTAACTTGAAACATTGTTCCGAAATTCACGCACGCACACTTAATGATTACAGTGCCATTTAGTAGTCATCCTTAAGATAGCAAAAGATACGAACAGAAGAGGTCATTGCCCGGGACCTAGAATTCACCCGAGGCTGGAAAGAGACAATTGATGCAATAACCATGGAAGACCTGGCCATCTGCAACAACAAAGGGTAGAACCCTGAGTACGAGAAGGTACTCAGCTAGACTTACCCGCCTTAAACCAGAAATAAAGTGACACCAAGGAGTATGCAAGGCTAGTATATAATGGAGGCTGGCAATAGACCACATTTTTGCATAAAAGCCATTTATTAATTAAGTAGTTCTCCTGCCCTTTAGCTGTCAATTTAAATAGTAATTACCCTATTTACTAGATTAGCAAAACTGCACTATAACAAACATGGTAGTGATCCAACGATCACCGAAAATGTAACAAACAGACCGAGTGACCATTTCCAAAAGTATCATGATAGCTGTCTCGTGTTCCACATTTTTCAGTATCGAGGTTGATCAGCGTTCGAGTCAAGTGCTCACTATCCAGGAGCGATGGCGATTATAATCGATTCCTAACCAGCTGGTGATTTATTTCCCACACAAACCACACCCACCCGTCGGTGAGCTACAGATGACCACAACATTGTTCCAGGAATCGCGGTTTCCACCGCCACCATCACACCCGGAGGCAAGCCCGACTGCCAAGGAGTTGGACTTAACCACCATCACCCGGGTCTTACTATTCGCGCCCCCACGTCCCACTAACTCTCCACCGTGGCTTCGGCTGATGCGTAGGACCTGAGAGCCGGCCTGGAACAATGAGCGGCTTCGCGGTCGGAACGAGTTATCCTTCCAGCTAAATGTGGGACATGCGTTCAACATGACAAGAAGTCTATCTCACAAGATACTGATTCCCATAAAACACGGCTAGAAATACTGTAGCATACACTACAGGAATCTGCCGATTTCCATTTTCCACAACACTCAGTTATCCCACTTAATGGAAATATCCGGTTAATCGGTCAAGTACCCACCTATTGCTCGCGGGTAACATGAAGGTTGCCCGACTTCTACCGGTCTAAGCAATTCTAAGCATAACTCGGACCTGATTCTATGTAGGTATCAAGGATGATATTTCAAGGTAACAAGGTATGAATAGTGATGCATCAACGGTATCAAACAACTCCTATACTTAATGCAACAAACATAAGCAGATTAAGTTAATCAAAAACTGTAGGTAGTTAGAAATGCTCCGGGGCTTGCCTTTCTCGAAGGTGCTCGGTTGGTGATTCGGGCACTCCGGAAGTTCTTCTTCAAACTCTTCCCCGACAGCTCCTGGTTCCTGCTCCTGAGGCTGCTCCTCGTTTTCCTCTGCTATCACTGTCTCTTCTACCGAACCTGTTATGATGCATATGCGCGAATGAATGGATGATACATGGGCATAGAAAATGCATTGCAATTGAATTGACCGAATAGGCGCATATTTCCTCTCTGGTAGAGTACAACATTCTATTTAGAGAGAAGCTACACCACTCATGCAAAGCACAGTCAACATGCATACACTAAAAAGACTATTTTACCCCTGCTGGTTCCCTCCATAAAAAAAAGACACAAAAGCTTAATTTAAGTAAACTAATTATTCCACTAAAACAAGCTTATAACTGCACCTCATAGATAACGGTTTCAGAAAAATCTACAAAAAATACTATAGGTTCCTAACAGAAAGTAAAGCATACTGTACAAATTTCAGGACAATTGCATGTATATATAATTCTGTATGAAAAAGACAAATATCAGGGTGAAAAGGTCCTTTGAACTACACCCTGTCTTAAAAGTGTCAAACAACAAATTTCATATTTTTGTTTAGAGCTTTCCAGCATAAGAGCAGTCTATAAAAATTATGAAACTCAAATTCCATATATTTTAATTACTACAAATTATACAAGAAAACAGCATTTAATCCATTTAAAGGTTAACTTCAAATTATTTCATAACCCAACAGTAGTTATCATTTTTCTGTGACTCTACATCACCTACATAGCTCATCAAAACAAATCCCATATTTTTCTGAGCAAAACATGATTTACTATGCATTAAACAAGATAACAGCCTAAACACAAATTAATTATTACTGCATATAAAAACTATCATAACAGAGCATATTATATTTTTCATGTATAGAACTCATCAAAACAAACTTAACAAAATTGGTTTCACATTTATTGGATTAACAGAACACAAGTTATGATTTAAACAAGCATTAACAACATTTCTGGAAAACATATATTCAAAAACACCAAACCCTAACTGCTACATGCACCCGACACAACTGCACCCAAGCGGCTGACAGCCGGGGCCCGTGGTCAACACGACCCCACCTGTCACACGCAGAGAAACAGAGGAGAAGTTGACCGCGGCGAAGCTTGCCGACGGCGAACTTTCCGGCGAAACCATCACCACCACTCGACTCCTCTCATCCTTCCGCACTCACTGGTACCGCTCACCGGCCCAGCATTGCGGTGGATGGAGCTCGCCGTCGCAAATGGCGGCCACGGCGGCGCGGACTCTCCACGCCGGGCAACTCCGGCCATGCCGAGGCTAACCAAACTGCGATTCCTACTCTCCGAACTCCCACGGATCTAGCGCAAGGCTCGGACGCTACGGATTTCACTCCGAAAGCTCGGGACCACGCCATGCCAGTCTCCGGCAACCATGGCGGACGACGGCGATGGCGGACCGAGGCAACCAAACCCTAATCGGCTAAACCGACTTCACTACCTTCTTCCTGGACGCTCACTGACTCGCGAACGCTAGCTAAAACATCTTGAAACCCACGGGAAGGGAGCCGACCACGGCGGACCGAACTCGGCGGTCATGGCGGCCATGGCGGAAGCTCGTCCCGAGGCTCACCTAGGGCTTGCCGAAGAGCACTGACTAGCGCAAACGATGCGGGAGACCAAGGCGAGGCTAGCGGTGCGGTTTGCTTGGCGAATGCACGGCGAAACGACGACGGACGGCGGACTTCCCCCTTTTCGCCCGCGCGATCGCCGGCGAGAGCTTGGAGCGAGGCAGAGAGGGAGGGAGAGCGCGCTCTGGCGGAGGAGAGCGTGCGCGGGCGGTTAAGGCTCGCCACGCCGCGCTCGCTGGCTGGCTTTGGCCAGGAATCGAACGCCACGCGGCGTTCTTCCCCTGCGCGCGGTCGGCCACGACGCGCTGGCCGGGGTTTGAACTGAATCGGGCGATTCAGTTAAGCCCTGGGCCGACCGACGGCCCAACTTCAAACGCGATTAACTCACTAACCACTCCATCAAACGCTAAACCAACTGCACCATTGGTTAGAGCTATACACCGACTGCAACTTCGGTTATAGGATTGATCACTGGATCGGCTTGGGTTGGGCTCAGATCGATGCCAAACATGGCCTGACCGAACTGGTTTTCAGAGTTAGGACTTAGGAAAATTTCCAAGTCTAAAACCCTTCCAATTCTGTCTTGTGGACCCTAAAACACCATGCTAAACCCATTTTCATGAGTTGGTCCTTAAACCACTTTTGTTCTATACTAAATTCTACACACTTTTGCTTAAGGGCCCACAGCCATGCAAAGCTTTTAACAAGGAGGTCTTTGTTAGTCAACAAAAGGACTTTAGAGGCTCTATAGGGTTGACTAGGGTTTAACTACTTGATTAGGCAAAATGTCCAGCATAACCATGCCTTCATTTTGACTTCTCAACCAGGTTAGATGGTTAGAAAGACTTAACCACTCCCAAGCAAGACAAGAAACACTTCATCCAAGCAAACTTATAAGCAAGCAAACACATGAAATGACATTTTATGTGAGAAAAAGAATAACATATGAATGCTTCATGATCTTGAGATGATTATGCATGATGAGAAATGATGTCATGCTAGCTTAACACCAGAGGTGTTACAGCCCTTCCCCCCTTAAAGAAATCTCGTCCCGAGATTTACTGACCATTGCTTATGGAACGATGGATAAACTTTCTGGAGATAGTCTTCCGTTTCCCAAGTTGCATCTCCGTCATCATGACGACTCCATAGAACTTTATACACCTTTACTAAGCGACTGCGAGTTACTCTTTCTTTGCTGTCCAAAACTCGCACGGGTTGCTCTTGATATGTGAGGTCTGAAGCTAGCTTCAACTCCTGAGGTTCTATTCTTTCTTCCGGTACACGTAGACACTTCTTTAACTGTGAAACATGAAAAACTGGAAAGATCGAACTCATAGCTTCGGGTAACTGAAGTTGATAAGATACTTCTCCTTTTCTTTTCAAGATACGATATGGTCCAACATATCTTGGGGCTAGCTTCTTTTTAAAACCGAACCTTTGTACTCCCCTCATCGGAGTTACTTTTGGGTAAACATGATCTCCCTCCTTAAACTCCAACGGTCTTCTTCTTTTATCGGCATAACTTTTCTGTCGGGATTGTGCTGCTTGTAAATGTTGATGAATGATCTAGACCTTTTTCTCGGCTTCTGCCACGAAGTCAATTCCAAAATATCTCCTTTCCCCTGGTTCAATCCAGTTTAACGGAGTCACACACTTACGTCCATATAGAGCTTCAAATGGTGCCATCTTGATACTCTCTTGATAGCTATTATTGTACGAGAACTCTGCTAACGGTAGCCATGATTCCCATGATCCTTTGGAGGATAACACACAAGCTCTGAGCATATCTTCAAGCACTTGATTCACTCTTTCGGTTTGACCTGCGGTCTGAGGATGATAAGCTGTACTGTGAATCAACTTCGTTCCCAAACCTTTATGTAACTGCTGCCAAAAGTGCGCTGTGAACTGAGATCCACGATCTGAAACAATTGTCTTTGGTATTCCATGTAAACGCACAATCTTTTTGATGTAGATATCTGCATACCGAGGCGGTCGATATCCGGTTTTGACTGGAATAAAGTGAGCAGATTTGGTCAAACGATCCACTATTACCCAAATGGAATCATTCCCTTTTTCCGAGGTGGGTAATCCAGTTATGAAATCCATACTGATGTCTTCCCATTTCCAAACAGGCACAGATAACGGTTGTAACAACCCTGCAGGTTTCATATGCACTGCCTTAACTCTGCAACAAGTATCACGCCTTGCAACATAGGCTGCTATCTCTTTCTTCATCTTGGTCCACCAAAAACGAGATTGTAGATCATGATACATCTTACTGCTCCCTGGGTGAAGAGATAACTTAGATAAGTGGGCCTCATCTAAGATTTTATCCTTGAGATCTTTGTTCTTTGGCGCGACAAGACGATCCCTGAACCATAACACTCCTTGTTCATCCAACTTAAAAGAAGTTAAAGGATCTTTTAACATCTTTAGCTTGATATGAGCAACTCCTTTATCTGACTTCTGAGCTTCCATAATCTGACTTTCTAGTGAGCAACCTAACTGAATGTTGAACAAAACTTCTGGATGTATCAGGTTAAACTTTTCTTCAAACAACGGTTGCACCACAACACAGTGCGATTTCCGACTTAAAGCATCTGCAACCACGTTTGCCTTCCCTGGGTGATAGTGAACTTGCAAGTTATAGTCCTTTATCAACTCCAGCCATCTGCGCTGTCTCATGTTCAACTCAGGTTGAGTGAAGATATACTTTAGACTCTTATGATCGGTATAGATGTTGCACACATTTCCCAACAAGTAGTGTCTCCATACCTTTAGAGCATGCACTACTGCCGCTAATTCCAAATCATGTGTAGGGTAGTTGATCTCATGTTTCCTTAACTGTCTTGAGGCGTATGCTATCACGCGTCCATCTTGCATTAGCACACAGCCCAAACCTATCTTGGATGCGTCACAAAACACATCAAAAGGTTTCTCTATATCCGGTTGAGCCAAAATAGGGGCAGTGGTCAACAGTTCCCGTAAGATTCAGAAAGCTGCCTCGCACTCCTCTGTCCAAACAAACTTCACATCCTTTTGTAGCAACGATGTCATCGGTTTTGCAATCTTGGAGAAATCCGAAATGAAACGACGATAGTAACCAGCCAAACCTAGAAAACTTCTGACTTCCGTGACGGTGGTTGGTGCCTTCCAATCCATAACCTCTTGTACCTTTCCATGGATCCACTGAGATTCCATCTTCCTGATAACACATGTACCAAGAAAATGAACTTTCTTCAACCAGAACTCACACTTACTGAACTTAGCATATAGCTTATGCTCTCGAAGTCTTGTTAGAACTATCCTCAAGTGTTCCGCATGATCCTCTTCGTTCTCCGAATATATCAAGATATCATCCAAAAAGACTATCACAAAC
The DNA here is from genome assembly GCA_009763385.1 of Coix lacryma-jobi var. lacryma-jobi. Classification (NCBI taxonomy): domain Eukaryota; kingdom Viridiplantae; phylum Streptophyta; class Magnoliopsida; order Poales; family Poaceae; genus Coix; species Coix lacryma-jobi. The sequence continues at coordinate 62,696,508 of CM019825.1, forward strand.
CGATCCAACTCAGGCATAAACACGGAATTCATTAGATACATAAAGTATGCAGGAGCATTTGTCAAGCCAAACGACATGACAAGATACTCATACAACCCGTACCTAGTGGAAAAAGCCGTTTTGGGTATATCTTTGGGTCTGATCTTGATCTGATGGTACCCTGATCTTAAGTCTATCTTGGAAAACACTCTAGCTCTCGTCAACTGATCAAAAAGGATATCAATCCGAGGTAAAGGATACTTATTCTTGACTGTTACGGCATTCAAAGGCCTGTAATCCACACACATACGCAGACTTTTATCCTTCTTTTTCACAAAGAGTGCCGGACATCCCCACTCAGATGAACTTGGTTGAATCAAACCCTTATCCAACAACTCCTTCAACTGAACCTTTAACTCCGCCAACTCATTAGGAGGCATACGATACGGTCTTCTGGATATAGGTGCTGTTCCTGGTATCAACTCTATTGCAAACTCCACTTCCCTATCTGGAGGTAAACCAGGTAACTCATCTGGAAACACATCTGGAAACTCACATACTACAGGGATTTCCTGAAGATCTGCCACTTGCACTGCACAACTCATAGCACTGAGATTAAGACGGTCAGGAAGAAACACTTGAAACCTCGTGTTTTCCTCGGGGTCCTTTAAAGAAATTATCCTTTTCCCGGTATCTAAGATCACTTCCCACTTTTTCATCCAGTCCATTCCGAGGATAACATCCAAGGATAGACCTGGCATGACTACTAGGCTTACTCGATACCGCTTATCTTCCAAACTAAGAGTAGCTCCACATACCACTTGATTAGACAACACACTTGCACTAGCTGAGTTTATTCGAAACCCAAAATCCATTGTTACCATTTCCTGATTATGCTTAAGTGCTAATGCTTGACTTACAAAAGAATGGGATGAACCAGAATCAAACAAAACAACTGCAGAGATATTGTTGATAGAGAACATACCAGCTGTTACAGGCTCACCCTCTGAGATGCCTTCCAAGGAGGTATGATGCACACGAGCTTGCACTGGATTGGTCTTCTTTCTTGGGCTAGGACATGTCCTGGACAGATGCCCTTCTTTGCCACAGTTGTAACATGGCCCCTTGACGTAGCTGCCTGTGAAGTTCTGATTTCCAGACCCTGCTCTATACTGCGATGTCTGACCTTTTGCCACTTTCTGGACCTTGGCTTGCTGCTGATTTCCCTGAAAACGACGCTGAGGAGGCTTGAACCGTGCTCCCCGTGCTGCTACATGAAACTGAGGACGATTCGCCACTTGATTTCTGTTCTGCTGTGCTCCTGTATCAAAAGTTTTCTTGCGGGCTTTAGATGCACTATAGAGATTGTTGTGGTTTTCTTGAGTCAAACAGTCACTGACGAAGTCATTGAACCGGGTTCTAGAAGAATTTCCCATTGTCTTCAGGAGCTTTGGACTTAGGCCCCTTTTCATACAAGCAATCTTCTTTGCATCTGTATTGACATACTCAGGCGCATAACGAGCAAGATTGTTGAAAGCATGAAGATATTCAGCCATTGGTTTGGTACCCTGTGTCAAACTCAAAAACTCTGTTACCTTCATAGCCATTAAACCGGGAGGAATATAATGACCTCGAAAAGCTGCTGTAAACTGCTCCCAAACTATAGGTTGATTTGCCGGAAAAGCGGTACGGTGATGTGCCCACCATATACCAGCCGGTCCTTGCAACTGATGAGCTGCGTATTCCACCTTCAGAGACTCTGTCAGACGGAGCAACCTGAACTTCTGTTCGACAGTGTTGATCCATTCATCTGATTCCAAAGGTTCCACTGCTTCCTTAAAGATTGGAGGTCTAGTGTCCAAGAAGTCCTTAAACGTGCTGTACTGGTTAACATCTTGACCACCCAGACCTGCAGCCCTGCGGGTATTCTCAGCGATGTTTCGGAGATTTGCTTCCATGTTGCGTTGCATAGCTTCCATGCTACGCTGACATCCCAAAAACTGAGCAAAGAACTGCTCTGCCGTGTAAGGAGGTGGAGGAGGATTGGCTTCCTCGCCCTGTCCACTCCCATCTGCACCACTGGCACTGCCGGTTCCACGACGAGTGTTCACCATCTGCATAGCCAATCAATAATCGATGAGTGATGCCATATATATAGATCAAAATGCGTAATGACTGCAGTATTGTATTCGAACATAGTTCATACAATAAGGCACATTCACAAGTTGTTCCACACCAATAACATCACAAACAGATTATACGAAAAGCGCTTAAAACTCGCATGGACACGAACGGATAAGCACAACGATAGCCTGGTACTTAAAACGGTTCAAAGGTAGCAACAAGGTCCTTAAGCTTACAACCCATCAAAGGTTCCACAGATCCAACATAACCGATACACAAGACCATCACGATAAACATCGAGACCTAAACTCTAATCGCTCTCAGCATCTGACACATGACCCTCGACATCATCGGCTCCATCATCTTCCTCTTCTTCTTCGTTTTCTTCCTCCTGATCAGCGAAGAGCATTCCTCCATCTTCATCACCGCCATCAGCAAGAACAACTCCCAACTCCCCATCCATCTCGGCTGCACCGGGAGGATGGTATGGATGAAGCTGGTTGTGAAGACGATGTACTTCCTCATGGAGGTTGTTGTTGTAGGCTTCATTTGTCGCTAACTGCTGCTCCAAGGCCACGATACGAACTCTCATATCCACCTCTTCTTCCCATGCCTGATTTCGCTGCTGAAGAAGCCTTACCATCTGATTCTCTGCGCTCCGATTAGCATGCTTCTCACGCCCTAGCTGCTCTTGCAGCCTGATGATCTCTTGAGCTGCGACTACATTCCTGCGAACCACCTGATCCTTCTCTATGGTCATCTGCTTCAGCTTTTCCTGCATCTTTTCCACTTCTTCATCAAACTCGCGCTGAGCTTGCCTTTTCTCATCCTTAACCTGGTGATAGGACTCAGTCATACTGCACAAGCTGTGTTGCATGACCGCGTACCCCTTCATTACCGCATACATGGCACTTGCTGCCGGACCATCACATGCCTGAAGCTCACTGGGACTACCCTCAACTGCTTCCTGCCTGGTCTGCACCCAAACATCCTTGAACGGGTCAGCCCTCGGAAACACTCCGGCTAGAGCTCGACTGAGGTCTTCTGGGAACCGCTCCATGATGTCCTGGAGAATGAGGAACGCTGCTGACTGCGCCCCTTCCCAAGGATCCCTTCCTTTGCTCTCATACATCCAACCAGACCATTCAGATCCCTCTTCCCTGGGCTTCACCACTGCAGTAACATACACCAGGGTGGTGTCTCCCAGAGGCTCTTTCGACCAGAAGTAGCGAGGCTCCTTACCATCCGGGTATCCCACCGAACGCAGAACCCTCCAAAGCAACGTAGGTGTCCCAAACACATCCAGAAACTTTGCCTTGCACCTCTCCGACCTAGGTGCCAACTGGTGTCTGGGAACCCTGCCGCCTGTTGACTTACGTGCGGTTTCCTTAGTCCGTCCCATCTGTAGCAGGATTATCATGATAACATAAGCATAGGTCTTCCAACTCGAGAAATGAATCCATAAAGGGTGGAAGTAATGCAAAAAGGAAAGAAAGCATTATGCCATGATATGTATGTGTATGAAAACGTTCCGTACGTCCTTTCCACTACATAAGAACTATGCGGTGGCAAACCACGATACTCTCATACGTTAACTATTTCGTTCTAACGGTGCGTAGTTAGTGTACCTGCAGAAGATCCATTTCAGCCCTGCCCCACAGTATGATAATTATGCATTGCTGAAATTTAAACCTAAATACTCACCTAGGTGTACACCCCGTATACACGTAAGCAGTATATGCACCCATTTAACTAGTATCACCCCCGTTACTGCGTACCTTCCCCTGCACCCGTGTATCAACGTGTGTAGGTTCCAATACCAACTAACACTCCCCTAGGTCGACGGTTGTTCGACCATGCTCTCACAACTTTCCTTACCTTGGCGTAGAGGCAACTGATCCATACATTACCATTCCGAAGAATAGCACCCATACAATTTCACCCTTGCCGTATGGACGACAGAATAAACGAAAATCAAGCATGATGCAAGACCCTTCCAAGTTAGTACTTAAATAAGCCACCTGAGATCCTATGGGCATAAAGGATATGACCACTGGCACACTTATATATTTGCTTTTTAAAATTTTTCTTCTATACCGACTTTGCGAATGTTTGAAAATAATTTTTGGACTCCAGATTATTTTTATTACCAATTTTTTTTTTTAGTCCTATGAACAGTACCCGCTGAATTATGCTCCGATGCCAGCTGTAACAGAACCGACCAATTTATAAGAGCACAAGTACGAAATTCTCCACCGAGGCAGTAAATTAGCACACTTGAGCCCCTATAAACCCGGTAGTCCGTGAAATCACGAAGGATTTCAAACTTTCCAACATCAACAACATAGGATCGTAATATTCAGCATCGACCGTCACACGACAGAGATTACATAAATAGTTCGGAGTAGCAACTTAGTTATTACAAACCAGGTTTGAAAACAGTAGCGGAAGCTTAACTTGAAACATTGTTCCGAAATTCACGCACGCACACTTAATGATTACAGTGCCATTTAGTAGTCATCCTTAAGATAGCAAAAGATACGAACAGAAGAGGTCATTGCCCGGGACCTAGAATTCACCCGAGGCTGGAAAGAGACAATTGATGCAATAACCATGGAAGACCTGGCCATCTGCAACAACAAAGGGTAGAACCCTGAGTACGAGAAGGTACTCAGCTAGACTTACCCGCCTTAAACCAGAAATAAAGTGACACCAAGGAGTATGCAAGGCTAGTATATAAGTGGAGGCTGGCAATAGACCACATTTTTGCATAAAAGCCATTTATTAATTAAGTAGTTCTCCTGCCCTTTAGCTGTCAATTTAAATAGTAATTATCCCTATTTACTAGATTAGCAAAACTGCACTATAACAAACATGGTAGTGATCCAACGATCACCGAAAATGTAACAAACAGATCGAGTGACCATTTCCAAAAGTATCATGATAGCTGTCTCGTGTTCCACATTTTTCAGTATCGAGGTTGATCAGCGTTCGAGTCAAGTGCTCACTATCCAGGAGCGATGGCGATTATAATCGATTCCTAACCAGCTGGTGATTTATTTCCCACACAAACCACACCCACCCGTCGGTGAGCTACAGATGACCACAACATTGTTCCAGGAGTCGCGGTTTCAACCGCCACCATCACACCCGGAGGCAAGCCCGACTGCCAAGGAGTTGGACTTAACCACCATCACCCGGGTCTTACTATTCGCGCCCCCGCGTCCCACTAACTCTCCACCGTGGCTTCGGCTGATGCGTAGGACCTGAGAGCCGGCCTGGAACAATGAGCGGCTTCGCGGTCGGAACGAGTTATCCTTCCAGCTAAATGTGGGACATGCGTTCAACATGACAAGAAGTCTATCTCACAAGATACTGATTCCCATAAAACACGGCTAGAAATACTGTAGCATACACTACAGGAATCTACCGATTTCCATTTTCCACAACACTCAGTTATCCCACTTAATGGAAATATCCGGTTAATCGGTCAAGTACCCACCTATTGCTCGCGGGTAACATGAAGGTTGCCCGACTTCTACCGGTCTAAGCAATTCTAAGCATAACTCGGACCTGATTCTATGTAGGTATCAAGGATGATATTTCAAGGTAACAAGGTATGAATAGTGATGCATCAACGGTATCAAACAACTCCTATACTTAATGCAACAAACATAAGCAGATTAAGTTAATCAAAAACTGTAGGTAGTTAGAAATGCTCCGGGGCTTGCCTTTCTCGAAGGTGCTCGGTTGGTGATTCGGGCACTCCGGAAGTTCTTCTTCAAACTCTTCCCCGACAGCTCCTGGTTCCTGCTCCTGAGGCTGCTCCTCGTTTTCCTCTGCTATCACTGTCTCTTCTACCGAACCTGTTATGATGCATATGCGCGAATGAATGGATGATACATGGGCATAGAAAATGCATTGCAATTGAATTGACCGAATAGGCGCATATTTCCTCTCTGGTAGAGTACAACACTCTATTTAGAGAGAAGCTACACCACTCATGCAAAGCACAGTCAACATGCATACACTGAAAAGACTATTTTACCCCTGCTGGTTCCCTCCATAAAAAAGACACAAAAGCTTAATTTAAGTAAACTAATTATTCCACTAAAACAAGCTTATAACTGCACCTCATAGATAACGGTTTCAGAAAAATCTACAAAAATTACTATAGGTTCCTAACAGAAAGTAAAGCATACTGTACAAATTTCAGGACAATTGCATGTATATATAATTCTGTATGAAAAAGACAAATATCAGGGTGAAAAGGTACTTTGAACTACACCCTGTCTTAAAAGTGTCAAACAACAAATTTCATATTTTTGTTTAGAGCTTTCCAGCATAAGAGCAGTCTATAAAAATTATGAAACTCAAATTCCATATATTTTAATTACTACAAATTATACAAGAAAACAGCATTTAATCCATTTAAAGGTTAACTTCAAATTATTTCATAACCCAACAGTAGTTATCATTTTTCTGTGACTCTACATCACCTACATAGCTCATCAAAACAAATCCCATATTTTTCTGAGCAAAACATGATTTACTATGCATTAAACAAGATAACAGCCTAAACACAAATTAATTATTACTGCATATAAAAACTATCATAACAGAGCATATTATATTTTTCAGTGTATAGAACTCATCAAAACAAACTTAACAAAATTGGTTTCACATTTATTGGATTAACAGAACACAAGTTATGATTTAAACAAGCATTAACAATATTTCTGGAAAACATATATTCAAAAACACCAAACCCTAACTGCTACATGCACCCGACACAACTGCACCCAAGCGGCTGATAGCCGGGGCCCGTGGTCAACACGACCCCACCTGTCACACACAGAGAAACAGAGGAGAAGTTGACCGCGGCGAAGCTTGCCGACGGCGAACTTTCCGGCGAAACCATCACCACCACTCGACTCCTCTCATCCTTCCGCACTCACTGGTACCGCTCACCGGCCCAGCATTGCGGTGGATGGAGCTCGCCGTCGCAAATGGCGGCCACGGCGGCGCGGACTCTCCACGCCGGGCAACTCCGGCCATGCCGAGGCTAACCAAACTGCGATTCCTACTCTCCGAACTCCCACGGATCTAGCGCAAGGCTCGGACGCTACGGATTTCACTCCGAAAGCTCGGGACCACGCCATGCCAGTCTCCGGCAACCATGGCGGACGACGGCGATGGCGGACCGAGGCAACCAAACCCTAATCGGCTAAACCGACTTCACTACCTTCTTCCTGGATGCTCACTGACTCGCGAACGCTAGCTAAAACATCTTGAAACCCACGGGAAGGGAGCCGACCACGGCGGACCGAACTCGGCGGCCATGGCGGAAGCTCGTCCCGAGGCTCACCTAGGGCTTGCCGAAGAGCACTGACTAGCGCAAACGATGCGGGAGACCAAGGCGAGGCTAGCGGTGCGATTTGCTTGGCGAATGCACGGCGAAACGACGGCGGACGGCGGACTTCCCCCTTTTCGCCCGCGCGGTCGCCGGCGAGAGCTTGGAGCGAGGCAGAGAGGGAGGGAGAGCGCGCTCTGGCGGAGGAGAGCGTGCGCGGGCGGTTAAGGCTCGCCACGCCGCGCTCGCTGGCTGGCTTTGGCCGGGAATCGAACGCCACGCGGCGTTCTTCCCCTACGCGCGGTCGGCCACGACGCGCGGGCCGGGGTTTGAACTGAATCGGGCAATTCAGTTAAGCCCTGGGCCGACTGACGGCCCAACTTCAAACGCGATTAACTCACTAACCACTCCATCAAACGCTAAACCAACTGCACCATTGGTTAGAGCTATACATCGACTGCAACTTCGGTTATAGGATTGATCACTGGTTCGGCTTGGGTTGGGCTCAGATCGATGCCAAACATGGCCTGACCGAACTGGTTTTCAGAGTTAGGACTTAGGAAAATTTCCAAGTCTAAAACCCTTCCAATTCTGTCTTGTGGACCCTAAAACACCATGCTAAACCCATTTTCATGAGTTGGTCCTTAAACCACTTTTGTTCTATACTAAATTCTACACACTTTTGCTTAAGGGCCCACATCCATGCAAAGCTTTTAACAAGGAGGTCTTTGTTAGTCAACAAAAGGACTTTAGAGGCTCTATAGGGTTGACTAGGGTTTAACTACTTGATTAGGCAAAATGTCCAGCATAACCATGCCTTCATTTTGACTTCTCAACCAGGTTAGATGGTTAGAAAGACTTAACCACTCCCAAGCAAGACAAGAAACACTTCATCCAAGCAAACTTATAAGCAAGCAAACACATGAAATGACATTTTATGTGAGAAAAAGAATAACATATGAATGCTTCATGATCATGAGATGATTATGCATGATGAGAAATGATGTCATGCTAGCTTAACACCAGAGGTGTTATAGACATCCCCCAACCTAAGTCCAATTCTACATTCACCACATGATCACAGTGTTGCGGACGATGATGATCAAGATCAAATACGACGGGATCCATCATCGCCACCGACCCCATCTCCTCCACGACGGGATCCAACACCGCCACCGGCCCCATCTCCCCCACGGCGTGATCCAACGCCGCCACCGGCCCCATCTCCTCCACGACGAGATCCAACACCGCCACCGACCCAACCATCTCCTCCAAAGCGGGCTCCGACACCGCCACCTGCCCCATCTCCACGGCGGGTTCCAACACCTCCACCGCCAACAAAGAAGAGGCCTGTCACACAAACAAAGGCGTCAGCCCCACCACCTCCGAAGAAGAAAGCACCTGTGAGAAAACCAGCTCCCAAGATGACAAAACTTGCATATGACATGACCGAGGAGGAGACTGACGCTGCAGTGCAAAAAGACTGTAACAAGTTCTTCGAAGCTGCCATTGCTAGTGGTCGAGCAAAGCGAAACCCGGAGAAGCCGTACCTTTTTGTTCATCCTGAAAAACTAAGGCAAACTGTGGACGCTCACCAAAAAAAGGTACGTGCTGCCCGTAAGGCTTCGCCAAAATCAGACTATGATCGCACACTTAGCAAATCACTTGAGGAGGCCAAGAAGGCAAAGAAGAGAGCAGGAAAGGGTGTCCCACAGCTCGGGGAACAAGAGAAGCAATCAGTGCCAGATCTAGTTGTTGATAATGAATACGGTACAAACATGGAAATCATACAACGAGCATATGGAGACGTTGATCCTGCGCAACTGCTCGCATTTTTTGAGGAAACTGGTTTGAATGTGGAAAACATACTCGGAGAAGCAGGCATCAAAAGTGCTCCAGAAGTTGATAAATGGCAGAGGGCATATGTATATGGCCAAAGTCTATACAACCCAGTGTCCCTGAGGGATCTTGGTACACAGATGCACTTGCTAAATCAGTGGTACCTTACGGCGTGTGGCAGAAAAGCTGATGACTACATTTGCGTCAGAATTAGAGACCATGATTACATCCGTGGTGATGACATCATATATGTTCAGTTTAATGAGTTACATCAGCTCTGCCACATGGACGCTCTCGACAAATCTCTCGTCAGCTGCTTCTGCCTGTAAGTGATTGTTTCCTTTAATAATCTCACTTTAGCTTATGTATATGTATAAGTAATTATCCTCACACTGCTAGCAAGCGTTTCTAAACATGTGCAGAAACATGATGAGACAACTAAGGCGTAAAAATGACAAGGAGATTGGTTTCATCGATCCATATATCGTCTTCAAGCACCCAAGCAATACTCACTCGGATGCATGGAAAACTCAAACAGAGAGTAATTTGCGGAGGTTCTTGGTAAACCAAAGGGACAAAAGATATATACTATTCCCCTACAACTTTAGGTGAGTTTTGTTATCATATGCACATTTTATTATAGGTTGACATAAAGATATATATATGTGTTGACTATATAAACATAAATGCAGTTTTCACTGGATTCTAATGGTGATCGATCTCCACGAGAGTCGTTTGCTAATCTATGACTATCTGAGAAAACCACAAGAAGATTACCAAGATATGATTAATATTATCCGAGGGTAATGTGATCTTTAAATATTGATTCCTGCTATAGCTCTTTAACTCTGCAATAGTTAATTAACGTTCCAATTATTGTGAAGGGTTTGGACTTGGTTTGTTCAGAAACACCGTCCGGATCTGAAAGCGCAACTTCCTGATCCTCTACTCCTAAATGTAAGTTGTAGAGTACCTCCCCGCCTCTTTACCTTAATTAGCATCACTCAGCAGACGCACGCTCAACTGAGAGTACTCTTTTTACATATTGTACAGTGGGTTCTACGGCAGTCACCGGGAAACAATTTATGTGGGTACTATGTTTGCGAGTTTCTGACGGTGTATGAAAAAAGAACTCCTTTACAGAGTCAGCAAGTACGTAACATGTAAATAAATTTATTTTATTTTTTGTTGCTATTACATAAATATTATGTATGTTAATACTTTCTTTTTATTTTAATCCAAATTGAAGGAGACATGGTTGAAGAACCAGGTGATGGATAAGGTCCGCCTCAAAGCAATTCAAGAGACCATCGCGGGCTTCCTTAATGACCATGTCCTTAAGTCTGGCACCGAGTATTGGTTTAATAAAGACGAACCAATGAAGCCAAACCAAGATGAACACTTGTATGACCTCTAAGTTAGGAACGGTATTATATTTGTGTGTAAATATCAAGTTAAGCATGCATGATGGATAATGTTGTATATTTTATGTACATATGTGTGTATAGCTAGCTCTATAATATATATATATGTATAGTTTCATATTTCATTTGTGTGTAATTGTAAATTTTATGTGTTTATATATATTTATTAGCAGCGAAGAATAATACGTGTATTTGAAACTGGCCTAATATAATAGAATATATTAGCAGCGAAGAATACGTATTAGAAAACCTAATGTAATTGTAAAACCAAAAACAATAACCAATTGAAAAGAACAGAAAAAGAAAAAAGAAAAAAGCAGATGGATCTTTAGCCCCGGTTGGTAACACCAACCGGGACTAAAGAGGCCAGCCACGGTGGCCCGGCTGGAGGCCCCTTTAGTCCCGGCACCAACCGGGACTAAAGGGGCCTCCAGCCGGGCCACCGTGGCTGGCCTCTTTAGTCCCGGTTGGTGTTACCAACCGGGGCTAAAGGTCCCTCCATTAGCCCCGGGCCATGGAACCGGGGCTAAAGGTCGGGGCTTTAGTCCCGATTCCTTAGCCCCGGCTCCATGTCCGGGGCTAAAGGCCAAAATGGCCCGGGGCAATAGGCCTGTTCTGTACTAGTGGTTACACAAACCTAAGCAACTAGTACTCAAACACGGGGGAGCTCCTACACAATCTAGTAAGCAAAGCACAAAGCTCCTAAGCTCACTAGCAATGCTCAATAACAAGGCTACACATGCCAAATTAGAGAGCTCAACTTACTTAGCTACACAAACTAAGCAATATGACTAACAAGGCTACTCAAGCCAATTAGTCACGCAAGAGAACTACTTCTAAGCTACACAAGCAAAGAGGGTAACTAGCAAGCTACACAAGCTAACTAATTACAAGAGCAACTACACAAGCACAATATATATGAAAGTAAATACAAGCTAACTAATTTTCTTGCCACGTTGATTCTCTACCTCATTCTGAAATTCTTTGAACCTTTCAAATGTTTCAGACTTGTGCTTCATCAGATAGATATAGCCATATCTGCTAAAATCATCAGTGAAGGTTATGAAGTATTGGAATCCGCCTCTAGCTGTCGTACTCATTGGTCCACATACATCAGTATGTACAAGTTCCAACAAGTCAGACGCCCTCTCAGGAAGACCTGTGAAAGGCGACTTGGTCATCTTGCCCAGCAAGCAAGCCTCACATGTCTCGTATGATTCAAAATCAAACGAAGTTAGAATCCCATCAGCATGGAGCTTCTTCATGCGGTTTTCACTTATATGACCCAAACGACAATGCCACATATAGGTAGGACTTAACTCATTAAGCCGAGGCCTTTTAGCAGTAATATTACAGATATACATAGGTGCATCATCAAGATTTAAAATAAACAACCCATTCACAATGGATGCAAAAGCCACAAACATATCATTCTTAGAGATTACACAACCATTGTCTTTACTCGCAAATGAATAGCCATCCTTCATCAAACATGAAGGTGACACAATGTTTCGACTTAAACTTGGAACAAAATAACAATTATTCAACTCCAAAATAAATCCTGATGGGAGGTGTAGTTGCATCGTCCCGACGTTCAACGCAGCAACTCTTGCATTATTGCCCACGCGGAAATCAACCTCCCCTTTTCCAACGCTTCTACCTCTTATCATTCCCTGCATCGTATTGCAAATATGAGCAACCGAGCCGGTATCAAATACTCAAGAATTAATATAAGAGTTAGCGAGGAAAATATCTATAACATTAACAATAAGTGTATGAGCAGCGGGAGTACCTTTACCACTGTTGACGGAAGTTATAGCATGTTTTACCTTATCAAAATACCGTCAACAGGCCTCGGTTTCAAGGAAGAATAGCATATCATGAGCATATTTATCACTAATAAGTTCCACTTGTACTCTTAGCTTGTGAACTTGTAGGAGATGGCAAAATGAACAAAATGAGGCCAGGTGGGCCCACCAAGGGGGTCGGGCGACCCCACCTTTAGGCCACCTCGGCCATGGTGACATGGCATAATCCAAGAGAAGCATGTTCAAGCCAATATCAACCATTGGATCAAGCATGTGCTTTTGCTCAATGGTGCAAGATGAGAAGCACATGGATTCATGGGTCCACACCGAAAACCAAATGCAACCAACTTCACAAGACTTGCTCCATGACATGTGGGGTCACCAAGGGAGAGAAGAAGGTGGGCCAGCCCTGTCATAGGGGGGTCGGCCGATCCCCCCTTCGTGGGACCCAGCAGCACTATTCATCAGGGTGACATCAGCACCTTCTAGAAGGTGTACCTGAAGGGTCGAGATGGCGGACTAGAGGGGGGGTGAATAGTCCTTTCTAAAACTCAAACATAATCGGAGCGGCTAACCGAAACAAATGCGGAATTAAAACTATCGGTCTAGCCAAGACTACACCCCTCTACCTATACTCTAGACACCTTATAAAAGATCCTAAACAAAGCAAATAAGGTGTCAGGCTAGCTAGAGCTCACCTAAACAATTCTAGCTTGCAAGGTTACACAAACCTAAGCAACTAGTACTCAAACACGGGGGAGCTCCTACACAATCTAGTAAGCAAAGCACAAAGCTCCTAAGCTCACTAGCAATGCTCAATAACAAGGCTACACATGCCAAATTAGAGAGCTCAACTTACTTAGCTACACAAACTAAGCAATGTGACTAACAAGGCTACTCAAGCCAATTAGTCACGCAAGAGAACTACTTCTAAGCTACACAAGCAAAGAGGGTAACTAGCAAGCTACACAAGCTAACTAATTACAAGAGCAACTACACAAGCACAATATATATGAAAGTAAATACAAGCTTGTGTATGGGGAATGCAAACCAACGGGATGAATAAGGTTGACACGGCGATTTTATCCCGAGGTTCACTTGGTCGCCACCAAGCTAGTCCCCGTTGAGGCAAGCCCAAGGTTGCCGCCGATCCTCTTGCTAGTGGTGACCCTAAGTCACGCTCTCCACGATGGAGTGCTCACCAAGAGCTCTAGCGTTTGATCCGGCCGGACCACTTGGCGCTCTTCGCGCCTCTCTCTACTAGAGTTGCTCTTCGCGATCTCCCGCGGGGCGAGCACAATGCCCCTCACAAAGCTTCTCCGGAGCCATGCACAATCTTCACGCGGGCTTCACGACGGAGACTCGATCACCAAGCCGTCTAGGAGGTGGCAACCTCCAAGAGTAACAAGCACCACGGGCTTGCAACTCGATCACCTAGTGCCACTCGATGCAATCTCTCAATGCAACGCACTAGCGATCACTCACTCGCTATCGAATCGCACACTAGCAAGCACAAGCGAGTAAGAGGGCTCCCAAGCACATCCACACTAGCCACCAAGGCTTTGGAGTGCTCAACCACCAGCCCAAGGCCAGTTACCAATGATATATATAGCCCCAAGGGCTAACTAGCCGTTGCCCCTTCACTGGGCAACCTGCGCCACCATCGGACGCTCCGGATCGGGACCATCGGACGCTGAGGCCAGCGTCCGATGCTTGGATGCTCGCCACGTGTCCCCCACGTTTAACCTCGGCCGAGCGATCCCAACGGCTATATCACTTCCCGCGCCAGTTAAAGTGGCATCGGACGCGCCGATGCCTTGCATCGGACGCTCCGATGCCTCTGCTCAGAAAATTGCGCAAAACGCCCTCACATCGGACGCGTCGGACCCTTAGCATCGGACGCTAAGGACCAGCCTCCGATGACACACCAGAGAGGTTCCAGAACGCTCCCAACCACATCGGACGCGTCCGATGGAACCACATCGGACGCAGGCCAGCGTCCGATGCTCCCAGCTAAACCTGCTCACGCCACATCACTGCCATCGGACACTCGGACCAGCGTCTGATGCAGCGTCCGATGCTCCCACCGCAACAGGCTTCAACTAGGGTTTGCCATCGGACGCTCGGCCTAGCGTCCGATGCCCCTCGGACTAGCGTCCGATGCTCCCCGAGCATAGCACTTTACCTCCGAAAACCGCTGAATCCTGCCTCGCTAGCTCGGCAGGAGGGGAGAGGGACTATACACTAGTTTCTCCCACTTCTTCTCTCCTCCTTTCAACACGACTTCTTTTCCAACAACTTCTCCTTTGCAAATGTGCCAACACCACCAAGTGTACATCAACATGAGCATGTGTGTTAGCATTTTCTCAATTAGTTTTCAAAGGATTAGCAATTGCACTCACCACGCCACTCGATCCTAGTAACAACGCAATTTTAGATTGCTCAAGTGGCACTAGATGACCGATATGCAAACAAGTTTGCTCCTCTTGATAGTACGGCCATCTATCCTAAACCCGGTCATAAACTTCTCTACACACCTATGACCGGTGAAATGAAATGCCCTACAAGTATACCTTTGCCTTGCGCATTCCATTCCATCTCCTCCGGTGTTGATGCAACACATGCACCAACCTCTTCATCAAATGATATGATCCACTTCATATCATCACATAGCCTCCATGGTCCATCGATCTTGACATCACTTGCTCTTCACCATCGCTTCGGTCCTTCGGCGCCAAGTCTTGCTTAAGCCTCCCGACACTCGGTACTAACGGCTTCAAAGCCTCAACTTGCCCTTCACCTTCGCAACCGGTCCATCAAGCCAAGTCTTGCCTTGATCTTCACCATCTTAGTCACATGACCACATGTCATGTTTCATGTGCATTAAGCTCCTTCTTCACATGTGTGAGTGTTGCAACATATTCCAAGCCATTTCTCCTCTATAGCATATGTTGCTCACACATGATCACCTGTGGACTAATCACCTGTGTAATTCACTCTAAACACATATTAGTCCACCTAAGTTGTCACTCAATTACCAAAACCAAACTAGGACCTTTCAGTACCCTGGGCCCACATGTCAGGGACAGGGGTCGGCCGACACCATGGTGACCCTCATCCAAGTCGGTGGCAAAATGCATGTTTGACACGTGAAGAATATCCAAGCCATTCATCAAGGTCGGTTGCTATGGCGGTGGATCCATGGGTGAAGAGAGAAGGATCACGCGGATCGCTGACGTGGCACCGGAGTAGCCCCTACTCCACCTCCACTATAAATAGAGGCCTTCACCCTCTCATTCAATACACCCCAAGATAGTTTACATATCTCCACTCTCATGTGAGATCAAGCAAGAGTAGTAGTAGTTAGTCTAGAGTGGGAGTTAGAGTTGAGTCGGGCGAAGCTCGGGTCTCCGGAGTCGTCTTCTGGGAGTCTGGTATAGCCCTTGTATCTTTATTCTTTTGTAAGACTTTATTTAATTAATATATTATTCTTCCTTTACTTTACTTTGCATTTACTTAAGTATTTCCTTTCCAAGTATTTATTTAAGTATTTACTTAGTGCAAGTCTATATTTATATAGTCTTGTTGTGTGCTTATCTTAGTTCTATAGTTGTCTTAGTTAGATTGATTTCCTTTAAATAGCTTCTTGTGTGTGCGTCATCGTCCTATCTTAGGATAGGGGCTTTAGCTATTTTGATCGATAGCTAAAGGTGTAGATAAATGTGAGCGTGGTGCTCATACTTCATCTTATATTTGACTACCGCTGGCTTGCACGGACAGTAGGGGCGCATGGGCAAAAGGTGACAGATTTCGCCTGGCTACCTAGATCCCCTCACGTGAACTCAGGCTAGTTCTTAAAAGGTAAGGCGTCCATAAGCCAAATATCCTCTTGAGTACTGGGTTAGGTGAACAACCTTCTATCGCTTTACTCTCTCGTTTATCCCTCTCACACAAGTAGCAAGGCGTCAATCTAGTTAAGTCATCTATTCAATTAGGATTAGTTCATAGGAGTAAAGGTAGAAACATAGGAGTACTTTATACTCACTCGTTGTCCTCCCACCTAGCTAACTCTACTAAAGTTATCTTTCATATCATATACTCTTTGCTTAACTTATTTATCTTATCTATCTATCCTCCATTATATCCACTTATACCCTTTTGCTTCTCTAATTGATAATAGATTATAGTAAGACTAAAGGATCTATCTTTCCTCTCTCTACATCTTTCCTAGCTTGCTTTCCTTTGGGATAAAATAAATAACGATACCTTGGAATACTCCCGGGTGAAGTGCTGCATCGGTATATTCTGTGCGCTTGCGGAACTATCCAATAGTCAATAGTTTTACCATCAAGACACTTCTAGCGCCGTTGCTGGGGTTAGGCTCCATAGTCTAGTTCTAGTGGTTGCGTTAAGAAGTGTCAACAAGCGTTTCTGGCGCCGTTGCCGGGGATAGATTAAAACTCTATTCTTAGTAGCGACGCTAAGAAATACCAACAAGCATTTCTGGCGCCGTTGCCGGGGAAAGCAACAGCCTAGGAGTTTAGAGAGAATGAATCCGGCGTCTGCTATTTGTTAGTTATCAATTAGTATAGGGGCTAACCCCTCACCTGTCTAGTTTCTTTTCATTATCCTGAAACTAGTAGGTGTATGAGCGGTTTCCATCTGCCGTCAAACTTCGTTGAAGATCCCGAGCAGTTGTTGAGGAGGACTAGACTTTGTCAAGTTCCACCTCAGAGGTTCCTCTCGAACCAGAATTCGTTCGAGGAGGAAGTTTCTGCACCAGCTAGAAGAGAAGCCATGGCCCAAAAGACCATCTCCGAGTACTCTACGCCGTCGGCCGACAATGTCACCACGGGTCCGCAGCTTAACTTAGAGGATGCGACTTTCGAGCTCAAGCCGGCTCTCATCAACATGGTGCAAGCCAATCCATTATGTGGGAAGCCGCATGAGGATGCCAATGCCCATCTCCAACACTTCTTGGAGGTATGTGGTACCTTCACTATGAAGAATGTGTCTGCAGACGCCATCCGTCTTCGTCTTTTCCTGTTCTCGTTATTGGGAAAGGCGAAGCAATGGTTCTACGCCAACAAGAGTGAAGCCAACACTTGGGAGGAGTGCGCCAATGCGTTTCTCAAGAAGTTCTTCCCGATGGGCAAGACCAGCGCCCTTCGTGGAAAGATTTCCAGCTTCCAGCAACAAGTTGATGAGACGATTCCCGAAGC
Source organism: Coix lacryma-jobi var. lacryma-jobi (assembly GCA_009763385.1). Taxonomy (NCBI): domain Eukaryota; kingdom Viridiplantae; phylum Streptophyta; class Magnoliopsida; order Poales; family Poaceae; genus Coix; species Coix lacryma-jobi. The sequence continues at coordinate 62,714,257 of CM019825.1, forward strand.
ATGGGAACGTCTACAAGAGTACATTCGCGCCTGTCCTCATCATGGGATAGAGGAGTGGCTCATTATCCAAGGTTTCTACCATGGCCTGACCGGTATGGCCCGTAGTCACCTAGATGCAGCCGCTGGAGGGGCATTCTTACAACACAATGTGAGAGATGCCAAAGACCTCATAGAGAAGATGGTTACCAACCAAGGTTGGAATGAGGAACGTCTTCAGCCGAAAAAGAGAGGTGTTCATGCTCTCAATGAGGTGGACATGCTCTGCGCGAAGATGGACCTCCTGATGAAGAAAGTAGAAGAAAGTTCCAAGAGGGAACAAGAGGTCGTTCAACCTTATGCAACCGCATGAGCCGTCGAAGCTGATCATTGGTGCGAGGTATGCGGAGGCAATGACCACTCGGGAAATAATTGTCCCGAGACAAAGGAGGAAGTGAGCTTCATCAACAACGCCAACAACAACGGGTACCGGCCCCAACAACAACAACAAGGATGGAATTCGTGCCCCTTCTACCAAAATCAAGGTAACGGTTATAGCAATAATTTCAATAATTCTTATAATAACCAACCTTCTTTAAGAGATCTTGTCTTAGGCCAATCTAAAATAAATGATAGTATTAATAAAAAGATAATGGCTAATGATAAGACTCTTGAAAATATAAATGAGAAAATGGATAGCTTTAATTCTGCTATGAAAAATCAATTGAGTTTTAATAAAATGCTAGAAACACAATTAGCTCAATTAGCAGCAGCTGTCCCATCCTACGAGCAAGGTAAGATCCTAGGGAAACCCGAGGATCCAATAGAGGGTGTTAAATTAGTCAATACGAGGTACGGTAAGCCTCCGCTCCGGTCAAACTGGAGTTATCTACTTGATCCACCCTTCATCACCAAGAAGGAAGATCCAGGCCTGCCAACCATCACCTGCCAGATTGGACCACAAGTCTTCCACGACACCTTCTACGACCTTGGATCGAGTGTCAACATCATGTCCAAGGTAACATATGATAACTTACTAGGGGGACCTTTGCTCCCTACATTTGTTCGTTTGCAGCTGGCCGATCAGACGCTATGGTTCCCCGAGGGACTAGCAACGGACATCCTCATCAAAGTCCAAAACAGCTATGTCCTCGTCGATTTCTTTATATTGGACATGGGATCCGATGTAGACGTCGCGAGCATCCTAGGAAGGCCGTTCCTTAATGCGGTTAACGCCGTCATTTACGTGGGATCCGGCCAACTTCACCTCCAATTCCCGGAATATAAGGTAAAGTGTCCATTCAACGGTTATAAAGCTAACATGCAGGTGAAGGACAAAGAACCTCGAGACAACAAACATCGTCGTCGTCACCCACACCATAGGAACAAGAAAAAGAGCGAGTCGGCCAACAAGGCCGAAGTAAAAGAGGAACTCGCTGACGAGGTGCAACCACGGTCTCCATCTCCGGGACCGACCGAAGCACCCAATGAATGACAAGATGGAGAGGTCCTGCTCTACGGACCTGAAACATGGAGCCCTTGCTAATAAGGTAAATCAGTAGTTATATCAAATTTAATTTTTATGCATTTCAATTCTTGCATTCTCCTTCAATTGCATACTTAGCTTTATTCTGCATATTTCATTTCGACCAAATAAATTTCCATGCTAGTAATACCTTGACAATAACTTGCAACACATTTGAGCCGTGGGACCACCCCAAGGTGGGGTCGGCTGACCCCACCATTGGGCCCACTGGCACATGATCTATCTTGGCTCAGTACCCTGAGTATGACACAACACTTTGGTGCTCAAGGAGCATCCAAGGTGGGATCGGCCGATCCCACCATGGTACCTCCTGCACCTTGCTGCATTCCACTCAGTATGCTCATAAACATCATGCATATCAACAAAGCCAACATCTGAAAAGAAATGGTCCTTTGCTTTACTCTTTAAGCATGAGATGTTCCTCTTTATGTTGGATGCTCATGGGGACCACAACAACCAGCCAAAGGCATGTCTTAGTGCTCTCATGGTCCATGGGGATCACTTTAGACATGTCTCCACTTTGGCCATTCATCTTTTCTCTTTCACCAAACACTAAGCAAGGGAATCTCTGAAAATTGTGTCAACTTTGGACCAAACATAGTTGCATCTTTACTAGACACATGATGGCACAAAGTTTAAAGTTTGAGGGGACTTGTATGGGGGTCGGCCGACCCATGTGTTGGCCCATCCTGAAAATGTATTTACTCACTTTAGACATGTCCCCTGGCCAAAGCAAAGGCAAATTTGAAAGTGTCAAGAAGGGGGGGGTCGGCCGACCCATGCTATGGGCGGTCACCACTTGCCCTTCTCCCCCTATATATACCCTTGCATTGTGAGCTCAACTCCACACCAAAACCACCAGAACCATCTCGAGCTCACAAGTTCTTCCTTTCCTTCCTTAGTTGCAAGTTCATTCTCAAGCTTAGCTTAGTAGTAGCCATCCAAAAACAAAAAAAAACCAAAAATAGTCCCATTTCATTGTAGTAGTAGAAGCTTGGTAACTTATCTTTTAGTAAGATGAAGAAGTTGCTTGCCTCCCGTTTCAAAAAGTCCAACAAGGGTGAGAGTTCTTCCCAAGAGCCTCACCATGCTAGTGCTCATGAGAGGAGAGAGGTGGAAAGAAGTGAGCTAATACCCTTCATTCCCCCGGCCAGAGTAATGGAGAACGAGAGTGGCCTTAGGCTAAATGCCGAAGAGATGGGGAAATTCTTCACTCTTAGTGAGTGTAGTTTCTCACACACAAGTATCATTGATCCGGCCCTCTTGCAAGAAACAGGTATGGATTCAGAATTTTATGCTATTTTCAATACCATTGGTTGGGGAGGATTCTTTGAAATTCTTGAATTTGGCATAGAGAACCTAACCATTGAGTTTTTATGCACGCTAAAAGTGAATAACGATGGGGTAGCGTTTCGAATGTTTGGGGTGGAATATGACTTGACTTGGAGCACATTTAACACTGCTTTAGGATTTGATCACTATTGCCATCTTGATGTAGACCATGCTTTTCATTATGACAAGAATGCTTTCTGGTATGCCATTACTGGCTCTAGTGATTATTCCAACCCCTCACCACACAAAATTCATAACCCAACCTTACGTTTCATGCACTACTGGCTGTTCACCACTCTTTTCCCTGGCATGAGAGTAGCTTTGGTAATTGATGATGAGCAAAAACTACTCTATGCCATGGTTAGCAAAGTTAAAGTTTCACTTGTTAAAATGCTAGTGAACTATTGGCTTAGCTACGTAAAGCCTAGGAAACCCATATACTTCACATCATTCATCACACGCATAGCCGAAGCTTTGGGTGCACTAGAATCCCAAACTTTTGAGTACATTGAAAACGTGAGAGATGTGTTGGAAGAAAATATATTTATTGGTTGCGATGTACTAAAAAGGGGTCCCAAGGGTGAACTAATAATGATTTATCCAGGCCATGCAGTCGAAATCACTCTCCCTTGTGAGGGACTTCGATTGTATGCGCTTCGTACGCTAACCTTTGATTTGGACCCCGAGGAAAGAGCCCCAAAAGTTGCAGGTACTAGCAGAAGGACAAGGAGAGTGTCCCGTGCTACTCGAATGGAACAAGGCGGACCTTCACATCAGGCTGAACAAGTTGAGGAGGGAGATGAGGCAGCCTCTATGGACATTTCAGGGTCCTTGGGGAGGCCTCCTCGCTCACAGAACACCCCTCGCTCTCAAGACACTCCTCACCCACGGGGTAGAGGAAGGCAACATCAAAGGACGCCGATGGACGAGCTCATAGACAACATGGGTGCGATGAACATCGAACAAGAGGCAACATTGCTTCTTGCACAACAAAACGCCCAACTCCTGCGGGCCATTCAAGAAGAAGAAGCACGACGTTGGGTCGGGTGGTACCAGCATTATCCACCACCACAGTAGGCAAGAACCAAGCTTGGGGGAGATCCTCTCCCCCACCAAGGTAAGTCCTATATCTTAAGTTGTTTACGTTTCAATTAGCTTTCTCATTGCATTTAAAAAAAAAGAAAATACTAAAAATATTTGCTTAGTACTCCCCTTAGCACATATGTCTCATATATGTCTATCTTCCCCATGGAAATGATGACTAGTTGCCTTGCTAATATTTCTCTAGTGCCTAGTTTACAACTTAGTATTTCTCTAAGTATGGATTACTTAGCTCATTTAAACCATCATGAACCTGAAAACTTTGTGGGTTGCAAGTGCTAGAACTAAGTCTAAGTTGATGTGAGATATGATATAGTGAGACAAGAGTTGCTATAATATTGTTCTAAGCATGATAGATTACCGGAGGATTTATTCTTAAAATGATCAAAATCTTAATTGTTCCTCAATGGTGATGAATTCCTACCATAGCCATATATGCTTTACATGTTTACAAACCTTCTACATAGGCTATTTGCTTTGTATTGAGTGTTGTCAAGTCTTGTTGACCCTTGTTAAGAGACTTTTCATGCTCCTAAGATCAAGATCACGTACACACCTCATATACATGCTGCTTCTACATTGGAAGTACGCAAAAACATGCCTTTCATTTCCACCAAATAGGTTGCTTCATACTCCAAGTGTTAGGAAATCTCTCTCAATTATTTAGTAGATGAGACTAAAAAGGCTAGGCAAAATAAAGATGAAAAAAAAGAGATGGACAAGTGAAAGTCCATGAAAAAAACAAAAAAAACAAAAAAAAAGAAAAAAAATGCTAGCCATGTCTCATTAGAAAAGAGAGAAAAAGAAAAAGAAAATAGAGGGATAGATCTTATCAAATAAAGAAGCAATCTAGTCCATCATGCACCACTCACTTGCACATCTTGATCTCGGAGTATGACACTTCTCTTCAAGGATCCGAGCTTTGACTTCGCAACAAAATGCAAGTAAGTATGCCATCTCCTTTCATCTCTACCATGAGCTACACATAAGCCTGTTTAGAAGTAGGATGAAATAAAGAAGGCAACACTTATCATGTGCCTTGGTGAGGAATCATACACCATTTGAGCGACATGAGAGAACCATATGAGGAACATTAAGTCTTTCTTTTGAAAAATATTGCAAAACCCCCGGTATGAAACTTGCTAAAAACAAGAAAGTTAGTGCTCAAGTCAAACTGTTCTATCTTTCAACCACCTAAGACAAAGGAAAAGCCATAAGCCCCATAGAGTACTAAGGTAATATGGATGATTTACATAGCTAATTTTTTTCATTCAAAGAGAAGAACTTTGTTGCGCACATGGTACTCTTGAAATGTGATGCATAGTAATAATACTGATCCACCGAGGCCAAGTTTGATTGTTTGCTCGGGACGAGCAAAGGTTAAGCATGGGGGATCTTGTTGACGGAAGTTATAGCATGTTTTACCTTATCAAAATACTGTCAACAGGCCTCAGTTTCAAGGAAGAATAGCATATCATGAGCATATTTATCACTAATAAGTTCCACTTGTACTCTTAGCTTGTGAACATGTAGGAGATGGCAAAATGAACAAAATGAGGCTAGGTGGGCCCACCAAGGGGGTCAGGTGACCCCACCTTTGGGCCACCTCAGCCATGGTGACATGGCATGATCCAAGAGAAGCATGTTCAAGCCAATATCAACCATTGGATCAAGCATGTGCTTTTGCTCAATGGTGCAAGATGAGAAGCACATGGATTCATGGGTCCACACCGAAAACCAAATGCAACCAACTTCACAAGACTTGCTCCATGACATGTGGGGTCACTAAGGGAGAGAAGAAGGTGGGCCAACCCTATCATAGGGGGGTCGGCCGATCCCCCCTTGGTGGGACCCAGCAGCACTATTCATTAGGGTGACATCAGCACCTTCTAGAAGGTGTACCCCGGGCCCGCATGTCAGGGACAGGGGTCGGCCGACCCCATGGTGACCCTCATCCAAGTCGGTGGCAAAATGCATGTTTGACACGTGAAGAATATCCAAGCCATTCATCAAGGTCGGTTGCTATGGCGGTGGATCCAAGGGTGAAGAGAGAAGGATCACGCGGATCGCTGACGTGGCACCGGAGTAGCCCCTACTCCACCTCCACTATAAATAGAGGCCTTCACCCTCTCATTCAATACACCCCAAGATAGTTTACATATCTCCACTCTCATGTGAGATCAAGCAAGAGTAGTAGTAGTTAGTCTAGAGTGGGAGTTAGAGTCGAGTCGGGCGAAGCTCGGGTCTCCGGAGTCGTCTTCTGGGAGTCTGGTATAGCCCTTGTATCTTTCTTCTTTTGTAAGACTTTATTTATTTAATATATTATTCTTCCTTTACTTTACTTTGCATTTACTTAAGTATTTACTTAGTGCAAGTCTATATTTATATAGTCTTGTTGTGTGCTTATCTTAGTTCTATAGTTGTCTTAGTTAGATGGATTTCCTTTAAATAGCTTCTTGTGTGTGCGTCATCGTCCTATCTTAGGATAGAGCTTTAGCTATTTTGATCGATAGCTAAAGGTGTAGATAAGTGTGAGCGTGGTGCTCATACTTCATCTTATATTTGACTACCGCTGGCTTGCACGGACAGTAGGGGTGCATGGGCAAAAGGTGACAGATTTTGCCTGGCTACCTTGATCCCCTCACGTGAACTCAGGCTAGTTCTTAACAGGTAAGGCGTCCATAAGCCAAATATCCGCTTGAGTACTGGGTTAGGTGAACAACCTTCTATCGCTTTACTCTCTCGTTTATCCCTCTCACACAAGTAGCAAGGCGTCAATCTAGTTAAGTCATCTATTCAATTAGGATTAGTTCATAGGAGTAAAGGTAGAAACATAGGAGTACTTTATACTCACTCGTTGTCCTCCCACCTAGCTAACTCTACTAAAGTTATCTTTCATATCATATACTTTGCTTAACTTATTTATCTTATCTATCTATCCTCCATTATATCCACTTATACCCTTTTGCTTCTCTAATTGATAATAGATTATAGTAAGACTAAAGGATCTATCTTTCCTCTCTCTACATCTTTCCTAGCTTGCTGTCCTTTGGGATAAAATAAATAACGATACCTTGGAATACTTCCGGGTGAAGTGCTACATCGGTATATTCTGTGCGCTTGCGGAACTATCCAATAGTCAATAGTTTTACCATCAAGACACTTCTAGCGCCGTTGCTGGGGTTAGGCTCCATAGTCTAGTTCTAGTGGTTGCGTTAAGAAGTGTCAACAAGCATTTCTGGCGCCGTTGTCGGGGATAGATTAAAACTCTATTCTTAGTAGCGACGCTAAGAAATACCAACAACCACCGCCATCCTTCATCAAGGATGCTAAGTACACCTTGCAGTTCCTTTTCCAGTGACCTTTCCCCTTACAGTGGAAGCACTCAGAATTAGCTGTTGGTCCAGCAGCGTCAGGCGCAGGAGGGTTTGGCTTGGAGATCACATCTTTGGCCTTGCCCTTGCCCTTCCTATTCTTCCAAAAGTTGCGCTTCCTTTTAAATTTGGGCTTGTTTTGGATTGCCATCACATGGCTGCTGCCAGCACCTTTCTTGATGTCTGCCTCTGATGTCTTAAGCATGCCACATAGTTCATTCAAGCCCCTCTCCGCACCATGCATATGGTAGTTCGAGATGAAGTTCCCAAAGCTAGGTGGGAGAGAAGAGAGAATGAAATCAGTAGCCAGTTCTGGACCAATTGGGAAGCCTAGCTTCTCCAACCTCTGAGTGTAACCAACCATCTTGATCACATGTGGTCCAACTGCTGCACCCTCTGCTAACTTAGTCTCAGCAAGAGACTTAGAAACATTGAACCTTTCAGTTCTAGCCTGAGTCTGGAACATCTCATCTAGCGCTACGATCATATCGTAGGCTATATGATTATTATCAAACTGCATTTGCCGATCTGGTTCCATGCTAGCAAGCATCAGGCATCCCACTTCAAGATCACCATCACATGCTTTCTTGTAAGCGGTTTTCTCAGTAGCAGGTGCATTATCAGCAGGTTCCTCTGGTAGTGGGGTGTCTAGAATATCTTCCTTTTTTCTCAGCCCTGAGAACAATTCTCAGGTTGCGGATCCAATCCGCATAGTTTGTTCCATTCAATTTATCTTTCTCAAGGATTGATCGTAAAGTAAATGGTGGATTGTTAGGTGCCATTGATCTACAACAAAAGTAAATGCAAAATACTAAGACAATGTATCCAAGACAGAGTAAATGATATTAAATCATTAATATAATCTACTACCACTGAGATCAATATCCCTCTATTGAATCTCAATGATTCAAGACCCAAACTAACAAGTCTACTAGTGAGCTTTAGCATCACCGCTAGTGGACATGGTAGATCGGTAAGCAACTCTTTGCTAATCATATCACATATGACTCTTGTTGTTGGCCAGCATCTCTATGCATGCTCAACTCTTTATGGTTCAAGGTCCCTAACCGTTAGGATGACCTTGTTCAAGCAACCAACCCTTCTGCAGTAAGTATCCGATACGAACCTGCCTGGTCAAGGAAAATCAGTGACACCCTAATTTTATAGGCGCGCCACCGATTGTACAAGACATATGATAGTGCAAGGTTTAGGGAAGCATATGACTTGAACATTACTGAGGGATCGTTCTATACTTTCACTACCCCATGTAGACAATAAACATGAATCATACGTGAAAGTAGAACATAATAAGAGAATAGCATCAACTCAGATATGACTTGGTATAGCCAGTGTTTATTTGGAGATCTCCATCTCCGCCAATCTGTTCACCATGATGATCTCCATCCACATGGTACATGCACACCAACCTCCAATGATGAATCCACCGACTAGCTACAACTAGCGTAATTAATTAAGTAATTACATAGTCGCGTGAAGGATCATCATAATTTTGGCACGCAGGCCATTACATCAAATGGACAATATATATGTGGCTCCAGCCATATTGTCATAATCACGACATGCAAGTCATGAAACAATTACATACATGCATCACATACACATAAGGGCTATACTAGTCATCAATTCCTGCAAAACAGAGTTAAACGTTCCCGACGTCTAATCTTGAATCGCAGAAAACATAATTTTCCCGGCCTTTTTTCGCAAATCTAAATTTGATGAAACCGGCCAAAGTCGATGAAAATCGGATGTAAAATTTTCTGTAGATCGATTTTCGTTTAAAGATCATCTCAATCTGAGGTCGTATGCAAAAGTTACGGCTGTTTTACCGAACAACGCTCTTTTGCAGATGCCGCGGTACATCTCATGCACGCGGCTCTTGATCTAGATTCGATTCGATCAATCTAATTGATCTCCATCTTGCCTTGGTTGGATTTACACGTATCACTTAACTCCGATGGCGGAATTCCGACCGGTAGGAGTAGATCGTTAAATGACCAACACAGCAACATCACGAATCAAGATCAGAGACTGATCTACAACCATGCATATCTGTATATGCACACAACCGAATCTATAACGAGGCAGTAACGGCTCCGATACCATTGTAGGGTTATGGGGATGCTACACTAGCCGAATGCTACCACTGTGGTAGCCGAAAAACGGTTCCGCTATGTTAGCCGAACGCTTCTGCCGAGTTAGCCGAACGCAAAAAAATTTCGACCCCATAAACCAGGAACTACTACTAGTTATAGATCACGGGATTACCACTAGACGCGCAGGTGCAGCGGAAGACGTCTCGGTGTAGACGTGCGCGTCGCAGCGATGCCGTGTAGATGTTCACGTCCGTCCTTCACGTCTCCACGTGCGGTTCATCCTTGTGCTCCAGATGCAGCACCTCCGAGGTATCCCACACGTACAGGGAGGAAGCGTCACACCTCCAGACTGCTAGGTCTGCGAGGAGCAATAGGCGCGGGCGTGGGGTGGGCGACGGCTGTCAACAATTGACGTGGTTACAACCCTGGTCGCCCCACCCCTCTTTATATAGGCGTCCCTAATGAGCCCACCGACCTGGAGGCCCATTAGCAAACCCTGATCCCAGTCTGACTCGAGTCCAACTCGAAATCAGGCTTCCAGCCCCTTAAGCGTGCGACCCTATGGGTTCACGCACACATAGACACGGCCCGAGTACTCCTACTCGCCTGATAGTTGACAGCGGCCTCTAGCAAGACGTGTCAACTCCTATGTATACGCAAAGATCATATCTGACGAACCACCACGATCACATATACGCAACTCCCTTGCCACCCAATATTTGGTCCAACTCATAGGTTAACATTTAACCTAAGCAAGGCCATGCATTTTATGATCCAATCATATGAGTGGTCCAGTGATATCTCTCTCGCAAGGAGAGGGGCAAAACCCATCTTGATCGTCTATGTCTCACAGCATACTTCCTGACAAATCCGAAGACTATCTTTATAACTACTCTGTTACGAAGTAGCGTTGATAGTCCCTAAGTAAGTCGATTCATATCTTGAGTACATACCACAATCTCAGGTCAAAGGATATAACGTATATGATGTGTAAAAAGATAATAAGAACATCTCATGTTGGGTCAGTCCAGCCCCATGTCATACATGTGCCCACATTATTAGTTTGACATCTCCATGTCTATGACTTGTGAAACATAGTCATCAACTAATACATGTGCTGATCTAATATTCATGTGTGTCCTCACATGAACTCCGATCAGGGACAACTATCAAATAACCATACAAGTAAAAGAGTTTCACAGACAATTCACATAATTGCCAATCAATACAAGTTGTCCTTAATGGATATTCAATGAACATATAATAAATCATGGATACAATAGAAATATCATCATCTCTATGATAACCTCTAGGGCATATTTCCAACAATAAATACCCCCCGGAGGCATCACTTCCTTCATATCCTAGTACCATCCCACATCAAGCAACACACAAGCAAGAGAAGCAAGTGAGAGTTAGGTTAGAAGCTCAGAGAGCTTAGGCAAGTAGGTTAGCTAGTAGAGAGAGTATAGCTCTAGTGCCCTCGCTACAGCGCGGCTCTTAGTTTAGCACAGCTCAGCCTAAGTTCTTGGTATAAGGAGCGTAGAGCTTGCTAAGAGAGAAGCGGGTGCGAGCGACTAGCATCGGAGGTCAGTTGATTTCCCGGCATCTCTGGTCTGGTTTGCTCTCTTGTATCTCAAGTACATTTATCTTTATCTCAGTATTACTTTAAGCATTACTTTCAGTATTACTTTATTAAGTACCTTGAGTGTGACCTAGCTATCCCACAGTTCAATTCACTTAGCCATAGTAGTTAATCTCTAGTGAGCTTAGTGATTGATCTTTGCCAATAGGTTGCTTAGTTAGTTTAGTGTTTATCTTATTAAGTCAAGTATTTGCTCTGACGTCCGCAAGGGTGTCTCTATTCAAAGCTAGGGTAGAGATAGTTAGAATATAGTTAAGCATGGTGCTTAGTTATAGACTTACCTTCAGATACGGCTGGACCCCCGGATAGCTGTGGTAGCAAGCAGGTGGTGATAGCCCTGTGCGCCTTGAATTCCACCACGTAGTTGGCCCAGTTTAACAGTAAGGCTCGTTGTGCTAGCGTTCAACCTAAGTAAGTGGTAAAGGCTAGTACGCCTCGATACTTGACAAGATAGGAATAAAACTTTACTCAACTTAGTTGCTTTATTGTCTTTTGCCTGCCTTGCTTCGTAACTATCTTGCTTCGTAGTTATCTTGCTTGTAGTTATCTAAGAGTAGTTAGTAGTTAGTAGTTAGTGGTTAGTTACCCATAGTTACCCTCTATCTACCTATCCATCCACCTTACCTAACCATCCATATATTCTTTCTAGCCTTCCATCTCTTCTCTTCCATTTTCCCCTTTTCTCTTTTCTTATTTCTTCGACTCTCATCCCCTCCTTGACTCGACTCATACACCACCCTAGCCTTCCCTTGGGATCAAATAAATCGACACCTGGTACTCCCAGGCAAAGTGCTACTACGATAGTTTTGTGCGCTTGCAGAATCTCCCCTTGGTAGATTGCAATCTCTCTAACTAGCTCCTACTAGTGTCGGGATTGACAACCCCGCTTGGCATTAGTAGATAGCTGCTTTAGCTCCACTCCTTTAGGTATAGCGACCGGTCTTGCTTCAAGCACTTCTAACGCCGTTGCCGGGGATAGACTCCATAGTCTACTCCTAGTAACGACATTAGCAAGTGCCAACAAGCATTTCTGGGCCATTACCGGGGATAGTTGCCTAGCTCTATCTTTAGTGAAGCTAAGAACTACCAACAGCATGTTTTCGCGATCGACGCATTCTCTTTTCCCTCGAGAATGGACCAGCAAATAAAAATCCAGCATGAAGCAAAACCCTGAACCCTGTTAGCAGTTAGGCCACCTAAATCCTAATGTAGGGCTTAAGGACAAGACTGGGCACACTTAATAATTTAAAATAGTTTTGAAAACAGTTTTGAAATACCCATTTTAGTTTGAAAATAGCTCCTTTCGGACGCAATAACTTGAACCATGCTCTGATACCAGCTATGACGGAAACGTCCTAATTATAAGAACTCAAGTACCGTCTTAGCCAAATTCGTCTGACATCGACTCATACTTGAATCCATATAACCCCGGTAGTCCGGAAATCTCGAAGGATTTCAAACATCATACAACATACAGGATCGTATTGTTCAAGTACCACATTCGTAAGGATTCACCATCGATAAATGAAACCGAATTTAAACATCAGAGTGCGGAATCATAAAAGAGTTATTACAATACTGAGTTTCAAATTGCGGAAGCTGAAATAAGTTTGAAACACGACCACTACACATGTGGTCCAAATAGACATTGTTTAATAACTCACTCCTCCTTTTTCAAATAGTGTGCCACTAGAAGTCTCAGTCCAGCAGAAGAAAAGGAGAAGCTTCTGGATGACCTTGCCCTGGGCCTACTCCTCATCACCCTCCACGGGGTAGAGACAATGCTTACAATAGCCGTAGTAGACCTGGCCATCTGCAACAAACGGGATAAACCCTAAGTACGGGAATGTACTCAGCTAGACTTACCCGTCCAACTGAAATAAAGACACCAAGGGTATGGAAGGCTTTTTGGTGGATCGGGAATTTTTAGTTGCGAAAAGCTCAAATTAAGGGAAGGAATATTTAATGATATCAGTGAGCAGTCAAATTTAGACCTACCTTTTAGTCTAGATTTGCACCTGAACTATTACATACACTTGAGTCTAATCAATCAATAATATAACCATATCCAGTTGACTTAAATCACATTTTAGTTGAACCTTAAACATCACATAGAGTTGTATCGTGGTGAAGCTCGCCATAGTTTCCCACTAACCGGGGGAGACGGCGACTCAAATCGAATTCCAAACCAGCTAGTGAAAGACCTTTAATACCAACCCACACTTTCCCCGTCGGGTCCATGCATTGGGTAACCGCTCGATGCTTGTTCGTGGCGGTAATCGTCGCGGCTCACAGCACGGACCACCCAATTGGAACTATACGAAGGCCATTCCGAGGCAGATTGTGTATCCATACTAGAGGGTGCGACACAGGTTGAGACCGGCCCGAACAGCGTCTACCGGCTTTGGGGTCGATGATTATGGTATCGACGTATCCCTAAGTAAAAGGGCGCGTTCAAAAATGAACGAGGGTCAACATCGATACAAACCTACACGATCCAACGGACGGACTGTCCCAAGTTTCCAAACTTGTGCCTTGCCTTCCAGTTGACCGTATTTCATTACTACTCAGGTTCTTTTCCACGATAGAAAATATAGCCAACCGTGATCCGGTAAATACCCATCAGGGGTATTACGGGAACATCCTTAACTACTACTTTTATTAAGCAGGCTAAGCAATTCTACATTATAAATAAGTAACACGATAACAAGGCAGGTGTAAACAATAATCAAGGAATGGTAATGCAACAATTAAGATTCAATCAACTTCTATACCTAATGCATCACAGTATAAAAGTACTCAAGTATATTAATTATAAAAACTGGGAGACTTATAATGCTCCGGGGCTTGCCTTGAGAGAAGACCGAGGCCTCGTGAGAGGGGCACTCGAGCAGGTTAGTCTCTGGCGCGGGGTCGGCCTCGGTTCTGGACAGCTCCGGAATCTCCTGCTCGTCGTTTGCTTCCGGCTCCTGGTCGGGCTCCAGGACTGTTGATCCTATTGCAATGCGGGATAATAAATAATGTGCGGTGCGAAATGATGGTATGAAGTGTAACCATTTCTTGCAAACCAACCAAATCAACTTGTTGAACCACTTTTGACATTGAGGAAGAACACTTATTTACCACATTAAACAAAACAATTATTCTAACTATTTCCTATTTATTAATTCAAAAGGAGTGTAGGTTTGACAGCAAGTGCATTTTTCGGGACTCAGAAAAATCCACAAACATTCCAGAAGGTAACTTATACTAACTGAACCTTATTGTATAAATTTCAGCAAGAGATAAAATACTGAACATCAGATACAAAAAGATGAAACCAACTGCTCAAAAGGTACTTTGAACTAACTTTTCTTATGAAAAGTGTCAAACAGTAGATTTCATAATTTTTCTAGCTTTATCTACTTATAACCACTCTACTGCAGAAAATTTACTGCTAGAGCATGCACACATGAATCTACACAAAATAAACAAGTTTACTCCAAAATAAACCCTTTAAACTACAACCCTACCGGAAAAGGGTGACATCCGCATTTTCATATTTTTTCCAGATTCTATTCCATATTTCATTTTTATCAAGAAAGTTCCATGAACAGAAACATTATATTCTTTTCGACAAGAATTTTCTAAGAAAAACACAGAAAAGCACACTTGTACAGCAACTCCTTATTTTTCTATACAACAACCTATTCTTAGCATTTTTCTCAGCTTAAACATAGCATACAGAGACTACATAAATTTTCCCATATTTTACTTTCACACAAAAATTATTTTAATCATTATTTTAATAAAACAGCTAAAAAGGAAATTAAACCTAAACAGATACTTTTTCTACAGAAATAGTGCCTCATAAATTTTTCACAGATGCATAACTTGACAAGAAACCTACACAAATTTTCCCATCAATTAATTCCACAAGAAAACATATAAGCTCATTTATCTAAACAAAAGCACATAAACTAGATTAAATAAAAACAGTATAATAAACTTTTATCAAAAATTATTTCATATTTTTCTCTTATATATCTACTCATGAACAAGCTATCAAAACTGAAAACACCTCATTTGGATCATTGAAACATGCTACACAAAATAAACAAGTTTTCCCTCCCTAGAAATAAACAAAAAGGAAAAACATTTGAAACTCCCGGCCCGGCTTGCATAGACTCAGCTCATGGACCGGGTGAGGCTGACGCGTGGGGCCTGCACGGTCAATGGACCCACTTGTCAGTGAGAGTGGAAACAGGGGCGCGCGTTGACCGGGGGTTTCTCCCTGACGGCGAGGTCGTCGGCGGTGAGGGTTGGGCTAGGCGTGTTCCCCTAGACTAGGCGGCTCGGTTGAGGGTGATGGTTGGGCCAGACGGTGGCCGTAGCTCGCCGGCGGCGAGCTGTGGTGGACGGTGGCGGCGGTGGTGCTTGGCTACGCCGTCTCCGGCGGTCGCCGGTGGAATTGACGGAACGGGGAGAACCAATAAACCCTAGGGAGGCTACTAGAGGGCTTGGTTTGGCTCGGGAAGCTCCGGTGGAGCTTGACCCCGTGCGCGGCCATGGCGGACGCCCAAGGCGCTCGGCCAGAGAAGATGGGGGACTAGAGGGCGGTAGAGACCTCGTGGAGGTGTGTTCTCACCGTGCCTTGGCCTGATGAAGCTTTGTCGGTAAGGAGGGAGGTGGTGGAGCTTTGGCCGGGGAAGAACGACTTCGAGCTCTGGGCGGCGTCAATGGCAACCGCGGCGGAGCTCCTCGGGTTCTGGCGTCGGTGAGGCTCGGGAGGTGGTGCTAGCGCGAGCACCAGGTGTTTGAGATGACGGCGAGGTGGTGTGCGCAAGGGATTGAGCCGAGAGGCTCTGGTGAGGCTAGAACGGCGATGGCCAGTGGCGGTGTCGGACGGCGGCGGGCACGAGCGTTCATGCTCGCGTTTGTTCGGTGGAGAGGAGAGGGAGAGAGAGCAGGTGCGAGTGTGTGTGTGGGTGAGTAAGGGAGTGAGCGGGAGCGGGATGGTTTTGCTCGTGGGCTCGGCCGAACGACGGTCATGGCGGGGGCCATGGCGGCGCGGCACGCGAGGCGGCTTGGCAGGCGGTGGCGTGGGCGCGGCGAGCGAGGCGAGCGGGGAGTGGCCATGTGTGATTGTGGCGTGATCGGGTGGAGAAAGATCGGGCAAGGAGTGGGCGAGGGGGATTTGGCGCAGAGAAAGGCGGCCACGCGGCGCTCCGGCTGGCGTATGGCGCGACCGCGTGGTCGGGGCGCGCGCGCGCGGCGCGGGAGCGAGCGACCGGGCGTGGGCCGGCGCGGCAGGAGTAGGCTGTTGGGGGAAGGGACCCTCGGCAGTGGCGCCGCTCAGGCTGGCTCGAGGAATGACCTTCGCGTGACCCGCTCTCGCCCTCGAACCCTCTCTTCTCTTTTATCTCCGTCTTTTGGACCCTTCAGGCAGATTTGCTAACCTTCGCACACGAGTTCGACCCTCGAGGTTCGTTGCATGTCTTGCAGGCAATGGCGCGCAAAGAACACAGGAGGCAATCCTCGAGCATCATGAACACGGCGGGGGTCCGACCTCGCCGCCGGCAGAGCCGAGGGTCAGACCTCGTTTTTTTCCACGAAGGCGAGCAAGGCCCAGTGGCGGCGGGCAGGAGGAAAGCAGGCTAGGGTTTCGACTCCGGTTGTGTTTGTACAATTCTGCCCTTCCGTAGTACAGCGCAGAAGAATCTTTCTTGTACCCTTTTGTAATCTGGTTGGTGCCCCTTAGTATCCCCTATAAATACCAGGGGGTGAACAGTGTAATGGGTACGTTTTTTGGGGAATAGAGCCACAACATCACTGTTCTTGTTTCCTTTGCACCTTCGCTTGGTTCTGACAATTGGCCACCTTCGCCACCCCCTGCACGTGTGCGGAGGTAGGGCAAGTGTGTTTCCAACAGTTTGGCGCCGACCGTGGGGAGCGGAGTTCATAATGGCAGGAAATAGAAGAGCATCCTCAACCAGAGACAACCGCACGACCAGGGAGGCCGCGGTGACGGTTCAACCTGTGGAAGAAAATGTGGAACCTTCGGGAGAAGAAGAAGTCACCCCAGGGACAGAGGTCCCGGGGCCTCACACTCGGCTAGTGTCACAGCCGCACCCACACACCTCCGGAGGGGGTGGAAGAGGAGATGAAGAGGAGTTGGGTCTCGAGGCTTTCGACAGGCTCCAAGCGGAATTGCAGGAGAAGAAAAGGCGCCTAGATCAGCTTGAAACGCACAACCCGCTGCGCGCTATCAGGCAAAAGGCGGATGAAGCAAGGGAACAGCTTTGCCGAATGGAAGAGTCCCTCGCGGCAGCTGAAGCCAAAGCCGAGGGTTGGAATGATTGAGAAATGCCGCCCCGTCAAGAGGAGAATGAGGAGTTGGGTGCCCGTCAACCTCCACCACCCCCCCCACCACCAAATTTTCGCCACCTCTTCCTAGAAGAGCGAGAGCCAAACCTTTGCATTCATCGAAGGGCCCTACAACACCAGATGCCCTATGACCCAAGATCACCACTCTCCCAAATACTACAAACCCAACCCTGGCCACCTTGCTACAATCCACCAAACCTCCCCTGTTACGATGGACTCACTGACCCTCGCCAGTTCATAATGAGCTACGAAGCGGCAGTCGCCGCAGCAGGAGGGGATGAGTCAACAATGGCGAAGTCTTTCGTAATCATCCTTCATGACATCGCGCAGACTTGGTACAACAACCTTCGCGCCGGAACAGTGGATTCCTAGGCCAACCTCTGAGACAGACTCTGCACAAACTTCAAGGGCATCACAGCAGCCCCATCAAACCCCATCGAGCTGTCCAACTGCAAACACAGACTACTGGCGAAGGTTCATCCAGATCAGAGCAAGAACTCCGGGAATATCCGACGAGGCCGTGATCCTCGCTGCAGTCAGTAGCCTACGCCTAGGCCCATGTTCCTCAAAGTTCGCCAGAAAACCAGCAAACACAATCGAAGAGCTTCATGATACAATGGAAAGGTACTGTAGAGCGGACATGGATTTCCGGGCAAAGTCCGATGCTCGAAGGTCGCAGCAGAAACCACAGCCGAGGCCCCAAGCGAGAGAGAACAACCCTCGCCAAGATCAGAGCAACGTTGGAGCGATCAACAAGGCAAATCCAATCGAAGATCAGAGAAGAAGCACTCAGCCTTCGGGCAACCAAAACCCACATGGATTTCCACCCCCGCCTGACCAAAGAAACCAACAGAGGGACCCGACCAAAATGTACGGTCATTTCTGTGGCCTAGGAAAGGGGCACACAACAAAGCAATGCGAGTGCTTCGCCAGAGGGAAAGAGTACCAGGAGTCCAAAAGAGCCTCTTCAACAGAAAACAGAAACATCAATCACACCAGAAAGCCAAACTTCAACCCAACCCAACCTCCCTACCAGTACACCCCCATAAACTACGGCTTACCCTCGTACCAACCTTTCTACTCTCTACCAACCAACCAACAAGTGAGCAACACTCTACCACCACCACCACCAATACCGGCCCTGCCAGGCCCCAACCTGTCAAATCCGAAGCCCAAACCTAGACAACCATCAACAACCCAACATCAACCTTCGGTGTGATACTAGCTATCACCGGAGGCTCCAACGAAGATCATGGCAACAAGAGGCAAAAGAAAGAACATGCTCGAAGAGTACATCATGTAGCCGTCGAAGGACCGCACAAATTCGGCCGATGGTCTCACATCCCGATAACCTTCGATTCCAGTGACATGAAGTTAAGGGATTACCCTCACACTGATGCAATGGTGATCAAGACTAACTTAGCAGGGTGGACAGTCACCAAAATTCTCGTCGATACAGGAAGCTCCGCTGACATCCTGTTCGCCACTGATGGTAGTTCTTAGCTACACCTAGGATAGGGTAACTAAAGTAGCTATCTACTAATGCCAAGCGGGGTTGTCAGTCCCGACACTAGTAGGAGCTAGCTAGCGAGAATGCAATCTACCAGGAGGAGATTCTGCAAGCGCACAGAACTATCGTAATAGCACTTCGCCTGGGAGTACCAGGTGTCGATTTATTTGATCCCAAGGGAAGGCTAGGGTGGTGTATGAGTCGAGTCAAGGAGGGGATGAGAGTCGAAGAAATAAGAAAAAGGAAAAAGGGGAGATGAGAGGCTAGAAAGAATATATGGATGGATAGGTAAGGATGAAATGGATGGCTAAGGTAAGGTGGGTGGATAGGTAGATTGAGGGAATAGGATAACTAAGGGTAACTAAGATAACTAACTACTCCTAGATAACCACAGAGCAAGATAACTGCGAAGAAAGATAGTTACGAAGCAAGGCAGGCAAAAGACAATAAAGCAACTAAGTTGAGAATAGTTTTATTCCTATCTTGTCAAGTATCGAGGCGTACTAGCCTTTACCACTTACTTAGGTTGAACGCTAGCACAACGAGCCTTACTGTTAAACTAGGCCAACTACGTGGTGGAATTCAAGGCGCACAGGGCTGTCACCACCTGCTTGCTACCACAGCTATCCAGGGGTCCAGCCGTATCTGAAGGTAAGTCTATAACTAAGCACCACGCTTAATTATATTCTAACTATCTCTACCCTAGCTTTGAATAGAGACACCCTTGCGAACGTCAGAGCAAACACTTGACTTAATAAGATAAACACTAAACTAACTAAGCAACCTATTGGCAAAGATCAAACACTAAGCTCACTAGAGATTAACTACTATGGCTAAGTGAATTGAACTGTAGGATAGCTAGGCACTCAAGCAATCAATCAAGTATACCACTCAGTACTGATAAGTAGAATACAGTAATACTTGAAATGATGAACTAGAATATAGTAAAGTGCTTGAGAAGGAAGACTCTTCCCAGCTCCAGAACCGATCACTCGCACGCCTATACTCTTGAGCTAAGCCTTGAGCAGCGCTACCGCGAGGGCAAAGATGCCTTGCTCTACTAGCTACCTACTTGCCTAAGCTCTCTGAGCTCTCACTTGCTTCCTTCTACTTGCTTTGCTTCTCTTGTGTGGGATATCTGGGATGATACTTGGGGTGAATGAAGTGATGCCTCAAGAGGGTATTTATAGCCCAAATGAGTGAGGGGGGTACTTATAGGGGGCAGCCAGCCGACCTCGGGCTAACCCTAGTGGCGGGCGCCAGCCCTAGGTGGCGGCCGCCACCTCCCTCACCATTGGATGCACCGCCTTGGCTTCAACGGCATCCAGGTGGTTGTCCAAGGCGGTTTAGAGGTTGGTTGCATGTCCTAGCAACCGCCATTCAGCCTTGATCCATGCCACTTCATCCTGAGTCGTCCGATGCCACTGACCTAGTGACCAAGGGCCAAGATTTGGCCTTGGGGTGGTCACACGGATCGGTGACATGGCAGGGAGTGAAGCTTGGGCCAACCTCAGTGGAGGGCGCCACTTAGAGGTGGCGGGCGCCACCTAGGAGTGGCAGGCGCCACCCCCCTTAGGCCCATTTGGGCCATGCTGAGTGGGCTTGGCCTCTAGTGGGTCCATATGTCCAAATTTGGTTCAAATCCTGCATTCAAATAAAATTCTATGGACATGTGGAATTTGGTTAGTTTGAAACCTATTTGACTACATTTCATGCCTTTTTGGTGGACTTTAGGGTCAAATGTTGATGGTAAAACAGGTGTTTAAGGACCGTCAACAAGCTCCCCCAAGCTAACCTGTTGCTCGTCCTCGAGCAACAATGCGGTTTAAGCATTTGAGCATGAAATGGATAGCAACTTAAGATGTCTGCAAGTGCATATTGTATAGTGAGAAATAACTTAGCATATATCATTAATCATAGCAATGTGGGGCTTATAGCTTTTCACTTCAAAACTACAAGAGTGAAATAAAGCAGTAGATAGGAAACTTTTATCTTGCTTAGGTTTGACTAGGATTCTGTCTGGAGGTTTTTCAAGGTTTTCAAAAGATAACAACTTGCTTAAGTCCTCCAAGATTCACTCAATCACTCAATGGTGTTTAAATCCTCACTTAGGCCAAAATGTAGCCTCTCCTATTTCTAAAGAATGATATGTGGAGTTATAGGTAGGCTAAGAACCATGAGCAAATTGCCTGATGTTTATTGCTAAGCTAGACACTCAGATCATAAGGAACATCAAATCATAAAAATTGATCAAGATGTGCATGTGTGGTTATGTGGAAGTGTATAGAGAGATATTTCATAATCCTTCCTAGTTAATTTCTAGGGTCTAGAGCTAATGATAATTCTCTCTCTCTTTTTTTTGGATACATAGTGAGTAGACAAAAGATGTGTCCTCATATTTTCTTAGGACATAGTCCTCTTTTGAGCTACTTTCCTCTCTTATTTTTTTCAGGACATAATCCTTTCTTGAGTTACTTTGCTCTTTTTTTTCTCTCTCTCTTTTAGCTCTAGATTTCCCCAGACATCTATAGGAAAGGATTTTTGAAATGAAAAAGGGGAAGAGGGAGAAATGCTTATTCCCAGTGTAGGAATAAGAATAAGGCTAGCAATGGGATGTTTGGCAGGGTATTGCATATCTCCAGTGTAGAGAATAAGCAATTTATTTGGTGGTTGCAAACTTCCAAAGTGGAAAGTAGGCAAATTATGGTGGGTGTGCGTGAATCTTGATTCAAAAGATATGATAAGCTTCTCTACTAAGATCTATGAGGTCTAACAAAGCTCAACACAAACAAAGCTCTTTGTGGTTTTGACTAATGACTAACAAATATTTGGCTAGTGGTGGGATGGGATAAAATCTAGGAGGAACTTTTAGCAAGGTTTTCATAATTTTTAAAAGAAATCCTCTAGATTAGGTCCTAATTTCACCTTAACAAGTTTAAAGAATTACTCCATTTCTTACTAACTTTACTCACTAAGCATGATTTTAGTTAAAGCATGTGCAACCCACAAAAGCTACAACTTAGATAAGACTAGTCATTCAAACCATAACAATAGCATTTGCATGACATATTTCAAATCTTATTCAGGTTCCAACTTGTTTAAGCAGATTTTATCAATTTGATTCATGGAATGGTTATTTAGGCAAGCATGTGACATTCAAAAGATATAGAATTTAAGAACTGAATGTAAAGTGTAGGCTTTGAGACATACCTTATTGGAGCGGGAGTCTCTCCCAAGCTGGCTTCTTGCTTGGTGAAGGGCCTTCATCTTTCTCGGTCGGAGATCTTGTTCTCATTTTATTAAAAGGGAAACTATCTAATGTTGTGAAAAGGGAAACTATCCTATTTTGATATTTTATTGTTCTAACTAAGTTAACATATACCTATGCATATAACTAATGATAACTGGTGATATTTTTTTAGTTGCATGCATGACATATGTTATTTATTTAAAAAAGGGAAATTTGAAGGGAAAAATTAAAAGTAAAACCATACCTTAGGTCCATGGAGTTTCATCCTTATCGGGTGGATCTTCTTCCTTGGGTGCTTCTTCTTTAATTACTCCATCTGGTTCTTCTTCTTTTGGCATCTCTCCTTTGTTATGTGAATCACACAACTCAGGAGGTGGCTCTTTCTTTCTGCTCCACCTTGTTCTTGGGCGCCTCTTCTTGGTACGAATGGATTTTGCTTCCTGCATGTTAGCGGCATATGCGGGGCCTCGGGAGAAGGAGAATATTTCCTTCCTCCCTCCTAATGTCATTTGCATTTTACCACTCCCCACATATATGCAAGCATTAACAGTATTCAAGAAGGGTCTACCTAAGATTAGAGGCACATCTTTCCTATTTCCCATATCTAGTATTATGAAATCAGCAGGAACATAGGAGCCTCTAATATGAACAGGTAAATCATTAACTATTCCTTCTACATAGCAAGTGGATTGATCAGCTAGCACAACATAGGCAGATTTGGATGACATGGGTGGAAAGAACGAGTTTTCATAGAAATATTTAGATAGAATGTTCACACTCGATCCTAAATCACACATGACATTTTTAAAGACTTCACCAAAGATTGAGCATCTAATTATGCGACTACCAGGATCACCCTTTTTAACAGTCATGGTTTGATCTTCATAATAGTTAAAATATTTTATTTCAACCATATTTGCAGTTTCCATGTCAGGTTTAGCAGGAATTTTGCCAGATTCAAAAGATGGTATGATAGCAGCAAGTTGAGCTAATTGGGTTTCTAACATCTTATTAAAGCTTAATTGATTTTTCCGAGCAGATGAGAAATCTTCCAATTGAGCATTTATATTCTCAAGGGTTTTATCATTCGACATTAATTTCTTATTCAAGAAATCAGTAGTTCTACCTTGTGAGTAGACTAAATTTTTAAAGAATGAGAGACTATCAGAATTATGAAAATTAGAGCGGGGGGATGAATTGTTACCTTGAGAGTTTGCAGGCTGATTACATCCTTGTTTCTGTTGACGGAAACCGTTGTTGTTGTTGATGAAGTTCAAATCTTCATGTAGCTCGGGGCAGTGGCTCCCAGAATGTCCGGTTTCTCCACAGACTTCACAAGTCACGTAGGATTCCAGAGATTAGACACTCTCTTGTTGGTTCATCTTCTCATAGCTGTCCAGCTTCTTTGCCAGCAGGTCCATCTGGGCCACGATCATGTCGGCCTCCTTAACGGAATGCATACCTCGCTTATGGGGTTGTAGTCTTTCGTCATTCCATCCTTGGTTTGACACCATCTTCTCTATGAGAGCCTTAGCATCTGCAACATTCAGAGAAAAGAATGCACCGCCGGCGGCGGCATCCAAATGGCTTCTAAAGAGAGGGGTTGGGCCATGGTAGAAGTTCTGGATCAATAGCCAGTCCTCCATACCGTGGTGTGAACAAGCAACGACATACTCTTGCAACCTCTCCCAAGCCTCGGGAATAGATTCCTCGGCTTGTTGCGTAAAGCTAGAGATTTTGTTGCGCAGAGCATTCGTCTTGCCCATCGGAAAGAATTTGGCGAGAAAAGCATTGGAACACTTGTCCCATGTGTCTACAGCGTTGCGATCGGTATAGAACCATTGCTTCACTTTTCCTAGCAAAGAGAAAGGAAAGAGACGAAGACGGATGACTTCTTGGGTTATCCCCTTAATGGTGAAGGTGCCGCAAATCTCCAAGAATTGTTGGAGGTGAGCATTGGCATCCTCATGAGCCTTGCCACAGAACGGGCTAGCTTGGACCATCGTGATCAGAGCCGGTTTCAACTCAAAATTGAGGTTGGCATCAATCACGTCTGGTCCTATTGCTACATTAGCGGCAGAAGGAGCAAAAAATTCACGAATAGTCTTATTGGCCATCGTGAAGATAGAACGAGATAAGGAAGAAAGAAGTTGAAGAAGATGAAAGAAAAAGATAAGAAGGACTAAGGAAAGAAAGAATGGGGTAAGATGGGATTCGCTAAGCAGGAGCTTAAGCGAAGATAAATTTGACACGGACTCAACCGATACACCGATTGCCTTCCCCGGCAACGGCGCTAGAAATGCTTGTTGGTAGTTCTTACCTACACCTAGGATAGGGTAACTAAAGTAGCTATCTACTAATGCCAAGCGGGGTTGTCAGTCCCGGCACTAGTAGGAGCTAGCTAGCGAGAATGCAATCTACCAGGAGGAGATTCTGCAAGCGCACAGAACTATCGTAGTAGCACTTCGCCTGGGAGTACCAGGTGTCGATTTATTTGATCCCAAGGGAAGGCTAGGGTGGTGTATGAGTCGAGTCAAGGAGGGGATGAGAGTCGAAGAAATAAGAAAAGGGAAAAAGGGGAGATGAGAGGCTAGAAAGAATATATGGATGGATAGGTAAGGATGAAATGGATGGCTAAGGTAAGGTGGGTGGATAGGTAGATGCAGGGAATAAGATAACTAAGGGTAACTAAGATAACTAACTACTCCTAGATAACCACAGAGCAAGATAACTGCGAAGCAAGATAACTGCGAAGCAAGATAGTTACGAAGCAAGGCAGGCAAAAGACAATAAAGCAACTAAGTTGAGAATAGTTTTATTCCTATCTTGTCAAGTATCGAGGCGTACTAGCCTTTACCACTTACTTAGGTTGAACGCTAGCGCAACGAGCCTTACTGTTGAACTGGGCCAACTACGTGGTGGAATTCAAGGCGCATAGGGCTGTCACCACCTGCTTGCTACCACAGCTATCCGGGGGTCCAGCCGTATCTGAAGGTAAGTCTATAACTAAGCACCATGCTTAATTATATTCTAACTATCTCTACCCTAGCTTTGAATAGAGACACTCTTGCGGACGCCAGAGCAAACACCTGACTTAATAAGATAAACACTAAACTAACTAAGCAACCTATTGGCAAAGATCAAACACTAAGCTCACTAGAGATTAACTACTATGGCTAAGTGAATTGAACTGTAGGATAGCTAGGCACTCAAGCAATCAATCAAGTATACCACTCAGTACTGATAGGTAGAATAAAGTAATACTTGAAATGATGAACTAGAATATAGTAAAGTGCTTGAGATACAAGAGCAAAACCTGAACTGGAGATGAAGAAAGACTCTTCCCAGCTCCAGAATCGATCGCTCGCACGCCTCTACTCTTGAGCTAAGCCTTGAGCAGCGCTACCGCGAGGGCAAAGATGCCTTGCTCTACTAGCTACTTACTTGCCTGAGCTCTCACTTGCTTGCTTCTACTTGTTTTGCTTCTCTTGTGTGGGATATCTGGGATGATACTTGGGGTGAATGAAGTGATGCTTCCGGGGGGTATTTATAGCCCAAATGAGTGAGGGGGGTACTTATAGGGGGCAGCCAGCCGACCTAGGGCTAACCCTAGTGGCGGGCGCCAGCCCTAGGTGGCGGCCGCCACCTCCCTCACCGTTGGATGCACCGCCTTGGCTTCAACGGCATCCAGGTGGTTGTCCAAGGTAGTTTGGAGGTCGGTTGCATGTCCTAGCAACCGCCATTCAGCCTTGATCCACACCACTTCATCCTGAGCCGTCCGATGCCACTGACCTAGTGACCAAGGGCCAAGATTTGGCCTTGGGGAGGTCACACGGATCGGTGACGTGGCAGGGAGTGAAGCTTGGGCCAACCCAAGTGGCGGGAACCACTTAGAGGTAGCGGGCGCCACCTAGGAGTGGCGGGCGCCACCCCCCTTAGGCCCATTTGGGCCCTGCTGAGTGGGCTTGGCCTCTGGTGGGTCCATATGTCCAAATTTGGTTCAAGTCCTGCATTCAAATAAAATACTATGGACATGTGGAATTTGGTTAGTTTGAAACCTATTTGACTACATTTCATGCCTTTTTGGTGGACTTTAGGGTCAAATGTTGATGGTAAAACAGGTGTTTAAGGACCGTCAAGAGCCACAACCTTCAACAGCATGAAGCTTGATAGAAACCTCTTGCAACCCTCCGACAACCCACTATACGGTTTCGGCGGGCAACAAGTAAGAGCTGTTGGAAAAATATCTCTGCCCGTTACCTTCGGAGATCAGCTGAACTGCAGAACTGAACACATAACCTTCGACGTGGTTGACATGTTCTATCCTTACAATGCAATTTTTGGCCGAGGCGTCACCAACGCATTCAACGCTGTAATCCACTCTGCATACCTCTGCATGAAGCTTCATGCCCCGAAGGGCGTTGTTGCAGTTTACGGAGATCAAGACATTGCAAGGGCAGCAGAGGGAAACTGTAGCACCTGAGCAACGCAATGTCCATAATCTGTCAAAGCCTCAAGCACCAAACCTCACCACCGAAGGCGAAGTTTGCATTGACCAAGCAAAAGCATCACCCAAAGAGGAAACCAAACAAGTACAACTTTTTGAGGGAAACTCAGAAAAGAAGGTGTTCATCTCAACCAACTTAGACCCCTCGTCAGAAGACAACCTTATCCGTTTCCTCAAGGAAAACTCCGATACCTTCGCTTGGTCTGCGGAGGACCTCAGGGGAGTAAACAGAGCTTTGATCGAGCATAGCCTAAACATCAAACCAGGCTATCGCCCAGTTAAGCAAAAGCTTCGCAAAATGTCAGAAGAGAGGAAAGAGGCAGCGAAGGCAGAGCTAAAAAGACTTCTGGACGCAGGCGTCATCCGTCCAGTCAAATATCCAACATGGCTCTCAAACGTGGTACTAGTCCAGAAAAAGAACAAGAAATGGAGAATGTGTGTTGATTTCACATGCCTGAACAAAGCCTGTCCGAAGGATGACTTTCCTCTGCCTAACATAAGCACCTTGGTCGACAGAGCAGCCGGTTGCCAAATGCTCTCTCTCCTCGACTGCTTCTCAGGGTACCACCAGATTTGTACACCTTCGGGCACATTTTGCTTTCGAAAAAGGGCAGAGGGCCTCCGAAATGCAGGATCAACCTTCGCTTGCATGACATCTGAAGTCTTCAAAGATGAACACGCCATCTCTGCCTACGTCGATGATTTGATTGTACAAAGCGAGCTAAAAGAAAATCACATAACAGACTTGGAAAGAGTGTTCAAAAGCCTTCGGTCCACCGGACTCAAATTAAACCCCGAAAAATGTGTTTTCGGGGTAAACGAAGGAAAACTGCTAGGTTGCATCGTCTCAGTAAGGGGAATTGAAGCC
The DNA here is from genome assembly GCA_009763385.1 of Coix lacryma-jobi var. lacryma-jobi. Classification (NCBI taxonomy): domain Eukaryota; kingdom Viridiplantae; phylum Streptophyta; class Magnoliopsida; order Poales; family Poaceae; genus Coix; species Coix lacryma-jobi. The sequence continues at coordinate 62,741,846 of CM019825.1, forward strand.
AACCTTGAAAAAATTGATGCCATCATCAATATGGAACCCTCGACAACCAAAAAAGCAGCTCAGCATTTGACAGGTCGTCTAGCAGCACTCAGCAGATTCATCTCCAGATCAGCCGAGCGAGGGTTACCTTTTTTCGAAACTCTGAGAAGCACAGCCCCATTCAATTGGGGACCTCGGCAGCAGAAAGCTTTCGAGGATTTGAAAAACTACCTCACCAACTTGACCATTTTAACCAGTCCAAGCAAAGGTGATCTTCTACTACTGTATGTCGCAGCCTCGCCCCATGCGACCAGCGCAGTGCTAATCAAAGACTTGCGTGAAAACAACAAAATTAAGCAGGCCCTGGTTTACTACGTGTCTGAAACACTCGAAGGTCCAAAACGGAACTACTCAGAGCTAGAGAAGATAGCATATGCCTTGGTCATGGCTTCAAGAAAGCTAAAACACTACTTCCAGGCACATGAAATCCAAGTGCCTTCATCATACCCCCTTGAGAACATTTTCAAGAACAACGAGGCAGTCGGCAGAGTAGCAAAATGGTCAGTTGAATTGAACAGCTACGCTATAACCTTCGCGGGAAGAACAGCGATCAAATCGCAGGCACTAGCAGATTTCATAGCTGAATGGACCCCAGACCCTCGCAGAGACGGAGCCCAACTAGACCCATTTTGGACAGCATATGTTGATGGAGCTTGAGGAGCAGCCGGAGCAGGAGCCTTGGCGATCCTAGTCTCGCCATCTGGGTCGAAGCTAAGGTACACAAAAAGACTTGACTTCAAATGCACAAACAACTCGGCAGAATACGAAGCCGTGATACTAGCACTCTCAAGGCTTCGATCATTGTCAGTCCGAAGGGCAGTCATTAACACAGACTCTCAAGTCATCACAGGACACATCGAGAAAAATTATAAAGCAAAAGATCCAAAGCTACAAAAGTACCTACAATATGTTCGAAGGTTAGAATCTTTCTTCCTCGGCATAACAGTGAAAGCAATACCGAGGTCAGATAACAGCGAGGTAGACAATCTGGCCAAAGCGGCAGCACAACAACTACAGTTGCCCCCAGACATCTTCTATGAAGCTGCGACACAAACAACCATCGAAGTTTCCGAGAAAACAACGAAGCTGATCAATGCAATTCAGAGCGAAGATTGGAGAGCACCCATCATGGCCTATATCAACGGGTTGCATGAACCCGAGACCAAAGAGGAAGAAAACAACTTAAACAAAGAGTTCGAGGGTACAAAATTGTGGACAACATTCTGTTCAAAGCTTTGGTAACCTCGCCATGGCTCAAATGCGTGTCACAGATTGAAGGAAATGACATTCTCAAGCTTATTCATGAAGGTATCTGCGGTTCATACAACGGCCCGAGGGCGTCAGTTGGCAAAGTTTTCCGACAAGGCTTCTACTGGCCAACAGCATTAAAAGATGCAGAAGGCATCGTCAAACGCTGCGAAGGTTGTCAACTAACGACAAAAACACAAAACGCCCCAGGGGCTCCAACAACTCTGATTTGTCCAACTTGGCCTTTGCAAAGATGGGCAATGGATCTCGTTGGTCCATTACCAACAGCTCCAGGAAACCTCTGCTACGCAGTGGTAGCTGTGGAATACTTCACAAAGTGGATTGAAACTAGACCGCTGGCTTCCATCACCTCCCTGGCCGTGAAGAAGTTTTTCTGGCAGCAATTAGTGTGTCGGTTCGGGGTCCCCAAATACCTAACTGTCGACAATGGCACTCAGTTTGACAGCGAGGTCTTCAAAGAATTCTGCGCACAAATCGGAACAATTCTGTGCTTCGCCTCAGTCCGCCACCCTCAATCCAACGGCTTAGTTGAAAGAGCCAATGCAACAATTTTCCAAGCCATATCCAAAAAATTGCAAGGTAGGCCCAAGGGAAAGTGGGCAGAAGAACTAACCTCAGTCACCTGGTCCCACAACACCTCGGAATGCAGAGCCACAAAATTCACCCCTTTCAGGCTCCTGTTTGGGGAAGAAGCTATGTTACCAGAAGAGTTGAAGCATGGATCAATCAGAACAACCCTCGAAACAGACAAACAAAACCAACTGCTAGACAAAGAGTTACTTGAAGAAACAAGATGCAACGCAGTGCACAACCTTCGCAAGTATCAGGGAAAAACAAAAAAATGGAGAGACAAAAAGGTGAGAATCAAAGAACTAAAGAAGGGTGACCTCATTCTCATTCGGAAGCAAAACGCCAACATGGCGGGAAAGTTTCAGCCAAAGTGGACGGGTCCATACTTAATAGTAGAATGCAATTGTCCCGGCTCTTTTCACCTCTCTGACAGCGAGGGAAACATCCTGCCTCACACCTGGAATGTCGATGACCTTCGCAAATACTACCCATAGCGGAGCCTTAGCGAGCTCTCGCAACTTGTAATATGGCTTCAGTCAACTTTTCTTCTCAGCATCATACTTGTAACCGAAACAAAGGCGCTGCACTCTTTTTCCATACGAAGGGGCGTAAGGTTTTTTAACGAGGCAGTTTCCAAGTCCTTAATAAAGGCATCCACCCCCGAAAAAACAAAACTCTAAAGTCCTTTCTTTCAGTTTTTCCTTAAACATCGATAAAAGCAGCCCTTGTCCAAGAGCACTTATAATCGATGAAAAACACCGAAGATTGCTTCGAAGCACAAATTTTTTCGAAGCAAACTTGGGAAAAGCAAACTTCACCTCCACCTAAGACAAGGGGAGGCGCGAAGTCCAAAAAAAGGTCGAGCACCCTTGCAAAAAACGTTAGGGGCTCGCAAAGCAAACTTCACCTCCACCTAAAACAAGGGGAGGCGCGAAGTCCAAAAAAGTCGAGCACCCTCGCAAAAAACGCTAGGGGCTCACCAAGCAAACTTCACCTCCAACTAAGACAAGGGGAGGCGCGAAGTCCAAAAAAAAAAGGTCGAGCACCCTCACAAAAAACGCCAGGGGCTCGCAAAGCAAACTTCACCTCCACCTAAAACAAGGGGAGACGCGAAGCCCAAAAAAGTCGAGCACCCTCGCAAAAAACGTCAGGGGCTCGCAAAGCAAACTTCACCTCCACCTAAAACAAGGGGAGGCGCGAAGTCCAAAAAAGTCGAGCACGCTCGCAAAAAACGCTAGGGGCTCGCAAAAGAAAACTTCACCTCCACCTAAGACAAGGGGAGGCGCGAAGTCCAAAAGTTGAGTACCCCCGCAAAACCAAAAGCGCTACGCGAGCCTCACTAAAAGAAAAGGGGGGCGTCGCTGTTTCTCTAATCAGCTTGCAAAAGCGTTAAGCGAGCCTCGCTAAAAGAAAAAGGGGCATCGTTGTTTTCCTAATCAGCTTACAAAAGCGTTAAGCGAGCCTCGCTAAAAGAAAAGGGGGCGTCGCTATTTTCCTAATCAGCTGACAAAAGCGTTAAGCGAGCCTCGCTAAAAGAAAAGGGGGCGTCGCTGTTTTCCTAATCAGCTTACAAAAGCGTTAAGCGAGCCTCGCTAAAAGAAAAGGGGGCGTCGCTATTTTCCTAATCAGCTCACAAAAGCGTTAAGCGAGCCTCGCTAAAAGAAAAAGGGGGCTTCGTTGTTTTCCTAATCAGCTTACAAAAGCGTTAAGCGAGCTTCGCTAAAAGAAAAAGGGGGCGTCGCTATTTTCCTAATCAGCTTACAAAAGCGTTAAGCGAGCCTCGCTAAAAGAAAAGGGGGCGTCGCTGTTTTCCTAATCAGCTCACAAAAGCGTTAAGCGAGCTTCGCTAAAAGAAAAAGGGGGCGTCGCTGTTTTCCTAATCAGCTCACAAAAGCGTTAAGCGAGCCTCGCTAAAAGAAAAGGGGGCGTCGCTGTTATCCTAATCAGCTTACAAAAGCGTTAAGCGAGCCTCGCTAATAGAAAAAGGGGGCGTCGCTGTTTTCCTAATCAGCTTACAAAAGTGTTAAGCGAGCCTCGCTAAAAGAAAAGGGGGGCGTCGCTGTTTCTCTAATCAGCGTACAAAAACGTTAAGCGAGCCTCGCTAAAAGAAAAGGGGCGCGTCGCTGTTTCCAAAAAACACCTCTCTTAAACAAAAAGCGAGCCTCGAGAGTCAAGTATTATCTCAATCAAATTGCAAAAAAATGAATAGCACCTCCACAGAGCAACATCACAAGTTGTTCGCTTCTGACGACAGTACGATATACAATCAATAAAAAGAATAAAATTACAAGGAACCATCACTACCCTCAATCAACATCAAATCATCCAAACCTTCGATACCCTCCTCAAATCCTATATCCACCGGAACTAAGGGTCCCCACAACAAAGGAGCTGCAGGAACAATTGGCAGCTCCCCGGACAAAACTCTCGCCCTATACATATATCTACGATTTACTTCACTAACTTCTGAAGGTTCCTCTTTCGGAACCACAAGCGATCCATCCGAACCTAGTCCTAGTTTGCTTCGCCCAAACAGATAATCCAGAGCTGACTTCTCATCGATATCATCATCAACAACAGCTTGCGAGGACGAAGATGAACCGAACAAATACCGTGTGGCCTGTCGATCAGTATAATCAGCCTCGCGACAAAAATGACTCGATCTGCTGTTCTTGAAATCATACCTCCGCACCTTCGACCTCCAAAATCGTTCAAAGGACAGCGAAGGGTGTTTAAGCCTAGCCCGAGCCCACGACTCACCAGTTATAAAAATATCTTGATAATTTAGCGTCAACGGCGTCACATCAAACACTTCTAGCATAGTTCCATCAGGAACCTGCATTTTCACAGAATTAAAAAGTATCTCAGTGTCATCAAATCTTTCCATCTACCACACATATTACAAAACAACCGCCTCGTCCGAGCGAGCCTAATTTTTCACACCTGCTCGGTTTCCCTCTGCTCATCCGCCCCAGCTTCGCCAGTCGCGGCCTCCAAACCCTCGCCAGCGGCAGCATCCAAACCCTCAGCAGGTGCCTCCTCCGTCGCCGCCTCTTCAACATTAGCTTCTCTAGTGATTGGAGCGTCCTCAGCCGAGGGTACCTCCAACGCGGGTGGAACCTCCACAGAACCGGGCGCAGGAGCAGACTTGGAGCATCTGGGAACGTCCTCAGTCGCGCTCGACGAAGGCAGTGCATCTTTCCGAGCCTACAAAAGTAGACCACCAAAATAAACACCAACATAATCGTCCACGAAATAGTAACACGAAACGAACATCCCATACAAGTTGGTACCTGACGGGTAGCTTCCGCTGCCTCTTCGAAGGCGAGAGCGCGTCCACCTCCGTCAATCCAAAACCTCCGGAGCAAACGCATCGCGCAGTTCCGAACCTCCGCATCATCAACCTTCATTTGACGAACCACGTCAACAGTTGGGAAGACGTGGTTCGGTTTCCTGATCTTCCGAAGGTGTTCGCATTCAGCTTAGCGAAGGGTCTCGGCCATAGCCAAAGCTCCGGCGTAACATCCGAAATCAGCTGCATTATCAACCAGAGAGCGGAAAACATCCAGCTCATTCTTAAGCCAAGCCTCGAATGCCACAACATCAACGGCAGGTAACGGCTCACCAACAGAACCACCGGCCTCAGTCAAGAAGGTGTCGATTTTATTTTTTACCTCTCCCATGCTTTTCTGCCAAGCCTCAGAATGAGAAGCCAACTCAGTGGACAGCTCTTGTATGCGACTGTTCGCAGCAATCAAGTCCTTGTCTTTCTGTCGGCAAGCAGCCAGGAGTTGAGTATTACTATTTGCAACCTCCTGCGCTTCCTCTCGGGACTTCTTAACTTTCTCTAGAGCAGCTTTGAGCTCAATCCCTTTATTCTCCAAACTCCGGCGAAGGTCCTTGTTATCCTTCTCGACTTCAACCAACTGGTCATTCAAATAATGGAGATTATAACCCACCCTTCGGCGCACCGAGCGGTTCAAGAGCATTAATTCAGCAACCTTGACATCGATGTCATCATGGAGTTTGTCCAAGGGCTCGTTGGCCAGGCGGAGCTCCGCTTCGGGCACACAAATGCGATTAAACACCCGACCCAGAAAACATCTTTCCTCCGGAGCACACTGCAAGTGGCACTCTCGAAGGTCCGGACTCGTGAAAAGCTCGGTCGACGGATCAGAGACCCCAAGCTTCTTAGCGAAGTAAGGAAGGCTCGATCGGCTAGCCTCGCCATATGGTCTTTTCCCGGGGGTCCACTCAGATTCAAGATCACCAGTAAATTCAAAACCATCGACCCATAAGTGCGAGCCAGCAAACTCGAGAATTGAACCTCGCAGAGAACTCTCTGGCTCAAAGTCCTATATAATATCATCGATGCTTCGGATAGACGCACTAGGTGAAACAACTGTCTTTCCACGGTCAACACCGATGGAAACCTCTTCATCCGAATCACCTTCGCCACTGGAAGAGTCGCTATCATCATCAGACGAGCCATCTTCAGTGTCACTTTCCTTTTCTGCCTCCCTCTCCTCCCCCTTCTCTTCACTGTCGGAAACTTCTTCTTCATCATCCAAAACATGAATCAACGCACCAATCCCGCCAACGCGGGGCACCCGTCCTCCGACCTTCGCAAGACCTCGGCCGCTCGGGAACGAAACAATGACCGAAGAGGATGAAGTGCCGGCAGCACCCGAACCCACAGCGACCTTCGTCGCAAGCTTTTTCACCCGGCTACCGGCACCACCGCGGCCTCGACCACGACCCCTTTTCGGCCGCGAGGCAAGTCCCTTCTCCTCGGCGGCAGCGCGTTTTCTCTTCTTCGGCGCATCATCGCTCGAAGGAGCAGGCCAGTCAGCATACTGAATCCCAAGAATGTCGAACATCCTGTGACTCGACCTCTGCTACCCACCGAGCTGTGTATAGCTTTAACCTCCAATGTGGACAACTTCCCAACAAGTTCCTCCGCCCACTGCTGAACTCGCTTGTAAACGGCTTTGATTCCATCCTCGCGCCTCGGAAACTTCACAAGAACTTTTTCCCAAACCTTATTCAAATCAACTTTCGGCTTCTTCAAACCCTTACCCTCATACTTGGGGTCATCCTCGACTGCAAACCATTTTTGCCTTTGGCTGAGGGGCCACACCTTGGCACAACAATATTCTTCGACCAAGTCGTGGGCGCATTGAGACCGCGCTACAACCCTCAGGCAGTCAACAGCGGCATGCGCTTCGGCGCTCATCTTGGCCTCGGCGCCCACATCACCGAGGAGCGGAAGCTCGCCACAAAGCTCGGCGTTACCACCAATTTTGTAGTAGAACCAGAACTCTTGCCAACCACTGGTCCATTTATTCTTTTGCGCCTGCACTGGCAACTCTGATCCGGCGCGATGACAAAAGGTGTACACCGCGAACTGACCCAGACTGGCGTTACCTTCACGGTCTGAGATCTTGCGAGGCTGCATATGCATGCGGTGAGTCCGAACAAAACCCTCGACATGAGGGACAATGCCTTGTGAGCGGCAAGCCCAAACGTAAATCGAAAGCTTTGTAAAGCATGATGGGGTGAGTTGATGAAACTTTAGATTAAACCTTTGAAGAACCGAAGTCACAAACGAATCAACTGGAAATCGCAGACCAGCCGCGAAGAACTCCTCAAAAACAACAACTTCATCAGCATCAGGCTTCGGCACAGTCTCCCCAGCGCCGGTCCTCGCTTTCCCATCCTCGATCCAGCCCCGCTTGACATAAGATGTCAGCTCCGAGGCACAAACTTGGCTGAGACCAAACTCGAAGGTCACTCCTTCATCCGCAGCAGAAGGGGAAGCAACACGAGCGGTTTGCTTCAACCTAGCCATCTCTCAAACTAGAGCCCTCGCAGAACTCGGCAAACAAAACCTTCGAAACTAGACAAAAACAACCTTCGCAAAGAGAATTGCGCGGCAGTAGGATGGCTATAGCAAAGGAGGGCACAATCTCAAGCCCTCACCAACCCCTTCTATTTATAGGCTGGGGGACGAGTCACCCCGCCCAATAAAACCGACATGACAACCGAAATCCACGACGCAAAAAACGAGGCGGACCTCAACAGTACAAACAAAAACTTAACGGCCCGGCCCAAGCCAGCCGCGGGCGTCGCTGCCAAGGGTCTCGCTACATCAAGAAAAAACGCTGCTTGGGCCCAAACACTGTTCTTTATGACCAAGGCAACGAGGGGCTACTGTTGGGGGAAGGGACCCTCGGCAGTGGCGCCGCTCAGGCTGGCTCAAGGAACGACCTTCGTGTGACCCGCTCTCGCCCTCGAACCCTCTCTGCTCTTTTATCTCCGTCTTTTGGACCCTTCGGGCAGGTTTGCTAACCTTCGCACACGAGTTCGACCCTCGGGGTTCGTTGCATGTCTTGTAGGCAATGGCGCGCAAAGAACACAGGAGGCAACCCTCGAGCATCATGTACACGGCGGGGGTCCGACCTCGCCGTCGGCAGAGCCGAGGGTCAGACCCCGTTTTTTTCCACGAAGGCGAGCATGGCCCAGTGGCGGCGGGCAGGAGGAAAGCAGGCTAGGGTTTCGACTCCGGTTGTGTTTGTACAATTCTGCCCTTCCGTAGTACAACGCAGAAGAATCTTTCTTGTACCCTTTTGTAATCTGGTTGGTGCCCCTTGGTATCCCCTATAAATACCGGGGGGTGGACAGTGTAATGGGTACGTTTTTTTGGGAATAGAGCCACAGCATCACTGTTCTTGTTTCCTTTGCACCTTCGTTTGGTTCTGACAATTGGCCACCTTCGCCACCCCCTGCACGTGTGCGGAGGTAGGGCAAGTGTGTTTCCAACACAGGCCGAAAGGCCAATTGGGCCGGTTAGGAAAGCGCCGGGAAAAATATTTTTCCTTTTTCTTTTTCCAAAACTTTTCCAAACTTTGACCACTTCAAAACAGTTTCAAAAACTCAAAACTGGACTTTGACCCAAAAATAAAAGTTGCTCAAAATAATTTTCTCTACAACTTTCATATAAGACACTTTTTCTGAAAATCATTTTCTCAGCCTCCACATAATAAAGCCAATTTTTGAGCCATAAATCATTTTGTTCCCGCATTTTTAATTATAAAACCATATGGAACTAAATCAAGGTGTCAATATAAAAAGTGATACACACTATAATATCTATTTTATAAAATTAATTGCCAAAACAGAAATCCATTTAAACAACCAAGTCTTATAGAAACCAAAATCCAAATAAACAATAAAAGACAAAAACACTTTCATGCACATGAAATGATGCAATGCATTGCTCATGAATTTTAGTAGCTGAATGTAGTTCCTAATGCAGTGCTTGATACTAAGGTGTCACAGTAATCAACGAACTCCTGATATCCATCTCCGTACATATTCTTTTGCAACCTATTTGTTGCTGGAGACACCTTGAAAGCAGATTGTGGGACGTTTCCCGTCGTGCCGAATGCAAGTTGGCCATGAGTCGTGGGAGGTTGTTGCTTCTCGTGAGGGACCATTCCACCTCTGCTCGTACCAACTCCACCGTCTTCGGCAATCTTTTTCTGATGTTGGGGTACGGAAAATAACATTGGCCCCTGTATCGGGCCAGTAGCTTCCTCAAAATGTTTATCAACTGCCGGGCTGAAAGTACTAACCATGATGGCACAAAAAGTATTCAAGAAAGCTGATTGATGATTTGTCAAGGCCTCCGACATAGCCTTGTACACCAGTTCGGATAATTTTTGAGCATCTTCCTCATCGGTGCTATCTGACTGATGGGGAAGGACAGTTCTTGGGAGTGACTGCTTCTGGAAAACCTTGTTGCTCTTATTCTTAGAAAAGGACATCAAGCACTTGTGCTAAAACTCATCACATGCTTGTTGAACTAGATTTCTCAAGTCTCCTGGCAACTCATCCATGGTCACGTCCAGAACTTGATTATTGTCGATTTCAGGCATCTTGGAATGTGGTGTCCCACCGGGCGTGCCAAAAAGTGTGTTGACACAAAATGTGGCGCACTGTGCCTCACACACAGTAAGCCGAAAAGCGTGGCTTCAATCGGGTACCCGGGCGGTTTGAAATCCAGAGACGTGCAATCGGTTTGACCTGGAAACCAACAAGGGATGAAACTGTGAGAATAAAACTGGAACATGCCAGGTGAGACTAGACAGTTCCATATTAACGGCCCTGAAGCCACTTTCGACGACATACAGCTATAGAAGTTGTCTGCCAAGCATGTTTATAGAATCATTCAGCTGATATAAAAGAAAGCATGTAAAAGTATTGATTGCCGAATACACATGTAAGAAAAGACGCGCTTGGACAAGTAATAATAAATTAAATTGACACATAATCAAGATCGGCAAACTAGCCGAATTGGGATCCATGAAGAAGGAACATGCAAACAAACACGATCAAACCAATCTAAAACCTGCATCTGCCGCACGATACTTAGTTTTATCGAAGCTCAAGCGTGTTTGACATATATGAACCTACAACACGTAACAATCTAGATTAGAAATTAATTCGGCCATCATGATCATGCAATTTATAAGAGATGTCATGAAAACAACAAATATTGGAGCATAAGTAAACTTGTAAGAAAGGTCGAACGAAATCAATCTAGATTGGGAAAAAGAGTGTTACAAAATTAATTAAATCATGCAACACATGGTAACTTAATGAATCTATTAGATCTTGCCGAATCTAATAGAGCCGATAACTATCTCGTTTTTGCTAAGCATACCAAGAAAATGCCTGCCGCACGGTATTTACTCATAGGCGAAGCATAAACAAAGATTTCTTGGTTGTTAACATAGATCCGCCGCACGACCATTGGAAACAAATAAGACTACTTGCATCAGATCTAAATCTAGCGCATGATACTAGACATGATAACAAGGTTGCCGAAACTTACGGAGGTCGACGGATCGATGATTCCTCTCGAAGAACTCGACGACACGACGAAGGACTCAAAGATGGCACGGGGCCGGTTTGTATTGATATGGTTGTGAACCCTTTTTACAATAGCCAAGGGTTTATATTTATACCCTGGACACAATATAAGTCCTAAGAGGACACGACAACAAAATGTTAAAGGAAAATACAACATTTTTGGCCTTCAACTCCATTCGGAATCTTCATTGCCTTAATTGTCGCAATCTTGTTGCCCAATCGGCTTTTGCTTCTGTCGTTTCAATGGAAATCCCCTTTTTCTCAGAATAGCCGACCGCATAAGTAGTTGCCGAATCCTTGGAAACTTAGCCGACCGCATGGATACTTGCCGAATGCCTCGTATGCCCATCTCCACACACTGGGCCATCTGTCATCTCCTTATGCGTGCGAAAATCTGGTGTTAACAGGTTTGAAGGTACTTCCCTAGGGTACTTTCATAGGCTTTTTAAATTAAGTGTGGTGCTTAGGTTAAATAATCTACCTTAATCAAATTAGTTTGGTTTGATTATTGATCTGAAATTAGCTTGTGTAGACATTGGATATTTTGTTGGACTAACCCCTGCAGAGAACTTTAAATACAATTTGGAAAAGTCCTGAGATGAATTCACATCAGAGATGAAGCAAGGCATACGATGAACTGCATAATGAAGACTCAGCTCATTCATCATGGATGAAAGAACTATGAGTATTAAAGTTTATTTAAATTTATCTTCTACTGCAAGTATCTTTTGCCTTGAGCCATTTTAAAATGCAGCAAACACGTAAAACACTAGTCTTTGCTAAAGTAATCCTAAAATCATCTTTTCATTAGCATGGATGAATAACATATAAGTTGTGGATAACAACCCATGATTCACATTCAGTGCAATCTTTTGGGTATGTGTCCACTAACATTTAGTAGGAGATGAGGTTTGCTTGTTCGTGGTGTCATGTGAACTTAAAATCCAAAACTCAACCCATGGATAGACAAAACTCAGCATCAGACAGGTCACCACTGATGTCGAAGGCAGCCAAGCTTTGAGCCGTCCCAAGGCTTAAGCCAGGACACTGATGATGAGCAGGATGCCACTCACCCCATATGGGCCAATCTATTGAGTACAAGACTCAGCTGGTCTGCTATGAGATAGGCAAGAAAAGACAAGCCATTTATGAACAACCACCAGCTAGACAAGAGAAGCTTCCACAAGGTGGTTCGACACAATCACTCTTCAATGATAAAGTAACATTTCAAGGTAAGTGACCATCACTTTAAAAGCTTCTCCTTGATTCCGGTATGCACATAAATAAAGAATCAAACATGTTTAAGTTGCACCTCACTTGATCCAACCTAATCAACTCAACATGTTCAGTTCTTTACTCTTTGCTCCTAGCTTTACTCTCTTGATCTCACTATCTTAACCAAATGAGCTAAAAATGTTGTGCATCCAACCTTTGGAAGATGATATATCACAATCATGAAAAGGTCGACACATTATACATAGATCATCCTTCCATAGGTTAAGCAATCCAATCTGTTAAGTATTTTAAGATGCTATTTTTATGCTCATCTTTTGATCCTATCACTCATGTTAAGATTGAATAGAACACATAAACAACAAGTTTATCTTATTCAATGTGCCTACGGTTAAAGAGGAATGAACAAAACTTTTGGTTCTTGCGAACAAAGGTTGATATGTGCCCTTGTGGTTCCCTTCCTGAGTGATGAGCGATCGGTCCACAGGCTCACCGGAAGGGGTGAGTGGCAACATGTGTCTCTTGGCTATGTTGATGTGCAGGTGTGGAGCTCGAAGACAACGGTCGATGGCGAGGTGAAGGTCAAGTAGAGATGGGTCGTGCCGATGGACCGAGAGCGGTGAAGGGCGGACGTGAGGCTTGGACCGATGAACCGAGAGGCCGGAGGACTAGCTGTAGTAGTTGGCACTTGGCATTGATGAGCGAGAGCACATGGGGTTGTGTGATGCATCGGCTGAGTCGGGAGGAAGACAATGGCGTCGTGGCACTTGGCGGGAGGTCGGACATGGGCTTGCGTGCGGCGCAAGTGCCGTCGGCCGAGTCAAGGAGGAAGGCGAAGGCGTTGTGCTCGGCGTGGAGGTCGGACATGCATAAACATCGGTGCCGATGGTCGGGGTGTGCGAACCACACTCCGTCTACGGTGCAGGTTTGGTAGTTGAGCCTAAAAAAACTACCCTTGACGGTTTCCGAGTTTGGGCCTCAAAACTCAGGGTGACCGGTTTCTGAGTTTGGGCCTCAAAACTCAGGGTGGACGGTTTTCCAGGTTTGGGCCTCAAAACTAGGGTTGGCGGGTTTCTGAGTTTGGGCCACAAAACTAGCCGAGGACACAGGTTTCCCGGTTTCGGCCTCAAAACTGGGGGGGAGGTTCCAAAAGGAATGGTCGACGCGTGGCGACGCCGAGAGGCTCGCGTTGCGGCGAAGCTATCGGTGAGGAAGGCGCAGCGGTCGACGGGACGACACGTGGCGGCATCCTAGAGCATGCGTCGTGGTGAAGCGAAGGATGAGGAAGGCGCGTGGCCATCGGATCAAGACTTGATAGAGTTGGACCGAAATACCCTTAGGGTTAGCCTGTTTTCTCTATGTATCTAGGGGTAGAAGTGGAATAAGTGTATTAGGCTATAATTAGAGAGGCAGCCCCTCCTCTCATTTCGTCCTGGCAGCATTTCCTTCTCGTAGCCTTTGCTATGTTTTCTTCCACCTGATGCCTGTGATCCACAGAGAGAACTGCAATACCTCTGTGTACTTGTGATTTTTAGGAAACAGGACCGTAATCCCGTTATCTTTTCTTGGGGATGAGTTCTGCCTGAAATCATGATCGATTCGTGTTTTGGTGTTGTGTTCTTCGCATTTCGGTTTTTGCCTCCTCAGAGACTTGTCTCGTTCTCCCAATCCGTGGGATGGTTTTCAATTTCGTTTGAATCAGATTGTGCTAGGACGTGAGCTCCTTCTTTGCACCAAATGGTTTTCTCCCTAACCTCTTGAGGACGTAGATTGGGTTGAATTCACGTTTGGATCGAGTTCTTATTCGTTTACCTGGATTTCTTCGATTCACCGATTTGGAGTTAGGTTCGAGCCATGATATCCTAGGAGTAGCTCACTAACCTCCTTAAGACTCCTCTCACCAAGTTTGAGCCTTAGCGCTTTTGATTTGATGGAGACCGAGTCGAATCGGTGGACGAACAGGAGCGAGTCGGGGTGACCAGATGCTGCCTCATAGCGACCGGACGCACCAACTCAGAGTCCGGTCTTTGAACACTAGCGCTGACCAGTTCGCGCGTACTGACCGGACGCTGACTGGGAATCGACCGGACGCACCTGGCGCTCCGTGACCAAACTCACTGCTCACACTGTTCATCGCGCTGTAGTGACCGGACGCTGGGTTTTGTGTTGATCGAACGCTTCATATTGCTGAGTCCGGACCAACACAGAGAGCTCCTGAGTCGGGATTTTTGTGACCGGACATGTCCGATCATGTCTGAGCGGACGCACCTCTGAGTCCGGTCAAAGCTATTCTGCGTGTTTTCATCTGCAGTTTCTTCCGTGGCTTTGGGGTTTAGTTTTCGACTTTCTCCGGTAGTTCCGCTGTACCACTAGGACATCTCCTAGGGTATCCACCTAATCGTAGGTCGTGAACTTGCTGGTTGTTTGAGTCATTGTCTTTTGGGGTGATTTTCTAGGACAAGGGTCATCTATTTCTCGAGAAGAAATTTGAGGCTCTCATTCACCCCCCCCCCTCTGGTCACCAATTCGGTCCTTCAGTTCTGTTGGTGTTTTCCACCAACAAAACCCATGCACTTGATCTCTACCTTGTCTTTATGAGCAGCACACATTTTTGAACAAAACATGGAGGAGTTTGTCAACTACCAAATTCTACAGAGTGAAGGTCCTAGATCTACAAGAACATGCACACTGAGCAAGATGCTGTCAGCTTCCACAATTAATATTTCACTTCAAATTGTTGGGCAAACGTAGATCATGGGTGACATCATATCAAGAGGTGTAGTTATCAAGGTCTACATATTGGGATCAAATGAAGCATCTCAGGAATGAACATGGTGAGGAATTAAAACATTGAACCCTCGCCGAAAGGTAAAATGGATAGTTATCCATATTTATCTTTTTTGCATTAGTTTCTCTTTTTGCATGTTTACTTTCCATCATCATCTCTCCATAGCATATTTACTTTTCTGCATTAGCATTGCATAAGAAAGAAAATAAAAACATTTTACTTATTGCACTACATCATAAAACCTAAAGCCCCATGTGAATAATTCGGTGGTGTGTAAAAACCCACATGAAATATTCACCGTGGTGGCATAAAAATAAAAATAAAAAATCATTCATTTTGTTAAGTTGTCAATGCATCATAGAAAATATTAAAATATAAAAAATATTGAGAAAGAGATCTTACTGAAACTCTGGACAACTAGGGCTTGAGTGGCCAATCACTAACGCTTAATCTGTTCCACAAGTTTTGTTGTCTATTTGAGTTTCACAGGATTGAAAGACCAAGAAAAGCTGACGAGCAAGTGGATGTTCCATCTAATGTTCGAGCACTATTTCAACAACCATCAACATCAATCAATGCTCCGATAGAGGAAGAATATTTACATCGCCAGTCCGCTACATTGCAAGATCGAACGACTACGATAACATTCAGCTTGGGGGAAGGCACCCCCGTGTATCCAGGTAAGTACCTTCATCCTCTTTAGTTTTTCTTTCTATAAATAAATTCAAAATACAAAAAATATGGGCACATGAAGGCTCACCATTAATTAAAAAGAAAAAAATATGGGCACATGAAGGCTCTCAACACTATTACCACAACATCGAGCTTGGGGAGGTGCACCCCCGTTATCTTCGTAATTCAGGTATACTTTTTTAGTAATAGGCTATAGTGTGTGTAGATTAAATAAATAAAGCATATTTAATCTAAAGAACTCTCTCTAATTTCTTAAAATGGAAATGATGAATAGTTGGTCTATTGTATTTCTTTCTAGTACCTAGCCTTCAAGTACGAGTTCTCTTGAGAATTAATAATTATGTCTTGAAATGAAATTAAATATATGAGTAGCAAATGCTGGATCTAGAGTCTAGGTAATTGACAGATATGATATGTGATGATCTGAACTACTGTTATCTTGTTCTAAAACAACACTAGAGTTCCGGAGAATTTTCAATATTAATATGACCAATAATTGCATTGAGTTAAATTAAGCTTTGTTGACCCTGTGAGAAGTTATCATACTATTGGATTGAGATCACTTACACATTTCATCCATCTTCCGTATAAAAGCTCATGATTATTTTCGGCAATTCTTAGTGTCACCACCAAGAGTAGAGATAAACCCTATCCCCGGCAACTGCGGCAGAAAGCTTGTTGGTATTTGTTAACGCAAATAGATAAATCCACAAGCGCACATATACTGCTGTAGCTTTCACCCTGAGTATTCCAAGGTATCAATTTTCATGGGAAACGATAAGTGATCTAGAAAAGAACAAGATCGTCCAAATATAAGATGTTGTTGGTAGGTAGAGAGGGTTTTATAAGGTTTCTCCAAGATCGCTAGATAGCCAAGGTTTAGGCTTACAAGACTCGCTTACTTCGGAGCAGCAGTGCCTTTCCAACTCTCGACAAAGACTGAGATGAAAGTAGTTGGAAAAAGGCTGCCAAAAGCTCTACGGAAACACCAACCCGAACGTGGTGGACTACAAAGGCCTAGTCGGAGCTGTCACCTCCGGGGCTACCACAACTATTTGTGGGGTCGGCCGCAAACTCAGGTAAACTCTAGCCTAGACGCCATGTCTATGCTAGCGATTACTACTGTAGTCCGGATCCAAGGTCTAGAGCACTCAATCGAGCATAGATCCCTTAAGCAAAATAAAGTAAGTGCTAAACTTGGATTAAATAAAGAACATGGAAATTCAAAAGAAGAACTCGAAGTTTACTCACGAATGAGGCGACTCCATAGAGGTACAAAACTTGAGGAGAGTCCGACAGACCCGGCTCTTCCTCAGCTTCTTCCCTCTCCTCTCTATCTCTTTTCTGATAAATACAACTAGGTGAGAAGCACCTAGAGGGACACTACAACCACTAATATGGTGAATAAATGAAGCTTGATGGTGTAGATATGTTTTGAGGGAAGTCCCTACCCCTACTTTTATACTACAAGAGGTCGGTTCGGGGTGATTTAAACATAGTAACCATCATCACCGACCTATGCATGGAGGCATGCAACCGACTGCAAAAGGTGGGCCCGAGAGGAGTCGGTGGTGGTGCGGCCGCTGGCTGGGCCTGGATGCCTCCCATGTGGGTTGTTAGCTGAAATTTGATGTTTAGGTGGGCTTCTTCTTTTATTTTTTGATTTTATGCCTTGCCGGAAGGCGTATTCTGCTTGCCTTTTTCTTGGTATTCTTTGATTATCCCTGCAATACAAGTGAATCACCAAAACTTGTGGAATTTGTTAGATATAAAAGCCCTAATTCTAGTTTGGTGATCATTTTATGTGGAAGTTGGTGGTTATAAATAGGCAATAAGGACCGCCAACAAGCTCCTCCACACTTATTCTTTGCTCATCCTCGAGTAAAGGTTAAAGTAAATATAACCATAGCTACTCGAAATTTGGAACTAGCATAAGAATTATTCCGAAATAAACTTCATACCTGCGGGATATGTGGATCGGCTAACATATATCCTAAAGCAAAGTCATCTTTTCCCATCTTCACATCTCAATAACTTGGAGTTTTTGTAATTTTTTTTGAAATAAAAGCATAGTTCACAAGTACATCCTCAAATGGCACCCTCAAATCGCTTAATGGTGTATGTTTCCTTTCTAAGGCGTATTATAGCATTGCCTTCTTTTTATTCCTACTTATAAAAAGCTTATGTGGAGCTCAGGTAGGAAAACTTTTGAAAGAATACTTGAATGTTGCATATATCGCTAAGTCAAACAATGGATCCATGGAGAAAGATGTCATACAATCAAATCAAGATGTGCATGTGTGTGGAAAATTGAGTGGATATTTAGTGGCTATCCTTATTCTACTATGCTTTTTGAAACATATCTCTCTCTTTATTGGGACTTGAAAAAATATTTTTTTGCAAGAACAAGGGCTATCTTTTATTCTTTTTTCAGGTGAGTATTGATCATACCCCTAATTCTACTGCGGGCACTTGCCCATTTTTCCCCATGCCTTTGCATGGTTTTTTTATAGCCTCATCTCTCTTTTTGCAACAACATTTTTTTCGAGAGAGATATCAACAAGGATATAAAGCATTTATTTGATGATACCTAACAATTATATTTTTTTTGTTCACTCCCAGTGTAGGAGTGGAACATTTTTGGATGGATTAAGTGAAAGGCATGTTTTGCGCCTACTCCCAGTGTAGGAGTAGTGGATATTTTGTGGTGTGCACGTGATCTTGATTTTAATAGCATGATAACTTTCTCAACCAGTGTCAACATAGCTTGACAAAGCTCAATGCAAATACAAGTAGCAATATGTAGAAGGTTTTCAAAAGGTATCATGATATTTGGCCTTGGTAGGAATTTTCTCACCATTGAGGAGCATGTGAAACTATATATTTTGGCATTTTTATGAAAAGAAATTCTCCAAGACTTTGAATAGAAAAGGTTGGATTCCCATGCCAAAGCCATATCTCACTTCACAACAACTTAGTCAATATGATTTTCCTATATGATATTTTTCCCATAAGCATTAAGTAAATGTAAGGAATAAAGATTATGTAGTTCAAATTTAAAGAGCCATATTCATATTCAGTTTCAAAATTTTAGCTCTAAGTGTGGATCTTGATTCTTTTTAGTTTGCATGTTTGAAATGAATGTAGAACCAGAAGCGAGTATACAAACAGGTGGGGAAGAATCAGACCGTGTTATGTGCAGTTTCCTCCACCGGTTCATGACGTGGTTCGTTGCTTTTGCTTTTCAATGGGGGTGTTGCACACCCTCACACTTCTTTGGAGCTATACCAGTTTTTCTTATTCAAAGACAAAGAAAACAATTAAAATAAAAGTGACTCTTCTGGTGAGGAACACTAGAGAGTCAAAATATATATATATATACATATTTGTTTTATTATTATGTTTTTTAGTTTTCCTAAAATCTAAAGATACACGATTGAAATTTCTCAAGTTAGTCTTTGATTGCAGAAATTCAATCACATCAACTTCTTCTATTTTTGGTTCAAGGAAAACTTCCAAACAATGACCATTTACTTTAAACAAGTTACCTTCATCATCTTGGAGTGTGATGGCACCGTGTGATGAGTCTCAATTATCTTATATGGTCCTTCCCATTTTCTCCGAAGTTTTCCATGCCCAAAAAGTTTCACCCTTGAGTTGAACATCAAAACCTTATCTCTAGGTGCAAACTTTTTGTGCTTGATTCTTTTGTCATGCCATCTTTTTGTTCTTTCTTTGTAGATCTTGGAGCTATGATAGGCTTTTTCTCTCCATTCCTCTAGCTCTGTGAGCTGCATTGGTCTCTTCTTGTCAGCTAGGTGGAGATCCATGTTCCATTTCTTGATTGCCCAATGGGCCATAAACTCCAACTCTACAAGTAGATGGCATGTTTTCCCATATACCAACTGGTATGGTGACATGCCTATGGGTGTCTTGTATGCTGTTCGGTATGCCCATAGTGCATCATGCAGCTGGTACTTCCATTTCTTCCCCATTTCATCCATGGTCTTCTGCAGAATGTTCTTGATCTTGAAGGACCGAGAATACTAAAGCAAGGCGACCAGAGGGGGGGTGAATGGGAGCTTATAAATTTCTTTTCAGAAACTTATCGCCGCTGTCCCAAGAATCAACTCCAAGTGCAAACCTAGAGCTCGTTAGTGTCCACGACCCTAGAACTAGGGTGGATGCTTCCTAGAAGCACAGCGGGACACTACACAAGTCTAGACGCCTACCGCAAAAACCGGAAATCAAATCCAAAGTCGGACGAGCAAACAACGAACGAAACAATGCAAGAACTGCAGCATCGGACGCTGGCCTGCGTCCGATGTCCAAGCACCGGACACGTCCGATACAAAATGAGTAGTTCTGGAACCTTACTACATGACCATCGGACGCTGCTACAGTGAAAGTTCAACGTCCGATGCTCAGGCTCCGGCGCGTCCGATGGTCATCGGAACGTCCGATGCCCAGCGTCCGATGCTCCATTGAAAAATGTTGTTCGTGACACGTGGCGTCTGAGCGTCCGATGTGACAAACTCAGCGTCCGATGCCCCCGAGCCGAGCGTCCGATGCCCCCGACAGTAGTGCTATTTTTCGCCGATTCAACCTGGTCTCCTCCGAGTCAAAAGCTCTAAGGCTTAGACTTGGTATGAGGAGTTCTAAGGATGTTAGTGAGCTACCCCTAAGAGATCATGGCTCGAACCTAACTGCAAATCGGTGAATTGGAAGAAATGAAGGACCGAAAGTGCTACCAGAAAGCGACCAGAGGGGGGGGGGGTGGGTGAATGGGAGCTTTAAACTTTCTTGTCAGAAACTTTAAGCCTCTGTCTCGAAAATCAACCCCAAGAGCAA
Organism: Coix lacryma-jobi var. lacryma-jobi; assembly: GCA_009763385.1. Taxonomy (NCBI): domain Eukaryota; kingdom Viridiplantae; phylum Streptophyta; class Magnoliopsida; order Poales; family Poaceae; genus Coix; species Coix lacryma-jobi. Next base: position 62,762,226 of record CM019825.1, read on the forward strand.
AACCAATGCGCGTGATGTCCACGACCCAAGAGATTGGGTGGATGTTCCCTAGGAATACAGCGGGACACCACAAAAACTCCCTCACCCATGTTCACGCAAGTCAACTAGTGACAAGATGGGCTTTGGATTCAAGCTATTTTGCAAAGCGGGAAGCCCGATTTTTGTAGAGCATGAAGTCGGAAATCCAACGCAAAAGCCCAAAACCAAATCCGAAGTCGAACGGTCAAACTGCGGACGAAACAGTGAAGAAACAGCTCTGACCGGACTCTGCCTGCGTCCGGTCACAGACCACCGGACGCGCCCGATCGAGCGAAATTCGATTTGGGAGCTCTCTGTTCCTGACCGGACTCACTGTGCCTGAGCGTCCGGTCAGTAGTCAAGCGTCTGGTCACAAAAAGCCAACCCTGATGAACAGTGTGACGGGTGCGTCCGGTCAGTTAAAAACCGAGTGTCCGGTCAAATTCCAGAAATGCACAGTCAACGTGTTCATCGACCGGACTCTGGACCGTGCGTCCAGTCGCCCCGACCCCAGCGTCCGGTCACCCCGACGCAGCTCCGTTCGTCCACCGATTCAACTCGATCTCACCCAAAACAAATCCTCTAGGGATCAAACTTGGTGAGAGGAGTCACAAGGATGATAGTGAGGTATCTCTAAGAGATCATGGCTCGAACCTATCTCCAAATCGATGAATCGAAGAAATTTGGGGAAAAGAAGAAAAACTTGACCCGAAACGAAAATCAACCGATCTACTAGCTCGTGAGGTTAGAGGAGAATTCCTTCGGTGGAAAGAAGTACCTCACGATCTAGAACATCTCTGTTCAAACGGAATCGCAAAAGACGCAACGAACAAAGAGATCGATCAACGGGAAAATTGTGGAGAAAAGTAATCCGCGAAGAACAAGAACAAAACGCGAATCACAACCACGAATTTGCAACCGTGTGGCTACCACACGCTACAACAGTGAGATTACGGTCTCACTTCCTTAAAATCTCACGGACACAGAGGTATGGTTCTCTTCTTTGTGGATCTCAGTTCGCTACAGCAGGGGATTGGGAGAGCAGGAGAACCTAGAAGGCAAAGAGCAAATAACTGAGATGGAATGGGAGGAGGGTGTCTCCCTCTACTTATCCTAATTCTAATTCCTACTCTACCCCTCACTAATTACAGAGCGAACCAGCTAAACCCTAGGGTTATTCTGGACAAACTCGGGGTAGGTGGTGATCCGACGGCCACGCCCGCACAACTGGTAGCGTTGCCTTGACGCAACCTCACCGATCGCCGCCACGTGTCGCCACTGCTCTGCTTGTCCTTTTCCCAGACGTCGCACCCCTAGTTTTGTGGCCCAAACCGGGAAACCAGCCTTCACAGCCAACCCCCGGTTTTGAGGCCCAAACCGGGAAACCCGCCGACCATCGCCTGAGTTTTGTGGCCCAAACTCAGCAAACTCGCAGCACCTAGGTTTTGAGGCCCAAACTTGGAAACTGTCCTCGGCCCAAGTTTTGTGGCCAAACTTGGAAACCATTGGCGCCCAGGTTTTGAGGCCCAAACCTGGAAACCGTCCACTCGGTGGTTTTTCTGTGGCTCAACCACCAAACTGAGCCATAGAGGGGATGCACCGCCCGTGCACCCCGTCCACCGACACGTGTCCCCAGGTCCTCGACCCGAGCAACACCGTGACCGCAAGTCTCGCTCGTCGCTGTCCCAGGCTGTCCGCCACCACAGCTGATCCTCGGGACACCGGTCCCTCAGTCCAAGCCTCACGTCCGCCCTTCGCCACTCTCGGTCCATCAGCACGGCACGTCTCTACTTGACCTTCACCTTGCCTTTGATCACTGTATCCGTGCTCGACACCTGCACAACACAAGCCAAAGAACATGCGCATCATCCCAGTTGACAATCACTCATCACTCAGAGACTCGTCATACACCCATGTATCCGCAATCTCCCCCTTGATGAGTGCATTGTCAACTACCAACACAAATCATACTAGAATAGAGGAAGAAAGAAAGAAAGAGAGAGAACTCGACCAAATGACCCAAAAGCATAGCAAAGCCGAAGAAGGTCAAGTGGAAAGAGCAAAACAACTTGGTTCCCAAAGATTTGGGCAAAGGCTCGACGCAACCAAGCAAAGCAAAGCTAGCCCTCAAGAAGAGGTAGAACAGGCTCAACACCGCTAGCGAGAAAACTTGATACCAATTGAAGAATCAACTGAAAATCAAGCAAAGTAAGGCTAGCCCTCAAGAAGAGGCAGAACAGGCTCAACACCGCTAGCGAGGAAGCTCCGAATCAATTTGAAAAAATGCAAAAACTGAAAAAGCAAGCTTAGCTCAAACTCCCCCTCCAATAGTGCATACAACCAGGGAATCTCATGATTTGTCAATATCTTCTCCCCCTTAGTTGAAAATGCACCATCAAATAATTCTCTCCCCCTTGACAAAAGAACTCTCCCTCCAAAAATGCATATGAGTAAAAATGCAAGTTAGCAGCTTCAGGAATATAATCAAGAGAGTGCAAAGATGCTCTACACAGTTCTGATCCGATGACTCATAAAATGCACAGAATGCTTTGCAAAGGCGCAAACTGATCACTAAATACGAAATCTGAACATTGGAGCAACAAAAGCAGTTTTCAGCCGAAAAGTATTCACCATCAAAACAGCACTTAGGCAGATATAGACAGGAAGTCAAAACAAGTGCTAAACATGTATACAAGGTGAACTACCCCTGGCACAGGTCAATCATCATGCTATAGAAAGAAACATAGACTTGTGTATCCAAATTTTATCGGAGTTGCAGCGATTAAATTACACAAGTTCATATTTCAGCATGTGATTGCGAGAGGTTGAAAACTTGTCATTGCCTAACTTTTCAACTGTGCGAAGCCTATGCAGAAGCAATCAGAAGCTTAAAGCAACAGTTTCGGTCATACACTACACAGCTCAAGTTCAACTCAAAGTGTAATGACAAACAGTCTCGAAAGTGTGATGTGCTGACAAGCAATCCCATCTCGATCTTTTCAAATTACTTAACTTGGTTCAAGATTACAGCAGCATATGAACATACCAAGCAAGTGAATGACTCAGAACTAGAGACATAGCAACCTAGCATATATGAAAAGCATAAGTGACTTTAACACATTCTACACGTGCTAGTTGCATATCTCAATGGTGAATATTTGCATGTTTTAAGTTCATTAAGCAGATTTACCATTCATAAAATAGCTCCGCTCACAACATGTATCAGTGATCAGAAAGAGCATAAGCTACAACATCATCATAAAGCATTGGAGCAAATACTACACAGAGCATAGTTACATTCTAAAGATTATATACATGAAGCTCTGAATGTAACTATGCAAGATGAAATGCAAAGATGCATGAAGAAACCAAATAAAAAACACAAAGTCAGTGTATAATACAAGAGCCAAAAATGCTTCCCCCATCTAAAAGGGGAAACACACACCAAGCTCACCTCTCAACCTAGCAAAAGTTGATTGGTCCAAAGGCTTGGTGAAAATATCAGCCAACTGATGATGAGTATCAACATGGTGAAGGTCGATATCACCCTTCTCATAGTGGTCTCGTAGAAAATGAAAGTGCACATCAATGTGTTTGGTCTTAGAGTGCAGCACGGGGTTCTTAGCAACGCTAATAGCACTCGTGTTGTCACAAAGCAAAGGAACAAGAGAAAAGCTCAGACCAAAATCACGCAAAAGTAGCCATCATCCAGAGTAACTAGGAACAGCAGCTAGCCGCAACAACATACTCAGCCTCTGTGGTAGACTGGGCGACACTAGACTGCTTGCGAGAGGACCACAAAACAAGAGAAGAACCAATAAACTGGCAAGTCCCAAAAGTGGACTTGCGCTCAATGCGACAACCAGCAAAATCGGCATCGGAATAACCGCAAAGGGAGAGGGTGGAGGAAGCAGAATACCAAATCCCAAATTCTGGAGTGAAGCATAAGTACCTCATAATGCGCTTGACTGCCTGACGGTGAGAGGTGCGCGGCGATGACTGAAATCGTGCGCAAAGACACACCGCGAACTGAATGTCCGGGCGTGTCGCCGTCAGGTACAGCAGCGACCCGATCATACTCCGGTACTCCTTCTGATGCACAGCTTGTCCATCCTTGTCCGTATCCAGGGCCGTCGTGGTTGACATGGGTGTTGGAAGAGGCTTGGCCGCACCCATATCGAATTTCTTCAAGATATCCTTGGTATACTTACCCTGGTGCACAAATGTTCCCTCTCGAGATTGCTTGATTTGCAATCCGAGGAAAAACGTCAACTCGCCCATCATGCTCATCTCAAATTCCCTGCTCATAGTGTCTGCAAACTTGGCAACCAAAGCGTGAGAAGAACCACCAAAAATGATATCATCCACGTAAATCTAGACCAAGCGAGTGTCACTGCCTTGCTTGAGGAGAAAAAGCGTTTTATCCACACATCCCATTTTAAAATCCTTAGCAAGCAAAAAGGTTTTCAACCTATCATACCAAGCTCTAGGGGCTTGTTTCAAACCATACAAAGCTTTGTGAAGTTTAAAAACATTTGTTTGGAAACTTGGGATTTTTGAAACCGAAGGGTTGTCTCACATACACCTCCTCTTCTATGTAGCCATTTAAGAAGGCACTCTTGATATCCATTTGAAAAAGTTTGAAACCTTTGGATGCAGCAAAAGCCAAGAGTATCCTAATAGCCTCCAAACGAGCTACAGGAGCAAAAGTCTCCTCATAGTCTATCCCCTCCTTCTGACTGTACCCCTGGGCTATGAGTCTGGCCTTGTTTCTCACAACATGGCCATCTTCTCCCTGTTTGTTTTTGAAAACCCATTTTGTCCCAATAGGATGACACTCAGGAGGAAGAGGAACAAGAACCCAAACCCGATTTCTCTCAAAGTTTTCTAACTCCTCATGCATGGCATTGACCCAATCCGGATCCGTCAAAGCGTGTCCAACATCTCGGGGTTCAAAATCAGCAACAAATGCAGAATGAGCAAAGTGAGAGATTTGTTGTGACCTGGACCGAGTGACACGTTCGCCGATGCTGCCGATCATCTGTTGAGGCGTGTGTTGGCGCTGGATGTGTCGTGGTGCCTCCCGAGCTGATGTAGCCTCCCCCTCAACAGCATCTGGTGCCTCCTCGGGTACAAAAGGTACCGCTCGAGGTGGCGGATCCCACGGCCCCAAGTCGTAGAGGAAGAAGGGTCTGGGCCATGAGTCATAGAAGAAGCCGCTCCTTGCGGCATAGCAGGTGGAGGAGGTGCTGGATCATCCATCCCTTCAGCACCTTCGTCCTCGTCATCAAAAAGAGGCTAACCAACCTCATGATCACCTGCACGCTCAAAACGAGAAGAAGGACAAACCATGGTCTCGTCGAAGGTGACATCTGATGTCTCCATGACTCGGTTAGTATCAAGGTTAAGTACACGATAAGCGTGAGTGTGAGAGCCATAACCCAAAAATACACCGTCTGAAGACTGAGACTCAAATTTGTCCAGGTTGCCTTTCTTGAGTATAAAACAGTGGCAACCAAAAACTCTAAAATAACTCACCTTGGGTAGTTTACCAAAACACAACTCATAAGAAGTCTTTTTCAAGAAAGCTCGGAGAAAAATGCGATTTTAAATGTAGCATGTAGTGCTCATAGCCTCGGCCCAATATCGCCTAGGAGTCCTATGCTCATCGAGCATCGTCCTGGCCATCTCTACAAGGGTCCGATTTTTCCTCTCTACAACACCATTTTGTGGCGGTGTGTAGGGAGAAGAAAATTGATGCTCTAAGCCCAAAGAGTTACAAAACTTCTCAAAATCCGAATTCTTGAATTTGGAACCATTATCACTCCGAATTGCTCGCATTGAGTTCATAGGGAACTCATTCTTAAGACGCAAAATCAGATTGCGAGCAAAGGAGAAAGTCTCGGTTTTCTCAGCTAAAAAGAAAATCCACGAATATCTCGAAAAATCGTCAACAATGACAAGCACATACCACTTCCCCCCAACCGAGCTCACCCGAGCCGGACCAACGAGGTCCATGTGCAAAAGCTCTCCAGGGCGCTTAGTCATGACCTGAGTCACTGGATGGTGGGGAGCAGCTACCATCTTCCCATGTCTACAAGAATGGCAAACAAGATCCTTCTCCATGGACAACTTGGGCAATCCTCGGATTAAGCCAAGTGAGCTAAGTCTTGCAAGCAAGTCGAAGCTCAGGTGACCTAGTCTCCTATGCCACTTCCAAAGATCAAAGGAGGAAGGTCCAGCCAAAAGACAACGAGAAACTCTAAACGACTCCGAGAAGTCCGCACGAAAGACTTTTCCAAAGGGCAAAATCGCACATACAAGATTGCCCTGAGGATCCAAAATGCGACTGAGATTCGGTTTAAAACGAATCTCACAGTCATCATCGAAAAGTTGCAAAACAGAAAGAAGGTTAAAATGCAAGTTAGAAACAAGAGCAACATCGCGCAACACAAAATGCTCATTAACTCGCACAGACCCACGAGACAGCACCTTACCTTTGCTGTTGTCGCCGAAGGTGATAAACTCCTTCCCGGCGACCGGACTAAGACTGGAGAACCACTTGGCGTTTCTGGTCATGTGCCTCGAACACCCGGAATCCACCAACCAAATGTTCTCCAATCGTTTTACCTGGGAGGTGTCGTCGTCGTCATCGTCGTTCCGAGGGATGTCCTCCAGCTCGCCGTCGACTTCCTTGCCGAGGGCCATGGTGCAGAAACCCTCGTCGTCGGTGAAGAAGCAGAGGCCGTTCAGCTTGTCCTCGATCCTATTCTTCTTCTCGGACTCATCGTCGCTTGAGGAAGCGGAGTCGTCATCCGAGTCGTCGACGTAGCTGAGCGTGGTGAAGAACGCACGCTGCTCAGCCTGGGCCTTCTCCAAGTACTTCGTCCTGATGTACTCCTTATTGAAGCCGCCCTTCCGCTTGTGCTTTGCAGGGACGTACTTCTCCTTGCGCTTGCCGGAGTCGTACTTGTGCCCATGATCCGCCTTGCCGAAGGTCTGCTTGTTCTTCTTCGGGCAATTGGCGATGAAGTGGTTGGGGTCGCCGCACTCGAAACAGCCCGAGCGTCCTCCTCTGCGACGACGGTTCATGCGGTTGTTGTGGAACCGCAAGAACCGGTTGGCGAGCAAAGCCAACTCGTCATCCCCCATGAACTCCAGCTGCTCCTCTGTGACAGAAAGAAGAGAAGAGAGTGCAAAACCTCCAGAGGGGTTAGCAGAAGAGCCAGAAACCAAAGCCATCGACGGGCCAGAAGGATTTTCATAAGAAGCCCTCGCCATGGCGTTAATCTCACTGGACTTGAGCTTACTGAAGAGCTTGTCGCATGTGAGGGTCTCATAGTTAGGTGATTCGATGATCGTCTGAACCTTTGAGTCCCACACCGACCGATCAAGAGTGTGCAAAAGCTTCAAAGCTCTCTCATGATCGTCGAAAGGCAACAACTCCTTGTTAGCCCTCATCCTGTTGACAATCACCTGAAAGCGAGCGAATAAACTTTCTATGCTCTCGCCAGGCATATGTCGAAAGTTCTCATACTCTCGCTTGAATGACTCATAGAGACGGGTTTTGACTTGAGTGGTTCCCTCATGGAAACGCATGAGGGTAGCCCAAATCTCCCGAGCCGTAGCGAGGTGAGAAACGCGATCAAACTCGGACATGCTCAAACAAGAGAAAAGAGCATTACGGGCTCGGCTATTGGCATCGTGCTCATCGATCTGACGCTGAGTCACACGAGCAGCCAAGGCCACATAGTCGGTAGAGTTGCAAATATCCCAAATGGAAGCACCAATACTCTGCAGATAGGTCGACATGCGTATCTTCCAATACGCATAGTTCGTCCCATCGAAAAACGGCGGTTTGCCCACGCCGCGATCCATGTCGCCTTCTGTGGATCTGGAACCGGCTAAGGTGGAAGATCCTTAACCTACTCTGATACCAATTGAAGGACCGAAAGTGCTACCAGAAAGCGACCAGAGGGGGGGGGGGTGAATGGGAGCTTTAAAATTTCTTGTCAGAAACTTTAAGCCTCTGTCCCGAAAATCAACCCCAAGAGCAAAACCAATGCGCGTGATGTCCACGACCCAAGAGATTGGGTGGATGTTCCCTAGGAACACAGCGGGACACCACAAAAACTCCCTTACCCAAGTTCATGCAAGTCAACTAGTGACAAGATGGGCTTTGGATTCAAGCTATTTTGCAAAGCGGGAAGCCCGATTTCTGTAGAGCACGAAGTCGGAAATCCAACGCAAAAGCCCAAAACCAAATCCGAAGTCAAACCGTCAAACTGCGGACGAAACAGTGAAGAAACAGCTCTGACCGGACTCTGCCTGCGTCCGGTCACTGACCACCGGACGCGTCCGGTCGAGCGAAATTCGATTTGGGAGCTCTCTGTTCCTGATCGGACTCACTGTGCCTGAGCGTTCGGTCAGTAGTCAAGCGTCCAGTCACAAAAAGCCAACCCTGATGAACAGTGTGACAGGTGCGTCCGGTCAGTTAAAAACCGAGCGTCCGGTCAAATTCCAGAAATGCACAGTCAACGTGTTCATCGACCGGACTCTGGACCGTGCGACCGGTCGCCCCGACCCCATCGTCCGGTCACCCCGACGCAGCTCCATTCGTCCACCGATTCAACTCGATCTCACCCAAAACAAATCCTCTAGGGATCAAACTTGGTGAGAGGAGTCACAAGGATGATAGTGAGCTATCTCTAAGAGATCATGGCTCGAACCTATCTCCAAATCGATGAATCGAAGAAATTCGGGGAAAAGAAGAAAAACTTGACCTGAAACGAAAATTGACCGATCTACTAGCTCGTGAGCTTAGAGGAGAATTCCTTCGGTGGAAAGAAGTGCCTCACGATCTAGAACATCTCTGTTCAAACGGAATTGCAAAAGACGCAACGAACAAAGAGATCGATCAACGGGAAAATTGTGGAGAAAAGCAATCCGCGAAGAACAAGAACAAAACACGAATCACAACCACGAATTTGCAACCGTGTGGCTACCACACGCTACAACAGTGAGATTACGGTCTCACTTCCTCAAAATCTCACGGACATAGAGGTATGGTTCTCTTCTCTGTGCATCTCAGTTCGCTACAGCAGGGGATTGGGAGAGCAGGAAAACCTAGATGGCAAAGAGCAAATAACTGAGATGGAATGGGAGGAGGGTGTCTCCCTCTACTTATCCTAATTCTAATTCCTACTCTACCCCTCACTAATTACAGAGCGAACCAGCTAAACCCTAGGGTTATTCTGGACCAACTCAGGGTAGGTGGTGATCCGACGGCCACGCCCGCACAACTGGTAGCGTTGCCTTGACGCAACCTCACCAATCGCCGCCACGTGCCGCCACCGCTCTGCTTGTCCTTTTCCCAGACGTCGCACCCCCGGTTTTGTGGCCCAAACCGGGAAACCAGCCTTCACAGCCAACCCCCGGTTTTGAGGCCCAAACCGGGAAACCCGCCGACCATCGCCTGAGTTTTGTGGCCCAAACTCAGCAAACCCGCAGCACCCAGGTTTTGAGGCCCAAACCTGGAAACCGTCCTCGGCCCAAGTTTTGTGGCCAAACTTGGAAACCATCGGCGCCTAGGTTTTGAGGCCCAAACCTGGAAACCGTCCACTCGGTGGTTTTTCTGTGGCTCAACCACCAAACCGAGTCGTAGATGGGATGCACCGCCCGTGCACCCCGTCCACCGACATGTGTCCCAAGTCCTCGACTCAGGCAACACCATGTCCGCAAGTCTTCGCTCGTCGCTGTCCCAGGCTGTCAGCCACCACAGCTGATCCTCGGGCCACCGGTCCCTCAGTCCAAGCCTCACATCCGCCCTTCGCCACTCTCGGTCCATCGGCACGGCACGTCTCTACTTGACCTTCACCTTGCCTCTGATCACTGTATCCATGCTCGACACCTGCACAACACAAGCCAAAGAACATGCGCATCATCCCAGTTGACAATCACTCATCACATAGAGACTCGGCATACACCCATGTATCCGCAAGAAATCAGGGGCAAAGAGGTGAAAACCGATCCAAACACGAAAACCGATCGATCTACTTGCTCGTGAGGTTTGAGTTAAATTCCTTTGGTCGAAATGATCCCCTCACAGTAAAGAACAAGTTGATTCAAATGATTTTGCAAACGGAGCAACGTGGAGAGAGATCGATCGACGGGAAACTTGAGGAGAAAAGCAAAACGTGAAGAACAACACAAGAACGTGAATCACAACCTCAATTGCCAGTCGAAATTCGTCCCCACGAGGAGACAACAGGAATCCGGTCCCATTTCCGCAAAATCCAAATACACAGAGGTATGATTAAACTGTCTCTGTGGATCTCAGTAGCTACAACAGGGATGTGGGAGAGCAGGAAACCCTAGAATGAAAATAGCAATGGCTGAGATAGTTTGGAGGGAGGGGTTGCCTCTCCTTATATAGCCTAATACAATTATTCCCCTTCTACCCCTACTGCTAATGAGCGAGCAGGCTAACCCTAAGTGTATTCCTGACCAACTCGAAGTTGATGGTGATCCGACGGCCACGCTCGCACAACTGGTAGCTTCTCCTCGACGCGACCTCACCGATTGTCGCCACCGCTCTGCTCGTCCTTTTCACGTACCTCCCCCCGGTTTTGAGGCCGAAACCAGGAAACCTGTCATCCTTCGCCTGAGTTTTGTGGCCCAAACTCAGAAACCCGCAGTGCCCATGTTTTGAGGCCCAAACCTGGAAACCGACCTCAGCCCGAGTTTTGTGGCCCAAACTCAGAAACTGACTGCACCCAGGTTTTGAGGCCCAAACCTGGAAACCGTCCACTCGGTGGTTTTTCTGTGGCTTGTTGACACTTCTTAGTGTCGCTACTAAGAATAGAGTTTTAATCTATCCCCGGCAACGGCGCCAGAAATGCTTGTTGGTATTTCTTAGCATTGCTACTAAGAATAGAGTTTTAATCTATCCATGGCAACGGCGCTAGAAGTGTCTTGGTGGTAAAACTATTGACTATTGGATAGTTCCGCAAGCGCACAGAATATACCGATGTAGCACTTCACCTGGGAGTATTCCAAGGTATCGTTATTTCTTTTATCCCAAAGGAAAGCAAACTAGGAAAGATGTAGAGAAAGGAAAGATAGATCCTTTAGTCTTACTATAATCTATTATCAATTATAGAAGCAAAAGGGGATAAGTGGATATAAGGGAGGATAGATAGATAAGATAAATAAGTTTAGCAAAGAGTATATGATATGAAAGATAACTTTAGTAGAGTTAGCTAGGTGGGAGGACAACGAGTGAGTATAAAGTACTCCTATGTTTCTACCTTTACTCCTATGAACTAATCCTAATTAAATAGATGACTTAACTAGATTGATGCCTTGCTACTTGTGTGAGAGGGATAAACGAGAGAGTAAAGCGATAGAAGGTTGTTCACCTAACCCAGTACTCAAGAGGATATTTGGCTTATGGACGCCTTACCTTTTAAGAACTAGCCTGAGTTCACGTGAGGGGATCTAGGTAGCCAGGCAAAATCTGTCACCTTTTGCCCATGCGCCCCTACTGTCCGTGCAAGCCAGCGGTAGTCAAATATAAGATGAAGTATGAGCACCACGCTCACACTTATCTACACCTTTAGCTATCGATCAAAATAGCTAAAGCCCCTATCCTAAGATAGGACGATGATGCACACACAAGGAGATATGTAAAGGAAATCAATCTAACTAAAACAACTATAGAACTAAGATAAGCACACAACAAGACTATATAAATATAGACTTGCACTAAGTAAATACTTAAATAAATACTTGGAAAGTAAATACTTAAGTAAATGCAAAGTAAAGTAAAGAAAGAATAATATATTAAATAAATAAAGTCTTACAAAAGAAGAAAGATACAAGGGCTATACCAGACTCCCAGAAGATGACTCCGGAGACCCGAGCTTCGCCCGACTCGACTCTAACTCCCACTCTAGACTAACTACTACTACTCTTGCTTGATCTCACATGAGAGTGGAGATATGTGTTGTGAGATGTGTACACTATCTTGGGGTGTGTTAAATGAGAGGGTGAAGGCCTCTATTTATAGTGGAGGTGGAGTAGGGGCTACTCCGGTGCCACGTCAGCGATCCGCGTGATCCTCCTCTCTTCACCCTTGGATCCACCGCCATGACAACCGACTTGGATGAATGGTTTGGATATTCTTCACGTGTGAAACATGCACTTTGCCACCGACTTGGATGAGGGTCACCATGGGGACGGCCGACCCCTGTCCCTGACATGTGGGCCCAGGGTACATCTTCTAGAAGGTGCTGATGTCACCTTGATGAATAGTGCTGCTGGGTCCCACCAAGGGGGGTCGGCCGACCCCCCTATGACAGGGCTGGCCCACCTTCTTCTCTCGCTTGGTGACCCCACATGTCATGGAGCAAGTCTTGTGAAGGTGGTTGCATTTGGTTTTCGGTGTGGACCCATGAATCCATGTGCTTCTCATCTTGCACCATTGAGCAAAAGCACATGCTTGATCCAATGGTTGATATTGACTTAAACATGCTTCTCTTGGATCATGCCATGTCACCATGGCCGAGGTGGCCCCAAGATGGGGTCGCCCGACCCCCTTGGTGGGCCCACCTGGCCTCATTTTGTTCATTTTGCCATCTCCTACAAGTTCACAAGCTAAGAGTACAAGTGGAACTTATTAGTGATAAATATGTTCATGATATGCTATTCTTCCTTGAAACCGAGGCCTGTTGACGGTATTTTGATAAGGTAAAACATGCTATAACTTCCGTCAACAAGATCCCCCAAGCTTAACCTTTGCTCGCTGTTGACACTGGTTATCTACCATAATTAAGGGATAAATAAATATGAAAACGGCAAGAATTTGATCACCAACAAAGGTTTAGGGTTTCAACTGACAATATTCCACGAGCTTTGGTGAACTATGATTCTACAGGGACTAAAACAGGAAATCAGCACCGATAGCTTCCCATAGAAGGAAACCGACGGGAGATAAAGCCACCACCACGTTAGGATTATTCTAGAAGACTCTAGAGGACGCAAGAAGACACCAGGAGGTCGACCACCGCGAGAGGCTGCCAGGTGGGACCGACCGGTCCCACCCTATGACCGACCGGTCCTCCCCTGGGCCCACTGGCTTCCGTCTTCTGCAAGCTACCTCCACCGACCTCTAGGATGCATCTCGGCGTACCTTAAGTCGGTTTGATCTAACGGCTGCGGTTGATCCCTCAGGGCTATATAACTAGACCCAGACCCCCCCTCTCCATCATCATCAGATCTCAAGTCATTAGAAGAGGAGGAGGATCAATCAGAAACCCTAAATTCCTTAGAGCCACATCAACTTAGGCATAGCTAGATAGAATTAGAATTAGAAGAGGCAAGCTTCGCTTGGATTCCGGATCTAGTCGCGAGAAGGCTCGGTAAACCCAAGATCTTCTCTCTTGTATCAACATTATGGATCTAATTATGTTTCTAGTTCATAATTGTTCTTCTAGTTCTTCATTGTTCCTCATTGTTCATGTTCTAGTTCATCTTCTAGTTCTAGTTCATCGTCTAGTTCATCTTCTAGTTCATACTCTAGTTCATATATGTGTTCTAGTTAATCACACTGTTCATCATTGTGTGCTAGTTCATAGTCTACTTCATAATAGTTTAGATATAATTGATATGACTAAGACATTAATTACTATATTCTTAATTATACTGCTTGTAGTGTGCTTTGATTATATATTTGGCATAGATAGATTATCATCATGTTTATACTCATGTTCGTATAGCGCTCATCTTAAAGTTCAACGGGTGGGTGATAAATGTTATGTAGGTGTGGTACCTATACACTATTTATCTGCGAATGCGTCCTATGTTCCGGATAGAGTGGTAGATCGCGGGTGTGACAGACCTATTGAGTCCTTTGTATTCCACCTCCCGAATGTACTGTTCAGTATGGCTCAGTTAACTCATGGTTTAGGGGTTACTCTATTTGGCACCTTTACTATGGAGTTGCCTCTTGAATATGAATATGGAATAACCTAGCCAATGATTGCCAAATATAATTGCACTAATCAATGTATATTATGACTTATAATTAGAATAACTTAGGAATACTTCTTTATAATGTCTTTTCTAATCCGCATGCCTTGTCTAAGTTGAAATGCTCTAAGGACTATCATAGATTGATCTTTTATCATTTATAGTGTACCTCATTATTGTGATTGATCCCTGTTTAGGATAAAGGAGTGTGTTCTTGCTTTGTTCTCAATTCTCCTATCACATGTGTAGAGTAGCTCTTGTCATTTTTTATGTCACTTCATTCCTAGTGCTAAATATAAATAACGATACTTGGAACATCTCTGGGTAAAATGCTGCTGTTGACGTAAAACGTGGCGTCTCGCGTCAAGAGCACACAGCAAGCCGAACGAGGCTAGCTTCAAATCGGGAGCCCGGGGTGTATCAAACCCGGAGACGTGCCAGTCGGTTTGACCTGAAAACCAACAAGGGATAAAGTGTGAGAATACCTTGGAACATGCCGGGCAAAAACCAGACAGTTCCATATATATGGCTTTGGAAGCCAATCACGACGGCACACAGCTATAGAAGTTGTTTGTCGAAATAGGTTTAAGATGTCATTCGACAAGTATAAAGAGAAAACATGTAAACATGTCGAATGCCGAATACATACGTGACAAAAGAGTAAAAGAGGTAACTTGTAAATACAAATCTATTCAGATAACATATGCATAGGCCAATCCAGCTAGTCTGCCGCACGTCCAGCCTTCATAAACCCGTCAGGTATAAACTCAAGCAAAGCTAATCCACCGCATGATACCACTTGCTATAAATCTACACCACTCCTTATAATTAGATTAATCCACCGCATGATACGATCTAATTGTAAGAAGCTAAAAGCATACATACATCTGAACAGATCTATACATACTCATTACTCATGTAAGCTTAACCAGAATCGGCAAACTAGCCGAACTGGGGTCCATGAAGAAGAAACATACAAGCAAAGCATGATTAAACTAATCTAAAACCTGTACCTGCCGCACGGCACCCAGCTCTATCAAAGCTTAAACATGATCAGCATGCATGAACCCGCAACATGTAACAATCTAGATTGAAAGTCGGTTCGGCCATCATGATCTTGTGATTATCAAAGCACAAGCAAACTCGTGCAACAAGGCCGAACGAAGATCAATCTAGATTGGGCAAAAATTGTTATACGAATTAAATAAATAAGACATATAACACATGATAACTTGATGAATCTGTTAGATCTGCCAAATCTAACAAAGCCGATAACTATTTTTACTCATGACTAAATCCGCCGCACGATACAAGTCATAGGTAAAAACTTCCCGTCATAAGCTTAAATCTGTCGCACGATACTAAGCTTAACATACGAGACTACTTGTATCATATCTAAATCCACCGCATGATACTAGACATGATAGCAAGGTTGCCGGTACTTACGGAGGTCGATGGATCGATGATTCCCCTCGAAGAACTCGACGACACGTCTATAAGGACTCGAAGACGGCACGGGGCCGGTTGTATTGATGTGGTTGTGAACAATTTTACAATGGTCGAGGTCTTATATTTATACCCTGGACGAAACACGAGTCCTAGACGATTACGACTTACGATAAAATAAGGAAAATAAATCATACTCCTAAACCTTTCGGCACCTTCCATCTTCACGTATCTTCCCATATGAGCCGGCCTTACAGCATTATCCGTCTCCCGAATGGGACCACTGCTTCACGAGATAGCCGACCGCACGAGTACTTACCGAAGGTCCTAAAGATCAAACAGCCTCCCAAATGCTTACCGAATCCTTCTCTTTTCTGCTGGCTGGACCCATCTGTCATACTTCTGCGCGTGCAAAAATCCGGTGTTAACAGCTGCTACAACAGGTGTATTTATCTGTGCGCTTGCGGGTAAATATTTATCTTTAGAGTCAGTGCCATGATATAATCACATTGCTAGTTTCATGTTGGGGATGACAACTTGACGTTAAGTGATGCTAGTAGTGTCCCGTACACTTCTTAGTGCCTTCACTAGGTTATTGTTTATGAAGTCTATCTGAGAGTGATTCCATTAAGGAGTGTCAACACTCGTCCCGAGCAAACAATCAAACTTGGCCTCGGTGGATCAGTATTGTTGCTATGCATCACATTTCAAGAGTACCATGTTCACAACAAAGTTCTTCTCTTTGAATGGAAAAATTAGCTATGTAAATCACCCATATTACCTTAGTACTCTATGGGGCTTATGGCTTTCCCTTTGTCTTAGGTGGTTGAAAGATAGAATAGTTTGACTTTGATCATTAACTTTCTTGTTTTTAGCAAGTTTCATACCGGAGGTTTTGCAATATTTTTCAAAAGAAAGACTTAATGTTCCTCATATGGTTCTCTCATGTCACTCAAATGGTGTATGATTCCTCACCAAGGCATATGATAAGTGTTGCCTTCTTTATTTCATCCTACTTCTAAATAGGCTTATGTGTAGCTCAAGGTAGAGATGAAAGAAGATGGCATACTTACTTGCATTTTGTTGCGAAGTCAAAGCTCGGATCCTTGAAGAGAAGTGTCATACTCCCAGATCAAGATGTGTAAGTGTGTGGTGTATGGTGGACTAGATTGCTTCTTTATTTGATAAGATCTATCTCCCTATTTTTTATTTCTTTTTCTCTCCTTTTCTAATGAGACATGGCTAGCATTTTTTTCTTTTCTTTTTTTTCATGGACTTTCACTTGTCCTTCTCTTTTTTTCATCTTTATTTTGCCTAGCCTTTTGAGTCTCATCTACTAAATAATAAAGAGAGATTTCCTAACACTTGGAGTATGAAGCAACCTATTTGGTGGAAATGAAAGGCATGTTTTTGCGTACGTCCAGTGTAGAAGCAGCATGTATATGAGGTGTGTACGTGATCTTGATCTTAGGAGCATGAAAAGTCTCTTAACAAGGGTCAACAAGACTTGACAACACTCAATACAAAGCAAATAGCCTATGTAGAAGGTTTGTAAACATGTAAAGCATATATGGCTGTGGTAGGAATTTATCACCATTTAGGAACAATTAAGATTTTGATCATTTTAAGAATAAATTCTCCGGTAATCTATCATGCTTAGAACAATATTATAGCAGCTCTTGTCTCACTATATCATGTCTCACAACAACTTAGACTTAGTTCTAGCACTTGCAACCCACAAAGTTTTCAGGTTCATGATGGTTTAAATGAACTAAGTAATCCATACTTAGAGAAATACTAAGTTGTAAATTAGGCACTAGAGAAACATCAGCAAGGCAACTAGTCATCATTTCCATGGGGAAGATAGACATATATGAGACATATGTGCTAAGGGGAGTACTAAGCAAATATTTTTGGTATTTTCTTTTTTTTTAAATGCAATGAGAAAACTAATTGAAACGTAAATAACTTAAGATACAGGACTTACCTTGGTGGGGGAGAGGATCTCCCCCAAGCTTGGTTCTTGCCTACTGTGGTGGTGGATAATGCTGGTACCACCCGGCCCAACGTCATGCTTCTTCTTCTTGAATGGCCCGCAGGAGTTGGGCATTTTGTTGTGCAAGAAGCAATGTTGCCTCTTGTTCGATGTTCATCGCACCCATGTTGTCTATGAGCTCGTCCATCGGTGTCCTTTGATGTTGCCTTCCTCTGCCCTGTGGGCGAGGAGTGTCTTGAGAGCGAGGGGTGTTCTGTGAGCGAGGAGGCCTCCCCAAGGACCCTGAAATGTCCATAGAGGCTGCCTCATCTCCCTCCTCAACTTCTTCAGCCTGATGTGAAGGTCCGCCTTGTTCCATTCGAGTAGCACGGGATGCTCTCCTTGTCCTCCTGCTAGTACCTGCAACTTTTGGGGCTCTTTCCTCGGGGTCCAAATCAAAGGTTAGCATGCGAAGCGCATACAATCAAAGTCCCTCACAAGGGAGAGTGATTTCGACTGTATGGCATGGATAAATCATTATTAGTTCACCCTTGGGACCCCTTTTGAGTACATCGCAACCAATGAATATACTTTCTTCCACAACATCTCTCACGGTTTTAATGTACTCAAAAGATTGGGATTCTAGTGCACCCAAAGCTTCGGCTATGCGTGTGATGAATGATGTGAAGTATATGGGTTTCCTAGGCTTTATGAAGCTGAGCCAATAGTTCAATAGCATTTTAATAGGTGAAACTTTAACCTTGCTAACCATGGCATAGAGTAGTTTCAACTCATCATCACTTACCAAAGTTCCTCTCATGCCAGGGAAAAGAGTGGTGAACAGCCAGTAGTGCATGAAACGTAAGGTTGGGTTATGAATTTTGTGTGGTGAGGGGTTGGAACAATAACTAGAGCCAGTAATGGCATACCAGAAAGCATTTTTGTCATAATGAAAAGCATGGTCTACATCAAGATGGCAAGAGTGATCAAATCCTAAAGCAGTGTTTAATGTGCTCCAAGTCAAGTCATATTCCATCCCAAACCTTCGAAATGCTACCCCATCGTTATTCACTTTTAACGTGCATAAAAACTCAATGGTTAAGTTCTCTATGCCAAATTCAAGAATTTTAAAGAATCCTCCCCAACCAATGGTATTGAAAATAGCATAAAATTCTGAATCCATACCTGTTTCTTGCAAGAGGGCCGGATCAATGACGCTTTTGTGTGAGAAACTACACTCACTAAGAGTGAAGAATTTCCCCATCTCTTCGGCATTTAGCCTGAGGCCACTCTCGGTCTCCATTACTCTAGCCGGGGGAATGAAGGGTACTAGCTCACTTCTTTCCACCTCTCATGAGCACTAGCATGGTGAGGTTCTTGGGAAGAACTCTCACCCTTGTTGGACTTTTTGAAACAGGAGGCAAGCAACTTCTTCATCTTACTACAAGATAAGTTACCAAGCTTCTACTACTACTACTATGAAATGGGAACTATTTTTGGGTTTTTGGTTTTTGGATGGCTACTACTAAGCTAAGCTTGAGAATGAACTTGCAACTAAGGAAGGAAAGGAAGAACTTGTGAGCTCGAGATGGTTCTGGTGGTTTTGGTGTGGAGTTGAGCTCACAATGCAAGGGTATATATAGGGGGAGAAGGGCATCTTGGTGTCTCCCACAACATGGATCGGCCGATCCCCCCTCCTTGACATTTTCAACTTTGCTTTTGCTTTAGCCAGGGGACATGTCTAGAGTGAGTAAATATATTTTCAGGATGGGCCAACACATGGGTCGGCCGACCCCCCTACATGTCTCCTCAATCTTTAAACTTTGTGTCATCATGTGTCTAGTAAAGATGCAACTATGTTTGGTCCAAAGTTGACACAAATTTCAGAGATTCCCTTGCCTAGTGTTTGGTGAAAGGGAAAAGATGAATGGCCAAAGTGGAGACATGTCTAAAGTGATTCCCATGGACCATGAGAGCACTAAGACATGCCTTTGGCTGGTTGTTGTGGTCCCCATGAGCATCCAACATAAAGAGGAACATCTCATGCTTAAAGAGTAAAGCAAAAGACCATTTCTTTTCAGATGTTGGCTTTGTTGATATGCATGATGTTTATGAGCATGCTGAGTAGAGTTCAATAGGGTGCAGGAGGGCACCATGGTGGGATCGGCTGATCCCACCTTGGATGCTCCTTGAGCACCAAAGTGTTGTGTCATACTCAGGGTACTAAGCCAAGATAGATCATGTGCCAGTGGGCCCACTGGTGGGGTCGGCCGACCCCACCTTGGGGTGGTCCCACGGCTCAAGTGTGTTGCAAGTTATTGTCAAGATGTTACTAGGATGGAAATTTATTTTGTCGAAATGAAATATGCAGAATTAAACTAAGTATGCAATTGAAGGAAAATGCAAGAATTGAAATGCATGAAAAGTTAAATATGAGATAACTACTGATTTACCTTATCAGCAAGGGCTCCATGTTTCAGGTCCATAGAGCAGGACCTCTCCGTCTTGTCATTCATTGGGTGCCTCGGTTGGTCCTGGAGATGGAGACCGTGGTTGCACCTCGTCGGCGAGTTCTTCTTTTACTTCGGCCTTGTTGGCCAACTCGCTCTTCTTTTTGTTCCTACGACGTGGGCGACGACGATGTTTGTTGTCTCGAGGTTCTTTGTCCTTCACCTGCATGTTAGCTTTATAACCATTGAATGGACACTTTACCTTATATTCTGGGAATTGGAGGTGAAGTTGGCCGGATCCCACGTAGATGATGGCGTTAACCGTATTAAGGAATGGCCTTCCCAGGATGATCGCGACGTCTACATTGGATCCCATGTCTAATATAAGGAAATCGACGGGGACATAGCTGTTTTGAACTTTGATGAGAATGTCCGTTGCTAGTCCCTCGGGGAACCGTAGCGTCTGATCGGCCAGCTGCAAACGAACAAATGTAGGGAGCAAAGGTCCCCCTAGTAAGTTATCATACGTTACCTTGGACATGATGTTGACACTCGGTCCAAGGTCGCAGAAGGCGTCGTGGAAGACTTGTGGTCCAATCTGGCAGGTGATGGTCGGCAGACCTGGATCTTCCTTCTTGGTGATGAAGGGTGGATCGAGTAGATAGCCCCAGTTTGACCGGAGCGGAGGCTTACCGTACCTCGTAGTAACCAATTTTACACCCTCTATTGGATCCTCAGGTTTCCTTGGGATCTTACCTTGCTCGTAGGATGGGACAGCTGCTGCTAATTGAGCTAATTGTGTTTCTAGCATTTTATTAAAGCTCAATTGATTTTTCATAGCAGAATTAAAGCTATCCATTTTCTCATTTATATTTTCAAGAATCATATCATTAGCCATCATCTTTTTATTAATACTATCATTTATTTTAGATTGGCCTAAGACAAGATCTCTTAAAGAAGGTTGGTTATTATAAGAATTATTGAAATTATTGCTATAACCGTTACCTTGATTTTGGTAGAAGGGGCGCGAATTCCATCCTTGTTGTAGTTGTTGGGGCCGGTACCCGTTGTTGTTGGCGTTGTTGATGAAGCTCACTTCCTCCTTCGTCTCGGGACAATTATTTCCCGAATGGTCATTGCCTCCGCATACCTCGCACAATTGGTCGGCTTCGACGGCTCGTGCGGTTGCATAAGGTTGAACGACCTCTTGTTCCCTCTTGGAACTTTCATCTACTTTCTTCATTAGGAGGTCCATCTTCGCGCAGAGCATATCCACCTCATTGAGAGCATGAACACCTCTCTTCTTGGGCTGAAGACGTTCCTCATTCCAACCTTGGTTGGTAACCATCTTCTCTATGAGGTCCTTGGCATCTCTCACATTCCTCATTCCAACCTTGGTTGGTAACCATCTTCTCTATGAGGTCCTTGGCATTCCAGCGGCTGCATCTAGGTGACTACGGGCCATACCGGTCAGGCCATGGTAGAAACCTTGGATAATGAGCCACTCCTCTATCCCATGATGAGGACAGGCGCGAATGTACTCTTGTAGACGTTCCCATGCTTTGGGAATCGTCTCATCAACTTGTTGCTGGAAGCTAGAAATCTTTCCACAAAGGGCGCTGGTCGTGCCCATCGGGAAGAACTTCTTGAGAAACGCATTGGCGCACTCCTCCCAAGTGTTGGCTTCACTCTTGTTGGCGTAGAACCATTGCTTCACCTTTCCCAATAACGAGAACGAGAAAAGATGAAGACGGATGGCGTCTGCAGACACATTCTTCATAGTGAAGGTACCACATACCTCCAAGAAGTGTTGGAGATGGGCGTTGGCATCCTCATGCGGCTTCCCACAGAATGGATTGGCTTGCACCATGTTGATGAGAGCTGGCTTGAGCTCGAAAGTCGCATCCCCCAAGTTAAGCTGCGGACCCGTGGCGACATTGTCGGCCGATGGCGCAGAGTACTCGGAGATGGTCTTTTGGGCCATGGCTTCTCTTCTAGCTGGTGCAGAAACTTCCTCCTCGAACGGATTCTGGTTCGAGATGAACCTCTGAGGTGGAACTTGATGAAGTCTAGTCCTCCTCAACAACTGCTCGGGATTTTCAATGAAGTTTGACGGCAGTTGGAAACCGCTCATACACCTATTAGTTTCACGATAACGAAAAGAAACTAGACAGGTGAGGGGTTAACCCCTATACTAATTGATATCTAATATATAGCAGACTCCGAATTCACTCTCTCTAAACTCCTAGGCTGTTGCTTTCCCCGGCAACGGCGCCAGAAATGCTTGTTGACAGTTCTTAGCGTCACTACTAAGAATAGAGTTTTAATCTATCCCTGGCAACGGCGCCAGAAATGCTTGTTGACACTTCTTAATGCAACCACTAGAACTAGACTATGTTGCCTAACCCCGGCAACGGCGCCAGAGATGCTTGTTGACACTTCTTAGCATCGCTACTAAGAATAGAGTTTTAATCTATCCCCGGCAACGGCGCCAGAAATGCTTGTTGGTATTTCTTAGCATCGCTACTAAGAATAGAGTTTTAATCTATCCCTGGCAACGACGCTAGAAGTGTCTTGGTGGTAAAACTATCGACTATTGGATAGTTCCACAAGCGCACAGAATATACCGATGTAGCACTTCACCTGGGAGTATTCCAAGGTATCGTTATTTATTTTATCCCAAAGGAAAGCAAACTAGGAAAGATGTAGAGAAAGGAAAGATAGATCCTTTAGTCTTACTATAATCTATTCTCAATTAGAGAAGCAAAAGGGGATAAGTGGATATAAGGGAGGATAGATAGATAAGATAAATAAGTTGAGCAAAGAGTATATGATATGAAAGATAACTTTAGTAGAGTTAGCTAGGTGGGAGGACAACGAGTGAGTATAAAGTACTCCTATTGCAGATACATGGGTGTATGCCGAGTCTCTGAGTGATGAGTGATTGTCAACTGGGATGATGCGCATGTTCTTTGGCTTGTGTTGTGCAGGTGTCGAGCACGGATATAGTGATCGAAGGCAAGGTGAAGGTCAAGTAGAGACGTGCCGTGCCGATGGACCGAGAGTGGCGAAGGGCGGACGTAAGGCTTGGACTGAGGGACCGGTGGCCTGAGGATCAGCTGTGGTGGCTGACAGCCTGGGACAGCGACGAGCGAAGACTTGCGGTCATGGTGTTGCTCGGGTCGAGGACCTGGGTGAAGGACCGAGAAGCTACCCGAAAGCGACCAGAGGGGGGGGTGAATGGGAGCTTCAAAATTTCCTTTCGGACACTAGATGCCACTGTCCCAAAATCAACCCCAAGAGCGAACCCTAGAGCTTGCTAATGTCCACGACCCTAGATGTAGGGTGGATGCCTTCTAGAAGCACAGCGGGACACTAGACAACCCTAGAAAGCCGACGCAAAAGACGGAACTCAACTCCGATCAAGGACGAACGAACCGCGAACGAAAACGCGCGAAACTGGATCGACCGGACTCTGGCCAGCGTCCGGTCAGCAGGGACCGGACGCGTCCGGTCGTCAGAAAACAGCTCTGGGAGCTCTCTGTTCGTGACCGGACTCACGAGTACGGAGCGTCCGGTCGTGTACAGTGCGTCCGGTCGAAACCGACAAAGCCAGAAACAGTGCAAGCGTAGCGTCCGGTCGAAATGCAAACAGAGCGTCCGGTCGAGAGCGTCCGGTCAGTACGCAGAAAAGCTTGGCGCCGTGCTCAACGACCGGACTCTGAAAGCGTGCGTCCGGTCAGACCGACAGAGCGTCCGGTCACCCCGCGACTGCACTGAAACTCCGGCGATTCGACCCGATCTCCTCCGAATCAAGTGCTCTAGGCTTGGGATTCGATCTGAGGAGTCACAAGGAGGTTAGTGAGCTATCTCTAAGAGATCATGGCTCGAACCTAACTCCAAATCGGTGAATCGAAGGAATTCGGGGGAAAGAAGAAAAAGAGACCCGAAACTAAAACTTGATCGATCTCCTAGACCGTGAGGTTTGAGATGATTTCTTTCGGTGGAAAGAAGTGCCTCACGATCTAGAGCAACTCAGTTCAAACGGAATCGTAAAAGATGAACCGAGCACAAAAATCAAGCGACGGGAAAACTCAAGGCACAAAGCAATCCGCGAAGAACATGATGAACATGAAATCAAAACGCGAATTGACACCAAGAGATGGGATCCAAGGTGAGGATACGGCCTCACTTCCTCGAATCAACGGTACACAGAGTGGAGTCTCTCTGCGGATCTCAACTAGCTAAAGCAGGGGTGTGGGAGAGTGGAAACCCTAGAAAATGAAAGCTCTAACTGAGATTGAGATGGGGAGGAGGGTGTCTCCCCTAGACTACTTATACTAACCTAGCCTAAGTCTATTTCCTACTCTACCCCTCTCTACTCTAATTACAGAGCGGACCAGCCTAACCCTAAGGCTATTCTAGTCCACCCGCTGGTGGTAGGTAGATCCGACGGCCACGCCCGCACGGTCTTCCGCGTCGCCTCCACGCAACCTTCAGATCGCCGCCACGTGCCGCCACCACTCTGCACCCCCGGTTTTGTGGCCCAAACCGGGAAACCAGCCTTTTCCTTCAGCCCCCGGTTTTGAGGCCCAAACCGGGAAACCAGCCTCCAGCCCGAGTTTTGTGGCCCAAACTCGGAAACCCGCAGCGCCCGAGTTTTGAGGCCCAAACTCGGAAACCGGCCCACGCCCAGGTTTTGAGGCTCAACCTGGAAACCGTCGCGCCCAGGTTTTGTGGCTCAACCTGGAAACCCAGCACCCAGGTTTTGAGGCCCAAACCTGGAAACCGTCCACCGTTGGTTTTTCCCGGGCTCTACCAACAAACCGGCGTCGTAGAGGGGATGCACCGCCTGTGCACCCCTTCCACCGACATGATTGCACTTCTCCGCTTGTCGCTGTCGCAGGCTGCCAGCCACCACAGCTGATCCTCCGGCCTCCAGTCCATCAGTCCAAGTCCACGTCCGCCCTTCACCGTCCGATACATCGGCATGGCACGTCCGCCGCACGGCACGCCCATCCTTCATCGCGCCCGGTCCGTCGGCACGACACGTCGCAACTTGACCTTCACCCGCCATCGACCACTGTCTCCGTGCTCGACACCTGCACAACACAAGCCAAAGAACATGCGCATCATCTCCGTTGACAATCACTCATCACACAGAGACTCGGCATACACCTATGTATCCGCAATCTCCCCCTTGATGAGTGCATTGTCAACTCCACAACAAATCATGATAAGAAGAAGGAGGTAGGAAGGAGTGGGAAGAGAAAACCCAACCAAATGACCCAAAAGCCTATCAAAAGCCAAAGAAGGTCAAGTGGATGAAGCGAAAAACTTGGTCCCCAAAGACATGGGCAACGGCTCGACGCAACCAAGCAAAGTAAAGCTAGCCCTCGAGAAGAGGTAGAACAGGCTCAACACCGCTAGCAGATACCAATTGAAGATCAGAGGACAACAGAAGCAAAATGCTAGTCCCTCAAGAAGGAGGCACAGAGGCTCAACACAACTAGCAAGAAAATCACTCCGAACCAATTGGAAATCAACCCAAACCAAATGGGAAAGCACACCAGACGATACCAATTGAAAGCCAAATGAAAAGGCTTATGAAAGCTCATGAAAAGCTAGGAACGTTTGCTAGTCCCTCAAGACAGAGGCAGCGGCTCAACACAACTAGCAAACTCCCCCTCGACAAATGCAAGCAACTAGGACAAATGATTCTCCCCTTAGTTGATCAACACAGGAGCATATGATTTGCATAAATTTCTCCCCCTAGTTGAAAATGCACTTATCAAGGTCAAAAGGTATCGGAGAATCAACTCCCTTCACATAAACTCCCTCTGAACACAAGATCTCCTTCAGAATGCATATGAAGTCAAAATGCAAGTTAGGAGCTTCAAGTATATAGTCAAAAGAGTGCAAAGATGCTCTAATCAGTATAGCTCCAACATCTCAATTAAGCACTCAAATAGCAAAGGCTCAAACTGATCACTTGTACGAAATATGAAGCGTATGAGCATGTGAGCAATTTTAAGCCAAAAGGATAGTCACCATCAAAATAGCACTAGACATGTATAGAAGGAATCCAAACAAGTGCTAAGCATATATACAAGGTGAACTACCCCTAGCAAAGTTCAATCATCATGCATAGTAATGAAGCATATCCTTGTGATTTCAAATCATATCGGAGTTGCAGCTGTAAAAGAATTCACAAGTTCATTTTTGGCATGTGATTGCGAGAGGTTGAAAGCTTGTCATTGCCTAACTTTTCAACCGTGCGAAGCCTATGCCGAAGCAATCAGAAGCTTAAAGCAACGGTTTCGGTCATACACTACATGGCTCAAGTTTAACTCAAAGTGCAATGAGAAACAGTCTCAATACCATGAGGTGTTGACAAGCAATCCCATCTCGATCTTTTCAATTCAACAATACTTGGTTCAGATTTTAAGCAAGTTATGAACAACCAAGCAAGTGAATGACTCAGAACTAGAGACATAGCAACCTAGCATATATGAAAAGCAGGAATGGACTCAACACACCCTACCCATGCTAGTTGCATATCTCAATGGTGAACATTTTCAGATTTGATATACATTAGGCATGATTCACCATTCCAAAAATAGCTCACTCACAACATGTGACAGTGATCAGAAGGAGCATAAGCTACAAGCATCATCATAAGTATCGGAGCAATACTAACAAGAGCATAATTACATTCTAGTGAATATAGACATGAAGCTCAGAATGTAAATGCGTATGCCCGACACAAAACTGAAAGAAAGAAGATACCAATTGGAAGGACTCAAGAAACTCAAAAGAAAAGAGCCTCAAAATAAAAGAGTCAGTCTGTGCATCTCAAAATGCTTCCCCCATCTAAAAGGGGAAACACACACCAAGCTCACCCCTCAACCTATTAAAGGTTGATTCGTCTAAAGGCTTGGTGAAAATATCAGCCAATTGGTGATGAGTATCGACATGGCGAAGGTCGATATCACCCTTCTCCTGGTGGTCTCGCAAGAAATGAAAGCGCACATCAATGTGTTTGGTTTTCGAGTGAAGCACGGGGTTCTTAGCAACGCTAATGGCACTCGTGCTGTCACAAAGCAAAGGAACTCGAGTAAAGCTCAAACCAAAATCACGCAAAGTGGCCATCATCCAGAGTAACTGGGAACAGCAGCTAGCCGCAGCAACATATTCAGCCTCCGTGGTAGACTGAGCGACACTAGACTGCTTGCGAGAAGACCACGATACAAGAGAAGACCCAATAAACTGGCAAGTCCCAGAAGTGGACTTGCGCTCAATGCGACAACCAGCAAAATCAGCATCAGAAAAGCCACAAAGCGAGAGGGTGGAAGAAGCAGAATACCAAATCCCGAACTCAGGCGTGAAACGAAGGTACCTGAAGATGCGCTTCACCGCCTGACGGTGAGAAGTGCGTGGCGAAGCCTGAAAGCGCGCGCACAAGCACACGGCGAACTGAATGTCCGGCCGTGTCGCCGTCAGGTAGAGCAGCGATCCAATCATGCTGCGGTACTCCTTCTGGTCCACTGCTTCTCCATCCGTGTCGGCGTCCAGGGCAGTCGTCGTCGACATGGGCGTCGGAAGAGGCTTGGCCTCACCCATGTCGAACCGCTTCAGCAAGTCCCTCGTGTACTTGCCCTGGTGCACAAACGTCCCCTCTCGGGATTGCTTAATTTGCAACCCGAGAAAGAAGGTCAGCTCGCCCATCATGCTCATCTCGAACTCCCTGCTCATAGTATCTGCAAACTTGGCAACCAAAGCGTGAGAAGAACCACCGAAAATGATATCATCCACGTAAATTTGGACCAAGAGAGTATCTTTGCCTTGCTTGAGGAGAAAGAGCGTTTTATCAACACATCCCATTTTAAAACCCTTAGCTAGCAAAAAGGTTTTTAATCTCTCATACCAGGCTCTAGGGGCTTGTTTCAAACCATACAAAGCTTTGTGGAGTTTAAAGACATGGTTTGGAAACTTGGGATTTTCAAAACCGGGGGGTTGCTGGACATAGACCTCCTCCTCAATATAGCCGTTTAAGAAGGCGCTCTTGACATCCATTTGAAAAAGTTTGAAACCCATGGATGCAGCATAAGCCAAGAGTATCCTAATAGCCTCCAAACGAGCTACAGGAGCGAAGGTCTCCTCATAATCTATCCCCTCCTTCTGACTATAACCCTTCGCTACAAGCCGGGCCTTGTTTCTCACAATGTGGCCCTCCTCTCCTTGCTTGTTTTTAAATACCCATTTTGTCCCAATAGGTTTACAGTCAGGAGGTGGTGGCACTAGAACCCAAACCCGATTTCGCTCAAAGTTCTCTAACTCCTCATGCATGGCATTGACCCAATCCGGATCCGTCAATGCGTGTCCAACATCTCGGGGCTCAAAAGACGCAACAAAAGCAGAATGAGCAAAGTGCGAGATGTGCTGTGACCTGGAGCGAGTAACTCGCTCGTCGATGTCTCCGATCATCTGTTCAGGGGGGTGCTGGCGCTGGATGTGTCGTGGCGCCTCCCGGGAAGAAGTAACCTCCCCCTCAACAGTAGCTGGTTCCACCCCGGGTACAAAAGGTACCGCGCGAGGTGGATCCCACGGCCCCCAGGAAGAAGACGTCTCGGGGCCACGGGTCGTCGTCGAAGCCGCTCCCGGCGGCGCGGCAGGCGGAGGGGGTGCTGGATCATCTATACCTTCAGCACCCTCTTCCTCGTCATCGAAAAGAGGCTCTCCAACCTCGTGATCACCTGCACGCTCAAAACGAGAAGAAGGAGAAACAAGAGTCTCGTCGAAGGTGACATCTGATGTCTCCATGACTCGGTTAGTGTCAAGGTTAAGTACACGATAAGCTCGAGTGTGAGTGCCATAACCCAAAAACACACCGTCAGAAGAACGAGACTCAAACTTGTCTAGGTTGCCCTTTTTCAATATAAAACAGTGGCAACCAAAGACTCTAAAATAACTCACCTTGGGCTGGCGACCAAAACGCAACTCATAAGAGGTCTTCTTCAAAAACACTCTCAGAAAAATGCGATTCGAAATATAGCATGCAGTGTTCATAGCTTCGGCCCAATAGCGCCTAGGAGTCCTATGCTCATCAAGCATCGTCCTGGCCATCTCAACAAGGGTCCGATTCTTCCTCTCTACAACACCATTTTGGGGTGGTGTATAGGGAGAAGAAAACTGATGCTCCAAACCAAGGCATTTACAAAACTTCTCAAAATCCGAATTTTTAAACTCGGAACCATTATCACTTCTAATCGCTCGCATCGAGTTCAAAGGGAACTCGTTCTGAAGACGCAAAATCAGATCGCGAGCGAAGGAGAATGTCTCGGACTTCTCAACTAAAAAGAAGACCCACGAATACCTCGAAAAGTCGTCAACAATAACAAGCACATACCACTTCCCACCAACCGAGCTCACCCGAGCCGGACCAACAAGGTCCATATGCAAAAGCTCTCCGGGGTGCGAGGTCATAACCTTGGTCAAAGGATGGTGGGGAGCAGCAACCATCTTTCCATGCCGGCAAGCATGGCAAACTAGATCCTTCTCCAACGAAAGCTTGGGCAATCCTCGGATTAAGCCAAGTGAGCTAAGTCTTGCAAGCAAGTCAAAACTCAGGTGACCGAGCCTCCTATGCCACTTCCAAAGATCAGAAGAAGAAGGACTAGCCAGAAGACAGCGAGAAGATCCAAACGACTTTGAGAAATTCGCGCGAAAGACATTCCCAAAGGGTGAAATCAGACATACAAGATCACCCTGAGGATCTAAGATCCGGCTAAGGTTCGGTTTGAAACGAATCTCATAGCCTTCACGAAAAAGTTGCGAAACAGAAAGCAAGTTAAAATGCAGGTTAGAAACAAGAGCAACCTCGCGCAACACAAAGTGCTCATTAACCCGCACTGCACCAACGGACAATACCTTGCCCTTACCTTTGTCGCCGAAGGTTATGTACTCCTTTCCGGCGACCGGACTATGGCTGGAGAACCATTTGGCATTTCCGGTCATGTGCCTCGAGCAACCGGAATCCACAAGCCAAATGTCCTCCAACCGCTCCTCCTACATCAATAAAAAGACATAGGGTGAACATACGGTCCAACACTGGGGTTAGTAAGATAAGATGGAAACCAGTGTTGGGCCGGCTGTTCAAAAGAACGGTCAGTGTAAAAACCATCCTGTCTAGGGGGATAGCGATCACCACGCACAGGAAAACGTGGTCCGCTGGGGAAGAAGCGCTCACCGCGAAACTCTACCTGCGGTGGGACAAAGCGCTCAACAAAGCCTCCGCCACGGGGTCCGTTACCTGCAAAAGCAGGACCCCGTCGGGCACGCTCTCTACGAGGTCTACGCCTAGGAGCCTGCTGCTCAACTCTAGCGTCTCTCCTCGGAGCTCTCTCCTGCCTAGGCCTCACAAACTGAGGTGCTCTACCTCTAGGCCTAGTCTCCCTCCTAGGGTCTCTCTCCTGCTGCCTAGGCTGGGTATGCTTCCCTCCAGACCTAGCAGCTCTCCCCTGAGGCTTCGGAGCATGTCCACCACGAGCTGGGTGAAACATGTCCAGGTTCTGCATCTCCCTAGCACGGCGCGCCTCTCTCCTGCGCCTAAAGCAGAACTCACTCAGGTGACCATCCCGCCCACAAAAGTTACACTGAAACCTCACCGCGCGCAAAGGGGGTTGTTGGTTTGCAGGGATGTGAGTATGGTTCACCTTGCCCTTGCCCTTCTGTGGCAACTCCTCTCGGATGGGTGGCATTGTGTCAAGCTTGTTCTTTAGGTGATTGGGCTTGGGTTGCCATTGTGGATTCTTGGGTGGAGCCTTGGGGGATTCAACTATAACTCCATCCTTGGTGACAGGCTTGGCAGACTCTTTGGGTGGAAGCTTGGTTAGTTTGGGAGTAGTGGTGGAGTTGGGCTTCTCACAGGGGTTCAGACCACTAGACTCTCCAATCTTACCAAAAGCTGAAAGATCAACACTCTGGCCAAGACCTACACCAGGAGCCCCAGCAGCTCGCTTGAATTGGGAGATCATCATCCCGAGCTGAGGCTCACCACAAGACACCCATGACAAGACGGTCCGAAGGTATGTGTTTTCCTCCTCGGTACGCACCTTGTCA
Source organism: Coix lacryma-jobi var. lacryma-jobi (assembly GCA_009763385.1). NCBI lineage: Eukaryota > Viridiplantae > Streptophyta > Magnoliopsida > Poales > Poaceae > Coix > Coix lacryma-jobi. The sequence continues at coordinate 62,793,267 of CM019825.1, forward strand.
TGCCTCACATTTGCCATCTCCTGCTCCAGGCCCTCACACAAAGCACATCTCTTGACACAAGTGCTATCCGAGCCGGCCTTCTCAAAAGACTCAAGCTTGGCATTCTTCTCTGCCAACTCGGATTGCAAGACAGGACAAGTCTTGCACGCACCCAACAGCTGCGGTCTAGCTCGGAGCTCATCCACCTCATCTACCAGCGCAGCATACTTACTCCTCAGAGTGAGAAGATCCGTCATGTGCGCGGCGCAATTCTCGCACTCCAACTCCTCCGACACAACCACGGTGGATCGAGCGAACTCAAGCTCCTTCACCGTGTCCTCCCACTTTTGCCTAAACTCCTTGCGCTCTCTAGCAGCACGCCTAAGCAACTTATCTTGGCTAAGGAGGGCAGCAGTCAACTTCTCAACCTCGGAGGAAAGCTCGTCGTAGGTGAGAGATACCTGGGAGGTGTCGTCGTCGTCGTCGTTCCGAGGCGTGTGCTCCAGCTCGCCTCCGACCTCATCTCCGAGCGCCATGGTGCAGAGGCCGTCGTCGTCGGCGAAGAAGCAGAGGCCGTTCAGCTTGTCCTCGATCCTCTTCTTCTTCTCGGACTCGTCATCGCTCGAGCTGGCGGAGTCGTCATCCGAGCCGTCGACGTCGCTGAGCGTGGCGAAGAACGCGCGCTGCTCAGCCTGGGCCTTCTCCAAGTACTTCTTCTTGATGTACTCCTTGTCGAAGCCGCCCCGCTTCTTGTGCTTTGGGGGGAACGTACTTCTCCTTGTACTTGGAGTCGCGCCTGCGCCCATGATCGCCCTTGCCCGAGTGCTTGTTCTTCTTCTTGGGGCAGTCGGCGATGAAGTGGTCGGGGTCGCCGCACTCGTAGCAGCCCGAGCGTCCTCCTCCGCGACGACGGTTCATGCGGTTATTGTGGAACCGCGAGAACCGGTTGGCAAGCAAAGCCAACTCGTCGTCACCCAACGTCTCCAGCTGGTCCTCTGTAACAGAAAGAGACAAGAAAGAGCAAAGCCAGCTGAGGGGTTAGAGGAAGAGCCGGAAACCAAAGCCATGGACGGGCGAGAAGGAATTTTCAAAAGAAGCCCTCGCCATAGCATCAATCTCACTGGACTTGAGCTTACTGAAGAGCTCGTCGCAGGTGAGGGTCTCATAGTTCGGGGATTCGATGATCGCCTGAACTTTAGAATCCCACACCGAACGGTCAAGAGTGTGCAAAAGCTTCAAAGCACGCTCATGATCGTCAAATGGCAACTGCTCTCGGTTAGCCCTCATCCTGTTGACAATCACCTGAAAGCGAGCGAATAAACTTTCTATGCTCTCGCCAGGCTGATGTCGGAAGTTCTCATACTCTCTCTTGAACGACTCGTAGAGTCGGGTTTTGACTTGAGAGGTGCCCTCATGAAAACGCAATGAGGGTGTCCCAGATCTCCCGAGCCGTAGAGAGGTGAGAAACGCGATCAAACTCACCCACGCTCAAACAGGAGAACAAAGCGTTACGCGCCCGGGCTATTGGCTTCGTGCTCATCGATCTGAAGCTGAGAGACACGAGCAGCCAGGACAACGTAGTTGGCGTTGTTGCAAATCTCCCAAACAGAAGAGCCCATGCTCTGGAGATAGGCCGACATGCGTATCTTCCAATACGCATAGTTCGTCCCATCGAAAAACGGCGGTTTGCCCACGCCGCGATCCATGTCGCCTTCGGTGGATCTGGAACCGGCTAAGGTGGAAGATCCTTAACCTGCTCCGATACCAATTGAAGGACCGAGAAGCTACCCGAAAGCGACCAGAGGGGGGGGTGAATGGGAGCTTCAAAATTTCCTTTCGGACACTAGATGCCACTGTCCCAAAATCAACCCCAAGAGCGAACCCTAGAGCTTGCTAATGTCCACGACCCTAGATGTAGGGTGGATGCCTTCTAGAAGCACAGCGGGACACTAGACAACCCTAGAAAGCCGACGCAAAAGACGGAACTCAACTCCGATCAAGGACGAACGAACCGCGAACGAAAACGCGCGAAACTGGATCGACCGGACTCTGGCCAGCGTCCGGTCAGCAGGGACCGGACGCGTCCGGTCGTCAGAAAACAGCTCTGGGAGCTCTCTGTTCGTGACCGGACTCACGAGTACGGAGCGTCCGGTCGTGTACAGTGCGTCCGGTCGAAACCGACAAAGCCAGAAACAGTGCAAGCGTAGCGTCCGGTCGAAATGCAAACAGAGCGTCCGGTCGAGAGCGTCCGGTCAGTACGCAGAAAAGCTTGGCGCCGTGCTCAACGACCGGACTCTGAAAGCGTGCGTCCGGTCAGACCGACAGAGCGTCCGGTCACCCCGCGACTGCACTGAAACTCCGGCGATTCGACCCGATCTCCTCCGAATCAAGTGCTCTAGGCTTGGGATTCGATCTGAGGAGTCACAAGGAGGTTAGTGAGCTATCTCTAAGAGATCATGGCTCGAACCTAACTCCAAATCGGTGAATCGAAGGAATTCGGGGGAAAGAAGAAAAGAGACCCGAAACTAAAACTTGATCGATCTCCTAGACCGTGAGGTTTAGAGATGATTTCTTTCGGTGGAAAGAAGTGCCTCACGATCTAGAGCAACTCAGTTCAAACGGAATCGTAAAGATGAACCGAGCACAAAATCAAGCGACGGGAAAACTCAAGGCACAAAGCAATCCGCGAAGAACATGATGAACATGAAATCAAAACGCGAATTGACACCAAGAGATGGGATTCCAAGGTGAGGATACGGCCCCTCACTTCCTCGAATCAACGGTACACAGAGTGGAGTCTCTCTGCGGATCTCAACTAGCTAAAGCAGGGGTGTGGGAGAGTGGAAACCCTAGGAAATGAAGCTCTAACTGAGATTGAGATGGGGAGGAGGGTGTCTCCCCTAGACTACTTATACTAACCTAGCCTAAGTCTATTTCCTACTCTACCCCTCTCTACTCTAATTACAGAGCGGACCAGCCTAACCCTAAGGCTATCTAGTCACCCGCTGGTGGTAGGTAGATCCGACGGCCACGCCCGCACGGTCTTCCGCGTCGCCTCCACGCAACCTTCAGATCGCCGCCACGTGCCGCCACCACTCTGCACCCCCCGGTTTTGTGGGCCCAAACCGGGAAACCAGCCGTTTCCTTCAGCCCCCGGTTTTGAGGCCCAAACCGGGAAACCAGCCTCCAGCCCGAGTTTTGTGGCCCAAACTCGGAAACCCCAGCGCCCGAGTTTTGAGGCCCAAACTCGGAAACCGGCCCACGCCCAGGTTTTGAGGCTCAACCTGGAAACCGTCGCGCCCAGGTTTTGTGGCTCAACCTGGAAACCCAGCACCCAGGTTTTGAGGCCCAAACCTGGAAACCGTCCACCGTTGGTTTTTCCCGGGCTCTACCAACAAACCGGCGTCGTAGAGGGGATGCACCGCCTGTGCACCCCTTCCACCGACATGATGCACTTCTCCGCTTGTCGCTGTCGCAGGCTGCCAGCCACCACAGCTGATCCTCCGGCCTCCAGTCCATCAGTCCAAGTCCACGTCCGCCCTTCACCGTCCGATACATCGGCATGGCACGTCCGCCGCACGGCACGCCCATCCTTCATCGCGCCCGGTCCGTCGGCACGGCACGTCGCAACTTGACCTTCACCCGCCATCGATCACTGTCTCCGTGCTCGACACCTGCACAACACAAGCCAAAGAACATGCGCATCATCTCCGTTGACAATCACTCATCACACAGAGACTCGGCATACACCCATGTATCCGCACTGGGGACACGTGTCGGTGGACGGGGTGCACAGGCGGTGCATCCCTTCTATGGCTCGGTTTGGTGGTTGAGCCACAAAAAAACCACCGAGTGGACGGTTTCCAGGTTTGGGCCTCAAAACCTGGGCGCTGATGGTTTTCAAGTTTGGCCACAAAACTCGGGCTGAGGACGGTTTTCAGGTTTGGGCCTCAAAACCTGGGTGTTGCGGGTTTGCTGAGTTTGGGCCTCAAAACTCAGGCGATGGTCGGCTGGTTTCCCGGTTTGGGCCTCAAAACCGGGGGTTGGCTGTGAAGGCTGGTTTCCCGGTTTGGGCCACAAAACCGGGGGTGCGACGTCCGGAAAAAGGACAAGCAGAGCGGTGGCGGCACGTGGCGGCAATCAGTGAGGCTGTGTCGAGGCAACGCTACCAGTTGTGCGGGCGTGGCCGTCGGATCACCACCTACCATGAGTTGGTCCAGAATAACCCTAGGGTTTAGATGGTTCGCTCTGTAATTAGTGAGGGGTAGAGTAGGAATTAGAATTAGGATAAGTAGAGGGAGACACCTCCTCCCATTCTATCTCAGTCATTTGCTCTTTGCATCTAGGGTTTCCTGCTCTCCCAATCCTCTGCTGTAGCTACTGAGATCCGCAGAGAATCATACCTCTGGGTACTGGAGATTTTGAGGAAGTGAGACCGTAATCTCACTGTTGTAGCGTGTGGTAGCCACACGGTTGCAGATCGATGACTTGATTCGTGTTTTGTTCATGTTCTTCGCGTTCTTCATTTCTCCATGATTTTCCCGTCACTCGATCTCCCACTCTACTGCGTCTTTGCGAAATCTGTTTGAATCAACTTGTTCTTTATAGTGAGGAGATCATTTCCACCGAAGGAATTTATCTAACTCCTCACGAGCAAGTAGATCGGGTTGATTTCGTTTTCGTGGCGCTTTTTCGTTCATACTCCTCCCCTTTCGATTTCCCGATGTTTGAGTTGATTTGAGCGGATGATTTCTTGGGGATAGTCTCCTAACTACCTCGTGATCATCTTCTCCAAATTTGGGAACGTGGGATTGAGTTTTGATTCGGATTTGGGAAGGTTTGTGTGAGGAGCGACCGAAATCGCCCTCACTGGGAGGTCGCGGACAGTCCGCCGTTCCTCCCGCGGACAGTCCGCGCGTCGGGGACTTGGCCAGAGCAGTGGCCGCGAGTCTCTACTGTTTGGGTCTCGGTTGACCGGCGGACAGTCCACCGGTATAAACCGCGGACAGTCCGGGACTGTCCAGGGGACTTGCAGGAGCAGTGTTGTTTCGGTGTTTTGACCGGCGGACAGTCCGCAGTAGGGGCGGACAGTCTGGGACCCTAGGGCCGGACAGTCCGGGATTTGGCTGAAGCCTCCGGTTTAGTGCGTTTGCTCTCCCGGCTTCTTCGCTTGGTTTCCGGACTTCTCGTTTGGCCCTAGGGTTGACCAAGGAACCTCTCTAGGTATCTTTGCTACTTGTTAGCATAGGTATTTGGGGATTTCTCGGCGTAGCTATCTATCTACGTTCGGGACTTGGCTTTTGAGGGTTGAACTTGTTCCGGTGCTTTTGCCGATTGGTTTGCTATCGCTTTGTGGTGCTCCGCTGTGATCCTAGGGATCATCCACCCTCTTCCAAGGGTCGTGAGCATCACAGTTTCGATCGAAGCTCTTTGGGTTGATTTTGGGGACAAAAGGCCAAAGTTTCGAGAGAAATTTTTGAGCTCCCATTCACCGCCCCCCTCTAGTCGCCTTGCTATTGCATTCTCGGTCCTTCAATTGGTATCGGAGCGGGTTTAGGATCTTCCACCTTAGCCGGGTCCAGATCCACAGAAGGCGACATGGATCGCGGCGTGGACAAACCACCGTTTTTCGATGGGACAAACTATGCGTATTGGAAGATACGCATGTCGGCCTATCTGCAGAGTATTGGTGCTTCCATCTAGGATATTTGCAACTCTGCTGATTACGTGGTCTTGGCTGCTCGTGTCACTCAGCGTCAGATCGATGAGCACGATGCCAATAGCCGAGCCGGTAATGCTCTTTTCTCTTGTTTGAGCATGTCTGAGTTTGATCGCGTTTGTCACCTCGCTACGGCTCGGGAGATTTGGGCTACCCTCATGCGTTTCCATGAGGGAACCTCTCAAGTCAAAACCCGTCTCTATGAGTCATTCAAGCGAGAGTATGAGAACTTTCGACATATGCCTGGCGAGAGCATAGAAAGTTTATTCGCTCGCTTTCAGGTGATTGTCAACAGGATGAGGGCTAACAAGGAGCTGTTGCCTTTCGATGATCATGAGAGAGCTTTGATGCTTTTGCATACTTTTGATCGATCGGTGTGGGATTCCAAGGTTCAGGCGATCATCGAATCGCCTAACTATGAGACCCTCACGTGCGACGAGCTCTTCAGTAAGCTCAAGTTCAGTGAGATTGACGCCATGGCGAGGGCTTCTTATGAAAATCCTTCTGGCCCGTCGATGGCTTTGGTTTCTGGTTCTTCTGCTAACCCCTCTGGAGGCTTTGCACTCTCTTCTCTTCTTTCTGTTACAGAGGAGCAGCTAGAGTTCATGGGGGATGACGAGCTGGCATTGCTCGCCAACCGGTTCTCGCGGTTTCACAACAACCGCATGAACCGTCGCCGCGGAGGAGGACGCTCGGGATGCTTCGAGTGTGGCGACCCCAACCACTTCATCGCCAATTGCCCGAAGAAGAACAAGCAGACCTTCGGCAAGGCGGATCATGGGCACAAGTACGACTCCGGCAAGCGCAAGGAGAAGTACGTCCCCACGAAGCATAAGAGGAAGGGCGGCTTCAACAAGGAGTACATCAAGACGAAGTACTTGGAGAAGGCCCAGGCTGAGCAGCGTGTGTTCTTTGCCACGCTCAGCGACGTCGACAACTCGGATGATGACTCCGCTTCCTCAAGCGACGACGAGTCCGATAACAAGAAGAGGATCGAGGACAAGCTGAACGGCCTCTGCTTCTTCGCCGACGACGACGGCTTCTGCACCATGGCCCTCGGCAAGGAGGTCGACGGCGAGCTGGAGGACACTCCTCAGAACGACGACGACGACGACGACGATGACACCTCCCAGGTATCTCAGACCCCCGATGTGCTTTCTGCTGAGGTCGAGAAGCTTACTGCCGCGCTCCTTAGTCAGGATAAGTTGCTTAGGCGTGCTGCTAGAGAGCGCAAGGAGTTTAGGCAGAAGTGGGAGGATACGGTGAAGGAACTTGAATCTGTCAAGTCCACCGTAGTTGTTACTGATGAGGAGGAGTGTGAGATGTGCACCACACACATGACTGACCTTCTCACTTTGAGAAGCAAGTATGCTGTGTTGGTAGGAGAGGTGGATGAGCTGAAGGCTAGATCCTCGCTGTTGGGTGCATGCAAGTCCTGTGCGGGCTTGCAATCTGAGTTGGCAGAGAAGAATGCCAAGATTGTGTCTCTTGAAGAGGCCAACTCAGGTAGCACATGTGTGGCTAGGTGTGTTCTTTGTGAGGGTTTGGAGATGGAGATTGCTAATGTGAAGCATGACAAGATGCTAACCGAGGAGGAAAACACATACCTTCGGACCATCTTGTCATGGGTGTCTAGTGGTGAGCCGCAGCTCGGGATGATGATCTCCCAATTCAAGCGAGCTGCTGGAGGTCCAGGTGTAGGTTTTGCTCCGGGTGTCGATGTTTCGTCTTTCGGCAAGATTGGAGAGTTGAGTGGTCTTAACCCATGTGAGAAGCCCAACTCCACCACTACTCCCAAGCTTACCAAGATTCCACCCAAAGATTCTCTCAAGCCTAACACCAAGGATGGGGTCTTTGTTGAACCTCCGAGAGCTCCACCCAAGAAACAATCATGGGCTCCCAAACCAAACCACCTCAAGAACAAGCTGGACACCATGCCACCCATCCAAGAGGAGCTTATGCCACAGAAGGGCAAAGTGATCCACACCCACTACCGTGAGTACCAACAACCCCCTATGAGAGCGGTGAGGTACCATTGTGAGCACTATGGGATAGATGGACACTTGAGTGAGTTTTGCTTTCGGCGCAAGAGAGAGGCACGCTGTGCAAAGGAGATGAACAACCCGGACATGTACCATCCTTTCCATGATGTACATGCGCCAAACATTCAGAGGCGTGCTGCTAGGCCTAGAGGTCCGAAACCTCAAGTTCCTAGGCCTAGGCCGTGAAGAGGTCGTGCCCGGCGGGAGCCTGCAGTTGTGGGCTATGGACCGCGTGGCGGTGGCTTTGTAGTTGAGCGTTTTACCCCACCGCGTTTTGAGTATCGCGATGGACGCTCCTCCCTTAGCGGACCACGTTTTCCTCTACGTGGTGATCGCTCTTCTTGCAGGCATGCTAGGAATGTTTTTTCTGCTAACCGTTCTTTTGAGCAGCCGGCCCAACACTGGTATAATTCCCATTTTACTCACCCCAGTGTTGGACCGTATGCTCACCCTTTGTCTTTTTATTGATGTAGGTAAAACGATTGGACAACGTTTGGTTGGTGGATTCCGAGTGTTCGAGGCACATGACCGGAAACGCCTAGTGGTTCTCCAGTCTTAGTCCGATTGCCGGAAAGGAGTTTATCACCTTCGGCGACAATAGCAAAGGTAAGGTATTGTCTCGTGGGTCTGCGCGAGTTAATGAGCACTTTGTGTTGCGCGATGTTGCCCTTGTTTCTAACTAGCATTTTAACCTTCTTTCTGTTTCGCAACTTTTCAATGATGACTATGAGATTCGTTTTAAACCGAATCTCAGTCGCATTTTGGATCCTTAGGGAAATCTTGTTTGTGTGATTTCGCCCTTTGGAAAAGTCTTTCGTGCGGATTTCTCAGAATCATTTGGAATTTCTCGTTGTCTTTTGGCTGGACCTTCCTCCTCTGGTCTTTGGAAGTGGCATAGTGGACTCGGTCACCTGAGCTTCGACTTGCTTGCAAGACTTAGCTCACTTGGCTTAATCCGAGGATTGCCCAAGTTGTCCATGGAGAAGGATCTTGTTTGCCATTCTTGTAGACATGGGAAGATGGTCGCCGCTCCCCACCATCCAGTGACTCAGGTCATGACTAAGCGCCCTGGAGAGCTTTTGCACATGGACCTCGTTGGTCCAGCTCGGGTGAGCTCAGTTGGGGGAAAGTGGTATGTGCTTGTTGTTGAAGACGATTTTTCGAGATATTCGTGGGTTTTCTTTTTAGCTGAGAAAACCGAGACTTTCTCCTTTGCTCGCAATCTGATTTTGCGTCTTAAGAATGAGTTCCCTATGAACTCAATGCGAGCAATTCGGAGTGATAATGGTTCCGAATTCAAAAATTTGGATTTTGAGAAGTTTTGTGACTCTTTGAGTTTAGAGCATCAATTTTCTTCTCCCTACACACCGCCACAGAATGGTGTTGTAGAAAGGAAGAATCGGACCCTTGTAGAGATGGCCAGGACGAAGCTCGATGAGCATAGTACTCCTAGGCGATATTGGGCCGAGGCTATGAGCACTGCATGCTACATTTCCAATCGCATTTTTCTCCGAGCTTTCTTGAAAAAGACTTCTTATGAGTTGCGTTTTGGAAAACTGCCCAAGGTGAGTTATTTTAGAGTTTTTGGTTGCCACTGTTTTATACTCAAGAAAGGCAACCTGGACAAATTTGAGTATCGTTCTTCTGACGGCGTATTTTTGGGTTATGGCACTCACACTCACGCTTATCATGTACTAAATCTTGATACTAACCGAGTCATGGAGACATCAGATGTCACCTTCGACGAGACCATGGTTTGTCCTTCTTCTCGTTTTGAGCGTGTAGGTGATCATGAGGTTGGTGAGCCTCTTTTTGATGACGAGGACGAAGGTGCTGAAGGGATGGATGATCCAGCACCTCCTCCACCTGTTGTGCCACAAGGAGCTGCTTCTACTACGACTCACGGCCCAGACCCTTCTTCCTCGACGACTTGGGGGCTGTGGGATCCGCCACCTCGTGCAGTACCTTTTGTACCCGAGGAGGCACCAGCTGTTATTGAGGGGGAGGCTACATCAGCTCGGGAGGCGCCACGACATATCCAGCCCCAATACCCGCCTCAACAGATGATCAGCAGCATCGGCGAACGTGTCACTCGGTCAAGGTCACAACAAATCTCTCACTTTGCTCATTCTGCATTTGTTGCTGATTTTGAGCCCCGAGATGTTGGACATGCTTTGAAGGATCCAGATTGGGTCAATGCCATGCATGAGGAGCTTGAAAATTTTGATAGAAATCGGGTTTGGGTTCTTGTTCCTCTTCCTCCTGAGTGTCATCCTATTGGGACAAAATGGGTTTTCAAAAACAAACAAGGAGAGGATGGCCATGTAGTGAGAAACAAGGCCAGACTTGTAGCCCAAAGGTATAGTCAGAAGGAGGGGATAGACTATGAGGAGACTTTTGCTCCTGTAGCTCGTTTGGAGGCGATTAGGATACTCTTGGCTTTTGCTACATCCAAAGGGTTTAAACTTTTTCAAATGGATGTCAAGAGTGCCTTCTTAAACGGCTACATAGAAGAGGAGGTGTATGTGAGACAACCCCCCAGTTTTGAAAATCCCAAGTTTCCAAACCACGTTTTTAAACTTCACAAAGCTTTGTATGGTTTGAAACAAGCCCCTAGAGCCTGATATGATAGGTTGAAAACCTTTTTGCTTGCTAAGGGTTTTAAAATGGGATGTGTGGATAAAACGCTCTTTCTCCTCAAGCAAGGCAATGATACTCTCTTGGTCCAAATTTACGTGGATGATATCATTTTCGGTGGTTCTTCTCACGCTTTGGTTGCCAAGTTTGCAGATACTATGAGCAGGGAATTTGAGATGAGTATGATGGGCGAGTTGACGTTTTTCCTCGGATTGCAAATCAAGCAATCTCGAGAGGGAACGTTTGTGCATCAGGGTAAGTATACCAAGGATATCCTGAAGAAATTCGATATGGGTGAGGCCAAGGCTCTTCCAACACCCATGTGGACCACGACGGCCCTGGATGCGGACAAGGATGGAGAAGCTGTGGACCAGAAGGAGTACTGAAGTATGATCGGGTCGCTGCTGTACCTGACGGCAACACGCCCGGACATTCAGTTCGCGGTGTGTCTTTGCGCGTGATTTCAATCATCGCCGCGCACCTCTCACCGTCAGGCGATCAAGCGCATTATGAGGTACTTATCCTTCACTCCAGAATTTGGGATTTGGTATTCTGCTTCCTCCACCCTCTCCCTTTGTGGTTATTCCGATGCCGATTTTGCTGGTTGTCGTATTGATCGCAAGTCCACTTCTGGGACTTGCCAGTTTATTGGTTCTTCTCTTGTCTCGTGGTCTTCTCGCAAGCAGTCTAGTGTCACCCAGTCTACCATGGAGGCTGAGTATGTTGCTGCGGCTAGCTGCTGTTCCCAGTTACTCTGGATGATGGCCACTTTGCGTGATTTTGGTCTGAGCTTTTCTCGTGTTCCTTTGCTTTGTGATAGCACGAGTGCGATTAGCGTTGCTAAGAACCCCGTGCTGCACTCTAAGACCAAACACATTGATGTGCGCTTTCATTTTCTGCGAGACCACTATGAGAAGGGTGATATCGACCTTCGCCATGTCGATACTCATCATCATTTGGCTGATATTTTCACTAAGCCTTTGGACCAATCAACTTTTGCTAGGTTGAGAGGTGAGCTTGGTGTGTGTTTCCCCTTTTAGATGGGGGAAACATTTTGACTCTTGTATTATAAACTGACTTTGTGTTTTTCAGTTGGTTTTGTCTCTTTCAATTGGTTTCATTATGCATCTTTGCATTTCATCTTGCATATTTACATTCAGAGCTTCATGTATATAATCTTTAGAATGTAACTATGCTCTGTAGAGTATTTGCTCCGATGCTTTTTGATGAAGCTGTAGCTTATGCTCTCTTTGATCACTGATACATGTTGTGAGCGGAGCTCTTTTATGAATGGTGAATCTGCTTAATGAACTTAAAACTTACAAATATTCACCATTGAGATATGCAATTAGCATGTGTAGAATGTGTTGAAAATCACTTGTGCTCTTCATATATGCTAGGTTGCTATGTCTCTTGTGTTGAGTCATTCACTTGCTTGGTATGTTCATATTTTGTTCTAAAATCTGAACCAAGTTAAGTAAATTGGAAAGATCGAGATGGGATTGCTTGTCAGCACATCACAGTTTTGAGACTGTTTCTCATTGCACTTTGAGTTAAACTCGAGCTATGTAGTGTATGACCGAAACTATTGCTTTAAGCTTTTGATTGCTTCTGCATAGGTTTTGCACAATTGAAAAGTTAGGCAATGACAAGCTCTCAACCTCTCGCAATCATATGCTGAAATTTGACCTTGTGTAAATTAACCGCTGCAACTCCGATACAATTTTGCATACACAAGTCTATGTTTCATTCTATAGCATGATGGTTGAAGTGTGCTAGGGGTAGTTCACCTTGTATACATGTTTAGCACTTGTCTTCCTGTCTTCACATGCTTAGTGCTATTTTGATGGTGAATACCTTTTGGCTGAAAACTGCTCTTTTTGCTCCAATGTTCAAATTTCGTATTTGGTGATCAGTTTGAGCCTTTGCTCGCATTCTGTGTATTTTCTAAGTCATCGGATCAGAATTGTGTAGAGCATTTTTTTACTCTCTTGATTATATTCCTGAAGCCGCTAACTTGCATTTTAACTTATATGCATCTTTTGGAGGGAGATATTCTGTCAAGGGGGAGAGATTTGAGTGCTTGAGCACATTTGCTTGTTGGTGCATTTTCAACTAAGGGGGAGAAAATATTGACAAATCATGTGTTCCCTGGGTTGTGTGCACTAGTTGAGGGAGAGTTTGCTAGTTTTGTTGAGCCTTTGCCTCTTTCTTGAGGAACTAGCAAACATTTTCAGCTCTTCAATTGGCATCGAACTCTTTTGATTTTGAGTTGGTAACAGTTGGTATCGAGTTGCTTCGCTAGCGGTGTTGAGCCCGTTCTGCCTTTTCTTGAGGGCTAGCTCTGGTTTGCTTGAATTTCAGTTGATCTTTCAATTGGTATAAAGTTTTCTCGCTAGCGGTGTTGAGCCTGTTCTACCTCTTCTTGAGGGCTAGCTTTGCTTTGCTTGGTTGCGTCGTGCCGTTGCCCATGTCTTTGGGAACCAAGTTGTTTTGCTCTTTCCACTTGACCTTCTTCAGCTTTGATATGCTTTTGGGTCATTTGGTCGAGTTCTCTCTCTTTCTTTCTTCCTTCCTCTATTTCATTATGATTTATGTTGGTAGTTGACAATGCACTCATCAAGGGGGAGATTGCGGATACATGGGTGTATGTCGAGTCTCTGAGTGATGAGTGATTGTCAACTGGGATGATGCGCATGTTCTTTGGCTTGTGTTGTGCAGGTGTCGAGCACGGATACAGTGATCAAAGGCAAGGTGAAGGTCAAGTAGAGACGTGCCGTGTCGATGGACCGAGAGTGGCGAAGGGCGGACGTAAGGCTTGGACTGAGGGACCGGTGGCCTGAGGATCAGTTGTGGTGGCTGACAGCCTGGGACAGCGACGAGTGAAGACTTGCGGTCACGGTGTTGCTCGGGTCGAGGACCTGGGGACACGTGTCAGTGGACGGGGTGCATGGGCGGTGCATCCCTTCTATGGCTCGGTTTGGTGGTTGAGCCACAGAAAAACCACCGAGTGGACGGTTTCCAGGTTTGGGCCTCAAAACCTGGGCGCTGATGGTTTCCGAGTTTGGCCACAAAACTCGGGCTGAGGACGGTTTTCAGGTTTGGGCCTCCAAACCTAGGTGTTGCGGGTTTGCTGAGTTTGGGCCTCAAAACTCAGGCGATGGTCGACTGGTTTCCCGGTTTGGGCCTCAAAACCGGGGGTTGGCTGTGAAGGCTGGTTTCCCGGTTTGGGCCACAAAACCGGGGGTGCGACGTCCGGAAAAAAGACAAGCAGAGCGGTGGCGGCATGTGGCGGCGATCGGTGAGGTTGCGTCGAGGCAACGCTACCAGTTGTACGGGCGTGGCCTTCGGATCACCACCTACCATAAGTTGTTCCAGAATAACCCTAGGGTTTAGCTGGTTCGCTCTGTAATTAGTGAGGGGTAGAGTAGGAATTAGAATTAGGATAAGTAGAGGGAGACACCCTCCTCCCATTCTATCTCAGTCATTTGCTCTTTGCTTCTAGGGTTTCCTGCTCTCCCAATCCCCTGCTGTAGCTACTGAGATCCGCAGAGAATCATACCTCTGTGTACTGGAGATTTTGAGGAAGTGAGACCGTAATCTCACTGTTGTAGCGTGTGGTAGCCACACGGTTGCAGATCGATGACTTCATTTGTGTTTTGTTCGTGTTCTTCATTTCTCCACGATTTTCCCGTCACTCGATCTCCCACTCTACTGCGTCTTTGCGAAATCCGTTTGAATCAACTTGTTCTTTATAGTGAGGAGATCATTTCCACCGAAGGAATTTATCTAACTCCTCACGAGCAAGTAGATCGGGTTGATTTCGTTTTCGTGACGCTTTTTCGTTCATACTCCTCGCCTTTCGATTTCCCGGTGTTTGAGTTGATTTGAGCGGATGATTTCTTGGGGATAGTCTCCTAACTACCTCGTGATCATCTTCTCCAAATTTGGGAACGTGGGATTGAGTTTTGATTCGGATTTGGGAAGGTTTGTGTGAGGGGCGACCGAAATCGCCCTCACTGGGAGGTCGCGGACAGTCCGTCGTTCCTCCCGCGGACAGTCCGCGCGTCGGGGACTTGGCCAGAGCAGTGGCCGCGAGTCCCTGCTGGTTGGGTCTCGGTTGACCGGCGGACAGTCCGCCGGTATAAACCGCGGACAGTCCAGGACTGTCCAAGGGACTTGCAGGAGCAGTGTTGTTTCGGTGTTTCGACCGGCGGACAGTCCGCCATCCCCTCGCGGACAGTCCGTAGTATGGGCGGACAGTCCGGGACCCTAGGGCCGGACAGTCCGGGATTTGGCTGAAGCCTCCGGTTTAGTGCGTTTGCTCTCCCGGCTTCTTCGCTTGGTTTCCGGACTTCTCGTTTGGCCCTAAGGCTGACCAAGGAACCGCTCTAGGTATCTTTGCTACTTGTTAGCATAGGTATTTGGGGATTTCTCGGCGTAGCCGTCTATCTATGTTCGGGACTTGGCTTTTGAGGGTCGAACTTGTTCCGGTGCTTTTGTCGATTGGTTTGCTATCTCTTTGTGGTGCTCCGCTGTGATCCTAGGGATCATCCACCCTCTTCCAAGGGTCGTGAGCATCACGGTTTCGATCGAAGCTCTTTGGGATGATTTTGGGGACAAAAGGCCAAAGTTTTGAGAGAAATTTTTGAGCTCCCATTCACCCCCCCTTTGGTCGCCTTGCTATTGCATTCTCGGTCCTTCAGTTTCTACCTTTACTCCTATGAACTAATCCTAATTACATAGATGACTTAACTAGATTGATGCCTTGCTACTTGTGTGAGAGGGATAAACGAGAGAGTAAAGCGATAGAAGGTTGTTCACCTAACCCAGTACTCAAGCGGATATTTGGCTTATGGACGCCTTACCTTTTAAAAACTAGCCTGAGTTCACGTAAGGGGATCTAGGTAGCCAGGCAAAATCTGTCACCTTTTGCCCATGCACCCCTACTGTCCGTGCAAGCCAGCGGTAGTCAAAGATAAGATGAAGTATGACCACCACGCTCACACTTATCTACACCTTTAGCTATCGATCAAAATAGCTAAAGCCCCTATCCTAAGATAGGACAATGACGCACACACAAGGAGCTATGTAAAGGAAATCAATATAACTAAAACAACTATAGAACTAAGATAAGCACACAACAAGACTATATAAATATAGACTTGCACTAAGTAAATACTTAAATAAATACTTGGAAAATAAATACTTAAGTAAATGCAAAGTAAAGTAAAGAAAGAATAATATATTAAATAAATAAAGTCTTACCAAAGAAGAAAGATACAAGGGCTATACCAGACTCCCAGAAGACGACCCCGGAGACCCGAGCTTCGCCCGACTCGACTCTAACTCCCACTCTAGACTAACTACTACTACTCTTGCTTGATCTCACATGAGAGTGGAGATATGTTTTGTGAGATGTGTACACTATCTCGGGGTGTGTTAAATGAGAGGGTGAAGGCCTCTATTTATAGTGGAGGTGGAGTAGGGGCTACTCCGGTGCCACGTCAGCGATCCGCGTGATCCTCCTCTCTTCACCCTTTGATCCACCTCCATGACAACCGACTTGGATGAATGGTTTGGATATTCTTCACGTGTGAAACATGCACTTTCCACCGACTTGGATGAGGGTCACCATGGGGTCGGCCGACCCCTGTCCCTGACATGTGGGCCCGGGGTACATCTTCTAGAAGGTGCTGATGTCACCCTGATGAATAGTGCTCCTGGGTCCCACCAAGGGGGGGTCGGCCGACCCCCCTATGACAGGGCTGGCCCACCTTCTTCTCTCCCTTGGTGACCCCACATGTCATGGAGCAAGTCTTGTGAAGTTGGTTGCATTTGGTTTTCGATGTGGACCCATGAATCCATGTGCTTCTCATCTTGCACCATTGAGCAAAAGCACATGCTTGATCCAATGGTTGATATTGACTTAAACATGCTTCTCTTGGATCATGCCATGTCACCATGGCCGAGGTGGCCCCAAGATGGGGTCGCCCGACCCCCTTGGTGGGCCCACCTGGCCTCATTTTGTTCATTTTGCCATCTCCTACAAGTTCACAAGCTAAGAGTACAAGTGGAACTTATTAGTGATAAATATGTTCATGATATGCTATTCTTCCTTGAAACCGAGGCCTGTTGACGGTATTTTGATAAGGTAAAACATGCTATAACTTTTGTCTACATGGCTCAACCACCAAACTGACGCCGTAGAGGGATGCACCGCCCGTGCACCCCGTCCACCCGCAAGTGTTCACTTGTCGTTGTCCCAGGCTGTCAGCCACCACGGCCGATCCTCAAGCCACTAGTCCGTCAGTCCAAGCCTCACGTCTGCCCTTCACCGCTCCGGGTCCATCGCCACAACACGTCTCTACTTGACCTTCACCTTGCCTTTGATCACCGTATTCGTGCTCAACACCTGCACAACACAAGCCAAACAACATGCGCATCACACCAGTTGACAATCACTCATCATTCCAAGATCCGGCATACACCCATGTATACGCAATCTCCCCCTTGATGAGTGCATTGTCTACCAACACAAAACATATGAAGATAGAAGAAGGAAGGAAGAAGAAGGAAGCGAACTCAACCAGTCGACTAGAAGCGAAGCAAAGCCAGGAAAATTCAAATGGAGTGAGCGAGACAACTTGGTTCCCAAAGACATGGGCAACGGCTTGACGCATCCAAGCAAAGCAAAGCTAGCCCTCAAGAAGAGGTAGAACAGGCTCAACACCGCTAGCGAGAAGGTCGGAACAAGAAAGACAAAGAAACTAGTTCCTCCAGAAAGAGGCAAAAGCTCAACACAACTAGCATAATCCACTCCAACCAATTAAAAAGCCACACAAGCTGAATGTCGCTCCAAACCAATTGAACAGCTCATCAAAGCAAAAATCGAGCAAGCTCCCCCTGACCATGATCGACCATGATCCCCCCCTTCAGTAGTGCACACAACTAGGGACATGATTTGTCAAAATTTCTCCCCCTTAGTGGAATATGCACACAACAAGGCAAAATGCATATGAGTCACAAATGCAAGTTAGTAGCTTCAAGTATAGAATCTATGGAATGAATAGATGCTCTAAAGAGTGCTGACCTGACTATGTAAACTATAAGCACAAATGCCAGCAAAGGCTCAAACTGATCACAGAATACAAAATATGAACATGTGAGCAAAGTGAGCAGTTTTAAACCATTCAGAAAAGAAGTTCACCATAAAAGTAGCATCAAACATGCGTAGACAGGAAGTCAAGCAAGTGCTAAACATGTATACAAGGTGAACTACCCCTAGCAAAGTTCAATCATCATGCTATAGAATGAAACAAAGACTTGTGTTTTCAAGATTTTATCGAAGTTGCAACGGTGATTACACAAGTTTTGAAATTTCAGCATGTG
Source organism: Coix lacryma-jobi var. lacryma-jobi (assembly GCA_009763385.1). Classification (NCBI taxonomy): domain Eukaryota; kingdom Viridiplantae; phylum Streptophyta; class Magnoliopsida; order Poales; family Poaceae; genus Coix; species Coix lacryma-jobi. Next base: position 62,811,036 of record CM019825.1, read on the forward strand.
TTTGCGAGAGGTTGAAAACTTGATATTGCCTAACTTTTCAACCGAGCTAAGCCTATGCATAAGCAATCAGAAGCTTGAAGCAGCGGTTTCGGTCTTACACTACACGACTCAAGTTTAACTCAATGTGCAATGAGAAACAGTCTCGATATCGTGATGTGGTGTCAAGTGATCCCATCTCAATCTTTTCAATTCACTTAGACTTGGTTCAAAAATTCAGCAGAATATGAACAAAACAAGCTAGTGAAAGACTCAGAACTAGAGACATAGCAACCTAGCATACATGAGATAGCACAAGAGACTTCAACATATTCTACACAAGCTAGATGTCAATCTCAACGGTGAACATGTATCAAATTTTACGTTGAATTATGCATATTCACAGTTCTGAAAAGTAGCTCAGCTCACAACATGTATCAGTGATCAAAAAGAGCCTAGGCTACAAGCATCCTCATATTTGATCGAAGCACACACTAATCAGAGCATAGATTCATTCTACAGATTATAGACACGAAACTCGAAAAGATAAAGATGCAAACATGATGAAATGCAAAAACTAAACAAGAACAGAACAAAAATAAAGTCGATCTATAATACAAGAACCAAAATGTTTCCCCCAACTAAAAAGGGAAACACACACCAAGCTCACCTCTCAACCTAGCAAAGGTTGATTGGTTGTTGGGTATTTTAAACGCACACAGAATAATCCGCAAGCGCATGGATACCGATGTAGCTTTCAACCGAGAGTATTCCAGGGTATCGATTTCCATGAGGAACGTGAAGTGTACTAGAAGAATTAAGAATGTCCGAGAAAAGAATGGTAATATGGGTAGAGAGAGATATAGGGTTTTCTAAGCGGGTCTATTTAATCAAAGGCTTACTATACTTTACTTACTTCGGAGCAAGAGTACCTTTCCGATTCTCGAAAAAGACTGGGAAAAGGGTAATCGGGAGAAGGCTGCCAAAAACCTCTACGAAAACACCAATCCTAACGTGGTGGATTATAATAATCTACAAAGCTGTCACCCCTGTAGCTACCACAACTATCCGGAGGATTGGGCGCAAACTCAGGTAAACCCTAGTCTAGACACCAAGTCTACACTAACGCTTACTACTCTAATCAGATATCATAATTAGAGCACTCAATACGAGCGGAGATCCAGTAAATAAAATAAAGTAAGAACTAAAATTAAATAGAATACTTAGAACTAGTAAATGAAGAACCTGGAGATTACTTGAAGACGAACCAGATGCTGCACCATTACAATGTCGAGGAAGATCTGATAGATTCGGGTCCTCCTCAGCTCTCTCCTCCTCCTCCTCTCTCTAATCCGATCTCTAATTACAACTAGATGAACTAGACAACTAGAACTAGAACTAGAACTAGATCTAATTCTAGATGAAATAGAAGAGATTCATCTAGAGGGACCTCTACATCTAATTGAAACCCTAGTTTCTGATGTGGAGATGAATAATGAAGATGGAGATACCTGGAGAGGGGGGTCTGGGTCTGGTTTTATAGCCCGGAGCGTGGAACGTGAGCCCTTGGATCAAACCGACTTCGGGGACGGTGGAGATGCATCCTAGAAGGCGGTGGAAGAAGGTTCCGGAAGGCGGAGGCGAATCGGCCTCTGTGGCCGACCGGTCGGTCTCCATGTGGGACCGGTCGGTCTGGCCCAGTGGGCCCACGTGGTGGCCCGCCTCGTGGTGTCTTCTGGTGTCTTCTAGATCCTTCTTTTGCAGATTTCGTCGTGAAATTAATATCTTTTCATCCGGGACTCCGAATATAGCAAATGATATGTCTGTTTAGATCGTCTCGACGAGCCCTTCGCAATGGTGCACTCCAATTCATCACTTGAGGTACTTTTATATGGTGAAATATTGATGTCCTACAAAACAAGTGAGAGCACCAAAACTCGTGGAACTTGTTAGTTTCAAACCCTACAACTATGCTTTGTAATTCATTTAGTGTCATTTCATGCAATAGTTGATGGTTAATTATGAGCATTAGTGAGCGTCAACAAGTTCCCCCAAGCTTAACCTTTGCTAGTCCCGAGCAAAACCAATCTCAACAATGGATCAGGAGTCGCTGCAATATCTTTACTTCCAACAAGTACACATGCATTCAAACAAAAGTTCTCATATGGAATAGAAAAAGTATCATATTATTCATCACGGGGCTTAGTACTTTACCTTGAATCTTGAGTAATTGAAAGATAGAACGATCAAATCAAGCACCATGTCTCTAGCTCTTTCACTTCACCATTATTCCGGAGATTTTATGAATTTTCAAAAGTTTAAGAACATATATTGCCAAATTAAACAAAGGATCCAAAGAGAAAGTCAACCACACTATTGAGTCGAGAAGTGCATGTGTATGGAAAATGGAGGCGGATGCTCTTTTGAATATATCACTCTCTTCTGCTTATTAGAGACACATGGATATCAGGCTAATTCTACTGGCGGGCACATGCCCATTTTTTTCTGATATTCATTTTTTTTATTATTATTTTTTCGAGGTTCCGGACACTTGTCCCTTTTTATTTCCTTGGATTTTTTTCTCTTTTTTTTCAATAGCCACATGCTTCCAACAAACTTTTGAGAGGATAACAATAGATAATCATGAGCATTTATGCGGAAGATGGATGGAATGTGTAAGTAATCTCAATTCAATAGCATGATAACTTCTCATAGGGTCAACAAAGCTTAATTTAACTCAATGCCATTATTAGTCATATTTATATTGAGAAATCTCCGGAACTCTAGTGTTGTTTAGAACAAGATAATAGCAGCTCAGATCATCACATGTCATATCTATCAATTACCTAGACTCTGGATCAAGCATTTGCTACCCATATATTTAATTTCATTTTTAAGCATCATTATTAATCAAGAGAACTCATGCTTTGAAGGCTAGGTACTTGAAAGAAATTAGATAGAGCAACTAGTCATCATTTCCATGTAAAAGATCAGAGAGAGAGTTCTTCTTTTATTATTAACTTCTTAAAACAAACTTAACACACTATTTATTTAACCTAACACAAACTTGTTATAAATAACTAAGATAGTGAATAAGACATACCTGGATCATGAACATAACGGGGGTGCGTCTCCCCCAAGCTAATCCTTTCGATTGCATCGAGCCTTCATGTGCCCGAATATTTTTGTTCTTTTTTTCATTTTAAGGGTGAGCCTTCATGTGCTCACATTTTTTTATTTTGAATTTATTTATAGAAAGAAAACTTAAGAGGATAAAAATACTTACCTGATACACGGGGGTGCTCTCCCCCAAGCTGAATGTTGACGTAGTCGTTTGATCTTGCAATGTAGCAGACTGGCAGTGAAAATGTTCTTCCTCCATCGGAGCATTGATTGATGTTGATGGTTGTGGAAACAGTGCTCCAACAGTGGATAGAACATCCACTTGCTCATCAGCTTTTTTTGGTCTTTCAATCCTGTGAAACTCAAATAGACAACAAAACTTGTGGAACAGATTAACCGTTAGTGGTTGGCCACTCAAGCCTTAGTTGTCCAGAGTTTCAGTAAGATCTCTTCCTCAATATTTTTGTATTTTTATTTTTATGATGCAATGAGAATCTAACAAAATGAATGCATTTTTATTTTTATGCCACCACATTGAATATCCCTATGGGTTTTTAAACACCATACATGGGGCTTTTAGGTTTTATGATGCAGTGTAATATTTTTTTTGTTTTCTCTTTTTTTTATGCAATGCTAATGCAGAAAAGTAAATATGCTATGGAGAAATGATTATGCAAATGATAGAAAGTGAAGATATAAGAAGAGAAATTAATGCAGAAAAGATAAATATGGATAACTACCGATTTTACCTTTTCGGCGAGGGTTCAATGTTTTAAGTCCTCTGAACAGGACTTGTCACCATGTTCATTCCTGAGGTATATCATTTGATCTCGATATGTAGACCTTGATAGCTACACCTCTTGATATGGTGTCACCCATGTTCTTCGTTCGCCCAGCAATTTGAAGTTAAGCATTAGTTCTGGAAGCTGGCAGCATCTTGCTCAGTGTGCAGGTTCTTGTAGATCTAGGACCTTCACTCTGTAGAATTTGGGAGTTGGCAAATCTCCTCCATATTTTGCTCAAGAGTGTGTCCTGCTCATAAAGACAAGGTAGAGATCAAGTGCATGGGCTCTGTTGGTGGAAAAACACCAACAGAACCAAAAGTTTTATTCATTCCTCTCTAACCTTAGGCACATCGAACAAGATAAACTTGTTGTTTATGTGTTCTATTTAATCTTAACATGAGTGATAGGATCAAAAGATGAGCATGAAAGTAGCATCTTAAAACAGATCAGATTGTTCAACCCAAGGAAGGATAATCTATGCATAATGTGTCGATATTTTCATGATTGTGATATATCATCTTCCAAAGGTTAGATGCATAACATTTCAGCTCATTTGGTTAACATAGTGAGATTCAAGAGGGTAAAGCTAGGAACGAACAGTAAAGAACTGAACATGTTGAGTTGATTAGGTTGGATCAAATAAGGTGCAACTGAAACATGTTTGGTTCTTATTTATGCATATACTAGAATTAAGGAGAAGCTTTTAAAGTGATGGTCACATACCTTGAGATGTTACCGTTATCATTGAAGAGTGATGTGTCGAACCACCTTGTGGAAGCTTCTCTTGTGTGGCTGGTTGTTCTTCATAAATAGCTTGTCTTCTCTTACTTATCTCATAGTGAACCTGAATGATGGGAGCTTGAGAGGAGGAAGGTATAGTAGGATCATCTTTAGAGGGATCAACCTTCCTTCTCTGTGTGTCAACCTATCAGTGAAGGTGTGTTGTTCCTCCCACGATGGTCTTTATCTTCTAGCGACCCAGCTCAGACTTGTTCACCTACTTCCATGGAGTGAGTGCTTTGATTGTAGATATTGTTTTGTCGCACTCATCTTTTGTCTTGTTCCATGGACCTCATTTCTCCATGATCAGTTAGTTGTGTCTCCCTTGTGCAAGTTGTTGAAGTTCATGTGTCTCTTCATCTCTAGTGTGAGTTCATCTCAGGACTTTCCCAAATTGATATTGAAAGTTTTCCTACAGGGGTTAGTCCAACAAAATATCTAGCATCCACTATAGTATACTATTGGCTCAAAAATCAACCTAGACACCACGTCTAATTTGATCTAGGAAGGCATTTTAACCTAAGCACCATACTTAATTTAAAAGCCTTTAGAGGTAAAATCAGGACACCTTTTAGCTCAAGAATCAAACCAGACACCATGTCTTACTTTAATTAATGAAAACAGTTTAAACTAAGCACCATGCCTAATTTAAAAGGTGTATGAAAATACTTCAAAACCAAAGCATATATTATAGCAAATGAGGGTAGTATTAAAGCATTAAAGAGATTTACTCAAATGGTAATGAGAGAGCATGATTAGTGTATAGCACATGAGCATGTCTTAAAGGTAGGGGCAACCAACATAGCAACATGGTAAGAGATGTTCTTATAAAGTGTATTTCCAAACTTGGATTTTGCAAAGATTGGATGAATGTAATTCAATGTTGCATGATGATTAGATGGACATACCTTGTGTTTGTCATTCCTTCAAACTTTTTGCTCCAGACCTGCAAAGGTTAGTGACAAGAATACCCGAAGGAATATTTTAACAATTATATCTCTATGCTCATTACACAAGGGCAGTGTAGCAGGAGAGTAAACACTGATCGGAAAAGTGCTTGTTTTAGGACACTAAGCTTGTCTTTGGGAAACCTTCAAGATCTGATTTGGTGAAGTGGTTTCCCCTCCAACACCAACTTAAGAGCACAACGAGATCTACAAAATTTGTGATAAACATATGCATCTACAACCACCCTTTTGATGTTTTTGTAAACAGAAAGTGTGAGGGGGTTGAAAATCTCGAGTGTGGCAATGTTAGAGAGACCACTTGAATCAGGAGATGTCTCATATGAGCATAGATTTAAAGAGGTGTTTATGAAGTAGCTTCCATGCTCTTTGATATCATCTTCCTCGATTTCAGAGAAGAACACCGAAGGATGGGATTCATAATTTTCTAAAGTGTGGGGTGTTTTCTCTATGGGTGGTTCTACGACAACCAAATTATTATAAGGATTTGAAGGAATTTCAAATTTGGTTGGGTGTTCCTCCTCGTGATGGTCGGGGTTAAGCTCAACTTCTTCTTCTTGGAATTCGTCAAAAGTGCTAGTGTAAGGAATGTTTTCAAGGATTTTATTTAGGATGTCTCCTCCTTCACTAACAAGTTTATGTGAGAATGATCCTCCAGAAGCTAAATCGAGATGTAGAGCAGCTTCCTTGTTAAGACCACAATAAAAGTGAAAGTGTAGCACATGGTCTGGCAAGGAAAGGTTTGGGCCAGAATTGGTAAGGTGTTTGAACCTAGCCCAAGCTGCTCCTAGTGTCTCCTTCTCTTTTTGTTTGAATGTAAGAACTTTGATTCTAAGATCAGCGATTCGAAAAAGAGGGAAGAAAACAAGACAAAAGTTGTCCCAAAGTTCATCCCAATTTCCATTTAGGGCCCTTACGGAATGATCATACCATTTTCCTGCTCTTCCCAAAAGGGAGAACGGGAATAATTTCCATTTTATGGTCTCTTGTGTCATGCCAGCAATAGTCCGACAAGAACACAATTGCTCAAATTCCCTAAGGTGGGTGTATGGATCTTCGTCTTCTGACCCTGAGAAAGATTTCTCCTGAACCATGGCTATAAGAGCAGGGCGAAGCTCATAGCCATCTGTATAAATGGGTTGTGATGATGATGGAGGCTCCAACAAGTCGCCCTTTGGAGCCAAGAATTTAAAAATAGGAGTGAAATCCATGTGGTAAAAGGTGGTGGTAAAAGAAAAAGGTGGTAAAAGAAAAGAAACACGGACGATCCTGGTTCGATTCTAGAACAACTACCGTTCCCCGGCAATGGCGCCAGAAAGCTTGTTGGGTATTTTAAACGCACACAAAATAATCCGCAAGCGCACGGATACCGATGTAGCTTTCACCTGAGAGTATTCCAGGGTATCGATTTCCACGAGGAACGTGAAGTGTACTAGAAGAATTAAGAATGTCCGAGAAAAGAATGGTAATATGGGTAGAGAGAGATATAGGGTTTTCTAAGCGGGTCTATTTAATCAAAGGCTTACTATACTTTACTTACTTCGGAGCAAGAGTACCTTTCCGATTCTCGAAAAAGACTGGGAAAAGGGTAATCGGGAGAAGGCTGCCAAAAAGCTCTACGAAAACACCAATCCTAACGTGGTGGATTATAACAATCTACAAAGCTGTCACCCCTGTGCCTACCAAAACTATCCGGAGGATTGGGCGCAAACTCAGGTAAACCCTAGTCTAGACACCAAGTCTACACTAACACTTACTACTCTAATCAGATATCATAATTAGAGCACTCAATACTAGCGGAGATCCAGTAAATAAAATAAAGTAAGAACTGAAATTAAATAGAATACTTAGAACTAGTAAATCAAGAACCTGGAGATTACTTGAAGACGAACCAGATGCTGCACCATTACAATGTCGAGGAAGATCCGACAGATCCGGGTCCTCCTCAGCTCTCTCCTCCTCCTCCTCTCTCTAATCCGATCTCTAATTACAACTAGATGAACTAGACAACTAGAACTAGAACTAGAACTAGAACTAGAACTAGATCTAATTCTAGATGAACTAGAAGAGATTCATCTAGAGGGACCTCTACTTCTAATTGAAACCCTAGTTTCTGATGTGGAGAGGAATAATGAAGATGGAGATGCCTGGAGAGGGGGGTCTGGGTCTGGTTTTATAGCCCGGAGCGTGGAACGTGAGCCCTTGGATCAAACCGACTTCGGGGACGCTGGAGATGCATCCTAGAAGGCAGTGGAAGAAGGTTCCGGAAGGCGGAGGTGAATCGGCCTCTGTGGCCGACCGGTCGGTCTCCATGTGGGACCAGTCGGCTGGTCCAGTGGGCCCACGTGGTGGCCCGCCTCGTGGTGTCTTCTGGTGTCTTCTAGATCCTTCTTTTGCAAATTTCGTCGTGAAATTAATATCTTTTCATTCGGGACTCCGAATATAGCAAATGATATGTCCGTTTCGATCGCCTCGACGAGCCCTTCGCAATGGTGCACTCCAATTCATCACTTGAGGTACTTTTATATGGTGAAATATTGATGTCCTACAAAACAAGTGAGAGCACCAAAACTCGTGGAACTTGTTAGTTTCAAACCCTACAACTATGCTTTGTAATTCATTTAGTGTCATTTCATGCAATAGTTGATGGTTAATTATGAGCATTAGTGACCGTCAACATTGGTCCAAAGGCTTGGTGAAAATATCTGCCAACTGAAGATGAGTATCGACATGGTGAAGGTCGATATCACCCTTCTCATAGTGGTCTCGCAAGAAATGAAAGCGCACATCAATGTGTTTGGTCTTGGAATGCAGCACGGGATTCTTAGCAACGCTAATTGCACTCGTGCTATCACAAAGCAATGGAACTCGAGAAAAACTCAGACCAAAATCATGCAAACACTACTAGAGAAATGGCCTTTGGGCGATAGACAGATTCGGACATTAGCCTCGAATATTTTTGTGTCCGGGGCTAAAAGTTCTTTAGTCCCGGTTGGTAACACCAACCGGGACTAAAGGTTCCTTTTCCTCGAGGCAACCGAGAGGCAACCGGGGCTAAAGGGTCAGTGTTCTTTAGTCCCGGTTGGTAATACCAACCGGGACTAAAGGTCCTACCTTTAGTCCCGGTTGGTATTACCAACCGGGACTAAAGGACCTTTTAGTCCCGGTTGGTAACACCAACCGAGACTAAAGGTCCTTCCAGACACAATTTAAAAAGAAGGAGTATCCTATTCTGTTAGATGTGTAGTGTAGCTCAGTTGGTAACGCGCGCACGTGAAGGCTAACTGTGCGGTCTTGAGTTCGAATCTCCACAGCCACAACATTTTTTCGTTTTTATTCCAAACCTTTAGTCCCGGGTTGAATACTGTAGCAAACCTTTAGTCCCGGAACCGTAGTCCCGGGTCCAGAACCGGGACTAAAGGTCCCTAGGACCCGGGACTAAAGGCCCATCCTCTACTAGTGAAAGTGGCCATCATCCACAACAACTAGGAACAGCAGCTAGCCGCAGCAACATATTCAACCTTTGTGGTAGACTGAGCGACACTAGACTACTTGCAAGAAGACCAAGATACAAGAGAAGAACCCAAAAACTGACAAGTCCCAGAAGTGGACTTGCGCTCAAGTCAGCAATGAGCAAAATCAGCATCCGAGTAACCGCAAATGGAAGGGGTGGAAGAAGCAGAATACCAAATCCTGAACTCAGGTGTGAAACAGAGATACCTCATAATGCGCTTGACCGCCTGACGGTGAGACAAGCGCGGCAACGACTGAAATCGCGCACAAAGACACACCGCGAACTAAATGTCCGGGCGTGTCGCCGTCAGGTACAACAGCGATCCGATCCTACTCCAGTGCCCCTTCTGGTCCACAACTTCTCCATCCTTGTCCGCATCCAGGGCCGTCGTGGTCGACATGGGTGTTGGATGAGGCTTGGCCTCACCCATATCGAACTTCTTCAATATGTCCTTGATGTACTTGCCCTGGTGCACGAACGTCCCTTCTCGGGATTGCTTGATTTGCAACCCGAGGAAAAACGTCAACTCACCCATCATGCTCATCTCAAATTCCCTGCTCATAGTATCTGCAAACTTGGCAACCAAAGCATGAGAAGAACCACCAAAGATGATATCATCCATGTAAATCTGAACCAACAAAGTGTCATTGCCTTGCTTGAGGAGAAAAAGAGTTTTATCCACACATCCCATTTTAAAACCCTTAGCTAGCAAAAAGGTTTTCAACCTATCATACCAGGCTCTAGGGGCTTGTTTCAAACCATATAAAGCTTTGTGGAGTTTGAAAACATGGTTTGGAAACTTGGGATTTTCAAAACCGGGGGGTTGTTCAATATAAACCTCTTCTTCTATGTAGCCGTTTAAGAAGGCACTCTTGACATCCATTTGAAAAAGTTTGAAACGTTTGGATGTTGCAAAAGCCAAGAGTATCCTAATAGCCTCCAAACGAGCTACAAGAGCAAAAGTCTCCTCAGTCTATCCCCTCCTTCTGACTATAGCCCTTCGCTACTAGCCTGGCCTTGTTTCTAACAACGTGGCCATCCTCTCCTTGCTTGTTTTTGAAAACCCATTTTGTCCCAATAGGCTTACAGTCTGGAGGAGGTGGAACTAAAACCCAAACCCGATTTTGCTCAAAGTTCTCTAACTCCTCATGCATGGCATTGACCCAATCCGGATCCGTCAAAGCGTGTCCAACATCTCGGGGCTCAAAATTAGCAACAAAAGCAGAATGAGCAAAGTGAGAGATTTGAGACCTGGACCGAGTGACACGTTCGTCAATGTTGTCGATCATCTGCTGAGGGGGGTGTTGGCGCTGGATGTGTCGTGGCACCTCCCGTGTAGACGTGATCTCCCCCTCAACTGCAGCTGGTGCCTCCCCGGGTACAAAAGGTTTGGAAACTTGGGATTTTTGAAACCGGGGGGTTGTCTCACATACACCTCTTCTTCAATGTAGCTGTTTAGGAAGGCACTCTTGACATCCATTTGAAAAAGTTTGAAACCTTTGGATGCAGCAAAAGCCAAGAGGATCCTAATTGCCTTGAAACGAGCTACAGGAGCAAAAGTCTCCTCATAGTCTATCCCCTCCTTCTGACTATACCCCTGGGCTACAAGTCTGGCCTTGTTTCTCACAACATGGCCATCTTCTCCTTGTTTGTTTTTGAAAACCCATTTTGTCCTAATAGGGTGACAATTAGAAGGAAGAGGAAGAAGAACCCAAACCCGATTTCTCTCAAAATTTTCAAGCTCCTCATGCATGGCATTGACCCAATCTGGATCAGATAAAGCATGTCCAACATCTCGGGGTTCAAAATCAGCAACAAAAGCAGAATGAGCAAAGTGAGAGATTTGTTGTGACCTAGACCGAGTGACGTGTTCATGGATGTCGCCGATCATCTGTTGAGGAGGATGCTGGCGTTGAATGTGTCGTGGCGCCTCCCTTGTTGAAGTGACCTCCCCCTCAATAGCAGCCGGTGCCTCCTCGGGTATAAGTGGTACAGCCCGAGGTGGTGGATCACACGACCCCCATGTAGTAGAGGAAGAAGGGTCGGGGCCATGTGCAGTCGTGGTCGAAGTTGACCCAATCGGCATAGCAGGTGGAGGAAGTGCTGGATCATCAATCCCTTCAGCACCTTCTTCCTCATCATCAAAAAGAGGTTCGCCAACCTCGTGATCACCTGCACGCTCAAATCTAGAAGAAGGACAATGCATGGTCTCGTCGAAGGTGACATCAGATGTCTCCATTACTCGGTTAGTATCAAGGTTAAGTACACGATATGCACGAGTATGATTACCATAATCCAAAAATACACAGTCAGAAGAATGAGACTCAAACTTATCCAAGTTGCCTTTCTTGAGTATAAAACAGTGGCAACCAAAAACTCTAAAATAACTCACTTTGGGTTGCTTCCCAAATCGCAACTCATAAGAGGTTTTCTTCAAGAAAGCACGGAGAAAGATGCGAATGGAAATATAGCATGCAGTGTTTATAGCCTCGACCCAATATCGCGTAGGAGTCCTATACTCATCGAGCATCGTCTTGGCCATTTCTACAAGGGTCTGATTTTTCCTCTCTACAACACCATTTTGTGATGGTGTGTAGGGGGAAGAAAACTGATGCGCCAAACCCAAAGAGTTACAAAACTTCCCAAAATCTGAGTTCTTAAACTCGGAACCATTATCGCTACGAATAGCTCTCATCGAGTTCTTAGGGAACTCGTTCTGAAGTCGCAAGATCAAATTGCGAACATAGATGAAAGTCTCAGTTTTCTCAGCTAAAAAGAAAACCCACGAATATCTTGAAAAGTCATCAACAACAACAAGCACATACCACTTCCCCCAACCGAGCTCACCCGAGCTGGACCAACAAGGTCCATATGCAAAAGCTCTCCTGAGCGCTTAGTCATAACCTGATTCACCGGATGGTGGGGAGCGACTACCATTTGCCCATGTCTACAAGAATGGCAAACAAGATCCTTCTCCATGCACAACTTGGGCAATCCTCGGATTAAGCCAAGTGAACTAAGCCTTGCAAGCAAGTCGAAGCTCAGATGACCTAGTCTCCTATGCCACTTCCAAAGATCAGAGGAGGAAGGTCCAGCCAAAAGACACCGAGAAATTCGCACAAAGGACTTTCCCAAAGGGCGAAATCAGACATACAAGATTGCCTTGAGGATCCAAAATACGATTGAGATTCGGCTTAAAACGAATCTCATAGTCATCATCAAAAAGTTGCGAAACAAAAAGAAGGTTAAAATGCAAGTTAGAAACAAGAGAAACATCACGCAACACAAAGTGCTCATTAACTCGCACCGACCCACGAGACAACACTTTACCTTTGCTATTGTCGCCGAAGGTGATAAACTCCTTTTCGGGAACTGGACTAAGACTGGAGAACCATTTGGCGTTTCCGGTCATATCCCTTGAGCACCCAGAATCCACCAACCAAACGTTCTCCAATCGCCTTACCTACATCAATAAAAAGACATAGGGTGAGCATACGGACCAACACTGGGGTGAGTAAAATGGGAAGTATACCAGTGTTGGGCCGGCTGCTCAAAAGAACGGTTAGTAGCAAAACCATTCCTAGCACGCCTACGTGGAAAGCGATCACCACGCTGAGGAAAACGTGGTCCGCTGAGGGAAGAGCGTCCATCGCGATACTCAAAACGCGGTGAGGGGTAACGATCAACAACAAAGCCACCGCCATGGGGTCCATAGCCCACAAAAACAGGCTCCCGCCGGGCACGACCTCCTTGCGGCCTAGGACCTTGAGGCATTGGACATCTAGACCTAGCACCCCTCCTTTGAACCTTCGGCACATGTACATCATCGAAAGGATGGTACATGTCCGAGTTATTCATCTCCTTTGCACGGCGCTCCTCTCTCTTGAGCCTAAAGCAAAACTCCCTGTAACACCCGGTTTTCCGAAGAATACCAAGTGCCCTCTATATGTGTGCCTAGGAACTCCACAAGACACATATAGCAACAAATATGGAATTTCTTAAAGACAATGCTTTATTATATATCGAATCATAGATACAACAAGGCTTACATCTAAAACAAAGCAGAGCGGAAACTAATCTTCGGGACTCCAAACTCCACAGGGATGGTTGACTGGGGGAACACTCGCCTAGAACTCTTGGAAACACCTTCTGTAACTCCTCACTTGAATCCACCATCTGGTACCCATCCGGGATTTTCATTGATTGTACGCAAAGCAAGGGTGAGCGCACCATACTCAACAAGTATAACATGAGGGATGCAAGGCTCAAAAGGCTAGACACGGCTGAACTGCAGTAAGCATTTTTAGTTGGTCATATTTTATTTATTAGACCTATGTCTCTAGGTTATGCTTAAGCTCCCATGGTGAAAGTATAATTAAGTATCATCAAGATTATCATCACCCACAATATTTCATAGAACTGTCTCAAAAAGGATCCAGACCGCTCATGACCGAGAGCACGGCTGACATATCAGTTTATTCTTAACTCTATAGAGTGTGTACAACTTTACCCACGGGTCATGATTGCCATTGCCCGAGGTGATCAGCCTCTTGACTCACTGCCAAGATAAGTCGGCAGGGATCACTACAAAGCCTTCCCAAAGTTGGTCTAACAAGTCGTAGCCGCTAAGGTTTCCGTCTCCCAAGAGTTATGAACACCTCCCCACTAAGGTAACACCCTATCCTCCAAAGAAATTACCCTAGTAGGACCGGGCCATAACTACATGGTACGCCCCTCTTGCCCTTTCGGTAAGCTACAGACGAGCTAGAACAATCAAAGTACTTAGCTAAGACCAGAGCCATGTAGTCCTCGTGGTTGTACTGTAAATCCTGGGTTGCCGCTTTAAGATTTAGAACCAACATTTGTTCCATAAATCATTAATCAAGATTATCAACTTAGTATTTGGTATTTGCAAGCTAAGGAGAACTACCCATATGCACAACCCAAGGTAACAAGGAATACAGGATAACAAAGCTCTAGGTAGAATCTCTAGGGTTCATCATTGTTGGTAGTTCTTAACTACACCTAGGATAGGGTAGCTAAAGTAGCTATCTACTAATGCCAAGCGGGGTTGTCAGTCCTGACACTAGTAGGAGCTAACTAGCGAGAATGCAATCTACCAGGAGGAGATTCTGCAAGCGCACAGAACTATCGTAGTAGCACTTCCCTGGGAGTACCAGGTGTCGATTTATTTGATTCCAAAGGAAGGCTAGGGTGGTGTATGAGTTGAGTCAAGGAGGGGATGAGAGTCGAAGAATAAGGAAAGGGAAAAGGAGAGAAAAGAAGATGAAATGCTAGAAAGAATATTTGGGTGGATAGGTAAGGATGAAATGGAAGGTAAGGTAAGGTGGATAACTAGATAGATAGGGGGTAACTAAGGATAACTAATGATAACTAACTACTAACTAATAACTACTCCTAGATAATCACAAAGCAAGATAACTACGAAGCAAGATAGGCAAATGTCAATAAAGCAACCAAGTTGAGAATAGTTTTATTCCTATCTTATCAAGTATCGAGGCGTACTAGCCATTACCACTGACTTAGGTTGAACGCTAGCACAACGAGCCTTACTGTTAAACTGTGCCAACTACGTGGTGGAATTCAAGGCGCATAGGGCTGTCACCACATGCTTGCTACCACAGCTATCCGGGGGCCCAGCCGTATCTGAAGGTAAGTCTATAACTAAGCACCACGCTTAATTATATTCTAACTATCTCTACCCTAGCTTTGAATAGAGACACCCTTGCAGACGTCAGAGCAAATACTTGACTTAATAAGATAAACACTAAACTAACTAAGCAACCTATTGGCAAAGATCAAACACTAAGCTCACTAGAGATTAACTACTATGGCTAAGTGAATTGAACTGTAGGATAACTAGGTCACACTCAAGGCACTTGATAAAGTAATACTGAAAGTAATACTTGAAAGTAATACTAAAGTAATACTGGAATAACGATAAGCGTACCTGAGATACAAGAGAGCAAACCAGACCAAAGACGCCGGGAAATCAACCGACCTCCGATGCTAGTCACTCGCACCCGCTTCTCTCCTAGCAAGCTCTACGCTACTATACCACTGGTCAGGGCTGAGCTGTGCTAAACTAGGAGCCGCGCTGCAGCGAGGGCACTAAAGCTATGCTCTCTCTACTAGCTAACCTACTTGCCTAAGCTCTCTGAGCTTCTAACCTAACTCTCACTTGCTTCTCTTGCTTGTGTTTCTTCTGAAGTGATGCCTCAGGGGGGTATTTATAGCCCAAGTGAGTGAGGGGGGTATTTATAGGGGGCAGCCAGCCAACCTAGGGCAAACCCTAGTGGCGGGCGCCAGCCCTAGGTGGCGGCCGCCACCCCCATCACCGTTGGATGCACCGTCTTTGCTTCAACGGCATCCAGGAGCTCCAGAGAGGCGGTGGTTTGGTCGGTTTCAGGTCCAAGTAACCGCCATTCGGTCTTGATCCACGCCACTCCCTCCTGAGCCGTCTGATGCCACTGACCTAGTGACCAAGGGCCAAGATTTGGCCTTGGGGAGGTCACACGGATCGGTGACGTGGCAGGGAGTGGACTTGGGCCAACCCAAGTGGCGGGCGCCACCTAGGGGTGGCGGGCGCCACCCCCTTAGGCCCAATTGGGCCCTGCTGAGTGGGCTTGGCCTTTGGTGGTTCAAATATCCAAATTTGGTTCAAATCCTACATTCAAATACAAATCTATGGACATGTGGAATTCGGTTAGTTTGAAATCTATTTGACTACATTTTATGCCTTTTTGGTGAATTTTAGGGTAAAATGTTGATGGCAAAACAAGTGTTTAAGGACCATCAACAAGCTCCCCCAAGCTAACCTGTTGCTCGTCCTCGAGCAACAATGCGGTTTAAGCATTGAGCATGAAATAGGTATCAAAATTCAAGAAGCATACAAAGGCATATTGCATAGTAAGAAATAACTTAGTGTTTATCATCAATCATAGCAATGTGGGGCTTATAGCTTTTCACTTTAAACATGCAAGAGTGGAATAAAGCAGTAGATAGGAAACTTTTATCTTGCTTAGGTTTGACTAGGATTTTGTCTGGAGGTTTTAAAATTTTCAAAGATAAAACTTGCTTCAAGTTCTCCAAGATTCACTCAATCACTCAATGGTGTTTGAAAACTCACTAAGGCCAAAGAGTAGCCTTCCTATTTCTAAAGAATGATATGTGGAGTTATAGGTAGGCTAAGAATCATGAGCAAATTGCATAATGTTTATTGCTAAGCTAGACACTCAGATCATAAGGAGCAGCAAATCATAAAAATTGATCAAGATGTGCATGTGTGGTTATGTGGAAGTGTATAGAGAGATATTTCATAATCCTTCCTAGTTAATTTTCTGGGGTCTAGAGCTAATGATAACTTTTCTCTCTCTCTCTCTCTTTTTCGATACATAGTGAGTAGACAAAAATGTGTCCTCACATTTTCTTAGGACATAATCCTCTCTTGAGCTACTTTGCTCACTTTTTTTTTGATATCTCTTTTTTAGCTCTAGATTTCCCCAGATTGTCTATAGGAAAGGATTTCAGAAATGAAAAGGGAAAGGGAGAGAAATGTGCTTGTTCCCAGTGTAGGAACAACATAAGGCTAGCAATGGGATGTTTGGTAAGGTATTGCATATCTCCAGTGTAGAGAATAAGCAATTATTTGTGGTTGCAAACTTCCAAAGTGGAGAGTAGGCAATTTATGGTGGGTGTGTGAATCTTGATTCAAAAGGTATGATAAGCTTCTCTACTAAGATCTATGAGGTCTAACAAAGCTCAACACAAACAAAGCTCTTTGTGGTTTAGACTAATATACATATGTTTGGCTAGTGGTAGGATAGGATAAAATCAAGGAGAAACTTTTAGCAAGGTTTTCATGTTTTAAAAGAAATCCTCCAGATTTTGTCCTAATTTTACTTTTGGAAGTTTAAAGAATTACTCCATTTCTTACAAACTTTATTCACTAAGCATGATTTCAGTTAAAGCATGTGGAACCCACAAAAGCTACAACTTAGATAAGACCAGTTATTCTAACCATAACAATAGCATTTGCATGACATATTTCAAATCTTATTCAGGTTTCAACTTGTTTAAGTAGATTTTATCAATTTTATTCATGGAATGGTTACTTAGGCAAGCATATAGCATTCAAAAGATATAGGATTTAAGAACTGAATATAAAGTGTAGGCTTGAGACATACCATATTGGAGCGGGAGTCTCCCCCAAGCTGGCTTCTTGCTTGGTAAAAGATCTTCTTCTTCTCAGTTGGAGCTCTTGTTCTCATTTTATTAAAAGGGAAACTATCTAATGTTGTGAAAAGGGAAACTATCTTATTATGATATTTTATTGTTCTAACTAAGTTAACATATACCTATGCATATAACTAATGATAACTGTTTTTTTTAGTTACATGCATGACATATGTTATTTATTTGAAAAAAGGGAAATTTGAAGGGAAAAATTAAAAGTAAAACCATACCTTAGGTCCATGGAATTTCATCCTTATCGGGTGGATCTTCTTCCTTGGGTGCTTCTTCTTTAAGTACTGTTGGTATAAATTAACGCACAATCTACTTTATCCGCAAGCGCACAGATAAGATCTACCGATGTAGCACTTCACCGGAGTAACCCAGTTTTAATATCGAACCCAAAGGAACGGATAGTGTTAAGTCTTAAAGTCTAACCCCTGAGTAGCTAACAAGGACGGAGAATCTAGGGGAAGCAATCAGTGCTGGTTTCCTGGTGTACTCCCTGCAGAATCACAATTCACCAAAACTCGTGGAATATTGTCAATTAAAACCCTAAACCTTTGTTGGTGATTGAATTCATGCCCTTTTTATATTTATTTATCCTTTAATTTTAATAGATAACCAGTGTCAACAATTCCCCCTAGCTTACCTTTTGCTAGTCCCTTAGCTAAACCAAAACTTAACAATGGATCAAGAGTTGCTACAATATCTTTACTTCCAAGAAGTACACCTGCTGTTAAACAAAAATTCTCCGAAACATATCATGTTATTCTTCATGGGGCTTATTACTTTTACCTTAGATCTTGAATAATTGAGTTCTTTCACTTCACCTTTATCCCGGAGTTTTAATTGATTTTCAAAAGCTTTAATACATGTGTTGTCAAATTAAACAACGGATCCAAAGAGAAAGTCAACCAACCATTGAATCAAGAAGTGCATGTGTATGGAAAAATAGAGTCGGATGCTTTTGAATGTACTTACTCTCTTCTGTTTACAGACACATATGGCTATCAGGCTAATTCTACTGTCGGGCACGTGCCCATTTTTTTCTCTGACATTTTTTTTTCATTTTTTTTTCTTTCGAGGTTCCGGACACTTGTCCATTTTTATTTCCTTCGGATCTATCTTTTTGAGGTTTCGGACACTTGTCCCTTTTTGTTTCCTCGGATCTCCTTTTTTTCTTTTCTCTCTTTTTTTTTAATAGCCACATGATTCCAACAAACTTTTGAGAGGGTAGCAACAGATAATTATGGGCATTTATGCGAAAGATGGATGAAATGTGTAAGTGATCTCAATTCAATGGTATGATAAACTACTCATAGGGTCAACAAAGCTTAATTTAACTCAATGCAATTATTAGTCATGTTTATATTTAGAAATCTCTGGAACTTTAGTGTTGTTTAGAACAAGATAATAGCAGCTCAGATTATCACATGTCATATCCCAATTACCTAGACCTTAGATTAAGTATATGCCAACCATGCATTTAATTTTATTTTACGACATCATTATTAATTAGGAGAACTCATGCTTTGAAGGCTAGGTACTTGAAAGAAATTAGATAGAGCAATTATTCATCATTTCCATGCAAAAGATTAGAGAGAGAGGGTTCTTCTTTAGTCATCAACTCCTTAAAACAAACTAGACAAACTATTTTATTTATTTAATCTAACACACTTTAAGATAAAAGGTAATAATAGTAGTAGTAGTAATGATAAAGACATACCTGAATCGCAAAGATAACGGGGGTGCATCTCCCCCAAGCCGGTTCCCTTAATAGCGTTGAGCCTTCATGTGCCCATATATTTTTTTCTTTTTTTTAATTAACTTAATGGTGAGCCTTCATGTGCCCACATATTTTTGTTCTTTTCTTTTTAAGGGTGAGCCTTCATGTGCTCATATTTTTTTTGGTGTTTTCATTTTTAAGAGTGAACCTTCATGTGCTCACATATTTTTGGTGTTTTGAATTTGTTTATGGAATGAAAAACTTAAGAGGATAAAGATACTTACGTGGATACATGGGGGTGCCTTCCCCCAAGCTGAATGTTGACGTAGTCGTTCGATCTTGCAATGTAGCAGACTGACAGTGGATATGTCATTCCTCTATTAGAGTTTTGGTTGATGTTGATGTTTGTTGAGATAGTGCTCCAACAGTGGATGGAGCATTCACTTGCTCGTCAGCTTTTCTTGGCCTTTCAAATCCTGTGAAACTCAAATAGACAACAAAACTTGTGGAACAGATTAGTGGTTGGCCACTCAAGCCTTAGTTGTCTAGAATTTCAGTAAGATCTCTTCCTCAATATTTTTATATTTTTTATATTTTTATGATGCAAGAGAAAATGCAACAGGATGAATGCATGCATATTTATTTTTATTATTTTTATACCACCACGGTGAACATCCTTGCGGGTTTTTACACACCATAGGATTATTCACATGAGGCTTTATGGTTTATGATGTAGTGTAATAAATAAATTATTTTTATTTTGTTTTCTAATGCAATGCAAAAATAAAAATGTTTGTGAATTAAATTTGATAATGCAATAAATGACTAAGAATTAAATATGAGATATATGCAGAAAAGTAAATATGAGGATAACTACCGGTTTTTACCTTTTGGCGAACGTTCGGATATTTAGGTCCGATGAAACGGACCTTCCCTTGGTTCAGACCTCCCAAGGTATGTCAGACGTTTGGAAAGTTGTTATTGATTGTACCTCTGAGGTGCAGACTTTTTCTTTCATACTTTCTTGGTCTGAGTCTTCACTTCCTGTGGTTCACTTTCTTGAGGTTTTTCTTGTTCTTTCTTTTCTGGGACAGTGTCGATAGCTTCTTCTTCGTGATTGACCTCTCTATTCTTGATAGTTTGCCTTTCTTGGCGTTGAGAGCGGCGTCTTTCACTTTTGTTCTTCTTGGGTGCTTCATTGGGTATGTAGTTGATGAAGTTGCATCGTGCCTTTTCTCCAGGAAAGTGAAGAATGGATTTCCTCTTGTAGATGATTGCACTTGTAGCACAGAGGAATGGTCTTCCTAGGATGAGGTGGACATCATTGTCTTCTCCCATGTCGAGGATCGAGAAGTCCGTGGGGACTTTATGACCTCTAATTCTGACTACGATGTCTTCCATCATTCCTTCTTGTTTATGCCTCTTGATATGGTGTCACTTATGTCATTTGTTTGCCCAGCAGTTTGAAATGAAGCATTAATTGTGGATGATGGAAGTATCTTGCTCAGTGTGCATGTTCTTGTAGATCTAGGACCTTCACTCTGTAGAATTTGGGAGTGACTTCTCCATGTTTTGCTTAAGAGTGTGTCCTGCTCATAAAGACAAGGTAGAGATCAAGTGCATGGGCTCTGTTGGTGGAAAAACACCAACAGAACCAAAAGTTTTGTTTATTCCTCTCTAACCTTAGGCCATTGCACAAGACAAACTTGTTGTTTATGTGTTCTATTCAAACTTAACATGAGTGATAGGATCAAAGGATGAGCATAAAAGTAGCATCTTAAAATATTTAACAGATCATGTTACTTAACCCAAGGAAGGATAATCTATGCATAAAGTGTTGATCTTTTTATAATTGAGATATATCATCTTCCAAAGGTTTAGATGCACAATATTTTAGCTCATTTAGTTAAGACAGTGAGATTCAAGAGAGTAAAGCTAGGAACAAAGATCAAAGGACTGAATATGTAGAGTTGATTAGGTTGGATCAAGTGAGGTGCAACTTAAACATGTTTAGTTCTTTATTTATGTTCATACTAGAATCAAGAAGAAGCTTTTTAAAGTGATGGTTACTTACCTTGAAATGTTACTTTGTGATTGAAGCGTGATGTGTCGAACCACCTTGTGGAAGCTTCTCTTGTCTAGCTGGTTGTTGTTTATGAATGGCTTGTCTTCTCTTGTTTGTCTCAGAGTGTTCTTGAGAGGAGGAAGATCACAGTGGAATCATCTTTATAGGTATCGACCTTCCTTCTCTTGTGTCGACTTATCAGTGAAGGCGCATTGTTCTTCGAGTATGCTGACTAGGATCCCCTCTCTTTCTTATATTAATTTTGTACTATGAGGATGTAGGGACAGTTCCGTATTCTTCTCTTGTCAACCTTTCTTGTTTTCCTTTAATCATTGGGTTGACAAGAGACTTGAAATTAGAGCTGCTACTCGAGTGCCTTTATGATAGTCTTTTGTCTTGTAATGTCACAACTGAAACTTGTCCTCTCAACAGTGTCTAGATGATGGAGATCTTATCGACTGTTCTTCTTGATTTGCTAACTTAGGTAATCTCTTCATCTTCTAACTCTTGTGATGCAGTGGCTTCATCCTTCATGATGCCCTCCTCAATTCTTGGCAGTTGGTTCTCCCTTCGACGTCTTCTCTTGGTTCTCTTTGGCTGCTCATAAGTGATGTAGTTGTTGAAGAATCAGCAAAAGATCCAAGAGTTGACTTCTCCAGTTCCGGCAAAGATGATAACATTGATGGTGTTCAAGAACGATCTTCCAAGAATGAGTGGTGGATCATATTCTTCTCCTCGACTGGGACAACATCTAGTGGTTTGTACTGATCAAAGTGGTGAGTAGGAGATCAATATGTCTTGAAGTTGGGTTTCTCCTTCCTCCCTTTGATTGTGAAACACATCTAGACAACGGAATTGTCTCTCCTAGACTGGCTCGTGATGTAGATGGACTCCCGACAACATGTTCATGTGTTTGACTTGTAGATCTTGTTATTGTTGTAGTGGTACCATCTTGTCTCCCAAGCTAGCTCTTGATTAGAAAAGAGGATAACTTCCCACTTCTTGTCTTGATGTCTTGGGCAATATTGGTTGCAGGCATAGGTTGTCTCATACGAGGTAAGTTGCATCCTGTTTGTCATCAGCGCCCAAGCAAGACTCAAAGCTAGGCTAGCACCGTTTGTGATCTGAGAGTAGGTTTGTGTGTCTATGGTTTGGGTTTTGGATCTTCAGTGTTCAGACCAAACCATAGATGAACAAAATCTCTCTTCTGCATAACGTTAGTGGATATATACCCGAAGGATTGCAAGAATTTAAAGCATGGGTTGTTGTCCACAACATATGTATTTTGCATCTATGCTAATAAAAAGATGTTTTTAGGATTACTTTAGCATAGATTAGTATTTGTTGGCTGCACTTTAACATGATTCAAGGCAAAAGATAACTTGCAGTAGAAGACAAAATAAATAAACTTTGATACTCACAGTTCTTTCATCCAAGATGAATGAGCTGAGTCTTCATTGTGCAAAGTTATTGAAATTCATGTGTCTCTTCATCTCCAGTGTGAGTTCATCTCCGAACTTTCCCAAATTGATATTGAAAGTTTTCCTGTAGGGGTTAGTCCAACAAAATATCCAACATCCACTATAGCATACTGTCGGCTCAAAAACCAACCTAGACACCACGTCTAATTTGATTTAGGAAGGCATTTTAATCTAAGCACCATACTTAATTTAAAAGCCTTTAGAGGTAAAATCAGCACACCTTTTAGCTCAAGAATCAAACCAGACACCATGTCTTACTTTAATTCATGAAAACAGTTAAACTAAGCTCCATGCCTAATTTAAAAGGTGTATGAAAATACTTCAAAACCAAAGAATATACTATATCAAATAAAGATAACATGAAAGCATTGTAGAGATTTATTCAGATGGTGATGAAAGAGTATGATTAGTATATGAGCATATCCTAAAGGTAGGGACAACCAACATAGCAACATGGCAGGAAATATTCTTAGAAAGTCTATTCCCCAAGCTTGGATTTTGCACAAATCAAGATTGGATGATTGTAATTCAATGTTGCATGATGATTGGTGGGACATACCTTGTATTTGTTGTTCCTTCGTTCTTTTCTCTTCCAGACCTGGGAAGGTTAGTGACAAAATACCCGAAGGAATATTTTCACAATTATATTTCTATGCTCATTACAAGGACAGTGAAGCAGAGAGGTAGGCATAGCTCATAACCAGGTATTATGATGGGGTATAAGGATTCTACTGTTTATAGCTTGCTCTTGGGGTAGTGACAGCTAAGAGTGGAATTCAAAAATAACATTCATAAGAATGAAAACAAAAATAATGAAAAGACTGGGAAAAAAAGGAAAAGATAAAAGTATGATTACAAGGTTAAACCAAGACTTAAGTTGATCTACCGTTCCCCGGCAACGGCGCCAGAAATGCTTGTTGGTATAAATTAATGCACACTGTACTTTATCCGCAAGCGCACAGATAAGATCTACCGATGTAGCACTTCACCGGAGTAACCCAGTTTTAATATCAAACCCAAAGGAACGGATAGTGTTAAGTCTTAAAGTCTAACCCCTGAGTAGCTAACAAGGACGGAGAATCTAGAAGTATAGAGGGGATCACTAAGGCTGTCTAATTCCAATTTAAGAGTGATATGTTTATATTATTATTAGTGGGGAAGTTGCCATAAAAGGTCACAAACAGAGTATGAGTCTTTTATGCAAATGTATAATCCTACCGAGCCTACACACGGGTAAGTGGACTATAGAAGAATCAACAAGGCTATAAGAGTCAGCCTTGCGAACAACCACTACTACCGTCGTTATAGGAGACATTTATGATGAGGTATCAAGTCTAAGCACCACGCTTACACTATCCAACTACTCTAACTCTAAAGCAACTTAGAATTAGAGTACTCAAAAGAGAGTCATAAACCTTAAGAATAATGAGAACAATGGCTCAAACATAAATATAGACGTTGATTACCGAAACAATCGCTGAAGCAAGTTGAAGATGAACTTGAATCCGCAGGTACAAGATGAAGAAGTTGATCCGATAGGCCGGAGCTCCTTCTTGATCTCTTCCTCTCTCTCTCTTCTAGTTCTACTATAAGACTAGGTTCTAAACCTAACTAGAGGGGTAACTAGTCTTCTACTTGATAGCTGGCTCTTGATTACAACTAGATGAACTAGATCTAATTCTAGATGAACTAGAAGAGATTCATCTAGAGGGACCTCTACTTCTAATTGAAACCCTAGTTTCTGATGTGGAGATAAATAATGAAGATGGAGATGCCTGGAGAGGGGGGGTCTGGAGCTGCTTATATAGCCCTGAGGGATCAACCACGGCCGTTGGATCAAACCGACTTCAGGGACGGTGGAGATGCATCCTAGGAGGCGGTGGAGGAAGCTTGCAGAAGACGGAAGCCAGCGGGCCCGGGGGGAGACCGGTCGGTCTCCTGGTGGGACCGGTCGGTCCCACCTAGCAGGGTCCCGTGGTGCCTGACCTCTTGGTGTCTTCTGGTGTCCTCTGGAGTCTTCTAGAATATTCCTGATGTGCCGGTTGCGTTATCTCGCGTTGGTTTCCTTCTAGGGGAAGCAATCAGTGCTGGTTTCCTGGTTTAGTCCCTGCAGAATCACAATTCACCAAAACTCATGGAATATTGTCAATTAAAACCCTAAACCTTTGTTGGTGATTGAATTCATGTCCTTTTCATATTTATTTATCCTTTAATTTTAATAGATAACCAGTGTCAACAAGTACTTCATCAGGTTCTTCTTCTTTTGGCACCTCTCCTTTGTCATGTGAATTACACAACTCAGGAGAAGGTGGTTCTTCCTTTATGTTCCACCTTGTTCTTGAGCGCCTCTTCTTGGTACGAACGGGTTTTGCTACCTGCATGTTAGCGGCATATGCAGGACCACGGAAAAGGAGAATATTTCCTTCCTCCCTCCTAATGTCATTTGCATTTTACCACTCCCCACATATATGCAGGCATTCACAGTATTCAAGAAAGGTCTACCCAAAATTAAAGGCACATCTTTCCTATTTCCCATATCTGGTATTATGAAATCAGCAGGAACATAGGAGCCTCTAATATGAACAGGTAAATCATTGACTATTCCTTCTATATAGCAAGTGGATTGATCAGCTAGCACAACATAGGCAGATGTGGATGACATGGGTGGAAAGAATGAGTTTTCATAGAAATCCTTAGATATAATGTTCACACTCGATCCTAGATCACACATGGCATTTTTAAAGACTTCACCAAAGATTGAGCATCTAATTATGGGACTACCAGGATCACCTTTTTTAACAGTTATGGTTTGATCTTCATAATAGTTAAAATATTTTATTTCGACCATATTTGCAGTTTCCATGTCAGGTTTAGCAGGAATTTTGCCAGATTCAAAAGATGGTATGATAGCAGCAAGTTGAGCTAATTGGGTTTCTAACATCTTATTAAAACTTAATTGATTTTTCAGAGCAGATGAGAAATCTTCCAATTGAGCATTTATATTCTCAAGGGTTTTATCATTCGACATTAATCTCTTATTCAAGAAATCAGTAGTTCTACCTTGTGAGTAAACTAAATTTTTCAAGAATGAGAAATTATCAGAATTCTGAAAATTAGAGTGGAGGAATGAGTTGTTACCTCGAGAATTGGAGTGCTGATTCCATCCTTGATTTGGTTGACGGAAACCATTGTTGTTGTTGATGAAGTTCAAATCTTCATGTAACTCGGGGCAGTGGTTCCCAGAATATCCGGTTTCTCCACAAACTTCACAAGTCATGTAGGATTCCAGAGATTGGACACTCTCTTGTTGGTTCATCTTCTCACAGCTGTCCAGCTTCTTTGCCAGCAGGTCCATCTTGGCCACGATCATGTCGGCCTCCTTAAGGGAATGCATACCTCGCTTACGGGGCTGCAGTCTCTCATCATTCCATCCTTGGTTCGACACCATCTTCTTTATGAGAGCCTTAGCATCTGCAACATTCAAAGAAAAGAATGCACCGCCGGCGGCGGCATCCAAATGGCTTCTAGAGAGTGGGGTTAGGCCATGGTAGATGTTCTGGATCAATAGCCAGTCCTCCATACCATGGTGCGGACAAGCAGCGATGTTGCATTCTCTACTAAGCCTCGGGAATAGATTCCTCGGCTTGTTGCGTAAAGCTGGAGATTTTGTTGCGAAGAGCGTTCATCTTGCCGATCAGAAAGAATTTGGCGAGAAAAGCATTGAACAATTGTCCCATGTGTCTACAGCGTTGCGATTGGTATAGAACCATTGCTTCGCTTTTCCTAGCAAAGAGAAAGGAAAGAGACAAAGACGGATGGCTTCTTGTGTTATCCCCTTAATGGTGAAGGTGCCGCAAATCTCCAAAAATTGTTGGAGGTGAGCATTGGCATCCTCATGAGCTTTGCCACAGAACGGGCTAGCTTGGACCATCGTGATCAGAGCCGGTTTCAACTCAAAATTGAGGTTGACATCGATCACGTCTGGTCCTATCGCTACATTAGCGGCAGAAGGAGCAGAAAATTCACGAATGGTCTTGTTGGCCATTGTGAAGATAGAACGAGATAGGAAAGAAAGAAGTTGAAGGAGATGAAGGAAAAAGATAAGAAGAGTTAAGGAAAGAAAGAATGGGGTAAGATGGGATTCGCTAAGCGGGAGCTTAAACGATGATAAATTGACACAGACTAAACCGATACACCGATTGCCTTCCCCGGCAACGGTGCCAGAAATGCTTGTTGGTAGTTCTTAACTTCACTAAATATAGAGCTAGGCACTATCCCCGGTAACGGCCCAGAAATGCTTGTTGACACTTGCCAATGTCGTGACTAGGAGTAGACTATGGAGTCTATCCCTGGCAACGGTGCCAGAAATGCTTGAAGCAAGTCCAGTCACTATACCTAAAGGAGTGAAGCTAAAGCAGCTATCTACTAATGCCAAATGGGGTTATCAATCCCGACACTAGTAGGAGCTAGCTAGCGAGAATGCAATCTACCAGGAGGAGATTCTGCAAGCGCACAGAACTATCATAGTAGCACTTTGCCTGGGAGTACCAGGTGTCGATTTATTTGATCCCAAGGGAAGGCTAGGGTGGTGTATGAGTCGAGTCAAGGAGGAGATGAGAGTCGAAGAATAAGAAAAGGGAAAGAGGAGAAGAGAGGAGATGAAAGGGATGAGAGGCTAGAAAGAATATGTGGATGGATAGGTAAGGATGAATGAAATGGCTAAGGTAAGGTGGATGGATAGGTAGATAAGGGGAATAGGATAACTAATGATAACTAATATAACTAACTAATAACTACTCCTAGATAACTACGAAGCAAGATAACTACGAAGCAAGATAACTACGAAGCAAGATAGGCAAATGCCAAACAAGCAACCAAGTTAAGTATAGTTTTATTCCTATCTTATCAAGTACCGAGGCGTACTAGCCTTTACCACTGACTTAGGTTGAACGCTAGCACAACGAGCCTTACTGTTAAACTGGGCCAACTACGTGGTGGAATTCAAGGCGCACAGGGTTGTCACCACCTGCTTGCTACCACAGCTATCCGGGGGTCCAGCCGTATCTGAAGGTAAGTCTATAACTAAGCACCACGCTTAATTATATTCTAACTATCTCTACCCTAGCTTTGAATAGAGACACCCTTGCGGATGTCAGAGCAAATACTTTACTTAATAAGATAAACACTAAACTAACTAAGCAACCTATTGGCAAAGATCAAACACTAAGCTCACTAGAGATTAACTACTGTGGCTAAGTGAATTGAACTAAATGCTAGCTAGGTCACACTCAGGCACTTGATAATGTAATACTGAAAGTAATACTAAAGTAATACTGGAATAATGATAAGCGTACCTGAGATACAAGAGAGCAAACCAGACCAGAGACGCCGGGAAATCAACCGACCTCCGATGCCAGTCACTCGCACCCGCTTCTCTCCTAGCAAGCTCTACGCTACTATACCACTGGTCAGGGCTGAGCTGTGCTAAACTAGGAGCCGCGCTGCAGTGAGGGCACTAAAGCTATGCTCTCTCTACTAGCTAACCTACTTGCCTAAGCTCTCTAGCTCTAGCCTTGCTCTCTTTGCTTCCTTGCTTGTGTGTTGCTTTCTTGCAATGAAGTGGTGCCTCCAGGGGGGTATTTATAGTCTTGAGGAGTGAGGGGGGGGTACTTATAGGGGGCAGCCAACTGACCTAGAGCAAACCCTAGTGGTGGGCGCCAGCCCTAGGTGGCGGCCGCCACCCCCCTGGCCGTTGGATGCACCGTCATTGATCCTACAGTCTCCAGGGGCTCCTCCAAGGCGGTGGTTAGGTTGGTTGCATGTCCAGGTAACCGCCATTCGGTCATGATCCATGCCACTCCCCTCCTGAACCGTCCGATGCCACTGACCTAGTGACCAAGGGCCAAGATTTAGCCCTGGGGTGGTCACACGGATCAGTGACGTGGCAAGGGGGGAAGTTGGGCCTCTCCATGTGAAGGGCGCCACCTAGGGGTGGCGGGCGCCACCCCACTAGGGCCCAAATGGGCTCTGGTGAGTGGTCTCGGCCCCTGGTGGGTCCATGCTCCAAATTTGGTCCAAATCCTGCATTCAAATCAAAATCTATGGACATGTCGAATTTGGTTAGTTTGAAACCTATTTGACTACATTGCATGCCTTTTTGGTGAATTTTTGGGTAAAGTGTTGATGGTAAAACAGGTGTTTAAAGACCATCAACACTTGATGTGTCTTTTTCGAATCCACTTGAATCAACTTGTTCTTTGATGTGAGGAGAACATTTCCACCGAAGGAATTTATCTCTACTCTCACGAATAAGTAGATCGGGTCGATTCAAGTTTCATGGCAACTTTTTCCTTCCTTCACCTTCCCTTTCGATTTCTCGGAGTTTGAGTTGATTAGAGCAGATGATTTCTTGGGGATAGTCTCCTAACTGTCTTGTGATCATCTTCTCCAAGTTTGGGATCGAGGGATTTTGATTTGGATCAAATTTAGGAAGATTTGGGAGAAGGGCGATTGAAATCGCCCTCCATGAGTGGTCATGGACAGTCCGCCACTCACAGCACGGACAGTCCGCGCATCGGGCTCGAGCCAGACCAGTGGCTCTGCGGCTCGGCTGTTTGTGTTCAGGTTGACCGGTGCACAGTCCGCCGTAGTAACCCGCGGACAGTCCGGGACTGTCCAGGGCTATTCAGCAGCAGTGCTGTTTTGCTCTTTTGGCCGGCGGACAGTCCGCCATCTGAGCCCGGACAGTCCGCCGTTGGGCAGACAGTCTGCGGTTGGGACCCCGGACAGTCCAGGACCCTGCTGAAGCTTGAGTATTAGTGTGTTTGCTCTCCCGACTTCTCCGCTTGGATTTCAGACTTCTCGTTTGCTCCTAGAGTTCACCAAGGAACCGCTCTAGGTATCTTTGCTACTTGTTAGCATAGGTTTTTTGGGATTTCCTGACGTAGCCGTCCGTCTATGTTCGGGAGTTGGTTTTTGGGGTTGAACTTGAGTTGGAGTTTTCCGGTGTTTGGCTTGATCCCGTTTGGTGGTGCCTCGCTGTGATCCTAGGGATCATCCACCCTCTTCCAAGGGTCGTAGGCATCACGTTTGTGTTCAAAGCTTTTGGGGGTGGATTTGTTGGGATAGAGGCCAAAGTTTCAAAAGAAATTTTTAGGCTCCCATTCACCCCCTCCCCCCTCTGGTCGCTTTCTGGTAGCTTCTCGGTTCTTCAACTTTTGATATGGAAGAGTTTTCTCTCTTTATATTGACAGCAAATTCCCCAGTTTTTGGTGGTTCGTTCGAACGTTTTTGAAGGGGAAGCCCGATCAAGACATCAAAGTCTTGAATGTCAAAGATGTAAAAGTCTAGCATCAACTTGACATTATCATGTTTAAGTGGTATGTTGTGAAGAATGCCTAAACTATTCATGCTTGTCCTTGAATCTAGCCTTAAGTGCTTGTTTGTTGGGGCGAAGGACTCATGAACGATTGTGTTCACAAAAGATGCTGACATGATGTTCGCCCCAATAGTTGGATTATAAAGCACTTCTACCTAGCCTCCGCTAATTTTAGCATGGATGATCGAACAAGAGGGACTGATCTGAATTTCTTCAGAAAAGGGTTCCGCTCGTTCCACCCGATGGCTATTTATAACGGGTAGTGACTCCTCTGTATGATGGGTTTCTAGAGGTTCAAGAGGAGTGTGGAAACTGGTGGCTTCTTCCGGCGTGCATGCTTCGAGGGATTTACATGATTGTCAGGGTAATCTTCCTCGAAGAATGGAAAATCTGAAGGAAGGTAGACTTACTTTGGATCTTCCGTTAGTGATGAGGGTCTCTGAGTTTGAATCTTAATTTCGGCCTTAGCCAAAGAGACCTCCTCATGCTGCGGTTCGCTTTCCATCTGGGGGGGAAGGGGTGTGTTTTCTAGAATAAGATCTAGAAGAGCCTCCCCTTCTTTTGTGGTATTGCAGATGAATGATCCTCCAGCGGAAATGTCCAGCTGTAGGGCAGACTCCTTGTTCAGCCCTAACCAAAAATGTTGCAACAACACGTGGTCAGGTAGAGACAAGTCTGGGCCTGATTTCAAAAGAAATATAAACCTCTACCAGGCTGCACCTTATGACTCCTCTTTTTGTTGGAAGTTGAGTGTCTCTTGTCGTAGGTTTACGATATGAGATATAGGAAAGAACGCGAGGCAAAAACTGTTTCAGAATTCTTTCCAATCTCCATTAACTCTTCCTACGATATGGTTGTACCATTGTTTTGCTCTGTCAGATTGAGAGAACGGAAGCAATTTCCAATGCAGAGTTTCTTGTGACATGCCTGCAATTGTCAGGCATGCACAGAGCTGCTCAAACTCCCGCAAGTGGTGATAGGGGTTTTCATTATCGAACCCCGAGAAGGGCTGTTCACGAACCATGGCTATAAATCTCGGGCGGAGTTCATAGCCTAAAGCTGTGATTGGCTTCGACGATTGGGGTGGCTCACATAACTCAGCCCATGGAGCAGAAAAGTTTTGGATTGAAGTTGATGGCTCCATATATAGAGGTAACTAAAAGAAAGAAAGATAGAATGCAAAGGATACACGGGCGAACTAGGTTTGGAGACTAAAGGCGACAACCGTTCCTCGGCAACGGCGCTAGAAATGCTTGTTGGTATTTCTTAGCGTAAGCAGAAAAGATCCGCAAGCGCACGGAAGTACCATTCTAGCACTTCACCCGGAAGTATTCAGGGTATCATATTTTCCACAGCGAACGGTGTGCTATAGCCTTCGGGCTTAGATCTCCCGACTTGGGTAAGAAGAAGAACGACTTAGGGTAGCAAGGATTCTCTAGGTAACGAGTCCTTAGATGCTCAGGCTCAACTAACGTAGTTTGCTTCGGTCAACGGGTGAAGTTGGTTTCCCAATCTATGCCGATACAGCTCTACCTGGAATCCCGAACGTGGGTGGATTACAAAGGACGGACAAGGCTGTCACCACCTGCCACCTACCTCCTCAACCCTGGAGACCCAGGCAACCTACCTGTAACCACTTAGCCTAAACACCGCGTTTACGCTAAGGGCCACTACTCTAGCGGCGATTAGGGCTTGCACTCTCTTACTAGAGCACCCACCCGAGGGTGAACGATCGGTCCAGCAAACTAAGTTAGCGAAAAGCTAGAACACGATAAGAACTTGAATACAAAGATAAACACAAAACCTTAATACTCCAAATACTATTGTGATTCGTCGAGGTACAAGCGAAGTCATACCGGTGATTCCGGTATTCCTTCCACTAAGTGTAGATGTACACTTGAGGAGGTAGCCGACAACTCCGACACTTCTCCGACTTGCACTCACTCGCTCCCTATTCTCGCTATCTACTAGAGCTAGAATGTAGCACTACTTCTTCTCTTGAATGAATCCTTCATAAGGTGGGAATGGAACTACACTACTCTACAACTAATGAAAGAATGAATGAATCAATGATGAATGGAATGATGTTGTAGAAGCTTTTGGGGGCCCTTCTTTTATAGTGGAGATGCCTTGGAGGGGTGGAGATCCTCTTCTACACACTTGGAAAGTCTAAAACCAACCTCAAGAACCGCCTTCTGGGTACAGTGAACATGGACGACCCTGATAACCGACGTGAGGAAGGAGGTAACGAGCCACTGACCAAAGTTGGGTGCGAGCAGTGCACCTGGTGGCCCCTCTCGCGCCCGCCTCGCTTTGGTGGGTCCCTGAGGTAATGTGGGCCATGCCCATCGAGGTTATTAGGTCTGGTTTGGAGTTTTGATGGGCTTTGAGCTCTATTTCTCTTGTTTGGATAGGCCGGAAGCATTAGCCTTGATATGTTAAATTTGGTATGCACTTTTGGCCAATCCCAAGTGTAGTTTTACCTATGATTCCTGCAAGACAATTGATATATCTAAAACTCATGGAAGTTGTTAGTTTGAATCCTAATTCTAAGTTTTGGTTCTGGAAGTGCAGCTTTTAGATAAAAGTTAGCGGTATAAAATGTGCGTTAAGAATCGCCAACAGCTACACCTTATGGGTTCGTTTTTTTCTAAAAAAACATATATCATCGTATAATTTCAAAGCACTTCAAGGTTTCTCTTCTTTAGCACTCGGATGATCCTTGAGAACGCTTAGAAATGTTCAACAAATCTTAATGTTACATTTCAGTGTAACCTTGAAGAGCTCGGGGGCTTGATGGACCAGGACCCAGGAGATACATCATTATAATTGTAACACCCTAAAATTTTCTCCAAATTAAAATAGGTAAAAATGATTTATTTATGAATTTAGTGAGCATTTAAGCTACGAGTTAAATAATTTTTGTAAAGTTAAAATAAAGGGAGCAACATGTTTTTGCATTCATGCTGATGCATTTGATTTATTTATGTGACCGGTTTTTGCCAAAGTTTGAAATGAATTCAAATTCATTTTGAAATGGTTTTGTTTTGAGCTGAAAACAAAGGAAAAGAGTTTTCTTTTTCTTCTTCCCCCTCTCTCTGTTTTCGGCCCAAGTGGTCTAGTGGCCCAGTCTGCCAACCCCTTCTTCTTTCCCCTCTTCCCCGCGTCGGGCTTCCCTCCTCCCTCTTCTCCTTTGCTCGCAAGGCCTAGTGGCCGGCCTGGCTTGGCCCGTTGGCGCCCGCGTTGAAACCGTCCCGCGGCCCTCCCCTTTCTCCCTTTGTGCGGCTGACCCTCCGGGCCCGCTTGTCAGTCATTTCGTCCCCTCCGCGCACGCCGTCTCGAGCTCGCAACCGCTGTTGCCGCACATCCCGAGTCTCCCACGTGCTGCTCCCATGTCCTCGCTCCCTCCCTCGTCCATAAAGCGGACGCGACCGCCCCCGCTCCCGTTTCCCGCATTTGCTTCTCTACTCAGTGCAACAGAGCAGCCGCTCCACAACACCGAGCTTCACAGTGCCCTTGCCGAGCGCTCGCCGCTGTCGTCCGGTCATGCTCGCCCTCCCCGACCCCGTCCTTCACCTCGTCGTGATCCGCGTCGCGGTAACGGTGCCGCCGAACCCCCTCCTCCTTTCTTCCGAGGACCTCGTTGCCGTAACCGCCGGTGAATCATGCAAGGTGTCTGCCGCCATCGATCCGAACTTCGGTCACCATCGTCCGCCGCAAGCAGCGCCTCCCCGTCCTTTCTTTCAACGCGGTGAGCACCTCCTTGCGATCCGCTACCCCTCTGTTCCCTTGGTTTGGCTCGGGGTGCCCCCAGAGCCCATGTCCGTGAGCTTCTGTGCGCCATCCATGGCGAGCCCGCACACGACGTCGCGACGCGGCCTCGGCGTCGCGACTTGATGCCGCTCTCGGCGCACCGTCAGCCGCCTCCCCCTGAAACGCACGCCCTAGTCTAATCTGCGCCATCCATCGCCGATCCGACGGCCCTGGATGTCTCATACCCCTTCGGGGTTAGTTTTGCTAAAGAGCCCCTAAGGAATCAAGAAACCAACCCGCAGTCCCTGACCGACTTCAAATTGATTTAAAATCCAAATTTAAAATCCGATTTGATTTCAAATGCAATTTAGCATATTTACACTTTTGCCACTGTACTAAAACGCTTATAAAAACCATGTTTTAGCTCCGTTTTGATCCGTTCAAATTATATTGCGTTAGTTTCGTAATTTAGTGCTCTATCCGTTTATGTCCCTCTTACCCTGTTTTGGACAGTTTAGCTGTAGGGTCCAAGGCAGCCAAGTTTAGGGCTTTAGAATCACCGTTTTGGACGTATCTTTCACACCGTAACTCCATTTTCGGTGAACCAAAACTTGTTGTGATCGTAGAAACACGTACTTCTGTTTTATCAGAGTTTTATTTCTGTTTATTACTGTTTGGTGTACTGTTCTAATGAAAGGCCTTGTTTGCAATGTATGTATGCACCTGGAATGCATGTGTGATCTTGTATGCGTTCGAGACGGTGAGCAGATGTGGTACGACCAGGAACCTTCCTTCAAGGAGCAGCAAGAAGACCAGCAGTTCAGCAACCAAGGCAAGTTAGCATGGGACCATCCTTGTTACATATTCACTTTATAACACATTTACTCATTTTGCATGTGTCTATCTGAGCAACCAAAGAGACCCACTTAGCTTTTGATATCTGTGATACTCTTGACACTCGTGGGATATATGCGTATGGGTAGAAATGCTAGTGCTAACTGCTTAATTAATGATCCCGTCCAATGATGAATGATCTCATAATGGTACGTTGTTAAAATGGTTAATGAAACATGCCATAGCAAAAGCTGGGACTGACAGTGCTACCATGAGTGCTACATGGCTCTAGTTTTAGCTCAGTATACTGGACCTTTTCTAACTTGTTAGAGGTGACCCGAAAGGGCGCAAGAGGGGCTTACCTCTATGGGTGTAGGGCTCCTCCTATTCCTATGAGTATAGATGCAGTGGCCTTGTGCCATAGGAAAGGGGGATTTGCTACATCTGATTGCCAAGGAAACCTAGCGGACATAAATTTTTAGACGAACCAGCGAAAAGCTTCATAGTGTACCCTGCCGATCTACCTTGGAAGTGCATCAAGAGGTTGGCCGCCTCGGGCACAAGGGCAACACGGCTTGTGGGTAAAGATGCACAACCTCTGCAGAGTGTAAAACTGTTATAACAGCCGTGCTCACGGTCACGAGCGGCCCGGAAAACTAACGGAACTACGTCACTTAATTATTTATTTATCATTGTTGTACAATATGGATCATGGGTTTAAGGGTTAACAACAATACTCATTTACTCTAATGCTAAAACTTTGCCAACATTAAAGCTAACTGCAGTCAGACAGTGTCAGCCTTTTTGAGCCTCATGAACCCTATGTTAGCTTGCTAAGTACGAGGAGTACTAACGCTTGTTATTTATCTTTCTTTTTGGACAAAAATCCTGGATGGGTAATAGATGATGGTGGTGTTGGTGACTACCCAGAAGACTTTTAGGCTAGCAGTTCCACCAGTCAGCAGTCCCTGTGGAGCTTGTCTTTGTTTAGCAGCTTAGTTCCCTTTTTACCCGCTGTGTTGTAAGACATGTTTTGACTATTCGTTATGTAATAAACATTGTGATGATGCCACTCTTGTAGTTTGTCTAGCTTATGTGTGCGACTGATTCCTGGGCACACATGAGTTTGCTGCCTTAGTTTTATCCTTAAAATTGGGGTATGACAAATTGGTATCAAAGCTTTGTTGATTGTAGGACGCAAGCCTAGCTAGAATATGGTCGTTCTAACCCCTTTTGTTACTTGTTCATGCTACTTTATTATCTTGTTATTTTATTAAAATTTACATGCTTCTTATTCTTATTCTATTATGCAAAACTAATTGTTTCTTCTTATCTTATCTCAAACCATAATGCCAGGATGCCTCGCCTTAACGCCCGTGCTTACCGTGCCCTCTTCACTGCCAGCACCAGCCAGCACCCAAACCCAGTGGTCAACATATCTGACAGCGATGGCTCCTCCAGCTCCTCCAACACCGCCTTCATCATGGAGGACGAAGTGCTGACTTCCACCCCGTCTGTCTCTGAAGAGCTTGCAGCGCCACGTCCTCCCCCTATAGTAGTTCCTGAGGCGCCAGCTCCTGAGGCACCAGCACCTGAGGCCCCTGCTCCGGAGGCACCTGCACTTGTGGTGCCTGTTGCACCGCCAGCCGGGAGGTCCCAGCCACTCCAGCAGCTCCTGCAACACCAGCCACTCCAGCAGCGGTGCCAGTGTACCCGGTGGTGCACTCTCCCGCCGCCTCGTCAGCTTCAGCACCTGCACCCCCCTACCTCTCCAGCAGTGCAGGTGGTGGGTGAGGACTTGGGTTGGTCTCGCCGCTTCATATTGAAGAAGCCTGACGAGATAGCATACTACCATAGCATGCTGGTTCGTTTGCTGAACGACTACTTCCCGGAGATGGAGGCAAAGCTTCAGTACCACTGCGCCGAGTACACCCACCCCCTAGAGGGCACCTACTGAAAGACTGGTCTAATGGTTACGGGCTGGAACGATGTGGACCAGGGCCATGTCGTTGAGACTGTCCACAGGACCACCAGCAAGCGTGGTTACTCTCTGGCTAGCATGGAGGATGCAGCTAAGGATGCCTTCTTGTACTACCATGGACTGCGCTTCCAGTCCATGCATGAGGACCGCTACCGCTACCTACCCTAAAGTGACCTGGAGGGCTCTTGGCAGGCCCTGCTGCCTCCTGTTGAGAACATATATGATGAATGATTGACATTGATGAGGAAGGTTTGAGGCTTTTCCCGGTTTAGTCCATATCTCGCTATGCGCTTAATGTTTATGACTAACCGGTGGCGTTGAGTTGTGGTGTTTCTGTGTTGGTGTGCGTGTGCAACATGTGTCTCTTGGCTGTGTTGATGTGCAGGTGTTGAGCTCGGATACAGTGGTCGATGGCAAGGTGAAGGTCAAGTAGAGACGTGTCGTGCCGACGGACCGAGAACGGTGAAGGATGGGCGTGTCGTGTGGCGGACGTGCCATGCCGATGTACCTAGAGCAGTGAAGGGCGGACGTGAGGCTCGGACCGACGGACCAGAGGGCCAGAGGACCAGCTGTGGTAGCTGGCATGTGGCATCGGCGAGCGAGAGCACATGGGGATGTGCGGTGCATCAGCCGAGTCGGGACGAAGACGATGGCGTCGTGGCACTTGGCGGGAGGTCGGACACGGGCTTGCGTGCGGCGCAAGTGCCGTCGACCGAGTCAAGAAGGAAGGCGAAGGCGTTGTGCCCGGTGTGGAGGCTGGACATGCATCGGCATCGGTGCCGGTGGTCGGGATGTGTGAACCACATCCCGTCTACGGCGCGGGTTCGGTAGCTGAGCCTCAAAAAGCTACCCTCGCTGGTTTCCGAGTTTGGGCCTCAAAACTCGGGTGGCCGGTTTCTGAGTTTGGGCCTCAAAACTCAGGTTGGACGGTTTCCAGGTTTGGGCCTCAAAACCTGGGCTCGCGGGTTTCCGAGTTTGGGCCTCAAAACTCGGGGTGGACGGTTTCTAGGTTTGGGCCTCAAAACCTGGGCTGGCAGGTTTCCCGGTTTGGGCCTCAAAACCGGGGGGAATGTCCAAAAGGACGGTCGACGCGTGGCAGCACCGAGAGGCTTGCATTGCGGCGAAGCTATCGGTGAGAAGGCGCGGCGGTCGACATGACGGCACGTTGCGGCATCAGGGAGGTCGCGTCGAGGCGAAGCTACCGGATGTGCGAGCGTGGCCGTCGGATGAAAACCGCTAGGGTTGGACAGTTTTACCCCTGGGGGGTATTTGAGTGCTTCATGTGAGGGCGTTTTGGTCTTTGGACGTGCGCCTATATATATGTGAAGGGGCTGCTAGGGCAGCCATCCTTGGAGGTGTCACTCTCATTTTGTTTAGGTGAGAGGAGGCTAGGGTGAGAGGAGAGACCGGCTCTTGTTCTTGAGCTTTTCGCCATCCGCGTTTTGTATTGCGAGGAGTGGCTTGTAACCCAACACGGAGTGATAATACAAATCATCATCTTCCCAAATCCAAGGATCAAATTCGTCCTCCTCTTGTTGGCTGCGATTTTGGATCGAATTCGTGTTTTTGTTCTTCGCGTTTCGGTTTTTCCCCTCCCGAAGATTTGTCTCGTTCTCCCTCTTCGAGCGACGATTTGCGATTCCATTTGAATCAATTTGTTCTATGTCGTGAGCTTCTTCTTTCCATCGAAGGATTTTCTCTCTAACCTCACGAGCACATAGATCGGGTCGAAATCGCGTTCGTTCTTCGTTCTTTCCCGTTTTCTAGTGTTCTTCCGATTTCTCATGGATTAGTTGGTTTGGAGCGATGATATCCTAGGATTAGCTTCCCAACACGTAGAATAACACTTGGGAGAAGTTTGGTTGCAGCCCTGTTCGATTTGGTGAAGATCCAATCGATTTTGGTTTTGTCCCGAGCTGTTTTTGGGCTTTCTGGACAGTGGCGGACTGTCCGGGACTTATCCCCAGACTGTCCGGGGTTTGGGGCTGTTGATGGGCAGCGAGGTCGCTGTTTTCATTTTTGAATGGCAGACTGTCCGGGACTCATTCCCGGACTGTCCGGGGTTCAATAGCGGACAGTCCGCGGTTCACTAGCGGACAGTCCGCGACTGCACAGTTTTGCTGATTTCATACCAGCTCCGATTTGTGATCCGTTTGTTGCGTTGGTTTCCTAACTTTTAAGGATCATTCCAAAGTACTTTTGCAACCATTGGTCAAAGTATTTTTGGTCGGACACTTCCTTCTTCTCCATAGGAGTTAAGTGTTCCGCTTTCGGAGTTTCGTTTGTTCTAGCGGCCGTATCTTTTGCGTTCGAGCTCCGATTTGAGATCCGTCTGTTGCGTTAGTTTACTAACTTCATAAGGATCTTTCCAAGGTGCTTTTGCCACTAGTTGGCCTAAGTAGTTTTGGTTGAACACTTTCCTCTTCTCCATAGGAGTGGGGTGTTCCGTTATCGGAAGTTCGATTGTTCTAGGAGCTTGCTTGTGCAGTTTTGCCCCGTTGCCTTGGTCCTTCATTTTGGGGGTTCTTCGGTAGTTCCGCTGTACCTCTAGGACATCTCCTAGGCTATCCACCTATTCGTAGGTCGTGAACTCACCGGTTGTTTGAGTCTTCGCTTTTGGGGTGATTTTCTGGGACAAGGGCCATCATTTCTCGAGAAGAAATTTGAGGCTCCCATTCACCCCCCCTCTGGTCGCCAATTCGGTCCTTCAATTGGTATCGGAGCCAGTTAAGGATCTCTCTACCTTAACCGGTTCCGGATCGACAAAGGCGACCTTTTGGGAGCGGTTTTGTTTCCGACTTTGCTTGTCGAGGTGTTGAGCTTTTGTTTGGCTAACACTAACGGTGCTTTTGGAAGTAGCACCAAGTTCTTCTTCAAGTATGTCTTTGTCTTTTGGTTTGAATGTTTCCAACGACGACATCTTGGGAAGAAGGAGGAGTGCAGTTGATGAGAGGGATCGCGAGGTGAACGATCTGCTGAACCTTCTACGACATGACGAGCTTTCACCGGAGGATCTCCTATGTCAACTTGGCAAGGCCAAGAGAGGTACACTTGCTTGTGGTCTTGTGACCTTGCACAACCTTTATGAGGCTTGCTCTAGGGATGATGAGCTTTGTGATACCTTGCGTAGAAAGGTTGAAAATTTGAAATGCTCCATTGCTAGGTTGAAGTCTAGTGCCTCTTTGCCTTGCACCTCTTGTAGTGACATTGTTAGGAAGAATGATGAGCTAGGCTTTTCTCTTGCTAGCTTAAAATCTGAGAATGAATTGTTGAAATCAAATGCTTCCAAACCATGTTTAGTTTGCATTGACTTGGGCAAGGACCTTGATTGTGCTAAAACTGAAATAGCCTTGCTAAAGTCAAATGCTTTGTCACCATGTGATTCTTGTGAATCTTTTGTTCCTAGACTTAGAGAATTATGTTTGATTCACAGGACATGTGTAGATGAACTTGAGCATGCTAGGGCTAAAATTGTTGAATTAAATTCTAAGCCTTGTAGCTCATGCTCTGTGAATAAGAATGCTTGCCTTACTTCTTGTGATATTCATGATTCTTTGCTTGATGTGAATGGTGATGTTTCTTCCACCAATTTCATTTGCACATCTTGCATTGATTTAGAAAAAGAAGTTTTGGCTTTGAAGGTTTTGCGCGATGATATGAGCGCTAAGTTGGTTGAGCACAATGATATGAGTGCCAACCTTGAGAAGGAGATTGAGCTCTTGCGTACCACATATGCCGAGTGCATTGAAAAGGAGATGGAAAACTTGAGAAACACTCCTTGTGGTACTTGTGACCGCCTCATGTTTGAAAATGAGGTTTTGGCCAAAAGATGCAAGAGCCTTTGTGCTAAGTCGTTTGAGTCACGCATTTCTTCCAACTCTGATGTTCATGTTTCCAAGTCTGCATCTTTGCAACCGGAGTTGAGTTCTTATGTTGCACGTGAGTCTTTTGACGATAGCACTTGTGCCAAGGTTTCGGATAGCTCTTTCATAGCTACTCCTAACCTTGTTGTTTCTTTGAGTGATGTCCAAGGGACTTCTCTTGATAAGGGTGCTTCTCATATTTTTGGGACTCGTGCTCCCAATCCGGTTTTCCATTGCACCTTTTGCAAGAAGGATGGACACTCATTCGATTTTTGTTTCCGCCGTGTCAAACACGAGCGACGAATTCGAGCTAAGGCTTTTAGGAAGCCGCGTAGCCTTTCCCATGGCACGTGTGCTCCTAGTGTTGGCACCAAGTTGAACGTTGATGCTTCTTGTTCTAAGTCCCAAGGGACTTCTCACTTGTCGGAGGATGGTGTGCCTTCCAATAGGCCTTTGTACCATTGCTCTTTCTGTGAGAAAGATGGGCATCAAGAAAGCTTTTGCTATCGGCGTGCCAAACGTTTACGCCAAGCTCGCTCTTCTAGGAAGATGGTGGTTCATAGCCCTTCTCATGGCATGAACGCTTGTGCTCCTAGTAAGAAGTCCCTCTTTGATGATGGGTTTTATGACTCCTTTTCTAGTGGGATAGGTCATGTTCGTGGACATGCTTCTAGTGCTTCCTCTCTTGATCCACGTCATGCTTTTCATGATGCTTCTATTGGTTCTTCTATAAAAACCTTGGAAGATGTTTGCCTCTTTTCCCGTGGTATGACTCGTTCTTCTCCTCGAGTTGTCATTTTGAGGAATGCTTCCAAGGGTGTTTCACAATTGCATTTGAACCAACTTTTGCATCATGCTAACCCACAAGATAAGTTGAGTTTTGTGACCAAGTCTTGGGTTCCCAAGTACATACTTGCTAACCCTTCGGGATCCAAGACTCGAGCTGCTTTGTCCTCTTGTGTGTAGATATGAGGACACGGGGTGGAGAACATGCGCCTGATGGAGCTTGATCTTTTAGATGTGATCAAGAGTTGATGGTTCTCTACACCCCGCTTAGATTTGCCTCCAAAGAGGCTTTTGTTATCTGGTGAGCTTTCATATACACTCATACCTTGTACATCCATGATCTATGTCTTGTGGTATGACATGGTCTTTCATGTGCTCACTTGTATAGTTCTTGCATGTACATTTTCCTGTGTATCATGTTTTGTTTAGTCTAGCATGTGCTATCTTTTATATTATGTCATGCTAGCCTTGTGTATAGTTTTTGTGGAGTAGCCATTCATGCTAGTTTGTGATCCTCATGAACATTATGCCATGCTTTACCATACTTCACCATGAGCTTTACTTGTAGAGGTATGATGTTCATTAGGTATCACTTTTCAGGTGCTAGTTTTGGTTAGCTACATGTATCCTGTTGATATGATTAGTTTGAGCACTAGCCTTTCCACAATTTTAACATGTTACATGCTTTTGGATCTATTGCTATCATTATCTTGCATTGTAGCATGTGTTGAGGTTTAGGCTGTGTTTGGGTTGATCATGTTTTTAGGTTGCATTTTGCTATACAATGCTTTATCCTGTTGCATGGTAGTCTTGACTAGTTTGAGTTCAGTTCTCCTTGCGGTATCATTCATAGGTAGGCCTCTTTTGTTGAGTGTTCACCTCATGCTTATTATGTGACTAACCGCTTTGTGGAGACCTTGAGGTCACACTGGACGAGACAATGCCTTGTGTTTTCTTCTGCTTTTGAGTGTGTAGGAGAACAGGAGCCTGGAGAGAGCATTTCGGCTCACGGACCCGATCCCACTTCTTCCACGACTTGGGGTTCCATTCGAGCAGCTCTCCAGCGAGCACTAGCTTCACCTGTGGGAGCGACAACATCAGGCGAGGGGGAGATGACTTCGGCGAGGCAGGCACCCCGAAGTTCAGCAGATACAGGCGTCCCCTCGGGTATCACACCAGCAGGCGGTCATGCGCTTCATGAGGTACCTCCGACCCACTTCTGAGTTCAGGTTTTGGTACTCTTCTTCCATGACCTCTTGTTGCTGTGTGGTCTTTTCGATGTGGATTTTGCTGACTGTCGCTTGAGCGTTTCTTGGCTCTTTATTTGTGAGTTTGGTGTGTGTTTCCCTTTTAGATGGGGAAGCAT
Source organism: Coix lacryma-jobi var. lacryma-jobi (assembly GCA_009763385.1). NCBI lineage: Eukaryota > Viridiplantae > Streptophyta > Magnoliopsida > Poales > Poaceae > Coix > Coix lacryma-jobi. Next base: position 62,853,668 of record CM019825.1, read on the forward strand.
TTTGCTTGTTGTATCTTAGTTGGACTTCTCCGATACCCTTTTGTTTTGGGTTTTCCTTTTTAGGCTAGTTTTGCTTTGTCTTTGATAGACTAGCTTTTGCATGCATTTCATCATGTATTCTAGTGCATTTTAGAGCTTCATGTTTAGAGCAATGAGAATGAGATTATGCTCTTTATGGTATGCCCTGTTTATTCATGATGATGCTTGTAGCTTAGGCTCTTTTTGATCACTTGATACATGTTATGAGCTAAGCTATTTTTGGCAAATGGTGAACTTGACTAATCAACTATGAAATTTTTAATTTGTTCACCATTGAGATTGGCAACTAGCATGGGTAGGATGTGTTGGGATCACTTGTGCTATCTTTTGTATGCTAGGTTGCTATGTCTCTTGCATTGAGTCATTCACTTGCTTGGATTGTTCATATTTACCTTGTGCTAAAATTTGATCCAAGTCTAAGTGAATTGAAAAGATCGAGATGAGATTGCATGTGTTAGCACCTCACGGTATCGAGACTGTTTCTCATTGCACAATTGAGTTAAACTTGAGCCATGTAGTGTAAGACCGAAACCGGTGCTTTAAGCTTCCGATTGCTTTTGTTGCTTAGGCTTAGCCCAGTTGAAAACTTAGGCAATGACCATGCTTTCAACCCCTCGCAATCACATGCTTTTAATTTGAACTTGTGTTAATACCGCTGCAAATTCCGATGAAAATTTGAAAATAACACAAGTTTATGCTTCATTTTATTGCATGATGATTGAACTTTGCTAGGGGTAGTTCACCTTTTATACTTGAGTTAGCACTTGCTCGATTTCTTGTCTATTCATGCTAAGTGCTATTTTAGTGGTGTACTCCTTTTCAAATGGCTTAAAACTACTCATATGCTTAATTGTTCATATTTCGTATTCATTTGATCAGTTTGAGCCTTTGCTAGCATTTGTATTGGTTGCTACACTTTCAGGGCAACACCCTTTTGAGCATCTTTTCATTCTGATTGCTATACACTTGAAGCTGTTGCATTGTGCATATCATGCATTTTTAGCTTAGTGTACATACCCCCAGCTCCGATACTCTTTGTGGTCATTTTCACTGCTTTTCACTACCCCCATATGCTTTTGATTGATGACTTGTCTTGTGTTTGTGTCAACTTTGTGGAAAAATGTCAAAATGCCTCAGCATGTTCCCTTTTGTCAAGGGGGAGAAGCTATTTGCAAGGGGGAGCTTGAGTGTTGGCACAAAGGGGACAGTCGTGCATCTTGGGGAGAGCTTTGAGCTAGGGGGAGTCTAGCTCTTTTATGTGCTTCAATTGGTATCCTTCATAGTGAGCTTTGTTGCATAGCATTTGTGTATAGGCTTGCTTTCAGGGGGAGTTGTTTTGTTTTGCATCTTCTCCGCATGCTTTGAATGTTTGTGCTCCATTTGGTTTTGAGCTTCTTTTTTTGTGTTTTCTCAGTTGGTATCGAGCCTGCTAGTCGTGTTGAGCCATTTTGCCTCTGTCTTGAGGGACTACAGTTTTTGCTTGGTATTTTCGATTGGTATGGAGCCTCCAGCTAGTTGTGTCGAGCCTCTATGCCTCTGTCTTGAGGAACTAGCTGTTTTCACCAATTTTTGGCTATTTGTGTTTGGTAGCGTGTTTTCTGCTAGTTGTGTTGATCCTCTGTGCCTCTATCTTGAGGGACTAGCAGTTTTGCATTCTAATGCATTGTTTCAGCCTCAATTGGTATCGAGCCTTGAGCTAGTGGTGTTGAGCCTTTTCTACCTCTTCTTGAGGGCTAGCTCATTTATGACTTGGTTGCGTCGAGCCGTTGCCCATGTCTTTGGGAACTGAGTCTTTCGCTCTGTGTGATTGAGTTTTGCTCTTTGTTGAGTTGTTGCTCCGATCCTTTGCTTGGTTGTGTTGAGTCGTTGCCCATGTCTTTGGGGACCAAGTTTTCGGTTTTGGTATCTCAAACCATCTCTTGTGCCTAGCTTTTGTCAATTCAATCATCAAGGGGGAGAAATTTCAAAACTGAAGTGGATAAGAACCTTGATTTCTTTTGTGATGATTGTTTGACAATTTATTTGAGATTGGTTTTTGAGTGCCTTTTGGGATTCATGAAACTCTTGTTTCTCTTGACTCTTCGGTTGTGTGGAGGATTTGCCTGCTTTTCCCGTTTCTTTCGGAACCGAGAGCGTTTATTTGGAGTTTTCATGATCCTTCCTCGTATCAAGTGGCCTTGTGTTTGCTTTTGCTTGGCTTTTGGGCACTTGAATGAGGCTTGCCTTCAAACCCTTCCTTTGTGGTTTTATTTTTAGTCAATGCATTCATCAAGGGGGAGATTAAGAACATATATGATGAATGATTGACATTGGTGAGGAAGGTTTGAGGCTTTTCCCGGTTTAGTCCATATCTCGCTATGCGCTTAATGTTTATGACTAACCGGTGGCGTTGAGTTGTGGTGTTTCTGTGTTGGTGTGCGTGAGCAACATGTGTCTCTTGGCTATTGAAGGACCGAGAAAACACACACAAGGCGACCAGAGGGGGGGTGAATGGGAGCCAAACAAATTTCTTTCGAAACTTTGGCCAAGTGTCCCAAATTCAACCCCAACAAGCATGAACCCAAAGCGTGATGCTCACGACCCTTGGAAGAGGGTGGATGATCTCTAGGATCACAGCGGAGCACCACCGAACACAAGCGAAGCAGAGACCCAAAAGCTCCGGCACAAGTTTGCCCCCCAAAAACCAAGTCCCAAACGTAGATAGATGGCTACGTCGAGAAATCCCCAAATACCGATGCTAACGAGTAGCAAAGATACCTAGAGAAGTTCCTTGGTGAACTCTAGGGCCAAACGAGAAGTCCGGAAAACAAGCGAGCAAGCCGGGAGAGCAAACGCACTATAGCGCAACCTACAGCAGGATCCCGGACAGTCCGCCGTCAGGCTCCCGGACTGTCCGGTATGAGCCGGACTGTCCGTGGTTCCTTCCCGGACAGTCTGCCGGCCAACACCGCCAACCAGCAACTCTGCTAGAATGTCCCTGCTCGACTCGTGGACAGTCTGCGCCTACCAACGGCGGACATTCCGCCGGTCACCCGAGGGAAAAACAACGAGGGGAGGCAGCCACTGCTCCGGCTGACCCCCGACTCGCGGACAGTCCGCGGCCTGAGGGGCGGACAGTCCGCCACCACACAGTGAGGGCGAAATTGGTCGCCCTTCACCCAAATCTTCCCAAAATCAATTCAAACCAAAATCCCTTGATCCCAAACTTGGAGGAGATGATCACGGGGTAGTTAGGAGACTATCCCCAAGAAATCATCCGCTCAAATCATCTCAATCAACGGAGAATCGAAGGGGAAGGTGTATGAACCGAAAAAGCGCCACGAAAACGAAATTGACCCGATCTATTCGATCATGAGGAGTTAGATGAATTCCTTTGGTCGAAATGACCTCCTCAATGATACGAACAAATTGGTTCAAACGGATTTCGCAAAGACGCACCGGAGAGGGAGATCGAGTGACGGGAAAATCGTGGAGAAACAAAGAACTCGAAGAACAACGATGAACTCGAATCAAAACACGAATCGACACATGATCTGCAAGCCGAAGCGCAAACACACGCTACGACAAGGAGGTTACGGCCTCCTTTCCTCAGAATCACCAGTACACAGAATCAAGTCTCTCTTCGGATCTCAGCTAGCTACAGCAAGGGATGGGGAGAGCAGGAAGCCTAAGGATGAAAGAGCAAATGACTGAGATAGGGGAGGAGGGTGTCTCCCCTGACTACTTATCCTATTTCCTACTCTACCCCTCTCTATTCTAATTACAGAGCGAACCAGCTAAACCCTAGGGTTATTCTGGACCAACTCGGTGGTAGGTGTATCCAACGGCCACGCTCGCTCGACTCGAAGCGTTGCCTCAACGCAACCTCCAGATCGCCGCCACGTGCCGCCCTCGCTCTGCACCCCCGGTTTTGTGGCCCAAACCGGGAAACCAGCCTTTCCAGCCAACCCCCGGTTTTGAGGCCCAAACCGGGAAACCAGCCCAGTAGCATCTGAGTTTTGAGGCCAAACTCAGCAAACCCTCAGCGCCCAGGTTTTGAGGCCCAAACCTGGAAACCGTCCTCGGCCCGAGTTTTGTGGCCAAACTCGGAAACCGTCCACGTCCAGGTTTTGAGGCCCAAACCTGGAAACCGTCCATCCGATGGTTTTTCCCTGGCTCTACCACCAGACCGAAGCTGTAGAGGGGATGCACCGCCCGTGCACCCCGTCCACCGACACGTGTCCCCAGGTCCTCGACCCGAGCAACACCGTGCCCCGCAAGTCTCCGCTCGTCGCTGTCCCAGGCTGCCAGCCACCACAGCTGATCCTCAGGCACTCCGGTCCCTCAGTCCAAGCCTCACGTTCGCCCTTCACTGCTCGATCCATCGGCATGGCACGTCCGCCGCACGGCACGCCCATCCTTCATCGCACCCAGTCCATCGGCACGGCACGTCTCAACTTGACCTTCACCTTGCCCTCGATCACTGTCTCCGTGCTCGACACCTGCACAACACAAGCCAAAGAACATGCGATCAAACTCGTTGACAATCACTCATCACTCAGAGACTCGGCATACACCCATGTATCCGCAATCTCCCCCTTGATGAGTGCATTGTCAACTACTCACACAAATCATAATGAAAGAAAGAAGAAGGAAGAAGGAGAAGAAGAGAACTCGACCAAATGACCCAAAAGCATAGCAAAGCCGAAGAAGGTCAAGTGGAAGAAGTGAAAACTTGGTCCCCAAAGACATGGGCAACGGCTCGACGCAACCAAGCAAAGCAAAGCTAGCCCTCAAGAAGAGGTAGAACAGGCTCAACACCAGCAAAGCATATGAGCAAGTGAGCAGTTTTTAGCCAAAAAGATAGTCACCATCAAAATAGCACTACACATGTATAGATAGGAATCCAGACAAGTGCTAAACATGTATACAAGGTGAACTACCCCTAGCAAAGTTCAATCATCATGCATAGGAATGAAGCATATACTTGTGATTTCAGTTTTATATCGGAGTTGCAGCGGTAAAGAATTCACAAGTTCAATTATTTAGCATGTGATTGCGAGAGGTTGAAAGCTTGTCTTTGCCTAACTTTTCAACCGAGCAAAGCCTATGCCGAAGCAATCAGAAGCTTAAAGCTACGGTTTCGGTCATACACTACACGGCTCAAGTTTAACTCAAAGTGTAATGAGAAACAGTCTCGATACCGTGAGGTGTTGGCAAGCAATCCCATCTCGATCTTTTCAATTCACTAAAACTTGGTTCAAATTTTAAACATGATATGAACAGACCAAGCAAGTGAATGACTCAGAACTAGAGACATAGCAACCCAGCATATATGAAAAGCAGGAATGGACTCAACACACCCTACACATGCTAGTTGCATATCTCAATGGTGAACATTTTCAGATTTTATATACATTAAGCAAATTCACCATTCAAAAATAGCTCAGCTCATAACATGTACTAATGATCAGAAAGAGCATAAGCTACATGTATCAACATAAGCATCAGAGCATACTAAACAGAGCATAGTTACATTCTAGTGATTATAAACATGAAGCTCAGAATGTAAATGCGTATGCTAAAATGCAACAGAAAAGACGATCAAAGTAAAAGAGTCAGACTAGGATACAACTCAAAATGCTTCCCCCATCTAAAAGGGGAAACACACACCAAGCTCACCCCTCAACCTATTAAAGGTTGATTCGTCTAAAGGCTTGGTGAAAATATCAACCAGTTGGTGATGAGTATCGACATGGCGAAGGTCGATATCACCCTTCTCCTGGTGGTCTCGCAAGAAATGAAAGCGCACATCAATGTGTTTGGTTTTCGAGTGAAGCATGGGGTTCTTAGCAACGCTAATAGCACTCGTGCTGTCACAAAGCAAAGGCACTCGAGAAAAACTCAAACCAAAATCACGCAAAGTGGCCATCATCCAGAGTAACTGGGAACAGCAGCTAGCCGCAGCAACATACTCAGCCTCCGTGGTAGACTAGGCGACACTAGACTGCTTGCGAGAAGACCACGAAACAAGAGAAGATCCAATAAATTGGCAAGTCCCAGAAGTGGACTTGCGCTCAATGCGACAACCAGCAAAATCGGCATCAGAATAACCGCAAAGCGAGAGGGTGGAGGAAGCAGAATACCAAATCCCGAACTCAGGTGTGAAACGAAGGTACCTGAAGATGCGCTTCACCGCCTGACGGTGAGAAGTGCGCGGCGACGCCTGAAAGCGCGCGCACAGACACACCGCGAACTGAATGTCCGGGCGTGTCGCCGTCAGGTAGAGTAGCGACCCGATCATGCTGCGATACTCCTTCTGGTCCACTGCTTCTCCATCCACATCCGCATCCAGGGCAGTCGTCGTCGACATGGGTGTTGGAAGAGGCTTGGCCTCACCCATATCGAACCGCTTCAGCAAGTCCTTCGTGTACTTGCCTGGTGCACAAACGTCCCCTCCCGGGATTGCTTAATTTGCAACCCGAGAAAGAATGTCAGCTCGCCCATCATGCTCATCTCAAACTCCCTGCTCATAGTATCTGCAAACTTGGCAACCAAAGCGTGAGAAGAACCACCGAAAATGATATCATCCACATAAATCTGGACCAAGAGCGTGTCTTTGCCTTGCCAGAGGAGAAAAAGCGTCTTGTCTACACATCCCATTTTAAAACCCTTAGCAAGCAAAAAGGTTTTTAACCTATCATACCAGGCTCTAGGGGCTTGTTTCAAACCATATAAAGCTTTGTGAAGTTTAAAGACATGGTTTGGAAACTTGGGATTTTCAAAACCGGGGGGTTGCTCAACATAAACCTCCTCCTCTATGTAGCCGTTTAAGAAGGCACTCTTGACATCCATTTGAAAAAGTTTGAAACCTTTGGATGCAGCAAAAGCCAAGAGTATCCTAATAGCCTCCAAACGAGCTACAGGAGCAAACGTCTCCTCATAATCTATCCCCTCCTTCTGACTATAGCCTTTCGCTACAAGCCGGGCCTTGTTTCTAACAACGTGGCCATCCTCTCCTTGCTTGTTTTTGAAAACCCATTTTGTCCCAATAGGCTTACAGTCAGGTGGAGGTGGAACTAGAACCCAAACCCGATTTCGCTCAAAGTTTTCTAACTCCTCATGCATGGCATTGACCCAATCCGAATCCGTCAAAGCGTGTCCAACATCTCGGGGCTCAAAATTAGCAACAAAAGCAGAGTGAGCGAAGTGAGAGATGTGCTGTGACCTGGAGCGAGTGACTCGCTCGCCGATGTCGCCGATCATCTGCTGAGGGGAGTGCTGGCGCTGGATGTGTCGTGGCGCCTCCCGGGATGAAGTGACCTCCCCCTCAACAGCAGCTGGTTCCACCCCGGGTACAAAAGGTACCGCACGAGGTGGAGGATCCCACGGCCCCCAGGAAGAAGAGGTGTCGGGGCCAGGAGTCGTCGTCGAGGCCGCTCTTTGCGGCGCGGCAGGTGGAGGGGGTGCTGGATCATCCATACCTTCAGCACCCTCGTCCTCGTCATCAAAAAGAGGCTCTCCAACCTCATGATCACCTGCACGCTCAAAACGAGAAGAAGGAGAAACAAGAGTCTCGTCGAAGGTGACATCTGATGTCTCCATGACTCGGTTAGTATCAAGGTTAAGTACACGATATGCTCTAGTGTGAGTGCCATAACCCAAAAATACCCCGTCAGAAGATCGAGACTCAAACTTGTCCAGGTTGCCCTTTTTCAAAATAAAACAGTGGCAACCGAAGACTCTAAAATAACTCACCTTGGGCTGGCGACCAAAACGCAACTCATAAGAAGTCTTCTTCAAAAAGGCTCTCAGAAAAATGCGATTTGAAATGTAGCATGCAGTGTTCATAGCTTCGGCCCAATAGCGCCTGAGAGTCCTATGCTCATCGAGCATCGTCCTGGCCATCTCAACAAGGGTCCGATTCTTCCTCTCTACAACACCATTTTGGGGCGGTGTGTAGGGGGAAGAAAACTGATGCTCCAAACCAAGGCGGTTACAAAACTTCTCAAAATCCGAATTTTTGAATTCGGAACCATTATCACTTCTAATAGCTCGCATCGAGTTCAAAGGGAACTCGTTCTGAAGACGCAAAATTAGATTGCGAGCGAAGGAGAAAGTCTCAGTCTTCTCAGTCAAAAAGAAGACCCACGAATACCTCGAAAAGTCATCAACAACAACCAAAACATACCACTTGCCACCAACCGAGCTCACCCGAGCCGAACCAACAAGGTCCATATGTAAAAGCTCTCCAGGGTGCGAGGTCATGACCTTAGTCACTGGATGGTGGGGAGCAGCAACCATCTTCCCATGTCTACAAGAATGGCAAACTAGATCCTTCTCCATCGAAAGCTTGGGCAATCCTCGGATTAGGCCAAGTGAGCTAAGTCTTGCAAGCAAGTCGAAGCTTAAATGACCGAGCCTCCTATGCCACTTCCAAAGATCGGAGGAAGAAGGACTAGCCAAAAGGCAGCGAGAAGATCCAAACGACTCTGAGAAATTCGCTCGAAAGACTTTCCCAAAGGGCGAAATCAGACATACAAGATCGCCCTGAGGATCTAAGATGCGACTAAGGTTTGGTTTAAAACGAATCTCATAGTCATCATCAAAAAGTTGCGAAACAGAAAGCAAGTTAAAATGCAGGTTAGAAACAAGAGCAACATCGCGCAACACAAAGTGCTCATTAACCCGCACCGATCCGCGAGACAACACCTTACCTTTACTATTGTCGCCGAAGGTTATGTACTCCTTTCCGGCGACCGGGCTAAGGCTGGAGAACCACTTGGCGTTTCCGGTCATGTGCCTCGAAAAACCAGAATCCACCAACCAAATGTCCTCCAACCGTCTTACCTACATCAATAAAAAGACATTGGGTGAGCATACGGTCCAACACTGGGGTTAGTGAAATAGGAAGGATACCAGTGTTGGGCCGGCTGCTCAAAAGAACGGTCAGTGTAAAAACCATTCCTAGTCTGTCTACGGGGGTAGCGATCACCACGCACAGGAAAACGTGGTCCGCTAGGGAAGAAGCGCTCACCGCGATACTCAAACTGCGGTGGGGGATAGCGCTCAACTACAAAGCCTCTGTCACGGGGTCCAAAACCTGCAACTGCAGGCTCTCACCGAGCACGCTCTCTACGAGGCCTACGCCTTGGCACTTGAGGCTCTGGACCTCTAGGCCTGGCCTCTCTCCTCGGAGCTCTCCTCTCCCTAGGTCTGGGAACTTGACGTCTAGACCTAGCAGCTCTCCTCTGGACATTCGGCCCATGCCCACCATGGAAAGGGTGGTACAAGTCTGGGTTGTCCATCTCCCGAGCACGGCGCGCCTCTCGCTTGCGCCGAAAGCAAAACTCACTCAAGTGACCATCCCTCCCACAGAAGTCACACTGGTACCTCACCGCACGCACAGGGGGTTGTTGGTACGCAGGACTGTGGGTATGGGTCACTTTGCCCTTCTGTGGCAAGCACTCCTGCTGGATGGGTGGCATTGTGTCCAGCTTGTTCTTGAGGTGGTTTGGCTTGGGTGCCCATACTTGGTTCTTGGGTGGAGCTCTCGGGGGTTCCTCAAACACCCCATCCTTGGTGGTAGGCTTGGCAGGCTCTTTGGGGGGAAGCTTGGTCAGTTTGGGAGTAGTGGTGGAGTTGGGCTTCTCACTCGAGTTCAGACCACTAGACTCACCAATCTTCCCAAAAGCGGAAAGATCAACCCCTGGAGCAAAACCTACACCTGGACCTCCAGCAGCTCGCTTGAATTGGGAGATCATCATCCCGAGCTGCGGCTCCTCACAAGATACCCATGACAAGATGGTCCGAAGGTATGTGTTTTCTTCCTCGGTTTGCATCTTGCCATACTTCACATTTGCAATCTCCATCTCCAAGCCCTCACACAAAGCACACCTCGTGACACAAGTCCTATCTGAGCTGGCCTTCTCAAGAGACTCGATCTTGGCATTCTTCTCTGCCAACTCAGATTGCAAGACAGGACAAGTCTTGCACGCACCCAACAGCTGCGGCCTAGCACGGAGCTCATCCACCTCTCCTACCAACGCAGCATACTTACCTCTCAAGGTGAGAAGGTCAGTCATGTGCGTGGTGCACGACTCACACTCAACCTCCTCTGACACGACCACGGTGGACTTGGCAAACTCAAGCTCCTTCACCGTGTCCTCCCACTTCTGCCTAAACTCCTTGCGCTCTCTAGCAGCACGCCTAAGCAACTTATCTTGGCTAAGGAGGGCAGCAGTAAGCTTCTCAACCTCGGAAGAAAGCTCGTCGTAGGTGAGAGATACCTGGGAGGTGTCGTCGTCGTCGTCGTTCCGAGGGGTGTGCTCCAGCTCGCCTCCGACCTCATCTCCGAGCGCCATGGTGCAGAGGCCTCCGTCGCCGGCGAAGAAGCAAAGACCGTTGAACTTGTCCTCGATCTTCTTCATCTTCTCGGACTCGTCATCGCTTGAGCAAGCGGAGTCATCATCCGAGCCGTCGACGTCGCTGAGCGTGGCGAAGAACGCTCGCTGCTCAGCTTGGGCCTTCTCCAAGTACTTCTTCTTGATGTACTCTTTGTCGAAGCCGCCCCGCTTCTTGTGCCTTGGGGGGACGTGCTTCTCCTTGTGCTTGGAGTCGTACTTGCGCCCATGATCGCCCTTCCCCGAATGCTTGTTCTTCTTGGGGCAGTTGGCGATGAAGTGGTCGGGGTCGCCGCACTCGTAGCAGCCCGAGCGTCCTCCTCCGCGGCGACAGTTCATGCGGTTGTTGTGGAACCGTGAGAACCGATTGGCAAGCAAAGCCAACTCATCGTCTCCCAAAGACTCCAGCTGGTCCTCTGTGACTGAAAAGAGAGACGAAAGCGCAAAGCCGACAGAGGGGTTAGCGGAAGAGCCAGAAACCAAAGCCATGGACGGGCGAGAAGGATTTTCATAAGAAGCCCTCGCCATGGCGTCAATCTCACTGGACTTGAGCTTACTAAAGAGCTCGTCGCACGTGAGGGTCTCATAGTTAGGCGATTCGATGATCGCCTGAACCTTGGAATCCCACACCGACCGATCAAGAGTGTGCAAAAGCTTCAAAGCTCTCTCATGATCGTCGAAAGGCAACTGCTCCTTGTTAGCCCTCATCCTGTTGACAATCACCTGAAAGTGAGCGAATAAACTCTCTATGCTCTCGCCAGGCTGATGTCGAAAGTTCTCATACTCTCTCTTGTACGACTCGTAGAGTCGGGTTTTTACTTGAGAGGTGCCCTCATGAAAGCGCATGAGGGTGGCCCAAATCTCCCGAGCCATAGAGAGGTGAGAAACGCGATCAAACTCTCCAGCGCTCAAACACGAAAAGAGAGCACTATGGGCTCGGCTATTGGCATCGTGCTCATCGTTCTGATGCTGAGTCACACGAGCAGCCAAGACCACGTAATCAGTAGAGTTGCAAATATCCCAGATGGAAGCATCCAAACTCTGCAGATAGGCCGACATGCGTATCTTCCAATACGCATAGTTCGTCCCATCGAAAAACGGCAATTTGCCCACGCCGCGATCCATGTTGCCTTCGGTGGATCTGGAACCGGCTAAGGTGGAAGATCCTTAACCCGCTCCGATACCAATTGAAGGACCGAGAAAGCACACACAAGGCGACCAGAGGGGGGGGTGAATGGGAGCCAAACAAATTTCTTTCGAAACTTTGGCCAAGTGTCCCAAATTCAACCCCAACAAGCACGAACCCAAAGCGTGATGCTCACGACCCTTGGAAGAGGGTGGATGATCTCTAGGGTCACAGCGGAGCACCACCGAACACAAGCGAAGCAGAGACCCAAAAGCTCCGGCACAAGTTTGCCCCCCAAAAACCAAGTCTCGAACGTAGATAGACGGCTACGTCGAGAAATCCCCAAATACCGATGCTAACGAGTAGCAAAGATACCTAGAGAAGTTCCTTGGTGAACTCTAGGGCCAAACGAGAAGTCCGGAAAACAAGCGAGCAAGCCGGGAGAGCAAATGCACTATAGCGCAACCTACAGCAGGTTCCCGGACAGTCCGCCGTCAGGCTCCCGGACTGTCCGGTATGAGTCGGACTGTCCGCGGTTCCTTCCCGGACAGTCCGCCGGCCAACACCGCCAACCAGCAACTCTGTTGGAATGTCCCTGCTCGACTCGCGGACAGTCCGCCGGTCACCCGAGGGAAAAACACCGAGGGGAGGTAGCCACTGCTCCGGCTGACCCCCGACTCGCGGACAGTCCGCGGCCTGAGGGGCGGACAGTCCGCCACCACACAGTGAGGGCGAAATTGGTCGCCCTTCACCCAAATCTTCCCAAAATCGATTCAAACCAAAATCCCTTGATCCCAAACTTGGAGGAGATGATCACGGGGTAGTTAGGACACTATCCCCAAGAAATCATCTGCTCAAATCAACTCAATCAACGGAGAATCGAAGGGGAAGGTGTATGAACCGAAAAAGCGCCACAAAAACGAAATCGACCCGATCTATTCGATCATGAGGAGTTAGATGAATTTCTTTGGTCGAAATGACCTCCTCAATGATACGAACAAATTGGTTCAAATGGATTTCGCAAAGACGCACCGGAGAGGGAGATCGAGTGACGGGAAAATCGTGGAGAAACGAAGAACGCGAAGAACAACGACGAACTCGAATCAAAACACGAATCGACACACGATCTGCAAGCCGAAGCGCAAACACACGCTACGACAAGGAGGTTACGGCCTCCTTTCCTCAGAATCACCAGTACACAGAGTCAAGTCTCTCTGCGGATCTCAGCTAGCTACAGCAGGGGATGGGGAGAGCAGGAAACCTAAGGATGAAAGAGCAAATGACTGAGATAGGGGAGGAGGGTGTCTCCCCTGACTACTTATCCTATTCTAGACTAACTCTATTTCCTACTCTACCCCTCTCTATTCTAATTACAGAGCGAACCAGCTAAACCCTAGGGTTATTCTGGACCAACTCGGTGGTAGGTGTATCCGACGGCCACGCCCGCTCGACTCGAAGCGTTGCCTCAACGCAACCTCCAGATCGCCGCCACGTGCCGCCCTCGCTCTGCACCCCCAGTTTTGTGGCCCAAACCGGGAAACCAGCCTTTCCAGCCAACCCCCGGTTTTGAGGCCCAAACCGGGAAACCAGCCCAGTAGCATCTGAGTTTTGAGGCCAAACTCAGCAAACCCTCAGCGCCCAGGTTTTGAGGCCCAAACCTGGAAACCGTCCTCAGCCCGAGTTTTGTGGCCAAACTCGGAAACCGTCCACGTCCAGGTTTTGAGGCCCAAACCTGGAAACCGTCCATCCGATGGTTTTTCCCTGGCTCTACCACCAAACCGAAGCTGTAGAGGGGATGCACCGCCCGTGCACCCCGTCCACCGACACGTGTCCCTAGGTCCTCGACCCGAGCAACACCGTACCCCGCAAGTCTCCGCTCATCGCTGTCCCAGGCTGCCAGCCACCACAGCTGATCCTCAGGCACTCCGGTCCCTCAGTCCAAGCCTCACGTCCGCCCTTCACTGCTCGATCCATCGGCATGACACGTCCGCCGCACGGCACGCCCATCCTTCATCGCACCCAGTCCATCGGCACGGCACGTCTCAACTTGACCTTCACCTGGCCCTCGATCACTGTCTCCGTGCTCGACACCTGCACAACACAAGCCAAAGAACATGCGATCAAACCCGTTGACAATCACTCATCACTCAGAGACTCAACATACACCCATGTATCCGCAGTTGTGTTGATGTGTAGGTGTTGAGCTCAGATACAGTGGTCGATGGCGAGGTGAAGGTCAAGTAGAGACGTGTCGTGCCGACGGACCGGGAACGGTGAAGGATGGGCGTGCCGTGCGGCGGACGTGCCATGCCGATGTACCTAGAGCGGTGAAGGGCGGACGTGAGGCTTGGACCGACGGACCAGAGGGCCAGAGGACCAGCTGTGGTAGCTGGCACGTGGCATCGGCGAGCGAGAGCACATGGGGATGTGCGGTGCATCAGCCGAGTCAGGATGAAGACGATGGCGTCGTGGCACTTGGCGGGAGGTCGGACACAGGCTTGCGCGCGGCGCAAGTGCCGTCAGCCGAGTCAAGAAGGAAGGCGAAGGCGTTGTGCCCGGCGTGGAGGCTGGCATGCATCGGCATCGGTGCCGGTGGTCGGGATGTGTGAACCACATCCCGTTACGGCGCGGGTTCGGTAGCTGAGCCTCAAAAAGCTACCCTCGACGGTTTCCGACTGTGGGCCTCAAAACTCAGGTGGCCGGTTTCCGAGTTTGGGCCTCAAAACTCGGGTTGGACGGTTTCCAGGTTTGGGCCTCAAAACCTGGGCTCGCAGGTTTCCAAGTTTGGGCCTCAAAACTCGGGGTGGACGGTTTCCAGGTTTGGGCCTCAAAACCTGGGCTGGTAGGTTTCCCGGTTTGGGCCTCAAAACTGGGGGGAAGGTCCAAAAGGACGGTCGACGCGTGGCGGCACCGAGAGGCTTGCATTGCGGCGAAGCTATCGGTGAGAAGGCGCGGCGGTCGACATGACGGCACGTTGCGGCATCAGGGAGGTCGCGTCGAGGCGAAGCTATCGGATGTGCGAGCGTGGCCGTCGGATGAAAACCGCTAGGGTTCGACAGTTTTACCCCTAGGGGGTATTTGAGTGCTTCATGTGAGGGCGTTTTGGTCTTCGGACGTGCGCCTATATATATGTGAAGGGGCTGCTAGGGCAGCCATCCTTGGAGGTGTCACTCTCATTTTGTTTAGGTGAGAGGAGGCTAGGGTGAGAGGAGAGACCGGCTCTTGTTCTTGAGCTTTTCGCCATCCGCGTTTTGTATTGCGAGGAGTGGCTTATAACCCGACACGGAGTGATAATACAAATCATCATCTTCCCAAATCCAAGGATCAAATTCGTCCTCCTCTTGTTGGCTGCGATTTTGGATCGAATTCGCGTTTTTGTTCTTCGCGTTTCGGTTTTTCCCCTCCCGGAGATTTGTTTCGTTCTCCCTCTCCGAGCGACGATTTGCGATTCCATTTGAATCAATTTGTTCTATGTCGTGAGCTTCTTCTTTTCACCGAAGGATTTCCTCTCTAACCTCACGAGCACATAGATCGGGTCGAATTCGCGTTCGTTCTTCATTCTTTCCCCTTTTCTAGTATTCTTCCGATTTCTCATGGATTAGTTGGTTTGGAGTGATGATATCCCAGGATTAGCTTCCCAACACGTAGAAGAACACTTGGGAGAAGTTTGGTTGCAGCCCTGTTCGATTTGGTGAAGATCCAATCGATTTTGGTTTTGTCCCGAGCTGTTTTTGGGCTTTCTGGACAGTGGCGGACTGGCCGGGACTTATCCCCGGACTGTCCAGTGGTCGGGGCTGTTCACGGGCAGCGAGGTCACTGTTTTCATTTTTGAACGGCGGACTGTCCGGGACTCATTCCCGGACTGTCCGGGGTTCAATAGCGGACAGTCCGCGGTTCACTAGCGGACAGTTCGCGACTGCACAATTTTGCTGATTTCGTCTGTATCTTTTGCATACGAGCTCCGATTTGTGATCCGTTTGTTGCGTTGGTTTCCTAACTTCTTAAGAATCATTCCAAATTACTTTTTCCACCATTGGTCAAAGTATTTTTGGCCGGACACTTCCTTCTTCTCCATAGGAGTTAAGTGTTCCGCTTTCAGAGTTTCGTTTGTTCTAGCGGCCGTATCTTTTGCGTTCGAGCTCCGATTTGAGATCCGTCTGTTGCGTTAGTTTACTAACTTCATAAGGATCTTTCCAAGGTGCTTTTGTCACTAGTTGGACTAATTAGTTTTGGTCGAACACTTTCCTCTTCTCCATAGGAGTGGGGTGTTCC
Organism: Coix lacryma-jobi var. lacryma-jobi; assembly: GCA_009763385.1. Taxonomy (NCBI): domain Eukaryota; kingdom Viridiplantae; phylum Streptophyta; class Magnoliopsida; order Poales; family Poaceae; genus Coix; species Coix lacryma-jobi. The sequence continues at coordinate 62,869,487 of CM019825.1, forward strand.
ATTATCGGAAGTTCGATTGTTCTAGGAGCTTGCTTGTGCAGTTTTCCCCCGTTGCCTTGGTCCTTCGTTTTGGGGGTTCTTGGGTAGTTCCGCTGTACCTCTAGGACATCTCCTAGGGTATCCACCTATTCGTAGGTCGTGAACTCACCGGTTGTTTGAGTCTTCGCTTTTGGGGTGATTTTCTAGGACAAGGGCCATCATTTCTCGAGAAGAAATTTGAGGCTCCCATTCACCCCCCCTCTGATCGCCAATTCGGTCCTTCACCTGTGGATTACCCAGTGTTGTCGTCTACAACCCGACATGTCTTCGAGATGCACAAGAAGGAGGATAGTGTGCAGGATGACCTGCGCGCTGCTCAGAAGGCGGTGAGACGCCTGCAACGCGAAGTGGACTACCTTCACAGTGAGATGTGACAACCGGCTGTCTACAAGAAGAGGTTCAGGACCTTCGACGCCCACGGTGGAGCCCAGTAGATGGCTACCATGTTCGAGTATCACGTTTAGAAACGGTGTTTAAATTCAGTTTGTGTCTTGTGAACCTTTAGTGCTTGTGATTCTTATGTTGACGAATCATGTTTGTTTGGATCTTTGGTTGTGTGTTGTGGAGAAGTGTGGGTTTACGTCTGTGCTTCTCCAGTTTGGAACATCTTTCTGTGATGTATAAAGTTGTTTATCTTATCTGTGTTCTGTTTTCTGGAGCAGCCTGTGATCAAATCAGCATATCTCTTAATCTGTGTTCCCAAAAATTATGAATGTTTTGTGGAAGTATCTAGACTGATGTATCTTTCAAACAAATTTGGAACCAAGTCTTTATCTGTTTGGATCTGGGAGATATGGCTGTTCAAAGTTGTTGTTTTTGTGCAGTCTGTCACCCAGAACAGGTTCTGTTTAATTCTGTTTTCGACCCAGAATATGGCAGAATCTGAAAAAGTGTTTTGAACAAAAGTTGTAGCTGCTTTCGTAAGCTTTCCATCAATTCCCGGTTCGCCCCTGTTGGAATTCGGTAGCTTGAGTTACTTCAGTTTTAGTGCACTGCTGTTGAGAAGGCTGTGCCCAGAAATTTTCAGCAATGTTCTTTTGTTTTTTAAAACAGTTTATATGTTGGATATGAGGGTCCAACTCTTGCACATTTGTTGGTGAACAGATGGCAGCAAGGGGTGGACGTGGAAGAGGTCGTGGCCGTGGGCGTGGTGCTCCCGTGAACCCGCCACCACCACCACCGCCAGTGTCAGTGGAGTAGCTAATGGATATGCAAACCCAGCTCATGCAAGCTATGATGAATTATCTGGAACAGGCGCCAGCTGCAGTACCCCCGCTTCTCCAAGTTAGGGATCGTCGGGGAGAGTTTCTAAAGGGTCACCGACCTGTTTTCTCCCATGCTTCTGAACCTCTTGAAGCAGATGATTGGCTTCGAGCAGTGGAGAGACAGCTGAACATCGTCCAGTGCACTGACTATGAGAAAGTGTTATATGCCTCTGGCCAGCTGCAGGGGGCAGCAAAAGACTGGTGGGAGGCATACCTGTATGGCCATCCACAAGATGATCCTGTTGTCACATGGCAGGAGTTCAGAGAGAACTTCAGGGCGTATCACATCCGTGAAGGTCTGGTGGAGCTGAAGCAGGAAGAGTTCTGCTCCTTGAAGCAGGGCTCTATGTCTGTTGCAGAATACCGTGATAAGTTTGCACAGCTGTCGTGCTATGCTCCACAGGATGTGGCCCAAGATAAAGACAAGCAGCGTCACTTCTTGAAGGGACTATATGATGGGTTACAGCTACAACTCATGTCAAACACTTACCCGAACTACCAGTCCCTGGTGAACAGAGCTATTGTCATTGACAACAAGCGCAAGGAGATTGTAACACCTCAGGGGTTTACATGAATAAAATATTGTCATGCCATCATAAGCATTCCATTCCATAGCATCATGTGCTAGCTCACCTTGAGATGCATTCACTAAAATGAGTTTAATTCCTAATGTGTGAGCATTTTGTTAATGCTTGTGAGGTAGCTCAAAACCCTAATTTGGAATGTCATTATGAAATAACTTGTGTTCATTCCTATTTGACTAAAGTCATGTAAAGGCATGAAACCAAGTTCAACATTTCAAAAGAATACAAAATTCATTTAGCTCAAAAATGGGAAAATCATTTAAATTTCTATATGAGTTAATTAGCCTTTCTAGTTAACTCAAAATCTATGCATAATTAGGGGTTGACCCTAAAAGCTTTTTGGTAGATCTTGAGAAGAGGTACAACTTTGGTATTCAAAATTTTCAAAGTTTCTGTACAAAATTCTAAGTAATTTTGAATCTATTCAAACCCTGGAAATGGTCCCCTTTTGATTCTAAACTTGCATTTCAAAAACTATTTGAAATCTGAGTTTGAGATCTACATCAAAGTTGTAGAGAATTTCAAAACGAACATTTCATACATTGACCATTTTTCAAGTGTCATTGAAAAATCAAAAGTAATTTTGCTTTTACTGCAAAACCCTAAATCTGTCCCCTTTTCAAATTTCCAAATTTGAATTGGATTTGAACTGTTTTGATTCATTTGACCTTTTTCCATTTGAAATCAGCTTTGGGGTGTTAAAGCAAAGTTGTACAACTTTTCAAACTCTACCTTTCAGACTTTGACAAAATTTGAAGTTGTTCAGGAAATTTGAAAGTAATTTTGAATTCAGTTTGGTCCACTTTTGATCTTTTAACCTTATTTCATAATCTAAACAGAATTTGACTTTGATTCATAAAACAAAGTTGTAGAATCCAAAGTTTGGAGCAACTTTGGTTTTGGAAGTTTTTGCAGTGTAGTACAAGTATCTAGAGAAATAGAAAAGGGGGAAAATACGGTGCTACAGTAATCTGGGAGAGGGGGGATAAACAGCATAGCATGTGCTCTGCCCTTGGCCGCCGCGTCGCCGCCGCCGTAGTCGAGCACCTCCGCCCGGCTCCGCGTGTCTGGCCACGCAGCTGCTTGCCGCTCTGCGTTACCCCGTGCGGTGGCAAGCTCTGGGAGCTTCCCCACCTTCTTTTCACCCGCATCCGCCACCTCCCCTCCTGCTCTGTTTTCCGCCCGGCTGCGACGAGCTTCTTCTCCACCATTGCCGTGTCTCTGCCATCTCTATCTTCCCAGTTGCTTCGCCCAACTCTTCTGCTTCTCCTGAGCTAGCTACCTCACGCCTTAGTGCTTGCAATCACCACCGCCACCGTCTTCTTCCTCACTGCCGGCAGAAAGCCGCCGTGAGTGCCTTAGTCGTGCTCACGGTAAGCCAAGGTATCTCCGGTCAGTACAATCAGTATTTTAGCTTCGGGTGGTGTCATGGCTCATGATCGGCTTGTTTTGGAGGTCGCTAACGCTTTGACTTGAGCAGTCCACGACGGTTGCTGTCGGCGCAAGCTCCGCCATCGCCACCGCCGTCGCCAACCTTGGTCCCGTGCTCCTCGAGTCAAGGCAAGGTGAGCACCGTAGTTGTCATGAGCTCCTCGATGTGTTGCGCTCCCTGGTCCAGTCGCTACCGAGCCACCATGGTCGGTCCGCGAGGCTCGCCGTCGGCGCAAGAGCCGCCATGGCCGCCACCGTGGACCGCATGTATGCAAGCCGTCTCTGTCCAAGCTAGGGGGTGCACCATGGTCGCGAGGCGTACCTCAAGGTGGTGCTATCCTCTTCTAGGTCGCTACCGAGCCCTAGCGGCCGGAACGTCACGTCGCCGCCGTGCTCAGCATGGCCGAGCCGCCATGGCCGCTGATAGCTTAAGGTCGTGTAGGTGCTAGGGCTAGTGAAGGGTGGAATCGATGCGCGAGATCCAGACGAGGTTGTGGAAGGCCTCGCCGTCGCCGGAGGCCTCGTCGGTGATGAGGTTGGAGGTCGGTCAACGTGGGCGCGTGTTAAGTCGAAGCTTTCGGCTGCCAGCCTCGGCGCGAGACGGAGAAGGAGTCGAGGCTGCCCGGATGCTGGTCTCGGGCGGGACGGAGAAGGAGTCGAGGCTGCCCGGACGCCGGTCTCGGGCGAGGCGGAGAAGGCCTCGGGCGAGGCGGAGAAGGCCTCGGCGCGAGGCGGAGATCTGCTGGCCTCGGCGCGAGGCGGAGAACCCGCTGGCCTCGGCACGAAGCGGAGAGAGAAGACGCTGACACCTGGGGTCCGGCTGTCAGTGGCAGTAGGCCGAAGATGGGCCAAGCCCAGTAAGGAGAGGTGAAACGTTTTTCTTTTTCTGTTTTGGTTGTTTAGTGTTGTGTTTTGTCTTTTTGATATCTTTTTGTAGGAAGCTCCAAAAATTGTGAAATTTTTTGTGTAGCTTTCTCAGGCTGCCTAATATTTAAGAAAAATATCGAACTGGAGTTTTGAACAAATTTTGAAAATGTTTTAAATAGGTCCTTTTATTAATAAATGGACTTTGATGATTTTTGTAGGCCTATTTAATTGTCCAAAAATCATGAAACTATTTTTTCACTGTTTTTAGATGAAAAAGTATCATCACAAAAATTTTGAGCTCGGTTAAAGAAAATAAATTTTATTCTTATTTATATGCTTTATTTAATCATATGAATGTTTATGTAAGTTAGTTTTGTTGGTTTGCAACTTTACCGTGGAGGCAAGTTGTTGCAAGTCAAGTGCTTATGACCTAGTAAATTTCCATCTTACCATGATCATGACATGAGCATCTCATTAAGCATACACTCTATTATCGTGTAGCTTCCGAAGTGATCGAGTGTCCAGGCGAGGTTGATCCAGAAAGTTCAGAGTGTCTAGTTGACCCAAGTTATCCGGAGTTCCAGACTCTCCCGATCAACGAAGGCAAGCCCCGGTTCATTTAACCATTTCCTTGGATTTAAAATTACACTTACTTTCGATAACCTGATGCATTAAATGTTTATCAAATAAATGCTTTAAACTTGTTGATGCATGATCAACCTTGATATCAATATATCATACCTTGCTACCTGTTTTATGAAAAGGCTAGAAATGCTTAGCCTCGTTTTATGAAGCTTTGGATAAATGTTTTCAATACTTATCGTTTTGGGAATGATAATGAGAAAGAATGATGGTTAAGACCAGACGGGCACATACATCGAACCTTGGGTTGGTGTAGGGTGACCCGGATGTGTCGGGTTAGGGTAACCGTTGTTGGCCTGCTAGATTGAGAAACTGTGAAGTACCGATCATATGCTACGGTAAGCCCTGCCTTGGTGGTTCTTAAATGAGAACGGCTAATCGCGCACTGGGAGTGGAGAGATGGCGGGAGTACTAGCTACCCTCGTGGGTTAAAGTCCCGAATTGGAGGTGTACAAGTACTCTCGGGTGGCGCGGACCCGGTCTTGTTTGGAGGATCCGAGGTTGGGGTTGGTATATGTGTGATCCATGGTCTACATATATCGTATGATCGTGGAAAACTACCAGATCTGGTTGAATCGGTTCGAATCGTCGTGCTCCTCGGTTAAGGAGACTGAATCTTTCGACCCGCACCGTAGAATGAAAATGGAACTAGTTTAAGAAAGAATGATGATGATCTCTCACTAATGATTCACTTTCAGTTCTTACCAAGTACTTAAATGATTAAGTAAAATTTGGATCTAGAACTACTTTAGTAAGCTTTTATGCAAATGAAAAATTCTGTTGAGCCTACCCAAGCCAGCATACCTGTTCTCCTCTTCTCTTGTCGGGTCAGTCTTGTTGAGTACCTTTGTACTCAGGGTTTGTTAATCCACTGTTGCAGGTGACGTTCACGAGCAGCCTTGTTTCGAGGCTTGTTGCGTGACCGTCGTTGAGGAGGACGTGTCCGGGGAGGAGTAATGCAACCCTTAGGCGGGGTTGTTTGTGTGAAATACAGTTCTATTAATGCTACTTCCACTACCTAGGGTAAAGTTTGAAACTATGGTTTGTAATAACGACGTGAGTTTGAACAACTGGTTTGTAAAACTTATGGTGTAATACTTCCGCACTTTTATTCTCTGATGATTATTTGTGAAATGTTGTAATACTGCAATGACTCTTGCAATGATCCTGGGAGTGTAAGGAAACGTGGATGAGTCGGGTTACCCGATGACACGTGGTGGGTCTTTTGGGCTATTGGGCACAGTGTATGTCTGTCCGAGGTCTGTAGGACAAGGACAAGTACATGTGGGCCCTAATAATCCAGGAGGTTCCGTCACAGCTGGTATCAGAGCGATCATTGCAGCAGTCTTGTAGTATTGTTGCAAAACTTCAAAATGATTTGAGTCGAAACTATTTGAAATCTAGTTTGATCCAAAATGCTTTTGACTTACCTTGTTCATGCTCTTCGATCTATGTTCTGTCTTAAGTAGTAGATCGTAGATTGTTAAGTGGAGCAGCATGTTAAGTTAAGCCTTAACTTGAAATTGTTGTTAAATTTCTACTCCTCTATAAGGGAGTATAATTTAAATTTTATATGCTTTATGCGTAAGTACGCTTCATGCATCATGCTTAACCAACTTGTGGTATATGGTATAGTGGGGTAAGGGTTAGAATCCAATCCTTTCTTGCTATCCAAAAAGTATTTTTTTTCTTTATCTGCCTAATTCAAAATCTTATCCCACTAATATGATAGTAATCAAGGATCAGGATATAGATGTGATCCTAGGAATGAACTGGATGTACCGGCAGAAGGCAGTATTAGATGCCTTGCATAGAACAGTCAGATTGATCATACCTAATAGTACTTCTGAGCTCTTCATTCAACTTCCAATTCCCAAGAAAACCGTTGACCAGATGTGCGGCAGTGTCTGTGCAACCACCGTTAAAGAGATTCAGGATATTCCAGTAGTCTGTGAGTTTCCGGATGTGTTTCCTGAAGACTTGCCGGGGTTACCACCAGACCGGGATGTTGAGTTCAGTATAGAGCTAAAACCCGGAACAACACCAATATCTCGACGAGCCTATAGGGGTTACCTCCAGACCGGGATGTTGAGTTCAGTATAGAGCTAAAACCCGGAACAGCACCAATATCTCGACGAGCTTATAGAATGCCACCTAAGGAACTGGCAAAATTAAAAGTTTAGTTGCAAGAACTGCTTGATAAAGGTTATGTCAGACCTAGTTCATCACCATGGGGCTGTCCTGCTTTGTTTGTCAAAAAGAAAGACCAAACATTGAGGCTATGTGTGGACTATCGTCCGCTTAGTGAAGTGACAGTGAAGAATAAGTACCCTTTGCCGCGGATTGATCTTCTATTTGATCAACTCGCGGGCGCTAAGGTATTTTCTAAGATAGATCTGAGATCTGGGTATCACCAGATAAAGATAAGGCCTGAAGATGTTGCTAAAACTGCTTTCACCACCAGATATGGCCTATATGAGTATTTGGTCATGTCCTTTGGGTTGACCAATGCTCCAGCTCACTTGATGTACCTAATGAATTCAGTATTCATGCCTGAGCTAGACAAGTTTGTGGTAGTATTCATTGATGACATTCTGATATATTCCAAGACTCCACCAGAACATGCTGAACACCTCAGGGTAGTGTTGGGTCGTCTGAGAGACCATCAGCTATATGCAAAGTTCAGTAAATGTGAGTTTTGGTTAGACAAAGTTCCATTTCTGGGTCATGTGTTATCAGCTGAAGGTGTAGCTGTGGATCCAGGCAAGGTGCAAGAAATTCTTGAATGGGAATCTCCCAGAACTGTTCACCAAGTTCACAGTTTTCTGGGTATGGCAGGTTATTACCGCAGGTTTATTCCAGACTTCTCCAAAGTTGCCAAACCTATAACTCAGTTGTTAAAGAATGAAGTCAAGTTTGTTTGGTCGGATAAATGTGAAAAAGCTTTTCAGAAGCTAAAAGAATTCTTAACTACCGCTCCCGTCTTAGCCCAACCCAATATTGAGAAGCCGTTTGATGTGTATTGTGATGCTTCTGGTATTGGGATTGGTTGTGTTTTGATGCAAGAGGGCAGAGTGATAGCTTATGCATCCAGACAGTTGAAACATCATGAAGAACACTATCCAACTCATGACTTAGAGTTAGCAGCAGTTGTTCATGCCTTAAAGATTTGGCGTCATTACCTCTTGGGCAACACATGTCACATATACACCGACCACAAGAGTTTGAAATATATATTCACTCAGTCAGAGTTAAATATGAGACAATGGAGGTGGTTAGAGCTAATCAAGGACTATGATCTTGAAGTGCATTACCATCCCGGAAAGGCAAATGTGGTAGCCGATGCTCTTAGTAGGAAGGTTCGTTGCAACTGTATCACTGTCAGACCAATAGATCTTACTCTCTGTTCCGAGTTAGAAAAACTGGGTATTCAGATGATCACTCAGGGCAGTTTGTCTAATATATTAGTTCAATCATCTATCAAAGACCAGATTGTCGCTGCTCAGAAAGAAAACAAGAGTATTGTTCAACTCAAAGAGGATGTCAAAGCAGACAAAGCTTCTTGCTTCCGAGTCGATGAAGCAGGAGTGGTCTGGTTCAAAGACAGACTGGTCGTTCCGAAGAATCCTGAATTGAGGAAGCAGATTCTGGATGAAGCTCATCTTACCCCGTTTGTGATTCATCCGGGAAGTACAAAAATGTACCAGGATCTTAGGCAAAGATTCTGGTGGACTAAGATGAAAATCGAGATTGCAAAGTATGTAGCCAGATGTGATACTTGTCAGAAAGTCAAAGCCATTCATCTTAAGTCAGCTGGTGAACTGCAGCCATTGCCAATTCCTACTTGGAAATGGGAGGACATCAGTATGGACTTTATTGTTGGGTTACCAAGAACATCCAAGGGCTACGATTCTATTTGGGTTATAGTAGATCGTCTTACCAAGGTTTCACATTTCATACCAGTCAAAACCATCTACTCAGCGTCCACTTATGCCAAGATATACTTTCAGAGGATTATGAGTCTGCATGGAGTTCCTAAGACTATTGTCTCAGATAGGGGTACTCAGTTTGTTTCAAAATTTTGGGAAAGTCTACATGAGTCTCTGGGCACTAAACTCTTACACAGTACAGCTTACCACCCACAAACAGATGGTCAGACTGAAAGAGTAAATCAGATATTAGAAGATATGCTCAGGGCGTGTGCTCTTAACTTTCCATTTAAGTGGGATGAGTGCCTACCATTAGCAGAGTTCTCATACAACAATAGTTATCAAGAGAGTATCCGTATGGCACCATTTGAAGCTTTATATGGCAGAAGGTGTCGGACTCCTTTACATTGGTCCGAGCCTGGTGAAAGATGGTTCTTTGGTGTCAATCTAGTTCAAGAGACCGAACAAAAGGTCAAACTCATCCAAAGGAATATGAAAATAGCACAATCTCGACAGAAAAGTTATGCAGACAAAAGGCGTAGACCTTTGACGTTTGCCAAAGGAGAGTTTGTGTATTTAAAGGTGTCACCCACCAAGGGTGTTTATCGTTTCGGGGTCAAAGGAAAATTTGCTCCCCGTTACATTGGGCCATTTCAAATCCTGGCCAAATGTGGCAAAGTGGCATACCGTATTCAACTACCGGCTCATCTATCAGAGGTTCATAATGTGTTTCACATCTCTCAGCTGAAGAAATGTCTACGAGTTCCTGACCAAGTGGTTGATGTTGAAGGGGTACAACTTGAGCCGGATATGACATACTCAGAATATCCAATCAAAATGCTTGATCAGCGAGATAGAGTAACTCGACGACACACTCACAGGTTCTATAAAGTTCAATGGAGTCAGCATTCCGAGGAGGAAGCAACTTGGGAAACCGAGGAATTTTTGATAGAGCAGTTTCCAGAATTCTATGCAACCATACAGTCAGGGCAGTGAATGTGGTTGACAATAGAACGTGTTCCTAGTTTTGTAAAAAGTTTGTAATCTTTATCCCCGTACCCCACAACTTTAGTAGTTGGTTTAGTTTGTGGTGAAATCTCGGGTCGAGATTTCTTTTAGGGGGAAAGGATGTAACACCTCAGGTGTTTACATGAATAAAATATTGTCATGCCATCATAAGCATTCCATTCCATAGCATCATGTGCTAGCTCACCTTGAGATGCATTCACTAAAATGAGTTTAATTCCTAATGTGTGAGCATTTTGTTAATGCTTGTGAGGTAGCTCAAAACCCTAATTTGGAATGTCATTATGAAATAACTTGTGTTCATTCCTATTTGACTAAATTCATGTAAAGGCATGAAACCAAGTTCAACATTTCAAAAGAATACAAAATTCATTTAGCTCAAAAATGGGAAAATCATTTAAATTTCTATATGAGTTAATTAGCCTTTCTAGTTAACTCAAAATCTATGCATAATTAGGGGTTGACCCTAAAAGCTTTTTGGTAGATCTTGAGAAGAGGTACAACTTTGGTATTCAAAATTTTCAAAGTTTCTGCACAAAATTCTAAGAAATTTTGAATCTATTCAAACCCTGGAAATGGTCCCCTTTTGATTCTAAACTTGCATTTCAAAAACTATTTGAAATCTGAGTTTGAGATCTACATCAAAGTTGTAGAGAATTTCAAAACGAACATTTCATACATTGACCATTTTTCAAGTGTCATTGAAAAATTAAAAGTAATTTTGCTTTTACTGCAAAACCCTAAATCTGTCCCCTTTTCAAATTTCCAAATTTGAATTGGATTTGAACTGTTTTGATTCATTTGACCTTTTTCCATTTGAAATCAGCTTTGGGGTGTTAAAGCAAAGTTGTACAACTTTTCAAACTCTACCTTTCATACTTTGACAAAATTTGAAGTTGTTCAGGAAATTTGAAAGTAATTTTGAATTCAGTTTGGTCCACTTTTGATCTTTTAACCTTATTTCATAATCTAAACAGAATTTGACTTTGATTCATAAAACAAAGTTGTAGAATCCAAAGTTTGGAGCAACTTTGGTTTTGGAAGTTTTTGCAGTGTAGTACAAGTATCTAGAGAAATAGAAAAGGGGGAAAATACGGTGCTACAGTAATCTAGGAGAGGGGGGATAAAGAGCAGAGCATGTGCTCTGCCCTTGGCCGCCGCGTCGCCGCCGCCGTAGTCGAGCACCTCCGCCCGGCTCCGCGTGTCCGGCCACGCAGCTGCTTGCCGCTCTGCGTTACCCCGTGCGGTGGCAAGCTCTGGGAGCTTCCCCACCTTCTTTTCACCCGCATCCGCCACCTCCCCTCCTGCTCTGTTTTCCGCCCAGCTGCGACGAGCTTCTTCTCCACCGTTGCCATGTCTCTGCCATCTCTATCTTCCCAGTTGCTTCGCCCAACTCTTCTGCTTCTCCTGAGCTAGCTACCTCAAGCCTTAGTGCTTGCAATCACCACCGCCACCGTCTTCTTCCTCACTGCCGGCAGAAAGCCGCCGTGAGTGCCTTAGTCGTGCTCACGGTAAGCCAAGGTATCTCTGGTCAGTACAATCAGTGTTTTAGCTTCTGGTGGTGTCATGGCTCATGATCGGCTTGTTTTGGAGGTCGCTAACGCTTTGACTTGAGCAGTCCACGACGGTTGCTGTCAGCGCAAGCTCCGCCATCGCCACCGCCGTCGCCAACCTTGGTCCCGTGCTCCTCGAGTCAAGGCAAGGTGAGCACCGTAGTTGTCATGAGCTCCTCGATGTGTTGCGCTCCCTGGTTCAGTCGCTACCGAGCCACCATGGTCGGTCCGCGAGGCTCGCCGTCGGCGCAAGAGCCGCCATGGCCGCCACCGTGGACCGCATGTATGCAAGCCGTCTCTGTCCAAGCTAGGGGTCCACCATGGTCGCGAGGCGTACCTCAAGGTGGTGCTATCCTCTTCTAGGTCGCTACCGAGCCCTAGCGGCCGGAACGTCACGTCGCCGCCGTGCTCAGCATGGCCGAGCCGCCATGGCCGCTGATAGCTTAAGGTCGTGTAGGTGCTAGGGCTAGTGAAGGGTGGAATCGATGCGTGAGATCCAGACGAGGTTGTGGAAGGCCTCGCCGTCGCCGGAGGCCTCGTCGGCGATGAGGTTGGAGGTCGGTCAACGTGGGCGCGTGTTAAGTCGAAGCTTTCGGCTGCCAGCCTCAGCGCGAGACGGAGAAGGAGTCGAGGCTGCCCGGACGCTGGTCTCGGGCGGGACGGAGAAGGAGTCGAGGCTGCCCGGACGCTGGTCTCGGGCGAGGCGGAGATCTGCTGGCCTCGGCGCGAGGCGGAGATCTTCTGGCCTCGGCGCGAGGCGGAGAACTCGCTGGCCTCGGCACGAAGCGGAGAGAGAGGACGCTGACACCTGGGGTCTGGCTGTCAGTGGCAGTAGGCCGAAGATGGGCCAAGCCCAGTAAGGAGAGGTGAAACGTTTTTCTTTTTCTGTTTTGGTTGTTTATTGTTGTGTTTTGTCTTTTTGATATCTTTTTGTAGGAAGCTCCAAAAATTGTGAAAATTTTTGTGTAGCTTTCTCAAGCTACCTAATATTTAAGAAAAATATGGAACTGGAGTTTTGAACAAATTTTGAAAATGTTTTAAATAGGTCTTTTTATTAATAAATGGACTTTGATGATTTTTGTAGGCCTATTTAATTGTCCAAAAATCATGAAACTATTTTTGTCATTGTTTTTAGTTGAAAAAGTATCATCACAAAAATTTTGAGCTCGGTTAAAGAAAATAAATTTTATTCTTATTTATATGCTTTATTTAATCATATGAATGTTTATGTAAGTTAGTTTTGTTGGTTTGCAACTTTACCATGGAGGCAAGTTGTTGCAAGTCAAGTGCTTATGACCTAGTAAATTTCCATCTTACCATGATCATGACATGAGCATCTCATTAAGCATACACTCTATTATCGTGTAGCTTCCGAAGTGATCGAGTGTCCAGGCGAGGTTGATCCAGAAAGTTCAGAGTGTCTAGTTGACCCAAGTTATCAGGAGTTCCAGACTCTCCCGATCAACGAAGGCAAGCCCCGGTTCATTTAACCATTTCCTTGGATTTACAATTACACTTACTTTCGATAACCTGATGCATTAAATGTTTATCAAATAAATGCTTTAAACTTGTTGATGCATGATCAACCTTGATATCAATATATCATACCTTGCTACCTGTTTTATGAAAAGGCTAGAAATGCTTAGCCTCGTTTTATGAAGCTTTGGATAAATGTTTTCAATACTTATCGTTTTTGGGAATGATAATGAGAAAGAATGATGGTTAAGACCAGACGGGCACATACATCGAACCTTGGGTTGGTGTAGGGTGACCCGGATGTGTCGGGTTAGGGTAACCGTTGTTGGCCTGCTAGATTGAGAAACTGTGAAGTACCGATCATATGCTACGGTAAGCCCTGCCTTGGTGGTTCTTAAATGAGAACGGCTAATCGCGCACTGGGAGTGGAGAGATGGCGGGAGTACTGGCTACCCTCGTGGGTTAAAGTCCCAAATTGGAGGTGTACAAGTACTCTCGGGTGGCGCGGACCCGGTCTTGTTTGGAGGATCCGAGGTTGGGGTTGGTATATGTGTGATCCAGGGTCTACATATATCGTATGATCGTGGAAAACTACCAGATCTGGTTGAATCGGTTCGAATCGTCGTGCTCCTCGGTTAAGGAGACTCAATCTTTCGACCCGCACCGTAGAATGAAAATGGAACTGGTTTAAGAATGAATGATGATGATCTCTCACTAATGATTCACTTTCAGTTCTTACCAAGTACTTAAATGATTAAGTAAAATTTGGATCTAGAACTACTTTAGTAAGCTTTTATGCAAATGAAAAATTCTGTTGAGCCTACCCAAGCCAGCATACCTGTTCTTCTCTTCTCTTGTCGGGTCAGTCTTGTTGAGTACCTTTGTACTCAGGGTTTGTTAATCCACTGTTGCAGGTGACGTTCACGAGCAGCCTTGTTTCGAGGCTTGTTGCGTGACCGTCGTTGAGGAGGACGTGTCCGGGGAGGAGTAATGCAACCCTTAGGCGGGGTTGTTTGTGTGAAATACAGTTCTATTAATGCTACTTCCACTACCTAGGGTAAAGTTTGAAACTATGGTTTGTAATAACGACGTGAGTTTGAACAACTGGTTTGTAAAACTTATGGTGTAATACTTCCGCACTTTTATTCTCTGATGTATATATTATTTGTGAAATGTTGTAATACTGCAATGACTCTTGCAATGATCCTGGGAGTGTAAGGAAACGTGGATGAGTCGGGTTACCCGATGACACGTGGTTGGTCTTTTGGGCTATTGGGCACAGTGTATGTCTGTCCGAGGTCTGTAGGACAAGGACAAGTACACGTGGGCCCTAATAATCCAGGAGGTTCCGTCACAGAGATGGAAGCGAAGAAGAGAAGCTTCCAAGGGCAGCCTTCGGGGAGCAACACTCGTCCCCGTGTCAACCCCCAGCAGGGCTACCTCTCAGAGGAACCAAGGCCTCTCCAACCATTGGAACAGAGGACAACACTTCCAGGGTAATCAGAACCAGCAGTGTCTTCCCTACCAACAGCAATCGGGTGGGCAGCGCTACCAGTAGCAGCCTACAGGACAGAGGTTCCAGCAGTAGAGCAGTCATACCTCACGCCAGGGAGTACCCAACTTAGCTCCTGCAAAGAATGCAGCTCAGCAGAACTCCAATGCTTGTTACCGCTACGGGGAAATGAGACACTATGCTCATTAGTGTCCTAAGAAGCAAAACCCCCAGGTCCCGCAGAATCAAATGGGAAACCCGAAGCAGAACACTCAACCCACTAACACTGGGCGGGTAAATCATGTGGCTGCAGACACTGCTCTGAATGCACCAGATGTCATGGTGGGTACGTTTAGCATCAACTCGATCCCAGCTACTATACTTTTTGATTCTGGTGCTTCACATTCTCTCATTTTACAGTCATTCATTAGAATGCATGGTGTACCTATTTGTGCTATGAAAGAAACCATCATAGTGAACTCACTGGGGGTAGCATGCCTACAAATTTTTGGAGTCCCTCCTCTATTGTCACCTTAAGGGGGTAGAGTTTAAAGTAAAGCCCATAGTGCTGAGAACAGCAGGGATAGATCTCATCTTGGGGATGGACTGGATGAAGCAACATGGAGCTGTCATTCAGTGTCAAGAAAGGTGAGTTGTGGTCTCTACACCCAAGGGGGATAGAATCTGTGTGGAAGTGGTGGTGCAAGAGCAGCCTACTGCCAACATAAATCAGATGAATGCTGGAGGTGCAAGTCAAGATCGGGTGGTGGACGAATTCCCTGATGTTTTCCCTGATGACCTGCCAGGTATGCCACCTGATCGAGATGTTGAATTCATTATTGAATTATTGTTTGGAACTGTACCAATAGCAAAAAGACCATATAGAATGGGGGTAAATGAGTTAGAAGAGCTTAAGAAGCAACTTAAAGAGTTGCTAGAGAAGGGGTATATACGCCCCAGTGCTTCCCCTTGGGGAGCACCTGCGATCTTTGTGGATAAGAAAGATGGTAGCCAGAGGATGTGTGTGGACTTAGGTCCCTAAATGAGGTTACCATAAAAAATAAGTACCCTCTACCCAGGATAGATGATCTATTTGACCAACTAAGAGGAGCATGTGTGTTCTCTAAAATAGATCTCAGATCGGGATATCACCAGTTGAAAATCTGGAACTCGGACATTCCCAAGACCACTTTCACAACTCGGTATGGGTTGTACGAGTATACGGTCATGTCTTTTGGATTAACAAATGTCCCAGCCTACTTCATGTATCTGATGAATAAGGTGTTCATGGAGTACCGAGACAAGTTTGTGGTGATATTCATTGATGATATTCTAGTGTTCTCCAAAACAGAGGAGGAACATGCTGAACATCTAAGGATGGTTCTACAGAAACTGAGAGAGCATCAACTCTATGCCAAGAGGAGCAAGTGTGAGTTTTGGCTGAAAGAAGTCTCTTTCTTGGGGCATGTAGTCTCTAATGGAGGTATATCTGTTGATCCTAGTGTAACAACCCAAAAATTCGGACTTTTTAATTTTTTTTTGATTGTGTGAAGCATGTAGTTGGAAGTTGAACCGGGAACAATTTATAAATAAATTGTTGCATTCATGTAGTGTTGCTTGTAGGAGTTTGCCAGAGATTCTTTTTGCAACTTAAGTCCTATGCTGGAGAGCACATGACCATAGAAACCTCCTTGTACTTTTCATAGGAATTCATCTCCAACATGCTCTGATTCTATTTCAACTCCTTTCCTCGTGGATGCATCATGAATTTCTCCCAGAACTCCTTGAACCGATCCCCTAAATACAAAATGGAAAAACCTTCCTTTCTTCTTTGGGCCGAACCCCCCCCCCCCAGCCGGCCCGCTCTTTCTCCCTTCCCTCTTGCCGCATGGGCCGAAGCCACCTCCACCTGGCCCGTTTGCTCCCCACCTCTGACCTGCACACAACCGCGGCCCAGCTGGTTAACACTCCCTTTCCCTCCACCATGCACTCGTGGCCCAGGAGCCCAAGTCGCGCGCGCCAGGCGCTCCTGGGCGCCTCCCAGCCGCCGCCGCCACGCTCAGCAGGGCCGCCGTGCCCCTACCGCCTCACTCCACTCTGCGATGCGCGCCACGCGTCCCAACCTTGTCACGGACGCCGAGGATGGACGCCACCTCGATAACCCTGGCGCGATGCCCCTATAAGAGCGCTAGCCGCCGCCGCCGCTCCCTCTGCTTCTTCCCCGTCGTGCCACCTCCTCTCCCTCCCTGCTCCCTACCATGACCGCCACTCGCCTCCCTCGTCGCGCTCCGCCCCCAAGGTAGCAGCCGCCTGCTCGACGCCCCTCCTCCTCGCCTCGGTCGCGTCCGCACCATGGCCCCGCCGGCCGCAGCTGTGACGGACGTGCCTCGCCAGGCCACCATCCGATCGCTACCCGCAGTTCCACTCAGAGCCACACCGACTGCGCCACACCCCGTCCGCGATGACGCCCTCCAGGACTTCCTCTCGCCCAAGCCGAAGTCGTCGAGCCGTCACGCGTGCCTTCCCCAAGCACCCGGTCGGAGCTATGCATCTCCGCGCTCACCGACCGTGGCCGTGGCCACGCCGAGGCCACGACGTCGCCCAGGCCGTGCCCGCTCAGCCCGCGGCAAACAGCGCCCCCTTGCCTAGAGCTTCACCTGTATCATCTGCGCCCCGGCACGGCTGCTGCTGCACTTGGACGGATAGAGCCAACAACCACGTACGGCCGACCGCTCAAGCCCTTGTCGTCCTCGCTACGCCACGACATCACCCGTAGTCTACTCAGCTACTGCAGCAACACCGACTTCCCACGTCGAGCCTCGCCTTCCTGGCCGATCGGCAACGACCTCGCCATCACCGTCGGGACCATGCTCTGCTGATTCGGCCAGTCACCCCCTCGCCGGAACCCCTCCTCGCTGCCGGTGAGCTAACGGCACCCAAACCCCCTCCCTTTTTCTTCCCAATGTCATCTGTGCTGAAACCGGCCTTCGCGCCGTGATCGACAATGCTGCAGGGAAGGCGACCCTGTCATGAAGCCTCCGACGGAGCCACGGCACATTCCAGAAGCTGCTGCCAAGTCCAGCCACCTATAACCTGTATGGGCCACCCTCATCCAGCTAGCAGCAAGCCATGTTCGGACAGCAGCAGGTCACAACAGGCCTCGACAACCAACCGGGATGCACCGGATCAAGTCACGACAGGCCTCGACACCCCACACGCGTCTGGAGTCCACTACCACAAGTCGAAGACCACCTTTACATATCCTGCACATATTTTGATTCATCCTTGTAATATGACTCATGATATCATCCATGTCTGCCCGTGCCATCGTGCCGGCTATCTCATGTCCTCGCTATCGGCAAACTCGTTATCTCATATCGGTCCATTTATCATCTTCAATCGAATCTCTCCTCTCTAGGTGCACCACGTGCAAAGGACGAAGGACGAGCTACGTGGATGGCACTACGACGCCAAGGTCTAGATGCCCAGCAACGTCATCCATGACTACAGGATGAACCATGGTTAGCTAAAATGATTCCTCTTTTCCAACCCTTGACCATTGCTTGCCAAACGGAATGCATAGACCGAGGTCACTTCCGACCTATAGACACGTGTTCCTCCCCGTTGTAGTCGTGCGTAGTCGTTAACGTGACTGTGTAGTTGGCAGTAGACCGGCCCTAGCCAAATCGACCCCTCGGTGTTCCAAGAACACCGACGTGTTATTGACCGCCCCGGAAGTACGCCCACGATGAAACCATGACCACAACGTGTTTAGACCAAATGGAACGAACCCTACTTGACATGCTGGATGAAAGGTAATTCCCTTCTCATCTTTGACCGTAGGATACCCCCGATGGAAACGATAGCTTATGACAAAGGAGACCCCGTGACCCTCGACCGTGACACCGTACCTTGGCCTCGACCGCGCCACACCATGTTCTGGACTCGACCGTGCAGCGTAGTCCACTGGCCACGACGCCCCTCGATGCTCCCCCGACATGCCTTACCTCGAGTCTCCCTCGACGTCATGACTGTTGCCACCATGAACCGTTGGGACCCATGTTATCTTATCGTCGACTTACCGAGCCCCCTGGAAAGTCTCTCATTTATCTATCTATACTCACGCTATACCTAGTTCTTACGACCACCTGTATATGCACTTGTGATATAGGATCCATCCAATCTCATGCTATGGGAATGTGCTACTCCACTTATTTGGTTTGATTAGTTTTTGTGTCGCTTTATAGATCTATTCATTGTACTATTGGATGTTCGTATGTTTGTATGTGTGAGCTGAGCCTTTAAAGCTGGCTGAGTGATCGTACCTCATTTGGACGTTACGATCGCGGGACCCGTCTCGCCATGGCCGTGATGCCGAATGTAACACGACCCTTGTTAGTGTATCTTGTGGCCGTCTACGCTCTTATGCTTTTTCGTGCACAACCTCATGTATGCTTGTACCCGTTGACCACTACATATCTTGATTCTTGCGGTGACAACCGCACCGCTACAAATATAGAAATGACTTAGTGCCAGAGCACCTCGGTCGGGTACCCTACAAGTAGTTTGCGCACTTGCGTCATATATTGTGCCACTCCTTCCAATACCACATCTTCTACCATGACATGTGCGTTGGAAAGAATGAACCCTTGACTTGTATATTTGTACTCTTGATATCCCTTTTGTTAGTAAGGCTAAGGTTTATGTTGTATCTCAGGACCCCGCGCGTCGACTCGATCGACCACTTAAACACATTTCTCTAGAGATGTGCCTGAGAACATGGCATAGATATGCTGAGCTAACCCCGCTCTTCTAGGTAAAAGTGAATAACCTTGAGACTTGGTTCCCGACGTACTATGTCGTGTGGATCAAGAGGATTGTAGATCTCCAATCCTTTTGTGCTACTGCTTTTGCCATAGCGGGCAAGCCAAGGTACTTTTGGAGATAAGTCACAATAGTGTTAATCGCTCTTCTGATCAAATGACCTATGAGATAAGGCTACAAGAGCCAAACCCCATCGTTCTTTATTCGTTAGGCCCGTCCTTTGATTTCTGCCCTATTTAAATGACGACCAAATTGAAGGATGTGAGTCGTGGTGTTTGCTAAGGATAAGCCTTGGTTTCAACCCTATGACATAAAGCCGTATTGGCTTGGCCAAGACTTAAACATGCAAACCACCACCTTGTTCCTAGCTCGAGGAAATCGGACAACCACTGAGAGAGCTAAACCTTGTGTATTTTAGTGTCTCATTGGTGTTGATGGATCTTCCTACGTCCTGTTGTCTTTTCAATTATGGTGTGAGTGTTCTCTTGCCTTGTGTGTCGTTTCGTGGAGTAGCATACGATTGGACCAAGAGAGCATGGACGACAACAAGGACGACGACATGGAGTCAAAGCCAGGAGGAGACGACCTCGCTGATGGAACACCAATGAGGAATAATTAACCCTGACTACGACTACTTCGCAGGTGTCATGGCAGCACCCTCTTTTTAGAGAATCCTATTAGACATTGCAAATATGTAGACTTGCTAGCGCTTTATATTTATTCCTTTGCTAATATATTGATGCATGATACTACCTAAGCCATTATTACCTGATTGCAACTCACTCTACCACAACACCCTGCTTTGCACATTAGCTCAGTTAACCTTGCTTACTCGCCTGCTTGCTTGCATGATTCACCATTATATTATTAACTCTACTTCGTATTATATCTGGGATGTGATGCAGGTGGTGAACCCTTGGGAATGGTTTGGCGGTTGATGCCAGATTTGGTGATGGGTGAGCGTGCTGCGTGTGTGACTTGGGTGTGTGGAGGGTGAGGGTTGTGTCGACCGAGACGGAATATATAATGAGCCTGGTGCGAGTCTTGCCATGGGGCAGATCTGGATGCCCCTGTGGTGGTGAAACCTGTGGCGGGTTAAGTGGTGACTTGAGGTGGATCCGGGTGTGAGCCGCTGGTGGAGCCCGGATCAGGAGCGTGCTATGGTGGCACGGATAATGAAAACCTTTGAGAAGACATTCTGGCTTAGTCATCCTAGGTGGGGCGGAATCTGGACCACGGGGAAATACCTTTACAAGCCACTCGCTCCTTATGGACGGGGACGGTCGGACTACCTGGTAGAGCAATGCCACCCTACTGCTAGGCGAGAGAGTGCGAGGGAGGTACGGGTATGGAGTCCCACACCCTTCCGAGACGATCACGACTCCCACTTCAGGAGAGGGAACGTGACTTCATAGACTTAGCCATCCCAGACGGACTTGGGGTGTTCCAGGGCTAAGAGGTAGGGTGACATTACTCTAGGCTGGCAAGCGACCGATATCCGCCTAGGTACAACTAGCGTGCCGATGATGGCGATCTTGTGGATATTGTAGAACCTCTGCAGAGTGTATGGTTGATCGATTGATACGTTGGCCAATTCGTTGGTCGCGGACCTTTTCTCTGACCTGTGTCCGACTAGTGAGAGTTCTATTTTCTCCCTCTGGTAGGTGAGTGCCGGCCGTGAGCCTGGTGTGAGGCTGCGGGCCGTTGAGACAAGGCTGGGAGGGAGCTGGCCTCTATCGACTGAGCGATTGAGTGTGTGAGATGAGGTGATGGTGTGGTGATGTTTGGGATATGGATATGGATATGGTGGATGGATGTGGATGTGTGTATATGGTTATGTGTTAAAACTTGATAACATTATTATATTGGTTACTGCTCATGTGCTAGGATGCAAATCCATAACCAAATCTTAGGATCGCCAGATCCCTTGCTTTATCTTTTCCACTAAAGCTCATCGGTGCTAACCATGGCCTGCACACATCTGGTGGTGTGCAGATTTTCTACTTCAGAGGTACTGACTTTAGGAGGTTTCGTGCCTACGCTCAAGTTTGGTTCAGAGGATCCGGTTGATGTTGCGCTACAACAACTTTGACGAAGCCCGTGAAGAAGGAGCCTTCACTCAATAGACTTCCGCTAGAATAAACTCTGTAATAGGTGATACCCCAGTGATGTAATGTTTATAAAGATGTAATACTACGATGTATGACTGTGGTATCGACTGATATATGATAATATGATAAGATCAGTTCTTGGTTTTGTCATATTATAACTCATTCTGTGGATTTTTTCTTTGCGGAAAATTGAGGATGTTTCAGTTGGTATCAAAGTCATACTTGACCTTAGGACGAAGCCTCAGAACCCAAACATTAGTATAGAAGCCAAACATCTCGTCTAATAACTGCGGTCACTTGTTTCTTTCCCCGCCTTGACTTCTGCTACTTACTAACACTCTTACCCTGGAAAAGCTGTCCAAAAAAGAACATACTCCATGACTGCCCACGCTAAACGGTAGATGTGTGAGACTTGAAGGATTAGAGAGTGTTGACACTGGTTATCTATCAAAATTAAAGGATAAATATATATGAAAAGGGCATGAATTCAATCACCAATAAAGGTTTTGGGTTTTAATTGACAATATTCCACGAGTTTTGGTGAATTGTGATTCTGCAGGGACTAAACAGGAAAACCAGCACTGATTACTTCTCCTAGAAGGAAACCAACGGAAGATTATAGAACCGACACGTCAGGAATACTCCAGAAGAACCTAGAGGACACCAGAGGACACCACGAGGCGGGACACCGCGAGAGGCCGCCAGGTGGGACCGACCGGTCCCACCCTAAGACCGGTTTGTCTCCCCCTGGGCCCGCTGGACTTCGACTTTTGGAAGCTTCCTCCACCACCTTTGAGGATCCATCTCAGCCCTACGTGAAGTCGATTTGATCTAACGACCGCGGTTGATCCCTCGGGGCTATATAAACAGGCCCACAGGCCCAAGGGAAGATCAAATCCGTCTTCAGAAAAGACAACGCCTCATTTAGAAACCCTAGAAGAGACTTCAAAAGCCAGCTTTCAAGTAGAAGACTAGTTACCCCTCTAGTTTAGGTTTAGAACCTAGTCTTATACTAGAACTAGAAGAGAGAGAGAGAGGAAGAGATCAAGAAGGAGCTCTGGCCTGTCGGATCAACTTCTTCATCTTGTACCTGCGGATTCAAGTTCATTTTCATCTTGCTTCAGCGATTGTTTCGGTAATCAACGTCTATATTTAAGTTTGAGCCATTGTTCTTATTATTCTTAAGGTTTATGACTCTCTTTTGAGTACTTTAATTCTATGTTGCTCTAGAGTTAGAGTAGTTGGATAGTGTAAGCGTGGTGCTTAGACTTGATAGCTCATAATGCCTCCTATAACGCCGGTAGTAGTGGTTGTTCGCAAGGGTGACTCTTATAGCCTTGTTGATTCTTCTATAGTCCACTTACCCGTGTGTAGGCTCGGTAGGATTATACATTTGCATAAAAGACTCATACTCTGTTTGTGACCTTTTATGGCAACTTCCCCACTAAGAATAATATAAACATGTCACTCTTAAATTGGAATTAGACAGCCTTAATGGTCCCCTCTATACTTCTAGATTCTCCATCCTTGTTAGCTACTCAGGAGTTATACTTCAAGACTTAACATTATCCGTTCCTTTGGGTTCGATATTAAAACTGGGTTACTCTGGTGAAGTGCTACATCGGTAGATTTTATCTATGCACTTGCGGATAAAGTAGAGTGTGCGTTAATTTATACCAACAAGCATTTCTGGCGCCGTTGCCGGGGAACGGTAGATCATCTTAAGTCTTAGTTTAACCTTGTATTATACTTTTATCTTTTTCTTTTCTGTCCCAGTCTTTTCATTATTTTTGTGTTCATTCTTGCAAATGTTGTTTTGAATTCCACTCTTATCTATCACTACCCCATGAGCGCAAGCTATAACCAGTAGAATCCTTACAACCTATCATAACATCTGGTTATTAGCTACGCCTACATTCCCACTGCACTTCCTTCTGTAATGAGCATAGAAATATAATTATGAAATTATTCCTTTGGGTATTCTTGTCACTAACCTTTCCAGGTCTGGAGCAGAAAAGAACGAAGGAACAACAAACACAAGGTATGCCCAACCAATCACCATGTAACATTGAATTACATTCATCCAATCATGATTTGCAAAATCCAAGCTTGGGGATGGACTTTCTAAGAGCATCTCTTGCCGTGTTTCTATGTTGGTTATCCCTACCTTTAAGATATGCTCATATACTAATCATGCTCTTTCATCACCATCTGAATAAATCTCTATAATACTTTCATGCTACCCTCATTCGCTATATTATATGTTTAGGTTTGGAGTACTTTCATACATCTCTTAAATTAAGCATGGTACCTAGTTTAGGAGTGGTGATCTTGATTTCAAAGGCTTTTAATTTAAGCAATTAAGTTAAAATGCCTTCCTAGATCAAATTAGACATGGTGTCTAGGTTGATTTTTGAGCCGATAGTATGCTATAGTGGATGTTGGATATTTTGTTGGACTAACCCCTGCAGGGAAACTTTCAATATCAATTTGGGAAAGTCCAGGAGATGAACTCACACTGGAGATGAAGCAAGGCGTACAATGAACTTCAACAACTCTTGCACAATGAAGACTCAGCTCATTCATCATGGATGAAAGAACCGTGAGTATCAAAGTTTATTTATTTTGTCTTCTACTGCAAGTTATCTTTTGCCTGGAATCATGTTAAAAGTGCAGCCAACACAGGAAATACTAGTCTATGCTAAAGTAATCCTAAAAACTTCTTTTTATTAGCATAGATGCAAAATACATAAGTTGTGGATAATAACCCATGCTTCAAATTCTTGCAATCCTTCGAGTATATGTCCACTAACATTATGCAGGAGAGAGATTTTTGTTCATCCATGGTTTGTTCTTGTTGACACCAGAATTTGGCAAAGTACTAGCTGAGACTATTAAAAGCCAATCATGGAGAATTAAAAGCAAAGCAGCAGTCCAAGGTGTGCACAAAGTTGTACGAGCATCAGACATTATGCATCTACTAGCTCCAAGGAGGTGATGACATCAAGTTTTACACTAAGGAGATGAGGCCAGCATGCACCTACAGTAATTAGAAAAAACAAAGTTGTCGTATCCAAAGAGGAGGTCCAGGTTGATCACGTATTGGACTTTTCACGAACGAGTCGGAGGAAGCTTCATTGACCAGGACTCTACAGATGGAAAGTTAGAGTCTATGTATCTTAATGTTTCCTTTTATATCTTCTTAGGCAAGGACTTTTAGGACTCTTATTCACCCAGGGTATAAATATAAACCCTCGGCCATTGTAAAGCCAAAATCCAATCAATCAATCAAACACATCGGCCACCGGCCAAAACCCTAGGAGTAGGAGTAAGGTAGAACTCGGCGGAAACCTTCAACCAGGCAGGGCTGCATCGGCTAGACCGACCTCCGGTTTGCTTGTAAGTTTCATCAATGGCTCGTGTTATTTTTCAATAAGGCTGTATTTGGCATCGACCAAACTCTTGTTTAGCTATGACATGGGTTAGTTATCGGTTCGAGTTCGTTTTTTGTAAGAGTGTCTTGACTCTGATCAATCTCTTGCTTTAGTCGATCTTAACCAGTTATCGGCTCTATTAGTTTTGGCAAGCTAATAGATTCATCAAGTTATCGATGTTGTTTATGCTTTAATGTTTTTCTTTAGATTTAAACAATATCTTTCCCAATCAAGATTGACAAACTAGCTTAAGCTTAAATGTTATTTAGTTTCGGCTATCCAAAGGTTTCACTGTGACGGAACCTCCTGGATTATTAGGGCCCACGTGTACCTGTCCTTGTCCTACAGACCTCGGACAGACATACACTGTGCCCAATAGCCCAAAAGACCAACCACGTGTCATCGGGTAACCCGACTCATCCACATTTCCTTACATTCCCAGGATCATTGCAAGAGTCATTGCAGTATTACAACATTTCACAAATAATATACATCAGAGATAAAAGTGCGGAAGTATTACACCATAAGTTTTACAAACCAGTTGTTCAAACTCACGTCGTTATTACAAACCATAGTTTTAATTTACCCTAGGTAGTGGAAGTAGCATTAATAAAACTGTATAACACACAAACAACCCCGCCTAAGGGTTGCATTACTCGTCCCCGGACACGTCCTCCTCAACGACTGTCACGCAACAAGCCTCAAAGCAAGGCTGCTCGTGCACGCCACCTGCAACAGGGGTTTAACAAACCCTGCGTACAATGGTACTCAACAAGGCTGACCCGACAAGAGAAGAGAAGAAACAGGTATGCTGGCTTGGGCAGGCTCAACAGAATTTTTCATTTGCATAAAAGCTTACTAAAATAGTTCTAGATTCAAATTTTACTTAATCATCTAAGTACTTGGTAAGAACTGAAAGTAAATCATTAGTGAGAGATCATCATCATTCTTTCTTAAACAAGTTCCATTTTCATTCTACGGTGCGGGTCGAAAGATTGAGTCTCCTTAACCGAGGAGCACGACGATACGAACCGATTTAACCAGATCTGGGAGTTTTCCACGACCATACGATATATGTAGACCCTCGATCACACATATATCAACCCCAACCTCGGATCCTCCAAACAAGACCGGGTCCGCGCCACCCGAGAGTACTTGTACACCTCCAATCCGGGACTTTAACCCACGAGGGTAGCTAGTACTCCCGCCATCTCTCCACTCCCAGTGCGTGATTAGCCGTTCTCATTTAAGAACCACCAAGGCAGGGCTTACCGTAGCATATGATCGGTACTTCATAGTTTCTCAATCTAGCAGGCCAACAACGGTTAACCCTAATCCGACACATCCGGGTCACCCTACACCAACCCAAGGTTCGATGTATGTGCCTGTCTGGTCTTAACCATCATTCTTTCTCATTATCATTCCAAAACGATAAGTATCAAAACATTTATCGGAAGCATGAGAAAGCAAGGCTGAGCATTTCTATCATTTGCATAAAGCAGGTATCAAGGAATGATATATCGATAACAAGGTTGATCATGCATCAACAGGTTTAAAGCATTTATTTGATAAACATTTAATGCATCAGGTTATCGAAAGTAAGTGTAATTGTAAATCCAAAGAATTGGTTAAATGAACCGGGGCTTGCCTTCGTTGACTGGAAGAGTCTGGAATTCCTGGTAATCCGGATCAACTGGATACTCTGAAGCTTCCGGACTAACCTCGATCGGACACTCGACCACTTCAGAAGCTATACGATAATAGAGTGCATGCTTAATGAGATGCTCATGTCATGATTATGGTAAAGATAGAAATTTTCTAAGCTATAAACATTGATCTTGCAACACTTTCCATCACGGTACAGTTGCAAACTAACAAAGCCAAATTGTATAAACATACAGGGTTTCAAGCAGCAGATCAAGATAATTCACTTATCTTAACCTTTTAAAACTACTCTAAAGAACTTGGGTTTTATGTTTTATAACATTATTTAACCATAAAGAAAGCAATTTTAATTAGTCGAAAATAAGTTGTGCAGCAAACTATGTTCAAATTAGTTCAAACTTGGTACACAAATTGGTTATGATTCAAACAGTGCACAAAATAAATTTCAGCATTTTTGGAGTTAAACTTGATTTTATAAAAATCATTGAATCCTTATTCAAGAATTAAGAGGCATAATTTTTACTGTAAAACAAAATACAGAAACATGCCCATTTTATATTTTTAAAAAAACAACACATTTCATAGAACATGTACAAACTTTTTCATGATTTTTGGATCAACAGATTAATTCATACAAAAATAACAAATCCAGCATTAGTATGTTCAAAACAGAAAATAGATTAAAACGTTTTAAAAACACAAAACCTCTACTGGGCCGAAACTGGCCCGATCGGCCCATCCCGCACGCAAGGCGGCCCAACGCGGGCCTGCCCGCGCCTGCACAGCCAAACATGCAGAAAAGCCCTCTGGCTTTAACAAAACTACAACCAAGTCCTTGACACTATTTGGCACTATTCAACTGAGTCTACGAGTTTGCACTTAGGCCCTCGAGTTTTATCGAATTCTTGTCGACACGTCCCCGACTCCATGGCTGACAGCGGCGAGCTTCGGCTCGCGCACGCCGGAGCATCTGGACCTCCTCCGGCCAAACCAACCAGCTCAGCACCTTCCCCTTCACCTCACGACTTCAAAGAACCCTCAAACTCCCTCCCTCGACCTCTCTCTCTACCCCGGCAACGACACAGGCGGACGCGGCGGCACGGCGGCGGCACGCCGGCCAACTAAGAGCTCTACCGAGACTATGGACGTGCGCATCAGCACCAGGGGCTCACCATGACTCTAGCGGGCTTGGTCTCCGAATATGATGCGGCTCCGAACGGTGAGGACGACGACAACAGCGGGTTCCAGCGGTGCGGCTCGACGGCGACGACCTGTTCCGGCTGATACAGGGGAAGATAAGGTCAAAGACCTGGCGTTAGAGCATCAGGAAGAGATAAGCAAGAGAGAACGAGGCTCAGGTGAGGATGATAGAGCTCCGAGCGTGCTGACCACGGTGGCGGTGTCGATGGTGGTGCCTGGAACCGGAGATGAAGAAGACGACCACGCCGGGCGGTTGCGGGGGTGAGCGAGGCTACGACCTAGCTCTACGGCTCCGCAACGACGAGGCGAACACGGTGACGCGGTTGAACTGGACGGACGAGCGCTTACATGGCCGGCGTAGCTGGGCACAGAGACGGCGGCGACGGCGAGCGAGCAGAGGAGAAAGCGAAACGCGGAGCTTCTGTGGGACGATAGGGGTGAAGAAGAGGGCGGCGACGTGAAGAACTCGTGCACGCAGCTACCAAGCAGCTCGCTGGCGCGACGCATGCGCCCCAGCGCGAGCACGGCCCGGGCGGAGCAGCTCGCTGGCGAGCTTCCAGGCGCTTCCCCCCTTTGCACTGTTCCTTGCTCTCTCCCCCCTTTCTGAAATTTCAAAATTAG
Organism: Coix lacryma-jobi var. lacryma-jobi; assembly: GCA_009763385.1. Lineage (NCBI taxonomy): Eukaryota > Viridiplantae > Streptophyta > Magnoliopsida > Poales > Poaceae > Coix > Coix lacryma-jobi. Next base: position 62,897,646 of record CM019825.1, read on the forward strand.
TTTTGAAATTTGAACTGCACTTCAAATTTTGCCAAAATATGAAATGTAGAGTTTGAAAAGTTGTACAACTTTGCTTTAACACCCCATGGCTGATTTCAAGTGGAAATAACTCAAATGGATCAAAACAGTTCAAATCCATTTCAAATTGAAAATTTAAAAAGGGGACAGAGCTAGGGTTTTGTAGTAGAAGCAAAATTACTTTTGATTTTGCATTGACACTTGAAAATTGGTCAATGTATGAAAGGTTCCTTTTGAAATTCTCTACAACTTTGATGTAGATCTCAAACTCAGACCTCAACTAGTTCTTGATATGCAAGTTTAAAGTCAAAAAGGGACCATTTTTAGGGTTTGAATAGATTTAAAAATTACTTTAAATTTTGTACAGAAACTTTGAAAACTTTGAATACCAAAGTTGTACCTCTTCTCAAGATCTACCAAAAAGCTTTTAGGGTCAACCCCTAATTATGCATAGATTTTGAGTTAACCAGAAAGGGCTAATTAACTTATATAGGAAATTAAATGATTTTCCCATATTTAAGCTAGATGAATTTTGTATTCTTTTGAAATGTTGAACTTGGTTTCATGCCTTTACATGACATTAGTCAAATAGGAATGAACACAAGTTATTTCATAATGACATTCCAAATTAGGGTTTTGAGCTACCTCACAAGCATTAACAAAATGCTCACACATTAGGAATTAAACTCATTTTAGTGAATGCATCTCAAGGTGAGCTAGCACATGATGCTATGGAATGGAATGCTTATGATGGCATGATAAAATTTTATTCATGTAAACACCTGAGGTGTTACATTCACACGCTTATACCAAAGAAAATAGTCGATCTAAGCCTCTCATCGACTATTTTGTCAATCTTGATTATTACATGCTGTGCGTTCTAGATATCTGATAAAATCATGGTTCGATCTAAGAAAAAAGTAGATTTGATCCGGCATGTGTATTACGACTGTATTTCCAAACCCCACTGATATACATGATAGATTAGATTTATTTGATCATAGACTAAATCGTGGTTTTATCGGATAGATCTTGTTCGTGCTTCATGGATCCTGTATCGGCTAAAATAGCTGATCCAGTCAAGCTTTCACGAATAGCAATTACATGTACTTCTCAAAAAGGAGGGGACAATCTAGTATGATGTGTTATTTTCATTGAAGCCCGTTGGCCTTCTAGAACAGGTTGAGATGAATCTAATACATTATTACGAAGGAGCTTTAGTTAAGACTGCCGGCCTTCTAGACCAGTCTTAATTGGGTTCTGAATATCCAATGCTTTAGTAGGATTTACATGTACGAGCTATATCCTTAGATTATGATCGTTAACATATATATAGATCTTTACTTCACTCATATGTTTAAACTCTTTGGCTTTTCTTGTTCTAAATGCTTTCTTTACATATACAATAGCTGTTTCGCTTACAATTTTGTCAATGCTTTAATCATCTCTTGAGAGTTGACTTTGTAGTCAATGTCCTGTATCAATGGCTATATCGGAGCCATATAATTTGGAACTGTCTGGCATCAAACTGGCAGGTTTCATGACTTGACATCTTCTTCTTGTCCTTGTCAATTACAGGTCAAATTGACTGGCACGCCTCGGAGTCATTTTCACCAAGACCAGCTTCTTCCTTGGAGGTTCAGGAGATCAGGACCCTTGCTCCAGACGGTCTCTGAGGGCCTTGTGATGTGCTTGATGTTTGAAGATACAATTTTTAGCGTCAACACAATTTTGGCATGCCCAGTGGGACACGACAGATTCATTCAGGACTCCACAACAATTCGACAACAACTCCATCATTGGGGTTACCATGGAAGATCTTTCTGATGAGCAAAAGGAACTGATCAAGAATAGAATTAAAGATTTCACTGAAAAGTGTTTGATGTCCTTCGGCAAAACTCGTAACACTGTGATCCAGAAGATGATACTTCCAAGAGTACTGCTGCATGGACAAGCAGATCATGTTCCTGAAGCTGAGAGAAGAGTGTTGGAGGAAGTTGTGCACAAGATCATTAATGAAGCTATCAATAATCACAATGAGGTGCTTGCAAGAACAATAGACAACACTTTGAAGATTGTTTTGGTTGGATTTCCGCATCAACAACAAGGCCCTGTATACTTCAACCAGCCAAAGACAAACAATGGAGAGCGTGTTAATGGAGATGGAAGTGAGGCTAGTCCATCACAACAATCATCAGGTGGAAGTGGGAATAAGTTCAATACTACTGGAATTATTCCAATGTTGGCACAGAAAATAGTTTCATCTGCTCCAAGATTCACCAGAGGGGTGGACTATCACTTTGATTCAAGTGGTCAACCTCAGATCAATGCCAACTATGCATATTGTTTTACACCTGTTACAGCTTACCAAGTTTGGGGGGCACCTAATTCAACTGCTAATTGTAATGCTGATAATACTGACCAGATAGCGTTCATGGTAGCCGATATGCTAGAGGAACAGTTCGGTCTTAAGAAGAGTCAGACCAAGACGTACAATCTACCTTATCCAGAGTGGTACAATAGAGTGACATTGCCACCTTATTGGAAGATGCCTGATTTTTCCAAATTCACTGGGTCTGACAACATCGGCACGATGGAGCACATAGGTAGATATTTAACTCAGTTGGGAGATGCTGCAACTGAAGAAGTCCACAGGATCAGATGCTTCTCTTTATCATTATTCGGTCCAGCATTCACCTGGTATTCATCATTGTCCAAAGATTCTGTTCAACGCTGGGAGGATCTAGAGGGTAAATTCCATGCACACTTTCATAATGATAGTAGTGGAAAGGATCTTGCTGATTCGGTTAGCGTAAGGATGAGGAATAATGAGTCTGGCTTGGATTACCTTCAGAGATTCAGACAGACCAGGAGTATGTGTTTCTCGTTGACTCTTCCTGACTGCCAGTTGGTGAGATTGGCTATTCAAGGGATGCAACCATACCTAAAGGAAAAGTTAGTTGGGGCTCAAATTGAAAATCTTGGAGTCCTAGCACAGAGGGTGTCTTTGCTGCCTGATCATACACAACAAACTCAGCGCAAAGATAACCGATTTTGGAAGGGTGTTAACATAGCTGATTGTTATGATTCGGCTCTTCAGTATAAGTATGAAGATGATACAAAGATTGATGCCAATAAGTGGAATTTGGGTAATAAGCAAGTGTTCATCAATCATCCATGGGGCAAGGCCCAAGATAACTTTGATTTTGACACTTCCATGGCAGACAAGATTTTCTACTATTTGTTGAGCAAGGGTCATATCAAGTTATTGCACAAGGAGTTGCTCAGTCCTAAGGAAAGGAGGGGTAAGAAGTTCTATAGAATACATAATTCAGTTACCCACTCTACTAGTAAATGCAAGGTTTTCAAGAGTCAATTCCGAAAAGCCATTGAATCTGGAAAAAATGGCTTTCGAGAAGGCTAGGAAGATGAGAATAGAAACAGATCCTTGCCCTATTGTTATGGCTGGAATAGTGGTGCCTAAGGGCAAAGTGAAATTTTTTACTTCTGCAAATGCCAGGGAAGAGGAGTCGATCGATTCTGAGCTGCAAATGACTGCCCAAGAGTATCAGAAAATTAAGGAAAGACAGGGAAAACATGAGAATCGATTAAATCAAGTTGAGTCATCCAGGATGGGTGAAGGACGTCCTCATATTACGTCTCGGATTTTTTTGAATAAATGGCAAAGGGAGAAGGAAAAGAACCACAGGAGGTGGATGGAAGAGCAAGAACATCGGAAGATGCTTGAAGAAGAAAGGTATGAGAAAGAACAAATTGAATCACATTGGAATTGTCCTTTCTTCATGCATTGTTGGAACGAAGGTTTGAGATTGTCTACCAGGACTAATTGTCCAGAATGCAGTGAATAATATTGGCAGTATAGGCAGTCGAGAGACAACCGTCGATCTATACATGAAAGATTAAAGTTTGAAAGAACAAATTGGCGTATAAAAAATATAAACGTCCATGATCGGCTGAGAGTAAGAGTAGCTGATCAGAGCCATGAGCATGCTTGGCAAGAAGGACAATGGTGTTCAGGTGGTCTTACCAGAAGCCAGAAGCGTTGGGTTCAGAGGTTGAAGAATGATGAGATTCAGAGGAAGAAACCCAAAGTCTGGCAGGTGAAACAGACAGCCGATAAGAGAGAACCATCGGCTAATGTGTCTACTTTGTTTAATGTTGCCTACTGAGTTCAGACCTACTGACAAACAAGAAGAGTCAGAGGATGAGGAAGAAGTAGCTCAGTGGATCTATCAAGAAGAAGGAGCTACATTTCAAAAGCCTAAAAAAGCATTCCCACTTAAAGGATTTATACTTAAAAGGATTTGTTGATGGGAGACCTCTGAGCAGAATGTTAGTTGATGGAGGAGCAGGTATCAATTTAATGCCATATGCTACATTTAGAAAACTCAGGAAGACCGCAGAAGACCTAAGTCAGACCGACATGATGTTAACAAACTTTGTTGGGAATGTATCGGCTACTAAGGGTGCCTTATGTGTTGAGTTAACGGTTGGCAGCAAGAGCTTACTTACCACCTTCTTTGTAGTCGATACAAAGGGTTCGTACAGTGTGCTTTCGGGAAGAGATTGGATCCATGCTAATTGTTGTGTTCCATCTACCATGCATCAAAATGTGATACAGTGGATCGGAGACACCATACAGGTGATACCAGCTGATTCAACTGTGAGTATTGCATATTCTGACCCTAATGATTGGAACTTTGACAATGTGGATTGCTTTTCTGGGAAGGTGCATAAAGGAAGTTTCATCAAGATGTTTGATGATGACCAACAGCCAATCCAAGCAGTCGACTTTAAAAAATATATATTTGATGGATTATTCAGTCAATGAGGACGAAGGCAAGATGAGTAAAGGCTTTACATCGGCCGATGAAGTGGAAGTTGTTGATATTTAAGCCAAGGCCGATGTATAAGTTAGGTTCTGATTTTAAACAAGAATTTATTTCTGTTATGACTTGTTGAGCTAGCCAATAGCCGATACTAAGGTATCGCTTTTAGAATAAAAATAGCCAATAAAGCACGGGGGGCTAGTGAACTGCTAGTGATCATTGATGAAAAGAGACTATCAGCCAAAAATTGTTAATAGCGCACAAACAATCGGCTCCGACTATTAAAAGGCCACCACCACTCGGACTACATCGGTGGCAACCAGAGATGCCATGGGCTGCCAAAGGTCGCCAAGATGGTCATGGAGCACACTGGAATAACCAAGTTCAGAATGGGAAGCGTGTTTTCGATTATGAGGTACATGCCCCTCTATGCTTGGGTCATATATTCTTTATTCCTTGTTTTTTTTCTACCACTTGTGAACAATTTATCATAAGGAAAGCATGTCGTCTAAGTAGTTGATGAGTGTGATATGGTATGATGAAAGGAACCTTACTTCTTTATGCGAAGTACTTGGGAATTTTTCTTATAAAAACTTAAAATCAATAGCTTGTCTCCTCAATGATGTTGATTTTCCTACCAGAGCCATATACATACTTTTAGGATGCAAACCATCCACATATGCTACTTGCTTTTGTATTGGGTTTTGTCAAACTGTTGTAACCCTTGTTGAGAGATTTATCATACTTCTAAGATCAAGATCACATACACTCACCTATTAAATGCTAACTCCAACATTAAGGGTTACGCAAGACATATTTTTTCCATCCACTAAATGCTCCAGCTTGTATCTTGATTCTCTTTAAAATTCATATGCCAAAGAGAGTGTGGGCTATATTAAAAAAAGAGAGAGAGAAAAAAGGAAGCATGCCAAAGAGCATGATAAAAGAGAGAGAGAAAAATGGGTACTCCGATACTCGCCAAAAAGAGAGAGAAAACAATGGGTACTCCGATACTCGCCAAAAAGAGAGAAAAACAATGGGTACTTAGATACCCGTCAGTGAGAATAAAATAGCCTATACTCTCAGAAGCATTTTAAGAGAAAAAGAGGGTCACGATCAAAGGAGTAAAAATATATATTCCATACACATGCACATCTTGGTCTAAGATTATGACACTTCTCTTCGTGGATCCGGGGTTTGACTTTACGATATATGCAAGGTAAGTATGCAGCATATTTTATTCCTACCTGAACTCTATATAAGATTTTAGGATGAAAAAAGATGGAAAGCTATGTTTTCAATTTAAAAATCTAACCTTTGGAAGATGATATATCTCAAAGCTATGTTTTCAATTTAAAAATCATTTGGGGAGCAAAGCTATGTTTTCAATTTAAAAATCTTTCAAAACTCCAAGTTTTCTAAGCTGAAGAAGTAAGGATGACTGGATTCTAATCTGTTCTATTCTTCAACCACCCAAGATGATGTGATAGACACTTCAAAGTTCACATGTGAAGGTAAGGCTAGGAATAAGGTAATATTGTTGCCGATAAAATTACTCAGTTTCTTAGAAGAAGAGGATCGGCTAAAAGTTATTATCAATATTGAAAGCCGATGCGGATTTTTTTCAAGAAAAGCCGATGGAGCCTTCAAATATTGTGATCAAATGTCATCAAGAAAAGAGGACCATCAGACTAAAATAATTCGAAGCATGAAGAATTCATACTCCGAACTCGAGGGGCCTGTGTTGACACCAGAATTTGGCAAAGTACTAGCTAAGACTATTAAAAGCCAATCATGGAGAATTAAAAGCAAAGCAGCAGTCCAAGGTGTGCACAAAGTTGTACGAGCATCAGACAATATGCATCTACTAGCTCCAAGGAGGTGATGACATCAAGTTTTACACTAAGGAGATGAGGCCAGCATGCACCTACAGTAATTAGAAAAAACAAAGTTGTCTTATCCAAAGAGGAGGTCCAGGTTGATCACGTATTGGACTTTTCACGAATGAGTCAGAGGAAGCTTCATTGACCAGGACTCTACAGATGGAAAGTTAGAGTCTATGTATCTTAATGTTTCCTTTTATATCTTCTTAGGCAAGGACTTTTAGGACTCTTATTCACCCAGGGTATAAATATAAACCCTCGGCCATTGTAAAGACAACATCCAATCAATCAATCAAACACATCGGCCACCGGCCAAAACCCTAGGAGTAGGAGTAAGGTAGAACTCGGCGGAAACCTTCAACCAGGCAGGGCTGCATCGGCTAGACCGACCTCCGGTTTGCTTGTAAGTTTCATCAATGGCTCGTGTTATTTTTCAATAAGGCTGTATTTGGCATCGACCAAACTCTTGTTTAGCTATGACATGGGTTAGTTATCGGTTCGAGTTCGTTTTTTGTAAGAGTGTCTTGACTCTGATCAATCTCTTGCTTTAGTCGATCTTAACCAGTTATCGGCTCTATTAGTTTTGGCAAGCTAATAGATTCATCAAGTTATCGATGTTGTTTATGCTTTAATGTTTTTCTTTAGATATCTTGCCGAATCAAGATTGAGAAACTAGCTTAAGCTTAAATGTTGTTTAGTTTTGGCTATCCAAAGGCTTCACACGCTTATACCAAAGAAAATAGCCGATCTAAGCCTCTCATCGACTATTTTGTCAATATTGATTGTTACATGCTATGCGTTCGAGATATCTGATAAAATAATGATTCGATCTAAGAAAAAAGTAGATTTGATCTGGCATGTGTATTACGACTGTATTTTCGAACCCTACTGATATACATGATAGATTAGATTTATTTGATCATAGACTAAATCATGGTTTTATCGGATAGATCTTGTTCGTGCTTCATGGATCCTGTATCGGCTAAAATAGCCGATCCAGTCGAGCTTTCACGAATAGCTATTACATGTACTTCTCAAAAAGCATGGGACAATCTAGTATGATATGTTATTTTCATTGAAGCCCGCCGGCCTTCTAGACCAGGTTGAGATGAATCTAATACATTATTACGAAGGAGCTTTAGTTAAGACTGCCGGCCTTCTAGACCAGTCTTAATTGGGTTCTGAATATCCAATGCTTTAGTAGGATTTACATGTATGAGCTATATCCTTAGACTATGATCGTTAACGTATATATAGATCTTTACTTCACTCATATGTTTAAACTCTTCGGCTTTTCTTGTTCTAAATGCTTTCTTTACATATACAATAGTTGTTTCGCTTACAATTTTGTCAATGCTGTAATCATCTCTTGGGAGTTGACTTTGTAGTCAATGTCCTGTATCAATGGCTATATCAGAGCCGTATAATTTGGAACTGTCTGGCATCAAACTGGCAGGTTCCACGATTTGACGTCTTCTTCTTGTCCTTGTCAATTACAGGTCAAACTGACTGGCACGCCTCAGAGTCATTTTCACCAAGACCGGCTTCTTCCTTGGAGGTTCAGGAGATCAGGACCCTTGCTCCAGACGGTCTCTGAGGGCCTTGTGATGTGCTTGATGTTTGAAGATACAATTTTGAGCGTCAACGGGTCTAAACATTGAAGATCCAAAACCCAAACCATAGACACACAAACCTACTCTCAGATCACAAATGGTGCTAGCCTAGCTTTGAGTCTTGCTTGGGTGCTGATGACAAACAGGATGCAACTTACCTCGTATGAGACAACCTATGCCTGCAATCATCATTGTCCAAAACATCAAGACAAGAAGTGGGAAGTTATCCTCTTTTCTAATCAAGAGCTAGCTTGGGAGACAAGATGGTACCACTACAACAATAGTAAGATCTACAAATCCAAAACATGAACATGTTGTTTGAGAATCCATCTACATCACAAGCTAGCCTGGGAGAGATAATTCTGTTGTCTAGATGTGTTTTACAATCAAAGGGAGGAAGGAGAAACTTAGCTTCAAGAAATATTGATCTCTTACTCACCACTGTGATCAGTACAAACCACTAGATGCTGCCCAGTCAAGAAGAGGAGTATGATCCACCACTCATTCTTGGAAGATCGTTCTTGAACACCATCAATGTTATCATCTTTGCCGGACCTGGAGAAGTCAACTCTTGGATCTTTTGCTGATTCTTCAACAACTACATCACTTATGAGCAGCCAAAGAGAACCAAGAGAAGACATCAAGGGAAGAACCAACTTCCAAGAATTGAGGAGGGCATTGTGAAGGATGAAGCCACTACACCACAAGAACTAGAAAATGGAGAGATAACACCTAAGCCAGCAAATCAAGAAAAACAGCCGATAAGATCTCCATCATCTAGACACTGTTGAGAGAACAAGTCTCAGTTGTGACATTTCAAGACAAAAGACTCTCATGAAGGCACTCGAGTAGCAGCTCTAAATTCAAGTCTCTTGCCAACCCAATGATTAAAGGAAAACAAGAAAGGTTGACAACAGAGGAATGCGGAACTGTCCCTACATCCTCATAGTACAGAATTAATAAAAGAAAGAGAAAGGATCCTAGTCAGCATACTCGAGGAACAATGCGCCTTCACTAATAAGTCAACACAAGAGAAGGAAGGTCAATACCTCTAAAGATGATTCCACTGTGATCTTCCTCCTCTCAAGCATACTGTGAGACAAGCAAGAGAAGACAAGCCAGCTAGACAAGAGAAGCTTCCACAAGGTGGTTCGACACATCACTCTTCAATCACAAAGTAACATTTTAAGATAAGTAACCATCACTTTAAAAGCTTCTTCTTGATTCTAGTATAAACATAAATAAAGAACAAAACATGTTTAAGTTGCACCTCACTTGATCCAACCAAATCAACTCAACCTGTTCAGTCCTTTGATCATTATTCCTAGCTTTACTCTCTTGAATCTCACTGTCTTAACTACATGAGCTAAAATGTTGTGCATCTAACCTTTGGAAGATGATATATCTCAATCATGAAAAGATCGACACTTTATGCATAGATTATCCTTCCTTGGGTTAAGTAATTTGATCTATTAAATATTTTAAGATGCTACTTTCTGCGAATACATGGGTGTATGCCGAGTCTCTGAGTGATGAGTGATTGTCAACTGGGATGATGCGCATGTTCTTTGGCTTGTGTTGTGCAGGTGTCGAGCACGGATACAGTGATCAAAGGCAAGCTAAAGGTCAAGTAGAGACGTACCGTGCCGATGGACCGAGAGTGGCAAAGGGCGGACGTGAGGCTTGGACTGAGGGACCGGTGGCCCGAGGATCAGCTGTGGTGGCTGACAGCCTGGGACAGCGACGAGCGAAGACTTGCGGTCATGTGTTGCGTGAGTCGAGGGCTTGGGGACACGTGTTGGTGGACGGGGTGCACGAGCGGTGCATCCCCTCTACAGTCTCGGTTTGGTGGTAGAGCCAGAGAAAAACCATCGGGTGGACGGTTTCCAGGTTTGGGCCTCAAAACCTGGGCGCGGATGGTTTCCGAGTTTGGCCACAAAACTCGGGCTGAGGACAGTTTCCAGGTTTGGGCCTCAAAACCTGGGTGCTGCGGGTTTGCTGAGTTTGGGCCTCAAAACTCAGGCCTTGGATGGCTGGTTTCCCGGTTTGGGCCTCAAAACCGGGGGTTGGCTATGAAGGCTGGTTTCCCGGTTTGGGCCACAAAACCGGGGGTGCGACGTCCAGGAAAAGGACAAGCAGAGCGGTGGCGGCACGTGGCGGCGATCGGTGAGGTTGCATTGAGGCAACGCTACCAGTTGTGCGGGCGTGGCCGTCAGATCACCACCTACCCGAGTTGGTCTAGAATAACCATAGGGTTTAGCTGGTTCGCTCTGTAATTAGTTGAGGGGTAGAGTAGGAATTAGAAATTAGGATAAGTAGAGGGAGACACCCTCCTCCCATTCTATCTCAGTCATTTGCTATTTTGCCTTCTAGGTTTTCCTGCTCTCCCTCTCCCCTGCTATAGCGAACTGAGATCCACAGAGAAGAGAACAATACCTCTGTGTTCGTAAGATTTAGAGGAAGTGAGACCATAATCTCACTATTGTAGCGTGTGGTAGCCACACGGTTGCAAATTTGTGGTTGTGATTCGCATTTTGTTCGTGTTCTTTGCGGGTTTCTTTTCTCCATGTTTTTCCCGTTGATCGATCTCTCTACTTGGTGCGTGTTTTGCAAATCCGTTTGAACCAAGTTGTTCTAGATCGTGAGGCACTTGTTTCCACTGAAGGAATTATCCTCTAACCTCACGAGCTAGTAGATCGGTCGTTTTTCGTTTCGGGTCAAGTTTTCTCCCTTCCCCCGAATTTCTTCGATTCATCGATTTGGAGATAGGTTCGAGCCATTATCTCTTAGAGATAGCTCACTATCCTCCTTATGACTCATCTCTCCAAGTTTGAACCCTAGAGGTTTTGTTTTGGGAGAGTTTGAATCGATTCGGTGGATGAACAGTGGGATTTCGGGGTGACCGGACGCTGGTGTCGGGGCGACCGGACGCTTGATCAGAGTCTGGTCGATGAAGTTTTGACTTATGCATTTTCTGTTAACTTGACCGAACGCTGGTTCTATGGAGTGATCGAACTCACCGACGTTACTGTTCACCTGAGCTTTTGCTGTTGACCGGACGCTCTGCTCAGGACCGGACGCTCCCTGTCTGTGAGTCCGGTCAGGAACAGAAAGGTTCCAGAAATGTTTTCACTTGACCGGACGCGTCCGGTGGTCTGTGACCGGACGCAGGCAGAGTCCGGTCAGTGTTGTTTCGCGTTGTTTCGTCCGCGGTTCGCTCGTCCGTTGTCGGTATTGGTTTCCGGCTTTTGCGTTGGGTTTCTAGAGTCGTGAAGTGTCTCGCTGTGCTTCTTGGAAGCATCCACCGTACATCTAGGGTCATGGACACTTACGAGCTCTAGGGTTTGCTCTAGGGGTTGATTTTCAGGACAGTGGCGACAAGTTTCCGAAAGGAAAATTGAAGCTCCCATTCACCCCCCTCTGGTCGTTTTCTGGTAGCATCTTCGGTCCTTCAATTGGTATTGGAGCAGGTTAAGGATCTTCCACCTTAGCCGGTTCCAGATCCACAGAAGGCGACATGGATCGCGGCGTGGGCAAACCACCGTTGTTTGATGGGACGAACTATGCGTATTGGAAAATACGTATGTCGGCCTATCTGCAGAGTATGGATGCTTCCATTTGGGATATTTGCAACTCTGCCGATTACATGGTCTTGGCTGCTCGTGTGACTCAGCGTCAGATCGATGATCACGATGCCAATAGCCGAGCCCGTAATGCTCTTTTCTCATGCTTAAGCATGACGGAGTTTGATCGCGTTTCTCACCCCGCTACGGCTCGGGAAATTTGGGCATCCCTCATGCGTTTCCATGAGGGAACCTCTCAAGTCAAAACCCGTCTCTATGAGTCGCACAAGCGAGAGTACGAGAACTTTCGACATATGCCTGGCGAGAGCATAGAGAGTTTATTCGCTCGCTTTCAGGTAATTGTCAACAGGATGAGGGCTAACAAGGAGCTGTTGCCTTTCGACGATCATGAGAGAGCTTTGAAGCTTTTGCATACTCTCGATCGGTCGGTGTGGGATTCCAAGGTTCAGGCGATCATCGAATCGCCTAACTATGAGACCGTCACGTGCGATGAGCTCTTTAGTAAGCTCAAGTCCAGTGAGATCGATGCCATGGCGAGGGCTTCTTATGAAAATCCTTCTGGCCCATCGATGGCTTTGCTTTCTGGCTCTTCTGCTAACTCCTCTGGAGGCTTTGCTTTGGCTTCACTTCTTTCTGCCACAGAGGAGCAGCTGGAGTTCATGGGGGATGACGAGTTGGCTTTGCTTGCCAACCGGTTCTCGCGGATCCACAACAACCGCATGAACCATCGCCGCGGAGGAGGACGCTCAGGATGCTTTGAGTGCGGCGATCCTAACCACTTCATCGCCAATTGCCCGAAGAAGAACAAGCAGACCTTCGGCAAGGCGGGTCATGGGCACAAGTACGACTCCGACAAGCGCAAGGAGAAGTACGTCCCCGCGAAGCACAAGTGGAAGGGCGGCTTCGATAAGGAGTACATCAAGACGAAGTACTTGGAGAAGGCCCAGGTTGAGCAGCGTGCTTTCTTCGCCACGCTCAGTGACGTCGACGACTCGGATGATGACTCCGCTGCCTCAAGCGACGACGAGTCCGAGACGAAGAAGAGGACTGAGGACAAGCTAAACGACCTCTGCTTCTTCGCCGCTGACGACGGCTTCTGCACCATGGCCCTTGGCAAGGAGGTCGACGGCGAGCTGGAGAACACTCATCGGAACGACGACGACGACGACACCTCCCATGTATCTCAGACCCCCGACGAGCTTGCTGCTGAGGTCGAGAAGCTTACTGCCGCGCTTCTTAGTCAGGATAAGTTGCTTAGGCGTGCTGCTAGAGAGGGCAAGGAGTTTAGGCAGAAGTGGGAGGATACGGTGAAGGAACTTGAATCTGTCAAGTCCACCGTAGTTGTCACAGATGAGGAGGAGTGTGAGATGTGCACCACACACATGACTGACCTTCTCACTTTGAGAGGTAAGTATGTTGCGTTGGTAGGAGAGGTGGATGAGCTGAAGGCTAGATCTTCGCTGTTGGGTGCGTGCAAGTCCTGTGCGGGCTTGCAATCTGAGTTAGCAGAGAAGAATGCCAAGATTGTGTCTCTTGAAGAGGCCAACTCAGGTAGCACATGTGTGGCTAGGTGTGTTCTTTGTGAGGGTTTGGAGATGGAGATAGCCAATGTGAAGCATGACAAGATGCAAACCGAGGAGGAAAACACATACCTTCGGACCATCTTGTCATGGGTGTCTAGTGGTGAGCCACAGCTCAGGATGATGATTTCCCAATTCAAGAGAGCTGCTGGAGGTCCAGGTGTAGGTTTTGCTCCGGGTGTTGATGTTTCATATTTTGGGAAGATTGGAGAGTCGAGTGGTCTTGACCCATGTGAGAATCCCAACTCCACCACTACTCCCAAGCTTACCAAGATTCCACCCAAAGAGCCTCTCAAGCCTAACACCAAGGATGGGGTTTTTGTTGAACCTCCGAGAGCTCCACCAAAGAAACAATCTTGGGCTCCCAAACCAAACCACCTCAAGAACAAGCTTGACACCATGCCACCCATCCAGGAGGAGCTTATGCCATAGAAGGGCAAAGTGATCCACACCCACTACCGTGAGTACCAACAACCCCCTATGAGAGCGGTGAGGTACCATTGTGAGCATTGTGGGAGAGATGGACACTTGAGTGAGTTTTGCTTTCGGCGCAAGAGAGAGGTGCGCCGTGCAAGGGAGATGAACAACCCGGACATGTACCATCCTTTCCATGATGTACATGTGCCGAATGTTCAGAGGAGAGCTGCTAGGCCTAGAGGTGCAGTGCCTCAAGGTCCTAGGCGTTAGGGAGGTGTTGCCCGACGGGGTCCTGACTTTGCAGGATACGGACCCCATGGTGGAGGCTTGGTTGAGCGTTTCCCACCACCGCGTTTTGAGTATTGCGATGGACGCTCTTCCCTTAGCAGACCATGTTTTCCTGTGCGTGGAGATCGCTTTCCCCGTAGGCGTGCTAGGAATGGTTTTTCTGCTAACCGTTCTTTTGAGCAGCCGGCCCAACACTGGTATTCCCCTTACTTCACTAACCCCAGTGTTGGCCCGTATGCTCACCCTATGTCTTTTTATTGATGTAGGTAAAACGATTGGAGAACGTTTGGTTGGTGGATTCCGGGTGTTCGAGGCACATGACACCGAAAATGCCAAGTGGTTCTCCAGTCTTAGTCCGGTCGCCGGAAAGGAGTTTATCACCTTCGGCGATAATAGCAAAGGTAAGGTATTGTCTCGTGGGTCTGTGCGAGTTAATGAGCACTTTGTGTTGCACGATGTTGCTCTTGTTTCTAACTTGCATTTTAACCTTCTTTCTGTTTCGCAACTTTTTGATGATGACTATGAGATTCGTTTTAAACCGAACCTCAGTCGTATTTTGGATCCTCAGGGCAATCTTGTTTGTGGGATTTCGCCTTTTGGGAAAGTCTTTCGTGCGGATTTCTCGGAGTCTTTTGGCATTTCTCGTTGTCTTGTGGCCGGACCTTCCTCCTCTGATATTTGGAAGTGGCATAGGAGACTAGGACATTTGAGCTTCGACTTGCTTGCAAGACTTAGTTCACTTGGCCTAATCTGAGGATTGCCCAAGTTATCCATGGAGAAGGATCTTGTTTGCCATTCTTGTAGACATGGGAAGATGGTTGCCGCTCCCCACCATCCAGTGACTCAGGTCATGACTAAGCGTCCTGGAGAGCTTTTGCACATGGACCTTGTTGGTCCGGCTCGGGTGAGCTCGCTTGGGGGGAAGTGGTATGTGCTTATTGTTGTTGACGACTTTTCGAGATATTCGTGGGTTTTCTTTTTAGCTGAGAAAACTGAGACTTTTTCCTTTGCTCGCAATCTGATTTTACGTCTTCAGAACGAGTTCCCTTTGAACTCGATGCGAGCTATTAGGAGTGATAATGGTTCCGAATTCAAGAATTCGGATTTTGAGAAGTTTTGTAACTCTTTGGGTTTAGAGCATCAGTTTTCTTCTCCCTACACACCGCCTCAAAATGGTGTTGTAGAGAGGAAGAATCGGACCCTTGTAGAGATGGTCAGGACGATGCTCGATGAGCATAGGACTCCTAGGCGATATTGGGCCGAAGCTATGAGCACTGCATGCTATATTTCCAATCGCATTTTTCTTCGAGCTTTCTTGAAAAATACCTCTTATGAGTTGCGTTTTGGAAAACTCCCCAAGGTGAGTTATTTTAGAGTTTTTGGTTGCCACTGTTTTATAGTCAAAAAGGGCAACTTGGACAAGTTTGAGTCTCGTTCTTCTGACGGTGTGTTTTTGGGTTATGGCACTCATACTCGTGCTTATCGTGTACTTAACCTTGACACTAACCGAGTCATGGAGACATCCGATGTCACCTTCGACGAGACCATGGTTTGTCCTTCTTCTCGTTTTGTGCGTGCAGGTGATCATGAGGTTGGAGAACCTCTTTTTGATGACGAGGACGAAGGTGCTAAAGGTATGGATGATCCAACACCCCCTTCACCTGCTATGCCGCAAGGAGCGGCTTCTACTACGACTCACGGCCCTGACCCCTCTTCTTCGACTTGGGGGCCGTGGGATCCGCCACCTCGCGCGGTACCTTTTGTACCCGAGGAGGCACCAGCTGCTATTGAGGGGGAGGCCACTTCGGCAAGGGAGGCGCCACGACACATCCAGCGCCAACACCTGCCTCAGCAGATGATCGGCAGCATCGGCGAACGCGTCACTCGGTCTAGGTCACAACAAATCTCTCACTTTGCTCATTCTGCATTTGTTGCTGATTTTGAACCCCGAGATGTTGGACACGCTTTGACGGATCCGGATTGGGTCAATGCCATGCATGAGGAGTTAGAAAACTTTGAGAGAAATCAGGTTTGGGTTCTTGTTCCTCTTCCTCCTGAGTGTCATCCTATTGGGACAAAATGGGTTTTCAAAAACAAACAGGGAGAAGATGGCCATGTTGTGAGAAACAAGGCCAGACTTGTAGCCCAGGGATATAGTCAGAAGGAGGGGATAGACTATGAGGAGACTTTTGCTCCTGTAGCTCGTTTGGAGGCAATTAGGATACTCTTGGCTTTTGCTGCATCCAAAGGTTTCAAACTTTTTCAAATGGATGTCAAGAGTGCATTTTTAAATGGCTACATAGAAGAGGAGGTGTATGTGAGACAACCCCCCGGTTTCGAAAATCCCAAGTTTCCAAACCATATTTTTAAACTTCACAAAGCTTTGTATGGTTTGAAACAAGCCCCTGGAGCCTGGTATGATAGGTTGAAAACCTTTTTGCTTGCTAAGGGTTTTAAAATGGGATGTGTAGATAAAACGCTCTTTCCCCTCAAGCAAGACACTGATACTCTCTTGGTCCAGATTTACGTGGATGATATCATTTTCGGTGGTTCTTCTCATGCTTTGGTTGCCAAGTTTGCAGATAATATGAGCAGGGAGTTCGAGATGAGCATGATGGGCGAGTTGACGTTTTTCCTCGGGTTGCAAATCAAGCAATCCCGAGAAGGGACGTTTGTGCATCAGGGCAAGTACACCAGAGACATTCTGAAGAAATTCGATATGGGTGAGGCCAAGCCTCTTCCAACACCCATGTCGACCACGATGGCCCTGGATGTGGACAAGGAGGGAGAAGCAGTGGACCAGAAGGAGTACCGGAGTATGATCGGGTCGCTGTTGTACCTGACGGCGACATGCCCGGACATTCAGTTCGCGGTGTGTCTTTGCGCATGATTTCAGTCGTTGCCGCGCACCTCTCACCGTCAGGCGGTCCAGCGCATTATGAGGTATTTATCCTTCACTCCAGAATTTGGGATTTGGTATTCTGCTTCCTCCACCCTTTCCCTTTGTGGTTATTCCGATGTCGATTTTGCTGGTTGCCGGATTGAGCGCAAGTCCACTTATGGGACTTGCCAATTTATTGGTTCTTCTCTTGTTTCGTGGTCTTCTCGCAAGCAGTCTAGTGTCGCCCAGTCTACCACGGAGGCTGAGTATGTTGCTGCGGCTAGCTGCTGTTCCCAGTTACTCTGGATGATGGCCACTTTGCGTGATTTTGGTCTGAGCTTTTCTCGTGTTCCTTTGCTTTGTGACAGCACGAGTGCGATTAGCGTTGCTAAGAACCCCGTGCTGCACTCGAAGACCAAACACATTGATGTGCGCTTTCATTTTCTGCGAGACCACTATGAGAAGGGTGATATCGACCTTCGCCATGTCGATACTCATCATCAGTTGGCTGATATTTTCACCAAGCCTTTGGACCAATCAACTTTTAATCGGTTGAGAGGTGAGCTTGGTGTGTGTTTCCCCTTTTAGATGGGGGAAACATTTTGGTTCTTGTATGATACACTGACATTGTGTTTTTCAGTTGGTATTTTCTTTCCTTCTTTCTTTGATTTCTTCATGCATCTTTGCATTTCATCTTGCATACTTACATTCAGAGCTTCATGTGTATAATCATTAGAATGTAACTATGCTCTGTGTAGTCTTTGCTCTGATGCTTTATGATGATGTTGTAGCTTATGCTCTTTCTGATCACTGATACATGTTGTGAGCGGAGCTATTTTCTGAATGGTGAATTTGCTTAATGAACTTAAAACTTGAAAATGTTCACCATTGAGATATGCAACTAGCATGTGTAGAATGTGTTGAAGTCACTTATGCTTTTCATATATGCTAGGTTGCTATGTCTCTAGTTCTGAGTCATTTACTTACTTGGTATGTTCATATTCTGTTTAAAATCTGAACCAAGTTAAGTAAATTGGAAAGATCGAGATGGGATTGCTTGTTAGCACCTCACAGTTTCGAGACTGTTTCTCATTGCACTTTGAGTTAAACTTGAGCTATGTAGTGTATGACTGAAACTGTTGCTTTAAGCTTCTGATTGCTTCTGCATAGGCTTCGCACAGTTGGAAAGTTAGGCAATAACAAGCTTTCAACCTCTCGCATTCACATGCTGAAATTTGAATTTGTGTAACTTAACCGCTGCAACTCCGATAAATTTTGAATACACAAGTTATGTTTCATTCTATAGCATGATGATGATTGAACCTTGCTAGGGGTAGTTCACCTTGTATACATGTGTAGCACTTGTTTGACTTCCTGTCTATACATGTTCTGTGCTATTTTGATGGTGAATACCTTTTCGGCTAAAAACTGCTCATTTTGCTCTCATGTTCATATTTCGTACTTAGTGATCAGTTTGAGCCTTTGCTAGCTTCTTATGTGAAGGACCGAGAAGCACTCAGAAAGCGACCAGAGGGGGGGGTGAATGGGAGCTTCAAATTTTCCTTTCAGAAACTAGTAGCCACTGTCCCGAGAATCACCCCAAAAGACAAACCTTAGAGCTTGCTAATGTCCACGACCCTAGATGTAGGGTGGATGCTTCCAAGAAGCACAGCGGGACACTACACAACTCTAGAAAGTCAATGCAAAAGACGGAAACCAAGTCCGACAACGAACAAACGAACCGCGAGCGAAACAACACAAAACAGCAGTGACCGGACTCTGGCCTGCGTCCGGTCAGTGAGCACCGGACGCGTCCGGTCTGAAAAATTCCTCTCTCGAACCTTACTGTTCGTGACCGGACTCACAGACAAGGAGCGTCCGGTCGTGAACAGAGCGTCCGGTCAGTAGCAAAGACGCAAATGAACAGTGACGGAGGCGCGTCCGGTCACACCCTGAAGCCAGCGTCCGGTCAAGTCACAGATGAACACGCTGAGCATTCAACGACCGGACGCACAGGTTCAGCGTCCGGTCAGCACGTGCCCAGCGTCCGGTCACCCCGAAACCGCACTGTTCGTCCACCGATTTGACTCAATCTCACCCAAAACGAATCCTCTAGGGATCAAACTTGGTGAGAAGAGTCAAAAGGAGTATAGTGAGCTATCCCTAAGAGATCATGGCTCGAACCTATCTCCAAATCGATGAATCGAAGAATTTCGGGGGAAAGGAGAAAACTTGACCCGAAACGAAAATCGATCGATCTCCTAGACCGTGAGGTTAGAGATTAATTCCTTCGGTGGAAAGAAGTGTCTCACGATCTAGAACAACTTGGTTCAAGCAGTTTTGCAAAAGATGAACCGAGCAAAGAGATCAAGCGACGGGAAGAACGTGGAGAAAAAGGATTCCGCGAAGAACACGAACAAAACGCGAATCACACCCACGAATCTGCAACCGTAGCGCAAACACACGCTACGACAAGGAGGTTACGGCCTCCTTTCCTCAAAATCAATAGTACACAGAGGTGAGTCTCTCTGCGGATCTCAGCTAGCTACAGCAGGGGATGGGAGAGCAGTAAACCATAAGAGCAAAAGAGCAAATGACTGAGATAGGGGGAGGAGGGTGTCTCCCCGACTACTTATCCTAATTCTAGCCTAAGTACAGTTCCTACTCTACCCCTCTCTATTCTAATTACAGAGCGAACCAGCTAAACCCTAGGGTTATTCTGGACCAACTCGGTGGTAGGTGTATCCGACGGCCACGCCCGCTCGACTCGAAGCGTTGCCTCAACACAACCTCCAGATCGCCGCCACGTGCCGCCCTCGCTCTGCACCCCCGATTTTGTGGCCCAAACTGGAAAACCAGCCTTTCCAGCCAACCCCCGGTTTTGAGGCCCAAACCGGGAAACCAGCCCACCAGCATCTGAGTTTTGAGGCCAAACTCAGCAAACCCTCAGCGCCCAGGTTTTGAGGCCCAAACCTGGAAACCGTCCTCAGCCCGAGTTTTGTGGCCAAACTCGGAAACCCTCAGCCCGAGTTTTGTGGCCAAACTCGGAAACCGTCCACGCCCAGGTTTTGAGGCCCAAACCTGGAAACCGTCCATCCGATGGTTTTTCCCTGGCTCTACCGCCAAACCGACGTCGTAGAGGGGATGCACCTCCCGTGCACCCCGTCCACCGACACGTGTCCCCAAGTCCACGACTCAGGCAACACATGACCACACTTCTTCACTTGTCGTCGTCACAGGCTGCCAGCCACGACAGCTGATCCTCGGGCCTCTGGTCCCTCAGTCCAAGCCTCACGTCCGCCCTTCACCGCTCGGTACCTCGGCATGGCACGTCCGCCGCACGGCACGCCCATCCTTCACCGCACCCGGTCCGTCGGCACAGTACGTCTCAACTTGACCTTCACCTGCCTTCGATCACTGCATCCGGGCTCGACACCTGCACAACACAAGCCAAAGAACATGCGCATCATTCGAGTTGACAATCACTCATCACTCAGAGACCCGGCATACACCCATGCATCCGCAATCTCCCCCTTGATGAGTGCATTGTCAACTACTAACACAAATCATAATAGAAAGAGAATAAGGAAGAAGGAGGAAGGGGAAAGAGAGAACTCGACCAAATGACCCAAAAGCATAACAAAGCCGAAGAAGGTCAAGTGGAAAGAGCGACAGAACTTGGTTCCCAAAGACATGGGCAACGGCTCGACGCAACCAAGCAAAGCAAAGCTAGCCCTCAAGAAGAGGTAGAACAGGCTCAACACCGCTAGCAAACACCAATTGGAAAATCGAAGCAAAATGCTAGTCCCTCAAGATAGAGGCACAGAGGCTCAACACAACTAGCACAGAAAGCTCGACACCAATGCAAAATGCTAGTCCCTCAAGATAGAGGCACAGAGGCTCAACACAACTAGCAAAGAAAGCTCGACACCAATGCCTTTCAGCCAGCAAGAAATAGCAAAACTCCCCCTTAGTTGAACATCCAGGAGAAATGCAAACTCTCCCTCAAATGAACACTCGGGAAGCACAAATGATTTGCAAATTCTCCCCCTTAGTTGAAAATGCACTAATCAAGGAAAAGACTAGGCATTCTCCCCATCAGAAAAGGCACCAACAAAAGTGCGAACAAGGGAGGTTCTCCCCCTTCCAACATGCATATGAGTCAAAATGCAAGTTAGCAGCTTCAGGAATATATTCAGGAGAATACAAAGATGCTCTAAACGGTATAGCTCCAATGACTCAACAACAGCATACAAGCTCAGCAAAGGCTCAAACTGATCACGAGATATGAAATATGAACATATGAGCAGAAAAGAGCAGTTTTGAGTCAAAAAGGTATTCACCATCAAAATAGCACTAGCAATGTATAAACAGGAGTCTGATCAAGTGCTAAACATGTATACAAGGTGAACTACCCCTAGCAAAGTTCAATCATCATGCTTAAGAATGAAGCATACACTTGTGAATTCAACTTAGATCGGAGTTGCAGCGGTGAAAATTTCACAAGTTCAATTATTAGCATGTGATTGCGAGAGGTTGAAAGCTTGTCATTGCCTAACTTTTCAACCGAGCGAAGCCTATGCCGAAGCAATCAGAAGCTTAAAGCTACGGTTTCGGTCATACACTACACGGCTCAAGTTTAACTCAAAGTGCAATGAGAAACCGTCTCGATACCATGATGTGTTGACAAGCAATCCCATCTCGATCTTTTCAATTCACTAAAACTTGGTTCAAATTTTAAACATGATATGAACAGACCAAGCAAGTGAATGACTCAGAACTAGAGACATAGCAACCTAGCATATATGAAAAGCACGAGTAAACTCAACACATCCTACACATGCTAGTTGCATATCTCAATGGTGAACATTTTCAGATTTTAAGTATTTAAGCAAATTCACCATTTCAAAATAGCTCAGCTCACAACATGTACTAGTGATCAGAAAGAGCATAAGCTACAAGCACCAACATAAGCACCGGAGCATACTACATAGAGCATAGTTACATTCTAGTGATTATAGACATGAAGCTCAGAATGTAATTGCGTATGCTAAAATGCAAAAGAAAAGAAAGACAAACGAAAAAGAGTCAGTCTATTATACAAGATCCAAAATGTTTCCCCCATCTAAAAGGGGAAACACACACCAAGCTCACCCCTCAACCGGTTAAAGGTTGATTCGTCTAAAGGCTTGTTGAAAATATCAGCCAGTTGATGATGAGTATCGACATGGCGAAGGTCGATATCACCCTTCTCCTGGTGGTCTCGCAGAAAATGAAAGCGCACATCCATGTGTTTGGTCTTCGAGTGAAGCACGGGGTTCTTAGCAACGCTAATAGCACTCGTGCTGTCACAAAGCAAAGGAACACGAGTAAAGCTCAGACCAAAATCACGCAAAGTGGCCATCATCCAAAGCAACTGGGAACAGCAGCTAGCCGCAGCAACATATTCAGCCTCAGTGGTAGACTGAGCGACACTAGACTGCTTGCGAGAAGACCACGAAACAAGAGAAGAACCAATAAACTGGCAAGTCCCAGAAGTGGACTTGCGCTCAATACGGCAACCAGCAAAATCGGCATCCGAATAACCGCAAAGGGAGAGGGTGGAGGAAGCAGAATACCAAATCCCAAACTCAGGTGTGAAACAAAGGTACCTGAAAATCCGCTTCACCGCCTGACGGTGAGAGGTGCGCGGCGACGACTGAAAGCGCGCACACAGACACACCGCGAACTGGATGTCCGGGCGTGTCGCCGTCAGGTAAAGGAGCGACCCGATCATGCTTCGGTACTCCTTCTGGTCCACCGCTTCTCCATCCACATCCGCATCCAGGGCAGTCGTCGTCGACATGGGTGTTGGAAGAGGCTTGGCCTCACCCATATCGAACCGCTTCAGCAAGTCCTTGGTGTACTTGCCCTGGTGCACGAACGTCCCCTCTCGGGATTGCTTGATTTGCAACCCGAGAAAGAAGGTCAGCTCGCCCATCATGCTCATCTCGAACTCCCTGCTCATAATATCTGCAAACTTGGCAACCAAAGCGTGAGAAGAACCACCGAAAATGATATCATCCACGTAAATCTGGACCAAGAGAGTGTCTTTGCCTTGCTTGAGGAGAAAGAGTGTTTTATCTACACATCCCATTTTAAAACCCTTAGCAAGCAAAAAGGTTTTCAACCTATCATACCAGGCTCTAGGGGCTTGTTTCAAACCATATAAAGCTTTATGAAGTTTAAAAACATGGTTTGGAAACTTGGGATTTTCAAAACCGGGGGGTTGCTCAACATACACTTCCTCTTCTATGTAGCCGTTTAAGAAGGCACTCTTGACATCCATTTGAAAGAGTTTAAAACCTTTGGATGTAGCAAAAGCCAAGAGTATCCTAATAGCCACCAAACGAGCTACAGGAGCAAAAGTCTCCTCAAAGTCTATCCCCTCCTTCTGACTATAACCCTTCGCTACAAGCCTGGCCTTGTTTCTAACAACGTGGCCATCCTCTCCTTGCTTGTTTTTTAAAACCCATTTTGTCCCAATAGGCTTACACTCAGGAGGAGGAGGAACTAGAACCCAAACCCGATTTCTCTCAAAATTTTCTAACTCCTCATGCATGGCATTGACCCAATCGGGATCCGTCAAAGCGTGTCCAACATCTCGGGGCTCAAAATTAGCAACAAAAGCAGAATGAGCGAAGTGAGAGATGTGCTGTGACCTGGACCGAGTAACCCGTTCGTCGATGCTGCCGATCATCTGCTGAGGCGGGTGCTGGCGCTGAATGTGTCGTGGCGCCTCCCTTGCCGAAGTGGCCTCCCCCTCAACAGCAGCTGGTGCCTCCCCGGGTACAAATGGTACCGCTCGGGGTGGCGGATCCCACGGCCCCCAGGAAGAAGAGGTGTCGGGGCCGTGAGTCGTCGTAGAAGCCGCTCTTTGCGGCACAACAGGTGGAGGGGGTGCGGGATCATCCATACCTTCAGCAGCCTCGTCCTCGTCATCAAAAAGAGGCTCACCAACCTCATGATCACCTGCACGCTCAAAACGAGAAGAAGGACAAACGAGAGTCTCGTCGAAGGTGACATCTGATGTCTCCATGACTCGGTTAGTGTCAAGGTTAAGTACACGATATGCTCGAGTGTGAGTGCCATAACCCAAAAACACACCGTCAGAAGAACGAGACTCAAACTTGTCCAGGTTGCCTTTCTTCAATATGAAACAGTGGCAACCGAAAACTCGAAAATAACTTACCTTGGGCAGTTTTCCAAAACACAACTCATAAGAAGTCTTTTTCAAGAAAGCTCGGAGAAAAATGCGATTTGAAATATAGCATGCAGTGCTCATAGCTTCGGCCCAATATCGCCTAGGAGTCCTATGCTCATCGAGCATCGTCCTGGCCATCTCAACAAGGGTCCGATTCTTCCTCTCTACAACACCATCCTGAGGGGTGTGTAGGGGGAAGAGAACTGATGCTCTAAACCCAAGGAGTTACAAAACTTCTCAAAATCTGAATTCTTGAATTCGGAACCATTATCACTCCGAATTGCTCGCATCGAGTTCAAAGGGAACTCGTTCTGAAGACGCAAAATCAGATTGCGAGCAAAGGAGAAAGTCTCAGTCTTCTCAGCTAAAAAGAAGACCCACGAATATCTCGAAAAGTCATCAACAACAACAAGCACATACCACTTCCCCCCAACCAAGCTCACCCGAGCCGGACCAACAAGGTCCATGTGCAAAAGCTCTCCAGGGTGCTTGGTCATGACCTGGGTCACT
The DNA here is from genome assembly GCA_009763385.1 of Coix lacryma-jobi var. lacryma-jobi. Lineage (NCBI taxonomy): Eukaryota > Viridiplantae > Streptophyta > Magnoliopsida > Poales > Poaceae > Coix > Coix lacryma-jobi. The sequence goes on from CM019825.1 coordinate 62,922,513, forward strand.
GGATGGTGGGGAGCGGCAACCATCTTCCCGTGTCTACAAGAATGGCAAACAAGATCCTTCTCCATATGCAACTTGGGCAATCCTCGGATTAGGCCAAGTGAACTAAGCCTTGCAAGCAAGTCGAAGCTCAAATGTCCAAGTCTCCTATGCCACTTCCAAAGATCAGAGGAGGAAGGTCCAGCCACCAGACAACGAGAAGTGCCAAAAGACTCCGAGAAATTCGCACAAAAGACTTTTCCAAAGGGCGAAATCAAACACACAAGATTGCCCTGAGGATCCAAAATACGACTGAGATTCGGTTTAAAATGAATCTCATAGTCGTCGTCAAAAAGTTGTGAAACAGAAAGAAGGTTAAAATGCAAGTTAGAAACAAGAGCAACATCGCGCAACACAAAATGCTCATTAACTCGCACCGACCCGCGAGACAATACCTTACCTTTGCTATTGTCGCCGAAGGTTATGTACTCCTTTCCGGCAACAGGGCTAAGGCTGGAGAACCACTTGGCGTTTCCGGTCATGTGCCTCGAGCAACCAGAATCCACCAACCAAATGTCCTCCAACCGTTTTACCTACATCAATAAAAAGACATAGGGTGAGCATACGGTCCAACACTGGGGTTAGTGAAGTAGGAAGAATACCAGTGTTGGGCCGGCTGCTCAAAAGAACGGTTAGCAGAAAAACCATTCCTAGCACGTCTACGCGAGGAGCGATCACCACGTAGAGGAAAACGTGGTCCGCTAAGGGAGGAGCGTCCATCGCGATACTCAAAACGCGGTGGGGGAAAACGCTCAACTACAGAGCCTCCGCCACGGGGTCCATAGCCTACAACTGCAGGCTCCCGCCGGGCACGCTCTCTACGAGGCCTAGGCCTAGCAACTTGAGGCACTGCGCCTCTAGGCCTAGCATCTCTCCTCGGAGCTCTCTGCTGCCTAGGCTTGGAAACTTGAGGTTCTGGACCTCTAGGCCTAGCTGCTCTCCTTGGAGCACTCCTCTGAACATTCGACACATGTACATCATGGAAAGGATGGTACATGTCTGTGTTGTTCATCTCCCTAGCACAGCGCGCCTCTCTCCTGCGCCTAAAGCAGAACTCGCTCAAGTGTCCATCTCTCCCGCAGAAATCACAATGGTACCTCACCGCACGCAAAGGGGGTTGTTGGTACTCATGGCTGTCGGTGTGGATCACTTTGCCCTTTTGTGGCAACTCCTCTTGGATAGGTGGCATTGTATCCAGCTTGTTCTTTAGGTGGTTGGGTTTGGGATGCCACACTTGGTTCTTGGGTGGAGCTCTCGGAGGTTCCTCAAACACCCCATCCTTGGTGTTAGGTTTGAGAGGCTCTTTGGGTGGAAGCTTGGCAAGTTTGGGAGTAGTGGTGGAGTTGGGCTTCTCACTAGGATTCAGACCACTCGACTCTCCAATCTTCCCAAAAGCAGAAAGATCAACACCCTGAGCAAGACCTACACCAGGACTACCAGCAGCTCACTTAAATTGGGAGATCATCATCCCGAGCTGCGGCTCACTACAAGAGACCCATGACAAGATGGTCCGAAGGTATGTGTTTTCTTCCTCGGTTTGCATCTTGCCATGCTTGACATTGGCAATCTCCATCTCCAAACCCTCGCACAAAGCGCACCTAGCCACACCAGTGCTACCCGAGCTGGCCTCCTCAAGAGACACAATCTTGGCATTCTTCTCTGCCAACTCGGATTGCAAGACAGGACAAGTATTGCACGCACCCAACAGCGAAGGTCTAGCCTTCAGCTCATCTACCTCTCCTACCAATGCAGCATACTTACCTCTCAAAGTGAGAAGGTCAGTCATGTGCGTGGTGCACATCTCACACTCAACCTCCTCTGATATGACCACGGCGGACTTGGCAAACTCAAGCTCTCTCACCGTGTCCTCCCACTTCTGCCTAAACTCCTTGCGCTCTCTAGCGGCACGCCTAAGCAACTTGTCCTGACTAAGGAGCGCGGCAGTAAGCTTCTCGACCTCAGCAGAAAGCTCATCGTGGGTGAGGGATACTGGGAGGTGTCATCGTCGTCGTCCCGAGGGGAGTGCTCCAGCTTGCCGTCGACTTCATCACCAAGCGCCATGGTGCAGAAGCCGTAGTCATCGGCGAAGAAGCAGAGACCGTTCAGCTTGTCCTCGATCTTCTTCTTCTTCTCGGACTCGTCATCGCTCGAGCAAGCGGAGTCGTCATCCGAGCCGTCGACATCGCTGAGCGTGGCGAAGAACGCATGCTGCTCAGCCTGGGCCTTCTCCAAGTACTTCTTCTTGATGTACTCCTTGTCGAAGCCGCCCCTCCGCTTGTGCCTCGCGGGGACGTACTTCTCCTTGCGCTTGCTGGAGTCATACTTGTGCCCATGATCGCCCTTCCCAGATGTGTTCTTCTTCTTGGGACAGTTGGCGATGAAGTGGTCGGGGTCGCCGCACTCATAGCATCCTGAGCGTCCTCCTCCGCGGCGACGGTTCATGCGGTTGTTGTGAAACCGCGAGAACCGGTTGGCGAGCATCGCTAGCTCGTCATCCCCCAACGACTCAAGCTGGTCCTCTGTGATAGAAAAGAGAGATGAAAGAGCAAAGCTTCCAGAGGGGTTAGAAGAGCCAGAAACCAAAGCCATAGTCGGGCCAGAAGGATTCGCATAAGAAGCCCTCGACATGGCGTCAATCTCACTAGACTTGAGCTTACTAAAGAGCTCGTCGCAAGTGAGGGTCTCATAGTTAGACGATTCGATGATCGCCTGGACCTTTGAGTCCCACACTGACCGATCAAGAGTGCGCAAAAGCTTCAAAGCCTTCTCATGATCGTCAAAAGGCAACAGCTCCTTGTTAGCCCGCATCTTGTTGACAATCACCTGAAAGCGAGCGAATAAACTTTCTATGCTCTCGCCAGGCATATGTCGAAAGTTCTCATACTCCCGCTTATGCGACTCGTAGAGACGGGATTTTACTTGAGAGGTGCCCTCATGAAAACGCATGAGGGTGTCCCAAATCTCACGAGCCGTGGGGAGGTGAGAAACGCGATCAAACTCCGATATGCTCAAACAGGAGAACAAGGCGTTACGCGCCCGGCTATTTGCCTCGTGCTCATCTATCTGGAGCTGAGAGACACGAGCAGCCAGAACAACATAATCGGCCTTGTTGCAAATCTCCCAGACAGAAGAGCCCATGCTCTGGAGATAGGCCGACATGCGTATCTTCCAATACGCATAGTTCGTCCCATCAAAGAACGGCGGTTTGCCCACGCCGCCATCCATGTCGCCTTCCGTGGATCTGGAACCGGCTAAGGTGGAAGATCCTTAACCCGCTCCGATACCAATTGAAGGACTGAGAAGCACTCAGAAAGCGACCAGAGGGGGGGTGAATGGGAGCTTCAAATTTTCCTTTCGGAAACTAGTAGCCACTGTCCCGAGAATCACCCCAAAAGACAAACCTTAGAGCTTGCTAATGTCCACGACCCTAGATGTAGGGTGGATGCTTCCAAGAAGCACAGTGGGACACTACACAACTCTAGAAAGTCAACGCAAAAGACGGAAACCAAGTCCGACAACGAACGAACGAACCGCGAGCGAAACAGCACAAAACAGCAGTGACCGGACTCTGGTCTGCGTCCGGTCAGTGAGCACCGGGCGCGTCCGGTCTGAAAAATTCCTCTCTCGAACCTTACTGTTCGTGACCGGACTCACAGACAAGGAGCATCCGGTCGTGAACAGAGCGTCCGGTCAGTAGCAAAGACGCAAATGAACAGTGACAGAGGCGCGTCCGGTCACACCCTGAAGCCAGCATCCGGTCAAGTCACAGATGAACACGCTGAGCATTCAACGACCGGACGCACAGGTTCAGCGTCCGGTCAGCACGTGCCCAGCGTCCGGTCACCCCGAAACAGCACTGTTCGTCCACCGATTCGACTCAATCTCACCCAAAACGAATCCTCTAGGGATCAAACTTGGTGAGAAGAGTCAAAAGGAGTATAGTGAGCTATCCCTAAGAGATCATGGCTCGAACCAATCTCCAAATCGATGAATCAAAGAATTTTGGGGGAAAGGAGAAAACTTGACCCGAAACAAAAATCGATCGATCTCCTAGACCGTGAGGTTAGAGATTAATTCCTTCGGTGGAAAGAAATGCCTCACGATCTAGAACAACTTGGTTCAAGCGGTTTTGCAAAAGATGAACCGAGCAAAGAGATCAAGCGACGGGAAGAACGTGGAGAAAAAGGATTCCGCGAAGAACACGAACAAAACGCGAATCACACCCATGAATCTGCAACCATAGCGCAAACACACGCTACGACAAGGAGGTTACGACCTCCTTTCCTCAAAATCAACAGTACACAGAGGTGAGTCTCTCTGCGGATCTCAGCTAGCTACAGCAGGGGATGGGAGAGCAGGAAACCCTAAGAGCAAAAGAGCAAATGACTGAGATAGGGGGAGGAGGGTGTCTCCCCGACTACTTATCCTAATTCTAGCCTAAGTACAATTCCTACTCTACCCCTCTCTATTCTAATTACAGAGCGAACCAGCTAAACCCGAGGGTTATTCTGGACCAACTCGGTGGTAGGTGTATCCGACGGCCACGCCCGCTCGACTCGAAGCGTTGCCTCAACGCAACCTCCAGATCGCCGCCACGTGCCGCCCTCGCTCTGCACCCCCGGTTTTGTGGCCCAAACTGGGAAACCAGCCTTTCCAGCCAACCCCCGGTTTTGAGGCTCAAACCGGGAATCCAGCCCACCAGCATCTGAGTTTTGAGGCCAAACTCAGCAAACCCTCCGCGCCCAGGTTTTGAGGCCCAAACCTGGAAACCGTCCTCAGCCCGAGTTTTGTGGCCAAACTCGGAAACCCTCTGCCCGAGTTTTGTGGCCAAACTCGAAAACCGTCCACGCCCAGGTTTTGAGGCCCAAACCTGAAAACCGTCCATCCGATGGTTTTTCCCTGGCTCTACCACCAAACCGACGTCGTAGATGGGATGCACCTCCCGTGCACCCCGTCCACCGACACGTGTCTCCGAGTCCACGACTCAGGCAACACATGACCGCAGTTCTTCACTTGTCGTCGTCATAGGCTGCCAGCCACCACAGCTGATCCTCGGGCCTCTGGTCCCTCAGTCCAAGCCTCACGTCCGCCCTTCACCGCTCGGTACCTCGGCATGGCACGTCCGCCGCACGGCATGCCCTTCCTTCACCGCACCCGGTCCGTCGGCACAGTACGTCTCAACTTGACCTTCACCTGCCTTCGATCACTGCATCCGGGCTCGACACCTGCACAACACAAGCCAAAGAACATGCGCATCATCCCAGTTGACAATCACTCATCACTCATAGACCCGGCATACACCCATGTATCCGCATTATGGATGTTGTTGAGTCATCGGATCAGAACTCTGTAGAGCATCTTTGCACTCTTTTGATTATACTCCTAAAGCTGCTAACTTGCATTTTAACTCATATGCATTTTCACTACTGCACAAAGCTTAACCGCAGCGGGCGTTTTGGCTTTACTGCAGCGGGCAACAGCGTCCACTGCGGTGCTAAGGCCACGGTTAATCGTGGCCATTACCGCAGCGGGCGCTGTTGCCCGCTGCGGTAAAAGCCTTAACCGCAGCGGGCAACATAATTAGCCCGCTGCGGTTAATAGCATTAACCGCAGCGGACAACCATACCTAAACCGCCCGCTGCGGTAAATGATTAACCGCAGCGGTCGCTTTAGGTTGCCCGCTGCGGTAGTTGTGTTTAACCGTAGCAGGCAGCTTATGTTGCCCGCCACAGTTATTAATTTTGGATTAAAAAAATAAATAATGCAGCCAGCAGAAACAGCAGGATATAGCCAGCAGAAACAGCAGAATATGAATTCAAATCTAAAGTTTTCAAATAATTCCAGAATTCCAGATTTCTAGCAGATATATATATATGCACATATAAACCATCTGGACATAACATACAAAGTGACTTAGTTGTTTGTTGTCATCATATACACATTGACTTAGTTGATTTCAAATTCAAATTACAATTCATATTTCAACTTGATGAGCATAATCTGTCGGACGAAGCATTGTGTTCCATTTGCGGAGCTTCTCGTATTGGGGTAGCAACGCTAGGTCGGATTCGTTGTCAAAGAACGTTTCTCCTTCGAGAATGCATTTCTCCATTACAAACTTGCATATGTCCGCCTTGACTTGTTTAAAGCACATCCTGCGGCTCTGCTGCTCTCCCCAATACTTGACACCTTCCTTGAGCTTATTCCAGCTATTGGTGTACTCCTTGCTTTCCCTTAGAAACTCGCATGTGTACAAGCCACATGTCTTCGATCCTAGTGGCTGTTTGGCGCACTGCACGATTGATACACAAGCATTAGAACCCATATATATGTATGAAACATGAATTGAACCTTTGAAATACTTACCGGGAAATCTCGTCGGATTTTGAGGTGGTACCTATGCTTGTCCTTGAACTTTTGTGTTCTTCGGTCCCAGAATCCGGGCACCTTTTGGTATTCCTTATAAGTGTTGTACGAAATATAATAGTTTTAGCCACAGTTCGGTTTTCCAAAACTGTCCAGATTCTGGACAGTTTTTTTTGTCCAGATAAAACAGAGCATATCTCCCAACTCATACATCCAAAAATTACGAAATTTTAGGAGCAGCTAGGTATACAAAAGTGCTACAACCTTGTTATACAACATTTCAACAGAAAACCTCATTAACATAGTGATATCTCATTCCCACCAGAACTGATCCAGAAAATCACAGGGACATTGCAAGGGCAAGTTTTTAGTCAACAACATGATTAACAATGGTCAAGAGCTTATCCTTTAACATGATCATTCAGTAGAGAGTACAGGAAATAGTTTTGCACAAAATGCAGTATATCAAAGCTGATATATCAGTGACTAATGTCAGAAATATAGCCACCCATGAAAAGCCAAAGATCATCATCATCTATGCTCAGATTATATAACCAATTAACAAAAAAATGAACCATAGCATAACACGTGCATCAGTGGGATCCAGCAGAAAAGCATCAATGAGTAATGCATCAGTTTAACCATCAGTGTCAGCATTAGGGACATAACCATCAGTGCCATCAGTGTGAGCATCAGTGCAGTTGATCGATAACCATGGCTCTGGAGAGAATAAGAGTAGCATGAGGGGCACAGGGGCACAACAGTTTTCCCCTTACCTGAGTACGGTGGCGCGGCGGACGGCGGCGTGGCTCCGACGATGTGGAGGAAGGCGGTGGCTAGGGCACCGCCGCGAGGTCGTTAGGTAGGGCACCAGCAGCAGACAGGGGCTCCGGCTCCGGTGGGTAGGGCACCAGCAGCGGACGGCGGTGTGGCTCCGGCGATGCTCCGGCTCCGGTGGCTAGGGCACCGCCGTGAGGTCGTTAGGTAGGGCGGAGGAGGAAGGGCGCGGACGACGACGGGCGCAGAGCGGAGCAGGACGGGCGCGGGGGAGGAGGACGGGCGCAGAGCGGAGCAGGACGGGCGCGGGGGAGGAGGACGGCCGGCAATGGTGATGGCGGCGCGGTGGAGGAAATCGACAGCCCTTCGGGGTTGAAACGATGATGCGTGAAGGACTAAAGTGCCCTTCGGGGTTGCGGGGCTTTTATAGGGAGCGATTAACCGAAGCGGGCAAATTAAGTTGCCCGCTGCGGTAAACATTAACCGCAGCGGGCATCTTAATTTGCCCGCTTCGGTTAACCTAAATAACCGCAGCGTGCAAATTAAGACGCCCGCTGCGGTTGTTCGTTTTAACAAATTGAGATTTAGGGCAGATTTGTTATTAATAATATTAACTTATTAACACAAATCTATTACAAAAATGAGATTTGTTATTAATAATGTTAGCTTATTAACAATAATTTATTACAAAAATTATCTCCATAGCTTTTTCATAACTTTATTACATCTCATTTTGGCGCGGGGGCTTTCACGGACCGCTTCTCACCATCGGGACGGGCCCAGGGCTTCATACCGCTCTTGTTGCAACGGTCCTCAACGGCCTTGATCTTCTTTGTAAAATCGGTAAAAAGTTGGAGCTCTGCATAGTTGTTGTATTGTTCTGGGCTTTGGACCCCATCAGCTCCAACAATCCGCTGCTTTCCTGACACGACCACATGCCTCTTTGGGTCCTCCGGATAGATATAGTAGGCCACTTGCGTGACATTGGTTGCGAGTACCCATTGGTCATCTTTGTACCCGATACTTTTGAGGTTCACGGTGGTTAGCCCGAAACTGTCGACCGCAACTGCTTTGGGGTTTACCCAGTGGCACCGGAAGACGGTTATGCATACGTCCTTGCCATAGTCAAGTTCCCATATTTCTTCGATCTGGCCATAGTATTGCGTCCTCGTGTTTGTGGCCTTGTCGACGCCCTCATATCGAACACTGCAGTTCTGTGTCGCGCTCTTCTTGTCCTTCTCTTTCGTGTGGAACCTATACCCCTTCACATCGTACCCTTGCCACGTTGTGATTTGGCTTGACGGACCTTGCAGAAGCTTCTGCACGGTCTCCGTATCTTCATCATCAGGGCATCTTTCTAGGGGTACGTGTTGCTCTTTGAGCCAATCTATGAAACTGTTCCTGTGCTCATTCTGGACCCATGCCTCTGTGCATTGTCCGTCATTAGTGGCGCGGATCTCTTCTATGTGCCTCTCGACATATTTCTCCATGCTCATCAACTGATGAAGGATGTTGTAATGAGCTTGTTCAATCTCCTTGTATGGTATATCCGTGCGAACTTTTCGGCCCGTGCACCCCATGCCCGCGGTTCTGCCCTCGTGCTGATCGACAGGCAACCCAATCGCCCTCCCATCTTTTATGTACCTCATACACCAGTTCACTGCCTCTTCGGTTGTGTACGCCTCGATCATAGAGCCCTCCGGGTGAGCACGGTTATGAACATATCTGTTGAGGGTGGACATGAACCGCTCGTACGTCCACATCTCGTGTAGGTACACGGGGCCTAGTTGCTCGATCTGATCCACCATGTGCATCATTAGGTGTACCATAATATCAAAATATGATGGGGGAAAGCACATCTCAAGCTGGCAAAGGGTCTCCGCGATGAAGTCCTTAAGGGCAGGGAGGTCAGCCTTACCGATGACCTTCTGCGTGATGCGGTTAAAGAAGTATGATATCCGAGTGACCACCATCTTCACGTACTCTAGACCGATAACCCTTATCACAATTGGAAGGAACACCGTCAGCATGATGTGGCAGTCATGTGCGTTGTAGCCAGTCAATGTGAGGTCTTTCAAGGAGATGAGGCTTTTAATGTTGGAAGAGAAACCGGTAGGCACCTTGATACCCCTGAGAAGGTTGAGCATAGCAGTCTTCTCGCCATGCCTTAGGTTGTAGGCCACACCTGGAAGATCGACTTTACCATTATGAGGTGACCCAGGGTGAAGGTCCTGCCTGATGCCCTGGTTGAGAAGATCCGTCCGTGACTTCAGACCATCCTTTGTCTTTCCCGGGATGTCCAGCAGGACACCGATCGTGCTATCAAAGACGTTCTTCTCGAGATGCATACAGTCGATGGCATGGGGTGTTTTCAGTGTCTTCCAATATGACAGGTACTCGAAGAAAATCGACCTCTTCTTGAAAGGAACAGAGGGGACCTGTGACGCTTCCTCCATCGTGTCTCGCTTTCGCTTCCTTGTTTGTTTTGTCCCCTCCTCTGGTGGCTTCTTCTTCTTCCCAAACTCGATCTGATCAATATCCTTCACCATCTCATACACCTTTGGCCCCCAACTAGTCTGCGCTGGCGGTTCACCCTGTGGCTCGCCCTGATCATCGAACAATTGATTCATGACACTTCTTCTATATCTGTGCCTTTTCGGAAGGAACCGCCTGTGCCTCATGTACACCATCTTGTTTGATCCCTTGAGGTAAGTGTAGCATGTCTCGTCGATGCACATTACGCAGCCGGTCTTCCCTTTGATCTGCCCCGACAGTGAGAAGAGGCCGGGGTAGTCGGTGATGGTGACAAAGATGATGGCTTTTAGGGTGAACTTCTCCTTGAGGGATGCATCCACCATCTCGACCCCAACATCAAATAGCTCCTTCATTTCCTCCATTACCGGCTCCAGGAAAACATCGATATCATTGCCGGGCTGCTTCGGTCCCGATATAAGCATGGTCAACAGAAGATACCTGCGCCTCTGACACAGATGGGGAGGTAGGTTGTAGATGGTCAGTACGACCGGCCAGGTGCTGTGGGAGCTGCTCAGCTCGCCGAACGGATTCATCCCATCGGTGCTGAGCGTGAACTGAACGTTCCTGGGATCTTTGCCAAATTGCGGGTAGGCCTTGTCGAAATCTTTCCACTGCTGGCCATCGGAGGGGTGCCGCAGCATGCCATCGTCCTTCAAGCGGTCAGCTGATGCATGCCAGGACATGAGCTTCGCGTCCTCTGGGTTCCCAAATATCGCACGGAGGTGGTCGATCACTGGCATGTACCACACCGACAGTGCCGGACTTCTCCTCAACGTGTAACCCTCTTCTTCCTCATACTGCTAATGAGCCGAGATGCGATTGGCTGCAACATTGCTCTTCTTGACACCCTTCTTCTTCTTCCTCTGACCAGCTCGCAAGGCCTCATCGTCGTCTGCATCCACGCGACAGCCAGCATTTCTCTTGTAGCGACTGGCGCCACAGTGCGAACAGCTCGTCAAATTCTCATACTTTATGCCCCGATAGAGGATGCAGTGGTTAGGGCAGGCATCGAACTTTCTAAGCTTCATCGCCACTGGCCGGATAAGCTTCTTCGCTCGATACGTATTTGTTGGGATCTTGTTACTCGCCGGGAATGTTTTAGCAAGGTAACCTAACAGCTCATCAAAGCTAGTGTCTGACCACCCATGCCGAGCCTTCATCATCAACATGTGGAGGTTCAAACGGAGCACCGTGCAATCCTTCGGACATTCCTCGCTGTGCTTATATAAAGGATCAAGTGACGCCTGCTTCATCTCTCTGAAATTTTCCAGCCACTTCGGGGAGCCATACACGACGTCGTCTTCATCGATATGGTTGACTAAATCCTGAAACAGCTGCACATCCGCAGGGTCTTGCACCGTAGCGTCCTCAACATCTCCACCACCATCATCTGTCATATCCTGGAGTACATCTGCGTCCACAGCGATGTGGTCATGAGCACTACTGTCACTGAAGGCAGGCGCTACTGTTGCTGATGTGACGTGCGCTCCAGGATCTTGGTTCACCGTCGCCGTTGACGCTGAGCTTACACCAGATGCCGCCCCGACACTCGGATCGAATCTCTCGCCGTGATGAGTCCACACCGTGTAATCATCCATGAAACCAAAATGAATCAAATGAGATTGCACTGTGCCTTCGTCTTTGAAGGCGGTCAGATTCTTGCAACGATGACATGGACATATGATTGTCGTCTGGTTCGATCTCTCACGGTCAGCTTTCGCAGCGGAAATAAACTTTCTCACTTCAACAATATACCGCACATCAAGTACTCTATTGATCTTATACATCCATTCCGACCGGTCCATCATACCTGCGATCCTTAATTAATAACACACATCATGAATCACAAAACAAAGACGATGAATTAGAAAAACATAATAATTTATTATATTTATGTTAAATCTAGGGACAGAAGTAATAACGACGGCAAATAAAATTAATGCATCCATGATGAACTTAGAGAAACAAATACCAATTTTCTCTCTCCTACATGAAACTAGATCTAAAAGGGAGGCTACAAAGAGAGAAAAAGAGAGGGGAAAGAGGGTGGAGATCATCTAGGTACCTCTTGTAGAGTACTTCTCCTCCAAATCAAACAAATAAACCTCAAAAACAAGTTATTTGGGACAAAAATTCGGCAAAACTTCTTCCCCCATTTTTGGTCTAGAGGAAGAAGATGATCGGGTTCTGCTGGTGGCGGCGGCTTAAATAGCAAAGAATAACCGAAGCGGGCAACGTAATGAGCCCGCTGCGGCATATAAGGAAGCCCGCTGCGGTTAAATAAGATTAACCGCAGCGGGCACCTTACGTTGCCCGCTTCGGTTAATGATTAACCGCAGCGGGCACTTCGGTGGCCGGCCGCTGCAGGCCGGCCACCGAATAACCGTGGCGGGCAAAAACTGTGCCCGCCACGGAGCCCATTTAGGCAACGCTGCGCAAGTTCTTTTTTGTAGTAGTGTTTTGGAGGGAGATATTCTGTCAAGGGGGAGACTCTTGTGTGCTTGTGCACATTTGCGTGATGGTGCATTTTCAACTAAGGGGGAGAAATTCTCCAAATCATAAGATCAACTAAGGGGGAGATTTCCGGGATTCCCTAGTAGTGTGCACTATTTAAGGGGGAGTTTGCTCGTGCTGAGTTTTTGAAATTTCCAATTGGTTCGGAGCATTTTCGCAAGTTGTGTTGAGCGATTTGCCTCTTTCTTGAGGGACTAGCATTCGCTTTTCAGATTTTCAATTGGTGTCGAACTCTTCTGATTCTTGAGTGTCGATTGTACTTGCTAGCGGTGTTGAGCCTGTTCTACCTCTTCTTGAGGGCTAGCTTTGCTTTGCTTGGTCGCGTCGAGTCGTTGCCCATGTCTTTGGGGACCAAGTTGTCTTGCTCTTTCCACTTGACCTTCTTCGGCTTTGCTATGCTTTTGGGTCATTTGGTCGAGTTCTCTCTCCTTCCTTCTTCCTTCTTCTATTCTGTACGATTTGTGTTGGTAGTTGACAATGCACTCATCAAGGGGGAGATTGCGGATACATGGGTGTATGCCGAGTCTCTGAGTGATGAGTGATTGTCAACTGGGATGATGCGCATGTTCTTTGATTTGTGTTGTGCAGGTGTCAAGCACGGATACAGTGATCAAAGGCAAGGTGAAGGTCAAGTAGAGACGTGTCGTGCCGATGGACCGAGAGTGGCGAAGGATGGACGTGAGGCTTGGACTGAGGGACCAGTGTCCCGAGGATCAGCTGTGGTGGCTGACAGCCTGGGACAGCGACGAGCGAAGACTTGCGGTCATGTGTTGCCTGAGTCGAGGACTTGGGGACACGTGTCGGTGGACGGGGTGCACGGGCGGTGCATCCCCTCTACAGTCTCGGTTTGGTGGTAGAGCCAGAGAAAAACCATCGGGTGGACAGTTTCCAGGTTTGGGCCTCAAAACCTGGGCGCCGATGGTTTCCGAGTTTGGCCACAAAACTCGGGCTGAGGACGGTTTCCAGGTTTGGGCCTCAAAACCTGGGTGTTGCGGGTTTGCTGAGTTTGGGCCTCAAAACATAGGCCTTGGATGGCTGGTTTCCCGGTTTGGGCCTCAAAACCGGGGGTTGGCTGTGAAGGCTAGTTTCCCGGTTTGGGCCACAAAACCGGGGGTGCGACGTCCAGGAAAAGGACAAGCAAAGCGGTGGCGGCACGTGGCGGCGATCGGTGAGGTTGCGTCGAGGCAACGCTTGTGCGGGCGTGGCCGTCGGATCACCACCTACCCGAGTTGGTCCAGAATAACCCTAGGGTTTAGCTGGTTCGCTCTGTAATTAGTTGAGGGGTAGAGTAGGAATTAGAAATTAGGATAAGTAGAGGGAGACACCCTCCTCCCATTCTATCTTAGTCATTTGCTATTTTGTCTTCTAGGTTTTCCTGCTCTCCCTCTCCCCTGCTATAGCGAACTGAGATCCACAGAGAAGAGAACAATACCTCTATGTTCGTAAGATTTACAGGAAGTGAGACCGTAATCTCACTATTGTAGCGTGTGGTAGCCACACGGTTGCAAATTCGTGGTTGTGATTCGCATTTTGTTCGTGTTCTTTGCGGGTTTCTTTTCTCCACATTTTTCCCGTTGATCGATCTCTCTACTTGGTGCATGTTTTGCAAATCCGTTTGAACCAAGTTGTTCTAGATCGTGAGGCACTTCTTTCCACCAAAGGAATTATCCTCTAACCTCACGAGCTAGTAGATCGGTCGTTTTTCGTTTCGGGTCAAGTTTTTCTCCCTTCCCCCGAATTTCTTCGATTCATCGATTTGGAGATAGGTTCGAGCTATGATCTGTTAGAGATAGCTCACTATCCTCCTTGTGACTCATCTCTCCAAGTTTGAACCCTAGAGGTTTCATTTTGGGAGAGTTTGAATCGATTCGGTGGATGAACAGTGGGATTTCTGGGTGACCGGACGCTGGTGTCGGGGCGACCGGACGCTTGATCAGAGTCCGGTCGATGAAGTTTTGACTCGTGCATTTTCTGTTAACTTGACCAGACGCTGGTTCTAGGGAGTGATCGGACTTGCCGACGTTACTGTTCACCTGAGCTTTTGCTGTTGACCGGACGCTCTGCTCAGGACCGGACGCTCCCTGTCTGTGAGTCCGATCAAGAACAGAAAGGTTCTAGAACGTTTTGACTTGACCGGACGCTTCTGGTGGTCTGTGACCGGACGCAGGCAGAGTCCGGTCAGTGCTGTTTCGTGTTGTTTCATCCGCGGTTCGCTCGTCCGTTGTCGGTTTTGGTTTCCGGCTTTTGCGTTGGGTTTCTAGAGTTGTGAAGTGTCTCGCTGTGCTTCTTGGAAGCATCCACCCTACATCTAGGGTCGTGGTCACTTACGAGCTCTAGGGTTTGCTCTAGGTGTTGATTTTCGGGACAGTGGTGACAAGTTTCCGAAAGGAAAATTGAAGCTCCCATTCACCCCCCCTCTGGTCGCTTTCTGGTAGCATCTTCGGTCCTTCACTTTCATGCTCATCTTCTGATCCTATCACTCATATTAAGATTGAATAGAACACATACACAAAAAGTTTGTCTTGCGTAATGTGCCTAAGGTTAGAGGGGAATAAACAAAACTTTTGGTTCTGTTGGTGTTTTTCCACCAACAGAGCCCATGCACTTGATCTCTACCTTGTCTTTATGAGCAGGACACACTCTTGAGCAAAACATGGAGAAGTTTGTCACTCCCAAATTCTACAGAGTGAAGGTCCTAGATCTACAAAAACATGCACACTGAGCAAGATGCTGCCAGCGTCCACAATTAACGCTTCACTTCAAACTACTAGAAGAACAAATGACATGAGTGACACCATATCAAGAGGAATAAACAAGAAGGAATGATGAAAGACGTCGTAGTCAGAATTAGAGGTCATGAAGTCCCCACAGACTTCTTGATCATCGACATGAGAAGACCATGACGTCCACCTCATCCTAGGAAGACTATTCCTCTACGCTACAAGTACAATCATTTACAAGAGGAAATCCATTTTCACTTTCCTAGAGAAAAGACACGATGCAACTTCATCAACTAAATGCCTAATAAAGCACCCAAGAAGAATAGAAGTGAAAGATGCCGCTCTCAAAGCCAAAGAAGACAAATTATCAAGGATAGAGAGGCCAATCATGAATAAGAAGCTATCGACACTGTCCCAGAAAAGAAAGGAGAGAAACCTCAATACAGTGAACCACAGGAAGTGAAGACTCAGACCAAGAAAGTATGAGAGAAAATGTCTGCACCTAAGAGGTAAAATTAACGTGACTTCATAGACTTAGCCATCCCAGACAGACTTGGGGTGTTCCAGGGCTAAGAGGTAGGGTGGCATTACTCTAGGCTGACAAGCGACCGATATCTTCCTAGGTACAACTAGCGTGCCGATGATGGCGATCTTGTGGATATTGTAGAACCTCTGCAGAGTGTATGGTTGATCGATCGATATGTTGGCCAATTTGTTGGTCGCGGACCTTTTCCCTGACTTGTTTCTAACTATTGAGAGTTCTCTTTTGTCCCTCTGGTAGGTGAGTGCCGACCGTGAGCCTGGTGTGAGGCTGCGGGTCATTGAGACAAGGCTGGGAGGGAGCTGGCCTCTGTCGACTGAGCGGTTGAGTGTGTGAGATGAGGTGATGGTGTGGTGATGTTTGGGATATGGATATGGATATGGTGGATGGATGTGGATGTGTGTATATGGGTATGTGTTAAAACTTGATAACATTATTATATTGGTTACTGCTCGTGCGCTAGGATGCAAATCCATAGCCAAATCTTAGGATCGCCAGATCCCTTGTTTTATCTTTTCCACTAAAGCTCATCGGTGCTGACCATGGCCTGCACACATCTAGCGGTGTGCAGATTTCCTACTTCAGAGGTACTGACTTTAGGAGGTTTCGTGCCTATGCTCAAGTTTGGTTCGGAGGATCCGGTTGGTGCTGCGCTACAACAACTTTGACGAAGCCCGTGAAGAAGGAGCCTTCACTCAATAGACTTCCGCTAGAATAAACTCTGTAATAGGTGATACCCCAGAGATGTAATGTTTATAAAGATGTAATACTACGATGTATGACTGTGGTATCGACTGATATATGATAATATGCTAAGATCAGTTCTTGGTTTTGTCATATTATAATTCATTTTGTGGATTTTTCCTTCGCGGAAAATTGAGGATGTTTCACCTAGTAAGGTGCAGGATGTGTTGGACTGGAATTCGCCAACCAATGCTAGTGAAATCCGAAGCTTTCTGGGTTTGGCCGGGTATTACAGAAGATTCATTGTAGGGTTCTGTAAGCTTGCAAAGCCTATGACGACCTTGCTCGAAAAGAGTGCCAAGTTTGTGTGGTTTGATAAATGCCAGGCAAACTTTGAGGAGTTAAAGAAGAGATTAACCACAACACCAGTCCTAGTTCTGCCAGACTTGAACAAGAGCTTCTCAATCTATTGTGATGCATCTCATCTGGGACTTGGATGTGTTCTGATGCAAGAAGGAAGAGTAGTAGCCTATGCATCCAGAAAGCTGAGAAAGCACGAGTTGAACTATCCAACTCATGATTTGGAGTTAGTAGCTGTTGTCCATGCTCTGAAAATATGGAGACAATATCTAGTTGGGCATAAATGTGATGTGTATACAGATCATAAAAGTCTAAAGTACATATTTACTCAGTCGAATCTGAATCTGAGGCAACGCCGTTGGCTTGAACTCATTAAGGATTATGACCTGGAGGTACATTATCACCCAGGGAAGGCCAATGTCGTGGCTGATGCTTTGAGCAGGAAAACCTATGCAAATGGACTGCAAGTAGAGTATATGTCAGCAGAGCTGAGAGCTGAAATGGCATATCTTAATCTATGCTTTGCAAACAATGTTGTGGAGATGACAGTTGAACCTACTCTGGAGAAAGACATCCGTGAGGGTCAGCTGAAAGATGAAAAGTTGCAAGAGATAGCCGAGAACATAGTGCTTGGAAAAGCACCCGGTTTCATTATGGACAAAAATGGAACACTATGGTTTGGAAAAAGGATATGTGTGCCTGAAGTGAAAGCTATTCGCGATGCAATCTTGCGAGATGCACATGAATCTGCCTACTCTATACATCCCGGCAGTACCAAAATGTACTTGGATCTAAAGGAAAAGTACTGGTGGTATGGATTGAAGCGAGATGTGGCCAAGTATGTGGCCCTATGTGATACCTGTCAGAATGTCAAAGCTGATCATCAGAGACCGGCAGGATTGTTACAACATATGCAGATACCTGAGTGGAAATGGGAAGAAGTGGGAATGGACTTTGTCACTGGATTACCCCGCACACAAAGAGGCTATGACTCTATATGGGTAATCGCTGACTGTGTCACCAAGGTCGCTCACTTCCTACCAGTCAAGACAACCTATAATGGGGCAAGGTTAGCAGAGCTTTGTATGGAAAGAATTGTGTCCCTGCATGGTGTTCCAAAGAAAATAGTGTCATATAGAGGAACACAGTTCACATCTCATTTCGGGCATCAGATACACCAATCATTGGGAACCAAGTTAAACTTTAGTTCTACATATCACCCGCAAACAGATGGGCAGACTGAAAGAATAAATCAAATCTTGGAGGACATGTTGAGAGCATGTGCCCTTTAGCATGGGGCTAGTTGGGATAAAAGTCTACCATATGCTGAATTCTCTTATAACAACAACCATCAGAAGAGTCTCAAAATGGCTCCTTTTGAGGCTTTGTATGGGCGAAAGTGTAGAACTCCCTTGTTCTGGAATCAAACAGGAGAGACTCAAGTGTTCAGACCGGATGTTCTTCGAAATGCTGAGGAACAAGTGAGAATGATCCGGGATAACTTGAGGATAGCTCAGTCCCGACAAAAGAGTTATGCAGATACTCGCAGGAGGGACTTAGCTTTCAAACTGGTAGATTATGTGTACTTGAAAGTGTCACCCATGAGGGGTGTTAAGAGGTTTAACATGAAAGGTAAGTTGGCACCCAGGTATATAGGTCCTTTCAAGATCTTGGCCAGACGTGGAGCAGTGGCCTATCAGCTTGAGCTACCTGAGAGTCTATCAGGTGTTCATGATGTGTTCCATGTCTCCCAGTTGAAGAAATGCCTAAGGGTGCCAGAAGAACAAGTTTCGTTGGAAGAGATCAAGATAGGAGAAGATCTCACTTATGAAGACTATCCCATCAAGATCTTAGAGACAGCAGAAAGAGTTACCTGGAGCCAAGTGATCAAGATGTGCAAAGTTCATTGGAACAGATATACAGAAGAAGAGGCTACCTGGGAAAGAGAAGAAGATCTCCGGGAATCTTATCCGCAGCTGTTTGAGTAAGCACCAGTCGAATCTCGAGGACGAGATTCAGTTTAAAGGGGGTAGAGTTGTAACACCCTAAAAATATCTCCAAATAGGTGAAAATGATTTATTTATGAATTTAGTGAGCATTTAACCTAGGGGTTAAATATTTTTTGTAAAGTTAAAATAAAGGGAGCAACATGTTTTTGCATTCATGCTGATGCATTTGATTTATTGATGTGACTAGTTTTTGCCAAAGTTTGAAATGAATTCAAATTCATTTTGAAATGGTTTTGTTTTGAGCTGAAAACAAAGGAAAAGGGTTTTCTTTTTCTTCTTCCCCTCTGTCTGTTTTCGGCCCAAATGGTCTGGTGGCCCAGTCCGCCAACCCCTTCTTCTTTCCCCTCTTCCCCGCGTCGGGCTTCCCTCCTCCCTCTTCTCCTTTGCTCGCAAGGCCCAGGCCGCCCTGGCTTGGCCCGTTGGTGCCCGCATTGCAACCGTCCTGCGCCCCTCCCCTTTCTCCCTCTGTGCGGCTGACCCTCCAGGCCCGCTTGTCAGTCGTTTCTTCACCTCCGTGCGCGCCGTCCCAATCTCACAACCGCTGTTGCCGCACATCCCGAGTCTCCCGTGTGCCGCTCCCACGTCCTCGCTCCCTCCCTCGTCCATAAAGCGGACGCGACCGCCCCCGCTTGCTGTGGTGGAACCGTCCAAATTATAAGAGCTCAAGTACCGTCTTAGCCAAATCAACTGACCTTGACTCATACTTGAACCCATATAACTCCGGTAGTCTGGAAATCTCAAAGGATTTCAATCAACTTAGATCATACAGGATCGCATCGTTCAAGTACCACATTCGCCAAGATACAACAGTCGGTAATCGAAATCGAAATTAACATCCGAGTGCGAAATCTTAAAAATTATTACAATACTGAGTTTTGAAGTGCGGAAGCTTAAATAAGTTTCAAACACGACCACCACACACGTGGTCCAAATAAAACATTGTTTTTGATACTCACTCCTCCCTTTTCAAATAATGTGCCACCAACAGTCTCAGTCCAGCAAAAGCAAAGGAGAAGCTTCTAGATGACCCTGCCCTGGGCCTACTCCTCATCACCCTCCATGGGGTAGAGGCAGTGCTTACAATAGCCGAAGTACACTTGGCCATCTGCAACAAATGGGATAAACCCTGAGTACGGGAATGTACTCAGCTAGACTTACCCGTCCAAAAAAATAAAAGACACCAAGGGTATGCAAGGCCTTTTGGGTGGAGCTGGGAATTTAATTGCGAAAAGCTCAAATTAATGAAAGTATTATTTAGTTGTATAGATGAGCAGTCCAATTTTTATGCCTATCTCTCAGTCTAGGTTTGCACATGATCTACAACATCCACTTGAATCTAGCAATCAATAGTATAAACCATATCCAGTTGACTTATCCACATTTTAGTTAAACATCACATGGAGTTGTATCGTGGTGAAGCCCGACATAGTTTCCCACTAACCGGGGGAGATGGCGACTCCAATCGAATTACAAACCAGCTCGCGAGAAACCTTTAATACAAACCCACACTTTCTCCGTCGGGTCCATGCATTGGTTCAACGCTCGATACTGTTCATGGTGGTAATCGTCGCGGTTCAAGCACGGACCGGCCAATTGGAACCTAGCGATGGCCATTTCGAGGCAGATCACATTTCCATACTAGAGGGCACGACTCGGGTTGAATCCGGCCCAAACAGCTTCTAACCGGCTTCGGGATCGGGAATACATCACCGGCAGCCTAAGTAAAAGGGCGCTTTCAAAAATGAACGAGGGCCAACATCGATACAAAACTACACGATCCAACAGACGAGCTGCCCCCAAGTTCCAACTTGGTGCCTTGCCTTCCAGTTGACCATATTTCATTACTACTCAGGTTCTTTTCCATATAGCAAATATAGCCAACCGTGATCTGGTAGATACCCACCAGGAGTATTACAGGAACACCCTTTATTTACTAATAATTAAGCAAGCTCAGCAATTCTATTATTAAGTAATAACAGGATAACAAGGCAGGTATAAACAATAGCCAAGGAATGGTAATGCAGCAAGTAGGATTCAATCAACTCCTATACCTAATGCATCACAAGATAAAATACTCAAGTAAATTAATTATAAAACTAGGAGACTTAGAATGCTCCGGGGCTTTCCTTGGGAGAAGACCGAGGCCTCGTGAGAGGGGCACTCGGGCAGGTTAGTCTCTGCTGCAGGGTCGGCTTCCTCGCTCCGCGGCACCTCCTGGATCTCCGGCTCGACGTTTACTTCTTGCTCTTGATCGGGCTCCGGGACTGTCGATCCTATTGCAATGCGACAAGTAAATAATGAATAATGCACGGTGCACTTATGATGCAAGCAAAGTAAACTTTTCTTGCAAACCAACAAAACCAACTTGTTGAAAAACTTTTGACATTGAGGAAAGCACTTTCTGACTGCATTAAATAAAACCATTAACTCAATTATTTTTCTATTGATTAATTCAAAAGAAACCTAGGTTTAAACAGCAAGTACATTTTTCTGAATTCAGAAAAATCCACAAAATTTACAGCAGGTAACCTACACCTACTGGACTCTATTGTACAAATTTCATCAAGAAATAAATTACTGAACAACAGATATAAAAAGATGAAATAAACTACCAAAAAGATGCTTTGAACTAACTTTCCTTTTGAAAAGTGTCAAATAGTAGATTTCATATTTTTCCAAGCTTCATCTACCTATTACAACTTTACTGCAGAAAAAATACTGCTTAAGCATCAATACATAATTCTATACAAAACAAGCAAGTTTATCTCAAAATAAATCCTTTGAACTGCAGCCCTACTGGCAAAGGGTGCAATCCTCATTTTTATATTTTTCCCAGATTCTACTCCACATTTCATATTTATCAAGAAAGTTCCATGAATAGAAACATTACATTCTTTTCTGCATGAATTTTCTAAAAAACACAGAAAAGCACACTTGTACTATAACTTCTTATTTTTGCATACAACAACCCATACCTAGCATTTTTCTCAGCTTGAACATAGTACATAGAGACTATATAAATTTTCCCATATTTTATTTCCACATATTTTTCTTTTAACAATTATTTTTAAGAAAATAGCTAAAAAGGCATTTAAATCTAAACAGATTATTTTTCTACCAAATTAGGCTCTCATAAGTTTTTCACACATACATAACCTGATAAGAAGCATACACGAATTTTGCCACAATTTAATTTAACCAGAAAACATATAAACAAAATTATTTAACAACATGCATATAAACTGAAATAAATAAAAACAGGGTAATAAACTTCCACCAAAAATTACTTTCATATTTTTCCCTGTTAGATCTACTCATGAACAAATTTACAAAACTGAAAGCACTTCATTTGGACCATTAAAACGTGCTGCACAAAATAAACAAGTTTTTCTGAAAATAAAAAGAAAAAGGAAAAGCATTTTGAATCTCCGGCTGGGCTTCCGTGGGCGCGGTCCATGGGCCGTGGGTGGCTGACCTGTGGGGTCTGCTGGTCAACGGGACCCACTTGTCGGTCAGAGCAGAACAGAGGAGCGGCTTTGACCGCGTGGTTCTCGCCATCGGCGAGGTTGCCGGCGGTGAGGTTAGGCTCAGTGTGTTCGTCTCGACTAGGCGGGTCGGCTGGTGGTGTTGGTTGGGCTAGAAGACGGTTGTAGTTTGCCGGCGATGAGCCGTGGCAGACTACGGCGGCGGTGCAGCTTGGGTAGGCCATCTCCGGCAGTCGCCGGTGAAATTGGCGCATGCGAAAGCTTAAGTGAACCCTAGGGAGGCTACGTGGTGGGTTGGTTTGGTCGGTAAAGCTCCGGAGGAGCTTGGCCTCGTGTGTGGCCATGGCGGCGCCCATGGCGCTCGGCCGGGGAGAAAAGGGAGCTAGGGAGCAGTAGAGACCTAGTGGTAGGGTGTTCTCACCTTGCCTTTGCTCGGTGAGGCTAGTCGGTGAAGGAGGGAGGTGGAGAAGCTTTGGTCGGAGAGGAACGACCTTGAGCTTCGGGCGGCATCGATGGCGTTTGCGGCGGGGCTCCTCGGGTTCCGGTGTTGACGGGGCTTGGATGGGGGTGCGTGCGTGCGCAACGTGTGTCCCCCGCGAGGGCGGAGCGGTGGTCGGGGTTAATCGACCGGCGGTGGCTCAGGTAGGGCTGGAACGGCGAGGGGAGTTGCGGTGGCGAACGGCGTTCGGGGTGGTGTTCGCGTGCGGAAGAAGGAGCGGCGCGTGAGGGGGAAAGTGACGAGTGCGCGAGTGAGCGGGGTGTGTGGTGCTCGGGTTTTGGTCTTGGGCTCAGCCGACCGATGGTCGTGGCGGGGGCCACGGCCGGCGAGCGGCGCGCGGGCAGAGCAGCACGCGGCAGCCGAGGCGCGCGCGGAGTGGCTGCGGCGGATTGCTTGCGTGCTCGGGCGGAGAAGATCGCGCGGCGAGTGGCGGTAGCGGATTCGGAGCAGAAGAAGGTCGCCACACGGTGGTTTGGCCGGCGTACGGCGCGGCCGTGCGGTCGGCCGGTGCGACGCGGCGCGCGCGGCGCTGTAGCGGGCGCGGGCTGGCGTGGGCGTGGGATGGGCCGAAAGGCTAGGTGGGCCAAAAGTGAAGCGCACGGAGAAAACGTTTTCCCTTTTTCTTTTTCCGAAATTTTTTCCAAATTTGACCATTTCAAAACAGCTTCAAACACTCAAAACTAGACTTTGACCCAAAAATAAAAGTTGCTCAAAATAATTTTCTCTACAACTTTCATATAGAACACTTTTTCTGAAACTCACTTCTCTAGCCTTCACATAATTAAAGCCAATTTTGAGCCATAAATCATTTTTGTTGCCACATTTTTAATTATTAAACTATACTGAACTAGGTCAAGGTGTCAACATAGAAAGTGTTATACTCAATATTATCTATTTTATAAAATTATTTGCCAAGACAGAAGTTTATTTAAACAACCAAGTCCTATTGAAACCAAATTTCAAATAAACAAATAAAAGGCAAAGACACTTCTATGCATATGAGATGGTGCAATGCATTGCTTATGAGAATTTGGTAGCTAATGCTTATTCCTAATGCAGTGCTTGACACTAGGGTGTCAGAGCCCTTCCCCCCTTAAAGAAAGCTCGTCCCGAGATTTTGTATTACTTACTTCTTATTGTAAAAACAAGGATAGTTCACGCGTAGGTATTCCTAGGTCTCCCAGGTAGCATCATTGGGTCCATAATTACTCCAAAGAATCTTGTAAGTCCTGATTCACGGTTGCGAGTTGCTCTAGTCTTGGTATCCAGTATCTCCTGAGGTTGTTCATAGTATTCCAGATCTTATCGAATAGTGACCTCTGGAATTTGAACTTCTTCTCGTTCGGGCACTCGAAGACATTTCTTTAACTGCAATACATGGAACACGGGAAAGATTGCACTCATCTCCGGGGGTAACTGTACTTCGTAGGCTACTTCTCCCTTTTTAGCTATGATCCGATATGGTCCCACATATCAGGGTGCTAACTTCTTCTTAATTCCAAAGCGTTGGACCTTTCTCATGGGTGAGACTTTAAGGTAAACGTAGTCTCCTACATGGAATTCCAAAGGTCTCCTTCGTGTGTCAGCATAACTTTTCTGTCAAGATTGCGCTGCCTTGATATGTTGCCGCACAGTTTGCACAATCTCTTCAGCATCCTTTACATAATCTGACCCATAGAATTCTCGATCTCCTGATTCTACCCAGTTTACTGGTGTTCTGCATCTTCGTCCATACAAAACTTCAAATGGTGCCATTTTTAAGCTTTCTTGATAGCTATTATTATAAGAGAACTCTTCTAGAGGTAACCATTTCTCCCATGATTCTCCTGAGGAAAGTACACATGCTCTGAGGATATCTTCCAAGATTTGATTCACTCTTTCCGTTTGTCCTGCAGTTCGAGGGTGGTAAGCGGAACTCCGTACCAACTTGGTTCCTAGCTCCTTGTGCAACTGTTCCCAAAAATGAGCTATGAACTGGGGTCCTCTGTCGGAAACAATATTTTTGGGAATCCCGTGTAACCTTAAGATATTTTGAATGTACAGATCCGCATACTGGTGAGGTCGATATGTAGTCTTGACCGGTACGAAATGAGCCACTTTCGATAAACGATCCACGATAACCCAGATAGAATCATGTCCCTTTTGGGTGACTAGCAATCCTGTAATGAAATCCATACTAATCTCTTCCCATTTCCATTCTGGGATTGACAGCAGTTGCAAAAGTCCGGCGGGTTTCAAGTGTATAGCTTTTATCCTGCAGCAAGTATCGCACTTCGCGACATGAGCTGCAACCTCTCTCTTCATCTTGGGCCACCAATACCTCGTTTTCAGATCTTGGTACATCTTACTACTTCCCGGATGGATAGATAGTTTTGAACTGTGAGCTTCATTCAAAATTCTGTCTCTCAGTTCCGTGTCCTTAGGAGCTACTAACCTTTGGTTATACCATAAAATCCCTTGCTCATCCACTTGGAAGTTCAACGAACTACTGGTTTCCATCATCTTCTTGATCTGACAGATTTCTTCATCGGTCTTTTGTCCTTCGATGATGTCACTTTCTAAGGTACACTGTATGGTGATATTATTCAGCAGGGCAGGGTGCATAAGATTGAATCCATCTTCCAATAAAGGTTGTATGGAGTTGCAATGGGTCTTGCGATTCAAGGCATCTGCCACGACGTTTACTTTTCCAGGGTGGTATTGCACTTCCAGGTTATAGTCCTTGATTAACTCCAACCATCTCCTATGTCTCATGTTCAACTCAGGTTGGGTGAAGATATATTTTAGACTCTTATGATCTGTATACACGTGACAAAGATTGCCCATAAGGTAGTGCCTCCAAATCTTGAGTGCATGAACTACTGCGGCCAATTCCAAATCATGAGTCGGATAATTCTCTTCACGTGGTCGTAACTGATGTGAAGCATAGGCTATGACTCTTCCATTCTGCATAAGCACACATCCAAGTCAAATCTTGGACGCGTCACAAAACACATCAAAAGGTTCCTCCAGATTTGGTTGGGCCAAAATTGGTGCAGAAGTCAACAAAGTCCGCAGAGTGCGGAATGCTGCTTCACACTCTGGAGTCCATTCAAACTTCTTATTTTTCTGAGTCAAACGGGTCATAGGCTTTGCTATCCATGAGAAATCCGGGATGAACCGACGGTAATATCCGACCAATCACAAAAGGCTACGGACCTCATGTACACTAGTGGGTGCTTGTCAATCCATAACTTCCTGTACTTTCGTGGGATCCACAGAAATTCCTTCTTCCGAAAGGACATGTCCAAGAAAAGGCACTTTCTTTAACCAAAATTCACACTTACTAAACTTGGCATACAACTTGTGCTCTCGAAGCCTGGTTAACACGACTCGTAAGTACTCAGCATGGTCTTGCTCGTTTTCAGAGTACACTAAGATATCATCAATGAACACTACAACAAACTTGTCCAATTCAGGCATAAAGACGGAATTCATCAGGTACATGAAATGTGCCGGTGCATTTGTTAGTCCAAAAGACATAACTAGATACTCATAGAGTCCATATCTGGTGGAGAAAACTATTTTCGGTATATCCTCCCTTCGGATCTTGATCTGATGGTATCCTGACCTTAAGTCAATCTTGGAGAACACTTTTTCCTTAGATAACTGATCAAACAAGACGTTGATTCGGGGTAAGGGATATTTGTTCTTTATAGTTTCTGCATTCAGTGGTCTGTAATCCATACACATTCTCAAAGTTTTGTCCTTCTTTTTCACGAAGATGGCAGGACATCCCCAAGGTGACGAACTAGGACGTATCAAACCCTTATCCAAAAGCTCTTGCAACTGAGTTTTAAGCTCTGCTAACTCGTTAGTTGGCATCCTATATGGCCTCCGAGAAATAGGAGTCGTTCTGGGAACTAACTCTATAACAAACTCCACGTCCCTATCTGGAGGTATGCCGGGCAACTCATCAGGAAAAACATCTGGGAACTCGCACACTAGAGTGATCTCAGCTATCTGTTTTGCCGTGATATTGAACAACACTCCTATCTCATGAGGGTTTTGAGGTAACTTGAACCGGATAGAAGACTCATTCCAGGGGCTTACCAGGGAAACCACCCGTTCTGCAATATCCAAATTAACCTTCTAGCGTTTCATCCATCCCATTCCCAAGATCACATCCAAACCTAAACCAGGGATTACTATGAGATCCATAGATACCTTTTTATCCCCAAAGGTGATTTCCATTTCCTTAGCCATGATGCGGGCAGAAAGAATAGCCCCTGCTGAACTTATCTGATAACCCCTATCCAATTCTATCAACTTATGGTTACTTCTCATAACAAAGTTTTCACATATGAAAGAATGCGATGCTCCAGAATCAAACAACACAACTGCGGGGTATTGGTTAACAAGAAATGTATCAGCAGTGACACGCTCTCCTTCTGGCACTTCCTCAACAGTGGTGTAGTGCACATTGCCCGTGCGAGGTCGAGGCTGGGTGCACTGCTTCTTAGGCTGGGGACACTGACGTGACAGGTGTCCAGTCTGACCACAGTTATAGCATGGCCCAATCACATGTGGGGTCTTTGGACCTCCTGAACCTCCTGCCTTTGTTTTGTTCTGCATCAGGGGAGCGGTGTATGGCTTCTAAAAGCTTGGACGAGGGCGGTTGGTGGTTATCTTCCTCCACGGTGGACAGAATCTTGCTCCTGCAACCGGCGGGCGATACGGGGTGCGTGCTTCGAAAGGGGTCCTCTGCTGAGATGAACCTCCTTCGTTTGCATGTAGGCGAGTCTCTGTCGCCAGCCTGCTGTCATTGGCCTCCTGGTTCAGGAAATCACCGACGAAGTCACTGAAGGTGGTGCGGTGACTGTTTCCCATTTTAGAGAGCATAGTGGCATTCATTCCACGCTTGAAGCTTGCTATCTTTTTGGCTTCGGTGTCCACGAAGTCTGGGGCATAACGAGACAAGTTGTTGAAACTATGCAGATATTCTGACATGGACCTGGTTCCCTGCGACAGCCTCATGAACTCTGTAACTTTCATTTCCATCAAACCACTGGGGATGTAGTGGTTGCGCATAGCAGTAGAGAACTGTCCCCAAGTAACAGGTGCATTGGCTGGCAGAGATGCACGGTACTGGGACCACCATAAGCCTGCAGGTCCTTCCAACATGTGGGCGGCATACTCCGCCTTGAGCTCCTCAGTCAAGCGAAGAAGACGGAACTTCTGGGTGATGGAGTTCAGCCACTCGTCTGCCTTGAGCGGTTCGGTAACTTCCTTGAACACTGGGGGACGAGTGTCCAAGAAGTCACGGTACAAACTGTACTGGTTGGGCTCAGGCCCTTGGCGCTGTTGATGTCGTTGCGCAGTGTTGTTGGCAATGTTGCGGAGTGTGGACTCCATATGCCTTTGCATCTCTTCCATGTTCCTCTGGCTGCCCAAAAACTGCCCGAAGAATGCTTCCGGCGTCATCGGCGGCGGTGGAGGTGGTGGCAGATTCTCCTCCTGCCCTGATCCTTGTCCACGCAGGCCGCAGGTGTGGGCCGGCATCTGCATATCCCATTAATGAGCAACAATTAGGTGATGTCACATTGATCATGAATAAATATTGTGTTGTACATAATTCAAAAATTTAGCACACGACCAAGTATAAATACTCATTTCCCATACAACATCACAGAATAATTGCCCGGAAATAAGATTGCAAACGACGGATTTCCATAAAAGGTGCCAGATCAAAGTCTGGACTTGGTCCAAAAGCCGTACATGCCATCATACAACTTAAAACACAAGATCAACACATGTCTGGTTACAACAAAAGTGGCCATGATCAAAGCTTAAAACAAAAGAAAAGGACTCCTAGCGAAATTAGTGCTCAGGCGTCTCCAGCGGCGGATGCGGCGTCATCCACATCGGCGTCCATCATCGGCTCGTCAGCATGGTCCTCGTCATCGGAAGGAGGATCCGGACCAAGCACTATCCCGTCCTGGGGCTCCAGGGCCTCATCTGCAGGGGCATCGTCAACTGCTGGTGCGGCGGCCTCCTGTGCCGCATGATTGAAGGACCGAGAAGCTAACCGAAAGCGACCAGAGGGGGGGGTGAATGGGAGCTTCAAAATTTCCTTACGGAAACTAGATGCCACTGTCCCAAAATCGACCCCAAGAGCGAACCCTAGAACTTGCTAATGTCCACGACCCTATATGTAGGGTGGATGCTTCCTAGAAGCACAGCGAGACACTAGACAACTCTAGAAAGCCAACGCAAAAGACGGAAATCAATTCCGACAACGAACGAGCGAACCGCGGACGAAACCGTGCGAAACCAGTCACATCGGACGCTGGCCTGCGTCCGATGCCAGACCACCGGACGCGTCCGATGCAGACTGGGCGGTTCTGGAACCTTACTGTTCCACCATCGGACGCTGTGAACAGTGATCACCCAGCGTCCGATGCAAAGACTCCGGCGCGTCCGATGGACAACGGACGCGTCCGATGCCTAGCGTCCGATGCAAACTAAAACGCTGAAAACGTGACACGCGTCACCGGAGCGTCCGATGCTAGGAACCCTAGCGTCCGATGCTCCCGTGATAGCGTCCGATGCCCCCGAAAACAGCGCTGTTCTTCACGATTCAACCCGATCTCCTTCGAATCAATTGCCCTAGGCCTAGGATTCGATTTGAGGAGTCACAAGGATGTTAGTGAGCTACTCCTAAGAGATCATGGCTCGAACCTAACTCCAAATCGGTGAATCGAAGAAAATTCGGGGTATGGAGGCAAGAACGCAATCCAAAACGAAAATCGATCGATCTCCTAGACCGTGAGGTTAGAGATTAATTCCTTCGGTGGAAAGGAGAGCCTCACGATCTAGAACAACTTGGTTCAAACGGAATTGCAGAAGATGAACCGAGCAAAGAGATCAAGCGACGGGAAAATCGTGGAGAAAAAGGATTCCGCGAAGAACACAAAGAAACCGCGAATCACAGCCACGAACTCGAATTAAGGACGCGAATCAAGCCATCGATCTGTGCTCCAAAGTGAGGATACGGCCTCACTTCCTCAAATCAACAGTACACAGAGTGGAGTCTCTCTGCGGATCTCAACTAGCTAGAGCAGGGGATGGGAGAGTGGAAACCCTAGGTGCTAGGAAGCAAATGACTGCGCTAACGGAGATTGAGATGGGGAGGAGGGTGTCTCCCCTAGACTACTTATACTAACCTAGCCTAAGTCTATTTCCTACTCTACCCCTCTCTACTCTAATTACAGAGCGGACCAGCCTAACCCTAAGGCTATTCTAGTCCACCCGCTGGTGGTAGGTAGATCCGACGGCCACGCCCGCACGGTCTTCCGCGTCGCCTCCACGCAACCTTCAGATCGCCGCCACGTGCCGCCACCACTCTGCACCCCCGGTTTTGCGGCCCAAACCGGGAAACCAGCCTTTTCCATCAGCCCCCGGTTTTGAGGCCCAAACCGGGAAACCAGCCTCCAGCCCGAGTTTTGTGGCCAAACTCGGAAACCGTCCGCGCCCGAGTTTTGAGGCCCAAACTCGGAAACCGGCCCACGCCCAGGTTTTGAGGCTCAACCTGGAAACCGTCGCGCCCAGGTTTTGTGGCTCAACCTGGAAACCCAGCACCCAGGTTTTGAGGCCCAAACCTGGAAACCGTCCACCGTTGGTTTTTCCCGGGCTCTACCAACAAACCGGCGTCGTAGAGGGGATGCACCGCCTGTGCACCCCTTCCACCGACATGATCGCACTTCTCCGCCTGTCGCTGTCGCAGGCTGCCAGCCACCACAGCTGATCCTCCGGCCTCCAGTCCATCAGTCCAAGTCCACGTCCGCCCTTCACCGTCCGATACATCGGCATGGCACGTCCGCCGCACGGCACGCCCATCCTTCATCGCGCCCGGTCCGTCGGCACGGCACGTCGCAACTTGACCTTCACCCGCCATCGATCACTGTCTCCGTGCTCGACACCTGCACAACACAAGCCAAAGAACATGCGCATCATCTCCATTGACAATCACTCATCACACAGAGACTCGGCATACACCCATGTATCCGCAATCTCCCCCTTGATGAGTGCATTGTCAACTCCACAACAAATCATGAATAAGAAGAAGAAGGTAGGAAGGAGTGGGAAGAGAAAACCCAACCAAATGACCCAGAAGCCTTAACAAAAGCCGAAGAAGGTCAAGTGGATGAAGCAAAAACTTGGTCCCCAAAGACATGGGCAACGGCTTGACGCAACCAAGTAAAGCAAAGCTAGCCCTCAAGAAGAGGTAGAACAGGCTCAACACCGCTAGCAGATAGCAATTGAAGATCGGAGGACAACAGAAGCAAAATGCTAGTCCCTCAAGATAGAGGCACAGAGGCTCAACACAACTAGCAAGAAAATCACTCCGAACCAATTGAAAATCAATGCTAGTCCCTCAAGATAGAGGCACAGAGGCTCAACACAACTAGCAAGAAAATCACTCCGAACCAATTGAAAATCAACCCGAACCAAATGGGAAAGCACACCAGACGATACCAATTGAAAGCCAAATGAGAAAGCTTATGAAAGCTCATGAGAAGCTAGGAACGTTAGTCCCTCAAGACAGAGGCAACGGCTCAACACAACTAGCAAACTCCCCCTCGACAAATGCAAGCAACTAGGACAAAAGATTTTCAGGGCATATGATTTGCGTAAATTTCTCCCCCTAGTTGAAAATGCACTTATCAAGGCCAAAAGGTATCGGAGAAGCAACTCTCTTCACATAAACTCCCCCTGAACACAAGATCTCCTTCCACAATGCATATGAAGTCAAAATGCAAGTTAGGAGCTTCAAGGATATAGTCAAAAGAGTGCAAAGATGCTCTAATCAGTATAGCTCCAACATCTCAATTAAGCACTCAAATAGCAAAGGCTCAAACTGATCACTTATACGAAATATGAAGCATATGAGCATGTGAGCAGTTTTAAGCCAAAAGGATAGTCACCATCAACATAGCACTAGACATGTATAGAAGGAATCCAAACAAGTGCTAAGCATATATACAAGGTGAACTACCCCTAGCAAAGTTCAATCATCATGCATAGGAATGAAACATATACTTGTGATTTCAAATTCATATCGGAGTTGCAGCGGTAAAAGAATTCACAAGTTCATTTTTAGCATGTGATTGCGAGAGGTTGAAAGCTTGTCATCGCCTAACTTTTCAACCGTGCGAAGCCTATGCCGAAGCAATCAGAAGCTTAAAGCAACGGTTTCGGTCATACACTACATGGCTCAAGTTTAACTCAAAGTGCAATGAGAAACAGTCTCAATACCATGAGGTGTTGACAAGCAATCCCATCTCGATCTTTTCAATTCAACAATACTTGGTTCAGATTTTAAGCAAGTTATGAACAACCAAGCAAGTGAATGACTCAGAACTAGAGACATAGCAACCTAGCATATATGAAAAGCAGGAATGGACTCAACACACCCTACACATGCTAGTTGCATATCTCAATGGTGAACATTTTCAGATTTATATACATTAGGCATAATTCACCATTCAAAAAAAAATAGCTTGCTCATAACATGTAACAGTGATCAGAAAGAGCATAAGCTACAAGCATCATCATAAGTATCGGAGCAATACTAACAAGAGCATAATTACATTCTAGTGAATATAGACATGAAGCTCAGAATGTAAATGCGTATGCCCGACACAAAACTGAAGGAAAGAAGATACCAAAAGGAGAGACTCAAGAAACTCAAAAGAAAAGAGCCTCAAAATAAAAGAGTCAGTCTGTACATCTCAAAATGCTTCCCCCATCTAAAAGGGGAAACACACACCAAGCTCACCCCTCAACCTATTAAAGGTTGATTCGTCTAAAGGCTTGGTGAAAATATCAGCCAATTGGTGATGAGTATCGACATGGCGAAGGTCGATATCACCCTTCTCCTGGTGGTCTCGCAAGAAATGAAAGCGCACATCAATGTGTTTGGTTTTCGAGTGAAGCACAGGGTTCTTAGCAACGCTAATGGCACTCGTGCTGTCACAAAGCAAAGGAACTCGAGTAAAGCTCAAACCAAAATCACGCAAAGTGGCCATCATCCAGAGTAACTGGGAACAGCAGCTAGCCGCAGCAACATATTCAGCCTCCGTGGTAGACTGAGCGACACTAGACTGCTTGCGAGAAGACCACGACACAAGAGAAGATCCAATAAACTGGCAAGTCCCTGAAGTAGACTTGCGCTCAATGCGACAACCAGCAAAATCAGCATCAGAAAAGCCACAAAGCGAGAGGGTGGAAGAAGCAGAATACCAAATCCCGAGCTCAGGCGTGAAACGAAGGTACCTGAAGATGCGCTTCACCGCCTGACGGTGAGAAGTGCGTGGCGAAGCCTGAAAGCGCGCGCACAAGCACACGGCGAACTGAATGTCCGGCCGTGTCGCCGTCAGGTAGAGCAGCGATCCAATCATGCTGCGGTACTCCTTCTGGTCCACTGCTTCTCCATCCGTGTCAGCATCCAGGGCAGTCGTCGTCGACATGGGCGTTGGAAGAGGCTTGGCCTCACCCATGTCGAACCGCTTCAGCAAGTCCCTTGTGTACTTGCCCTGGTGCACAAACGTCCCCTCTCGGGATTGCTTAATTTGCAACCCGAGAAAGAAAGTCAGCTCGCCCATCATGCTCATCTCGAACTCCCTGCTCATAGTATCTGCAAACTTGGCAACCAAAGCGTGAGAAGAACCACCGAAAATGATATCATCCACGTAAATTTGGATCAAGAGAGTATCTTTGCCTTGCTTGAGGAGAAAGAGCGTTTTATCTACACATCCCATTTTAAAACCCTTAGCTAGCAAAAAGGTTTTTAATCTCTCATACCAGGCTCTAGGGGCTTGTTTCAAACCATACAAAGCTTTGTGGAGTTTAAAGACATGGTTTGGAAACTTGGGATTTTCAAAACCGGGGGGTTGCTGGACATAGACCTCCTCCTCAATATAGCCGTTTAAGAAGGCACTCTTGACATCCATTTGAAAAAGTTTGAAACCCATGGATGCAGCATAAGCCAAGAGTATCCTAATAGCCTCCAAACGAGCTACAGGAGCGAAGGTCTCCTCATAATCTATCCCCTCCTTCTGACTATAACCCTTCGCTACAAGCCGGGCCTTGTTTCTCACAATGTGGCCCTCCTCTCCTTGCTTGTTTTTAAAAACCCATTTTGTCCCAATAGGTTTACAGTCAGGAGGTGGTGGCACTAGAACCCAAACCCGATTTCGCTCAAAGTTCTCTAGCTCCTCATGCATGGCATTGACCCAATCCGGATCCGTCAATGCGTGTCCAACATCTCGGGGCTCAAAAGACGCAACAAAAGCAGAATGAGCAAAGTGCGAGATGTGCTGTGACCTGGAGCGAGTAACTCGCTCGTCGATGTCGCCGATCATCTGTTCAGGGGGGTGCTGGCGCTGGATGTGTCGTGGCGCCTCCCGGGAAGAAGTAACCTCCCCCTCAACAGTAGCTGGTTCCACCCCGGGTACAAAAGGTACCGCGCGAGGTGGATCCCACGGCCCCCAGGAAGAAGACGTCTCGGGGCCACGGGTCGTCGTCGAAGCCGCTCCCGGCGGCGCGGCAGGCGGAGGGGGTGCTGGATCATCTATACCTTCAGCACCCTCTTCCTCGTCATCGAAAAGAGGCTCTCCAACCTCGTGATCACTTGCACGCTCAAAACGAGAAGAAGGAGAAACAAGAGTCTCGTCGAAGGTGACATCTGATGTCTCCATGACTCGGTTAGTGTCAAGGTTAAGTACACGATAAGCTCGAGTGTGAGTGCCATAACCCAAAAACACACCGTCAGAAGAACGAGACTCAAACTTGTCTAGGTTGCCTTTTTTCAATATAAAACAGTGGCAACCAAAGACTCTAAAATAACTCACCTTGGGCTGGCGACCAAAACGCAACTCATAAGAGGTCTTCTTCAAAAACACTCTCAGAAAAATGCGATTCGAAATATAGCATGCAGTGTTCATAGCTTCGGCCCAATAGCGCCTAGGAGTCCTATGCTCATCAAGCATCGTCCTGGCCATCTCAACAAGGGTCCGATTCTTCCTCTCTACAACACCATTTTGGGGTGGTGTATAGGGAGAAGAAAACTGATGCTCCAAACCAAGGCATTTACAAAACTTCTCAAAATCCGAATTTTTAAACTCGGAACCATTATCACTTCTAATCGCTCGCATCGAGTTCAAAGGGAACTCGTTCTGAAGACGCAAAATCAGATCGCGAGCGAAGGAGAATGTCTCGGACTTCTCAACTAAAAAGAAGACCCACGAATACCTCGAAAAGTCGTCAACAATAACAAGCACATACCACTTCCCACCAACCGAGCTCACCCGAGCCGGACCAACAAGGTCCATATGCAAAAGCTCTCCGGGGTGCGAGGTCATAACCTTGGTCAAAGGATGGTGGGGAGCAGCAACCATCTTTCCATGCCGGCAAGCATGGCAAACTAGATCCTTCTCCAACGAAAGCTTGGGCAATCCTCGGATTAAGCCAAGTGAGCTAAGTCTTGCAAGCAAGTCAAAACTCAGGTGACCGAGCCTCCTATGCCACTTCCAAAGATCAGAAGAAGAAGGACTAGCCAAAAGACAGCGAGAAGATCCAAACGACTTTGAGAAATTCGCGCGAAAGACATTCCCAAAGGGTGAAATCAGACATACAAGATCACCCTGAGGATCTAAGATCCGGCTAAGGTTCGGTTTGAAACGAATCTCATAGCCTTCACGAAAAAGTTGCGAAACAGAAAGCAAGTTAAAATGCAGGTTAGAAACAAGAGCAACCTCGCGCAACACAAAGTGCTCATTAACCCGCACTGCACCAACGGACAATACCTTGCCCTTACCTTTGTCGCCGAAGGTTATGTACTCCTTTCCGGCGACCGGACTATGGCTGGAGAACCATTTGGCATTTCCGGTCATGTGCCTCGAGCAACCGGAATCCACAAGCCAAATGTCCTCCAACCGCTCCTCCTACATCAATAAAAAGACATAGGGTGAACATACGGTCCAACACTGGGGTTAGTATGATAAGAAGGAAACCAGTGTTGGGCCGGCTGCTCAAAAGAACGGTCAGTGTAAAAACCATCCTGTCTAGGGGGATAGCGATCACCACGCACAGGAAAACGTGGTCCGCTGGGGAAGAAGCGCTCACCGCGAAACTCTACCTGCGGTGGGACAAAGCGCTCAACAAAGCCTCCGCCACGGGGTCCGTTACCTGCAAAAGCAGGACCCCGTCGGGCACGCTCTCTACGAGGTCTACGCCTAGGAGCCTGCTGCTCAACTCTAGCGTCTCTCCTCGGAGCTCTCTCCTGCCTAGGCCTCACAAACTGAGGTGCTCTACCTCTAGGCCTAGTCTCCCTCCTAGGGGCTCTCTCCTGCTGCCTAGGCTGGGTATGCTTCCCTCCAGACCTAGCAGCTCTCCCCTGAGGCTTCGGAGCATGTCCACCACGAGCTGGGTGAAACATGTCCGGGTTCTGCATCTCCCTAGCTCGGCGCGCCTCTCTCCTGCGCCTAAAGCAGAACTCACTCAGGTGACCATCCCGCCCACAAAAGTCACACTGAAACCTCACCGCGCGCAAAGGGGGTTGTTGGTTTGCAGGGATGTGGGTATGGTTCACCTTGCCCTTGCCCTTCTGTGGCAACTCCTCTCGGATGGGTGGCATTGTGTCAAGCTTGTTCTTTAGGTGATTGGGCTTGGGTTGCCATTGTGGATTCTTGGGTGGAGCCTTGGGGGATTCAACTATAACTCCATCCTTGGTGACAGGCTTGGCAGGCTCTTTGGGTGGAAGCTTGGTTAGTTTGGGAGTAGTGGTGGAGTTGGGCTTCTCACAGGGGTTCAGACCACTAAACTCTCCAATCTTACCAAAAGCTGAAAGATCAACACTCTGGCCAAGACCTACACCAGGAGCCCCAGCAGCTCGCTTGAATTGGGAGATCATCATCCCGAGCTGAGGCTCACCACAAGACACCCATGACAAGACGGTCCGAAGGTATGTGTTTTCCTCCTCGGTACGCACCTTGTCATGCCTCACATTTGCCATCTCCTGCTCCAGGCCCTCACACAAAGCACATCTCTTGACACAAGTGCTATCCGAGCCGGCCTTCTCAAAAGACTCAAGCTTGGCATTCTTCTCTGCCAACTCGGATTGCAAGACAGGACAAGTCTTGCACGCACCCAACAGCTGCGGTCTAGCTCGGAGCTCATCCACCTCATCTACCAGCGCAGCATACTTACTCCTCAGAGTGAGAAGATCCGTCATGTGCGCGGCGCAACTCTCGCACTCCAACTCCTCCGACACAACCACGGTGGACCGAGCGAACTCAAGCTCCTTCACCGTGTCCTCCCACTTCTGCCTAAACTCCTTGCGCTCTCTAGCGGCACGCCTAAGCAACTTGTCTTGACTAAGGAGGGCAGCAGTCAACTTCTCAACCTCGGAGGAAAGCTCGTCGTAGGTGAGAGATACCTGGGAGGTGTCGTCGTCGTCGTCGTTCCGAGGGGTACGCTCCGGCTCGCCGTCGACCTCATCTCCGAGCGCCATGGTACACAGGCCTTCGTCGCCGGCAAAGAAGCACAAGCCGTTGAACGTGTCCTCCAGCTTCTTCTTCTCGGACTCGTCATCACTCGATCGAGCGGAGTCGTCATCCGAGCCGTCGACGTCGCTGAGCGTGGCGAAGAACGCTCGCTGCTCAGCCTGCTGCTTCTCCAAGTACTTCTTCTTGATGTACTCTTTGTTGAAGCCGCCCCGCTTCTTGTGCCTTGGGGGAACGTGCTTCTCCTTGTACTTGGAGTCGCGCCTGTGGCCGTGATCACCCTTCCCAAGATGCTTGTTCTTCTTCTTGGGGCAGTCGGCGATGAAGTGGTCGGGGTCGCCGCACTCCTAGCATCCGGTGCGTCCTCCTCCGCGACGACGGTTCATGCGGTTGTTGTGGAACCGCGAGAACCGGTTGGCAAGCAAAGCCAACTCGTCGTCTCCCAAAGACTCCAGCTGGTCCTCTGTCACAGAGAAGAGAGAAGAAAGCGCAAAGCCAGCTGAGGGGTTAGAGGAAGAGCCGGAAACCAAAGCCATGGACGGGCGAGAAGGATTTTCAAAAGAAGCCCTCGCCATAGCATCAATCTCACTGGACTTGAGCTTACTGAAGAGCTCGTCGCAGGTGAGGGTCTCATAGTTCGGCGATTCGATGATTGCCTGAACCTTGGAGTCCCACACCGAACGGTCAAGAGTGTGCAAAAGCTTCAAAGCACGCTCATGATCGTCAAATGGCAACTGCTCTCTGTTAGCCCTCATCCTGTTGACAATCACCTGAAAGCGAGCGAATAAACTTTCTATGCTCTCGCCAGGTTGATGTCTAAAGTTCTCATACTCTCGCTTGAACGACTCGTAGAGTCGGGTTTTGACTTGAGAGGTGCCCTCATGAAAACGCATGAGAGTGTCCCAGATCTCCCGAGCCGTAGCGAGGTGAGAAACACGATCAAACTCACCCATGCTCAAACAAGAGAAAAGAGCATTACGGGCTCGGCTATTGGCATCGTGCTCATCGACCTGCTGTTGAGTCACACGAGCAGCCAAGACCACGTAATCAGGGGAGTTGCAAATATCCCAGATCGAAGCGCCCAAGCTCTGTAAATAGGCCGACATACGTATCTTCCAATACGCATAGTTCGTCCCATCGAAAAACGGCGGTTTGCCCACGCCGCGATCCATGTCGCCTTCGGTGGATCTGGAACCGGCTAAGGTGAAAGATCCTTAACCCGCTCCGATACCAATTGAAGGACCGAGAAGCTAACCGAAAGCGACCAGAGGGGGGGGGGTGAATGGGAGCTTCAAAATTTCCTTACGGAAACTAGATGCCACTGTCCCAAAATCGACCCCAAGAGCGAACCCTAGAACTTGCTAATGTCCACGACCCTATATGTAGGGTGGATGCTTCCTAGAAGCACAGCGAGACACTAGACAACTCTAGAAAGCCAACGCAAAAGACGGAAATCAATTCCGACAACGAACGAGCGAACCGCGGACGAAACCGTGCGAAACCAGTCACATCGGACGCTGGCCTGCGTCCGATGCCAGACCACCGGACGCGTCCGATGCAGACTGGGCGGTTCTGGAACCTTACTGTTCCACCATCGGACGCTGTGAACAGTGATCACCCAGCGTCCGATGCAAAGACTCCGGCGCGTCCGATGGACAACGGACGCGTCCGATGCCTAGCGTCCGATGCAAACTAAAACGCTGAAAACGTGACACGCGTCACCGGAGCGTCCGATGCTAGGAACCCTAGCGTCCGATGCTCCCGTGATAGCGTCCGATGCCCCGAAAACAGCGCTGTTCTTCACGATTCAACCCGATCTCCTTCGAATCAATTGCCCTAGGCCTAGGATTCGATTTGAGGAGTCACAAGGATGTTAGTGAGCTACTCCTAAGAGATCATGGCTCGAACCTAACTCCAAATCGGTGAATCGAAGAAATTCGGGGTATGGAGGCAAGAACGCAATCCAAAACGAAAATCGATCGATCTCCTAGACCGTGAGGTTAGAGATTAATTCCTTCGGTGGAAAGGAGAGCCTCACGATCTAGAACAACTTGGTTCAAACGGAATTGCAGAAGATGAACCGAGCAAAGAGATCAAGCGACGGGAAAATCGTGGAGAAGAAAAGGATTCCGCGAAGAACACAAAGAAACCGCGAATCACAGCCACGAACTCGAATTAAGGACGCAAATCAAGCCATCGATCTGTGCTCCAAAGTGAGGATACGGCCTCACTTCCTCAAATCAACAGTACACAGAGTGGAGTCTCTCTGCGGATCTCAACTAGCTAGAGCAGGGGATGGGAGAGTGGAAACCCTAGGTGCTAGGAAGCAAATGACTGCGCTAACGGAGATTGAGATGGGGAGGAGGGTGTCTCCCCTAGACTACTTATACTAACCTAGCCTAAGTCTATTTCCTACTCTACCCCTCTCTACTCTTATTACAGAGCGGACCAGCCTAACCCTAAGGCTATTCTAGTCCACCCGCTGGTGGTAGGTAGATCCGACGGCCACGCCCGCACGGTCTTCCGCGTCGCCTCCACGCAACCTTCAGATCGCCGCCACGTGCCGCCACCACTCTGCACCCCCGGTTTTGCGGCCCAAACCGGGAAACCAGCCTTTTCCATCAGCCCCCGGTTTGAGGCCCAAACCGGGAAACCAGCCTCCAGCCCGAGTTTGTGGCCAAACTCGGAAACCGTCCGCGCCCGAGTTTTGAGGCCCAAACTCGGAAACCGGCCCACGCCCAGGTTTTGAGGCTCAACCTGGAAACCGTCGCGCCCAGGTTTTGTGGCTCAACCTGGAAACCCAGCACCCAGGTTTTGAGGCCCAAACCTGGAAACCGTCCACCGTTGGTTTTTCCCGGGCTCTACCAACAAACCGGCGTCGTAGAGGGGATGCACCGCCTGTGCACCCCTTCCACCGACATGATCGCACTTCTCCGCCTGTCGCTGTCGCAGGCTGCCAGCCACCACAGCTGATCCTCCGGCCCTCCAGTCCATCAGTCCAAGTCCACGTCCGCCCTTCACCGTCCGATACATCGGCATGGCACGTCCGCCGCACGGCACGCCCATCCTTCATCGCGCCCGGTCCGTCGGCACGGCACGTCGCAACTTGACCTTCACCCGCCATCGATCACTGTCTCCGTGCTCGACACCTGCACAACACAAGCCAAAGAACATGCGCATCATCTCCATTGACAATCACTCATCACACAGAGACTCGGCATACACCCATGTATCCGCAATGATGCATCTGGTGGATTGCCTCGTGAAGGTGATCGATGTAAACCTGCTGGTCATGCACGTGCTGCATCAGGTGATAGGCACCTTCCTTGAGCTGGTCGAGCGCGGTCTGAGCTTCAGCTCGCTGAAAAGCCAAGGTCAGGTACATCTGCTTGGTGACAGTCCTGGCGGTGGTCTCTGCTCCTGCTGTGGCACGTGCATCGTCACGCTCTAGGGTGACCTGGTGTATCTTCTCCTACAGTCGGACTACCTCGGCGTCGAACTCCTCCTGCAGCTTCCTCTTGCTCTGGTAGGTGG
Organism: Coix lacryma-jobi var. lacryma-jobi; assembly: GCA_009763385.1. Classification (NCBI taxonomy): domain Eukaryota; kingdom Viridiplantae; phylum Streptophyta; class Magnoliopsida; order Poales; family Poaceae; genus Coix; species Coix lacryma-jobi. The sequence goes on from CM019825.1 coordinate 62,963,119, forward strand.
CGGTGAGGGTAAAGGACACGCTCTCCAAGCTGCGCTCCAAGCTCTCACATACACCCACCAAAGCTCCGGTGGCGCTCATCGCAGATGTCTCGCAACAGAACCTCTCCTCTGCACCTCCTGTCAGAACCAACTCCAAGGTCTGCCTCCAGCGCAAAGGAAAAAGTGATCCGCGAGGGAACACTCCTTCCATGGCACAAGCAAGGTCGGCGGGGAAGCGGGCGATGATGTTCTTGAGCACCAAATAAGCTGCCCTGTTGGCTCCATCCTTGGCACAACTGCCTCTGGTGATCTCTGTCCATCCTGACCAGTGGGGCTTGCTGGCCAAGGCTTTGACCTTGACCTGCACCATGACCTACGAGTCCTGCCCGTAAATATCCTTCTACCAAGAATACCGGGGCTCCTGTCCTTCCTCATATCCAACTGCCTGCAGAATCCTCCAAAGGATTGTTGGCAACCCAAAGTAGGACAAGAACGTGTTCTTGGTCAACTTTATGGCCAAGCGGTGACGCGGAACTCCTCTGCCTCTGGTGGCCTTGCGAGCTGTCAACTTAGTCCGGGCCATCTGTAGAAACAAAAGGGTTTTGAACTCTCGTGAGATGCATATTTAAGTTGGCAAGTTTTATAAGGAAAAGGAACAACTTTTAATTAAGGGGAGGTGATGCAAGTGCAAGAATATAAACATGATGCATGATCGTACGTACATTCTCACTCACTAACAATGACTCGTAAGTCCTAACATTCTAGTCGGTGCCAAGAACGATCTCTCATGTGTTATCTACTCGTTCTACTCGATCACGTAGTTAGTGTACATGCAGAAAATTCATTTCAGCCCAAGCAAAATCTTAATGACAAAAATAACGGAGTATTGGCCCATACGTACGAAAATACATAGAGGCCAATACTAAATACCATGCACCAATCTTAGAAAACATACCCAGCACTTGATACCCTCGTATATGCTTGCGTAAATATCGCGCATACTTGGTATAACGACACTCACCCTAGACTGACGGTTGGACGGTCATGCTCTCATGTCTCACCAAATCATTTTATGCATGTTTTCGCGATCGACGCATTCTATTTTCCCTCGAGAATGGACCAACAAATAAAAAGATCCAGTATACAGCAATTCCCTGAACCCTGTTAGCAGTTAAGCCACCTGAATCCTAGTATAGGGCTTAAGGACAAGACGGGGCACATTCAAAAATTTTAAACTAGTTTTGAAAATAGATTTGAAATACCCAATTTAGTTCGAAAATAGCTCCTTACGGATGCAATAACTTGAACCATGCTCTGATACCAGCTGTGGCGGAACCATCCAAATTATATTAGCTCAAGTACCGTCTTAGCCAAATCAACTGACCCTGACTCATACTTGAACCCATATAACTCCGGTAATCCAGAAATCTCGAAGGATTTCAATCAACTTACATCATACAGGATCGCATCATTCAAGTACCACATTCGCAAAGATACAACAGTCGGTAATCGAAATCGAAATTAACATCCGAGTGTGAAATCTTAAAAATTATTACAATACGGAGTAAAAAAGTTCGGAAGCTTGTGTTGTGCAGGTGTCGAGCACAGAGACAGTGATCGAGGGCAAGGTGAAGGTCAAGTAGAGACGTGCCATGCCGACGGACCAGGAGCGGTGAAGGGCAGAGGATTCGGTTGTGTGCACCATGCAAGGGGGAGTTTGGTCGCGCTGAATTTTTGAAATTTCCAATTGGTTCGGAGCGCTTTGCTAGTTGTGTTGAGCCTTTGCCTCTATCTTGAGGAACTAGCAGTCGCATCTTTGTTTCAGTTGGGTTCAGTTGGTATTGAGCTTTTCAGTCGATGTTGAGTTTTCTTGCTTGTTGTGTTGAGCCTCTCTGCCTCTATCTTGAGGGACAAGCATTTTGCTTCGATTTTTCATTTGGCATTTGCTAGCGGTGTTGAGCCTGTTCTACCTCTTCGTGAGGGCTAGCTTTGCTTTGTTTGGTTGCGTCGAGCCATTGCCCATGTCTTTGGGGACCAAGTTGTCTTACTCTTTCCACTTGACCTTCTTCGGCTTTGCTATGCTTTTGGGTCATTTGGTCGAGTTCTCTCTTCTCTTTCTTCTTCCTTCTATTTCCATTATGATTTGTATTAGTAGTTGACAATGCACTCATCAAGGGGGAGATTGCGGATACATGGGCGTATGCCGAGTCTCTGAGTGATGAGTGATTGTCAACTGGGATAATGCGCAGGTTCTTTGGCTTGTGTTGTGCAGGTGTCGAGCACAGAGACAGTGATCGAGGGCAAGGTGAAGGTCAAGTAGAGACGTGTCGTGCCGACGGACCGGGAGCGGTGAAGGGCGGATGTGAGGCTTGGACTGAGGGACCGGTGGCCTGAGGATCAGCTGTGGTGGCTGGCAGCCTGGGACAGCGACGAGCGAAGACTTGTGGGACATGGTGTTGCTCGGGTCGAGGACCTGGGGACACGTGTCGGTGGACGGGGTGCACGAGCGGTGCATCCCCTCTACAGCTTTGGTTTGGTGGTAGAGCCAGAGAAAAACCATCGGGTGGATGGTTTCCAGGTTTGGGCCTCAAAACCTGGGCGCGGATGGTTTCCGAGTTTGGACACAAAACTCAGGCTGAAGACGGTTTCCAGGTTTGGGCCTCAAAACCTGGGCGCTGATGGTTTCCGAGTTTGGCGAAAAAACTCGGGCTGTGGACGGTTTCCAGGTTTGGGCCTCAAAACATGGGTGCTACGGGTTTGCTGAGTTTGGGCCACAAAACTCAGGCTACGGTGGGCTGGTTTCCCGGTTTGGGCCTCAAAACCGGGGGTTGATCGTGAAGGCTGGTTTCCCGGTTTGGGCCTCAAAACCGGGGGCGGAGTCCGTGAAGAGGACGTAGAGCGGTGGCGGCACGTGGCGGCAATCGGGAGGTTGCGTCGAGGCAACACTACGAGTTGTGCGGGCGTGGCCGTCGGATCCACCTACCTTCGAGTTGGTCCAGAATAACCTTAGGGTTTAGCTGGTTCGCTCTGTAAGAAGTTAGGGGTAGAGTGGGAATTTGGAATAGTTAGAATTAGGATAAGTAGGGGGAGACACCCACCTCCCCATCTATCTCAGTCATTTGCTCTTTGCTTCTAGGGTTTCCTGCTCTCCCAATCCCCTGCTGTAGCTAGCTGAGATCCGCAGAGAACCATACCTCTGTGTACTGGAGATTTTGAGGAAGTGAGGCCGTAACCTCACTGTTGTAGTGTGTGGTAGCCACACGGTTGCAGATCGATGTGTTGATTCGCGTTTTGTTCGTGTTCTTCGCGTTCTTCGTTTCTCCGCGATTTTCCCGTCACTCGATCTCTCTCCCTACTGCGTCTTTGCGAAATCCGTTTGAATCAACTTGTTCGTTTTTTAAAGGAGATCATTTCCACTGAAGGAATTCATCTAACTCCTCAAGAACAAGTAGATCGGGTTGATTTCGTTTTCGTGGCGCTTTTTCTTTCTTGATCTTCCCCTTTCGATTTCCCGGTGATTGAATCATTTTGAGCGGATGATTTCTTGGGGATAGTCTCCTAACTACCCCGTGATCATCTTCTCCAAGTTTGGGAACGTGGGATTTTGATTTGGATCGAATTTGGAGAGATTTGGAGAGGAGGCGACTGAAATCGCCCTCTCTGCTCGTTGGCGGATAGTCCGCTGTTTTGACCGGCGGACAGTCCGCGCGTCGGGACTCAGCCGAGCAGTGGCTGTGTGTCTCGGTGAACAGTGCCGAAGTTTGACCGGCGGACAGTCCGCTGTTGGTTTTCACGGACAGTCCGGGAACTATCTAGGGGACTTCAGCAGCAGTGCGGTTTTGGTCTTTTGACCGGCGGACAGTCCATGACCTGAGCCCGGACAGTCCGCCACTGGGCAGACAGTCCGTGACCGTACCGGCGGACAGTCCGGGATCCTGCTGTAGCCTCCGGTTTAGTGCGTTTGCACTCCCGGCTTGTTCGCTTTGTTTCCAGACTTCTCGTTTGCTCCTAGAGTTCACCTAGGAACCTCTCTACATATCTTTGCTACGCGTTAGCATCGGTATTTGGAGGAATCCCGACGTAGCCCTTTATCTACGTTTGGTAGTGGGTCTTTTGGGTCCGAACTTGACTTGGAGTTTTGGTTTGCTCCCTTGTGTGGTGCCTCGCTGTGATCCTAGGCATCATCCACCCTCTTTCCAAGGGTCGTGGGCACCACGTTTGAGTCCGAAGCTTTTGGGGTTGATTTTGTTGGGACAGGGGCTGTAATTTCTGAGAAGAAATTTTAGGCTCCCATTCACCCCCCCTCTGGTCGCCTTGCTTTAGCATTTTCGGTCCTTCAATTGGTATCGGAGCGGGTTAAGGATCTTCCACCTTAGCCGGTTCCAGATCCACAGAAGGCGACATGGATCGCGGCGTGGGCAAACCGCCGTTTTTCGATGGGACGAACTATGCGTATTGGAAGATACGCATGTCGGCCTATCTGCAGAGTTTGGGTGCTTCCATCTAGGATATTTGCAACTCTGCCGATTACGTGGTCTTGGCTGCTCGTGTCTCTCAGCTTCAGATCGATGAGCACGATGCCAATAGCCGATGCCGTAATGCTCTTTTCTCATGCCTGAGCATGAGTGAGTTTGATCGCGTTTCTCACCTCGCTACGGCTCGGGAGATTTGGGCTACCCTCATGCGTTTCCATGAGGGAACCTCTCAAGTCAAAACCCGTCTCTACGAGTCATTCAAGCGAGAGTATGAGAACTTTCGACATATGCCTGGCGAGAGCATAGAAAGTTTATTCGCTCGCTTTCAGGTGATTGTCAACAGGATAAGGGCTAACAAGGAGCTGTTGCCTTTTGACGATCATGAGCGGGCTTTGAAGCTTTTGCATACTCTTGATCGATCGGTGTGGGATTCCAAGGTTCAGGCGATCATCGAATCGCCTAACTATGAGACCCTCACGTGCGACGAGCTCTTCAGTAAGCTCAAGTCTAGTGAGATCGATGCCATGGAGAGGGCTTCTTATGAAAATCCTTCTGGCCCGTCTATGGCTTTGCTTTCTGGCTCTTCTGCTAACCCCTCTAGAGTTTTTGCACTCTCTTCTCTCTTTTCTATCACAGAGGAGCAGCTGGAGTCTTTGGGGGATGACAAGTTGGCTATGCTCGCCAACCGGTTCTCGCGGTTCCACAACAACCGCATGAACCGTCGCCGCGGAGGAGGACGCTCGGGATGCTACGAGTGCGGCGACCCCAACCACTTCATCGCCAACTGTCCCAAGAAGAAGCAATCATCTGGGAAGGGCGATCATGGGCACAAGTATGACTCCGGCAAGCGCAAGGAGAAGTACGTCCCTGCAAGGCACAAGCGGAAGGGCGGCTTCAACAAGGAGTACATCAAGACCAAGTACTTGGAGAAGGCCCAAGCTGAGCAGCGTGCGTTCTTTGCCACGCTCAGCGACGTCGACGACTCGGATGACGACTCCACTTCCTCAAGCGATGACGAGTCCGAGAAGAAGAAGAGGATCGAGGACAAGCTCAACGACCTCTGCTTCTTCGCCGACGACGACGGCCTCTGCACCATGGCCCTCGGCAAGGAGGTCGATGGCAAGCTGGAGGAGACTCCTCGGAACGACGGCGACGACGACACCTCCCAGGTATCTCTCACCCATGACGAGCTTTCTGCTGAGGTCGAGAAGCTTACTACCGCCGTGCTTAGTCAAGACAAGTTGCTTAGGTGTGCCGCTAGAGAGCGCAAGGAGTTTAGGCAGAAGTGGGAGGATACGGTGAAGGAACTTGAATCTGTCAAGTCCACCGTTGTTGTCACTGAGGAAGAGGAGTGTGAGATGTGCACCAAGCACATGACTGACCTTCTCACTTTGAGAGGTAAGTATGTTGCGTTGGTAGGAGAGGTGGATGAGCTCCGGGCTAGACCCATGTTGTTGGGTGCGTGCAAGACTTGTCCTATCTTGCAATCCGATTTGGCAGAGAAGAATGCCAAGATTGTGTCTCTTGAGAAGGCCAGCTCGGGTAGCACTTGTGTGTCCAGGTGTGTTTTGTGTGAGGGCCTGGAGATGGAGATAGCCAATGTGAAGCATGACAAGATGCAAACCGAGGAGGAAAACACATACCTTCGGACCATCTTGTCATGGGTGTCTTGTGGTGAGCCGCAGCTCGGGATGATGATCTCCCAATTCAAGCGAGCTGCTGGAGGTCCCGGTGTAGGTTTTGCTCCGGGTGTTGATCTTTCTGCTTTTGGGAAGATTGGAGAGTCGAGTGGTCTGAACCCATGTGAGAAGCCCAACTCCACCACTACTCCCAAACTTACCAAGCTTCCACCCAAAGAGCCTCTCAAGCCTAACACCAAGGATGGGGTGTTTGAAGAACCTCCACGAGCTCCACCCAAGAACCAGCAGTGGGCTCCCAAACCAAACCACCTCAAGAACAAGCTGGACACAATGCCACCCATCCAGGAGGAGCTTTTGCCATAGAAGGGCAAAGTGATCCACACCCACAACCGTGTGTACCAACAACCCCCTTTGAGAGCGGTGAGGTACCATTGTGAGCATTGTGGGAGAGATGGACACTTGAGTGAGTTTTGCTTTCGGCACAAGAGAGAGGCGCGCCGTGCTAGGGAGATGAACAATCCGGACATGTACCATCCTTTCCATGATATACATGCGTCGAATGTTCAGAGGCGTGCTGCTAGGCCCAGAGGTCCAGAACCTCAAGTTCCCAGGCCTAGGCAGCGGAGAGGACGTGCCCGGTGGGAGCCTGCAGTTGTAGGCTATGGACCCCGTGGCGGTGGCTTAGTAGTTGAGCGCTTTCCTCCACCGCGTTTTGAGTATCGCGGTGAGAGCTCCTTCCCAAGCGGACCACGTTTTCCTCAACGTGGTGATCGCTTTCCCCATAGGCGTGCTAGGAATGGTTTTTCTACTAACCGTTCTTTTGAGCAGCCGTCCCAACACTGGTATTCTCCCTATTTTACTAACCCCAGTGTTGGACCGTATGCTCACCCTATGTCTTTTTATTGATGTAGGTAAAACGATTGGAGAACATTTGGTTGGTGGATTCTGGTTGCTTGAGGCACATGACCGGAAACGCCAAGTGGTTCTCCAGTCTTAGTCCAGTCGCCGGAAAGGAGTTTATCACCTTCGGCGACAATAGCAAAGGTAAAGTTTTGTCTCGTGGGTCGGTGCGAGTTAATGAGCACTTTGTGTTGCGCGATGTTGCTCTTGTTTCTAACTTGCATTTTAACCTTCTTTCTGTTTCGCAACTCTTTGATGACGACTATGAGATTCGTTTTAAACCGAATCTCAGTCGTATTTTGGATCCTCAGGGCAATCTTGTTTGTATGATTTTGCCCTTTGGAAAAGTCTTTCGTGCGAATTTCTCGGAGTCTTTTGGCATTTCTCGTTGTCTTGTGGCTGGACCTTTCTCCTCTGTTCTTTGGAAGTGGCATAGGAGACTTGGACATTTGAGCTTCGACTTGCTTGCAAGACTTAGTTCACTTGGCCTAATCCGAGGATTGCCCTAGTTATCCATGGAGAAGGATCTTGTTTGCCATTCTTGTAGACATGGGAAGATGGTTGTTGCTCCCCACCATCCAGTGACTCAGGTCATGACCAAGCGCCCTGGAGAGCTTTTGCACATGGAGCTTGTTGGTCCGGCTCGGGTGAGCTCGGTTGGGGGGAAGTGGTATGTGCTTGTTGCTGTTGACGACTTTTCGAGATATTCATGGGTCTTCTTTTTAGCTGAGAAGACCGAGACTTTTTCCCTTGCTCGCAATCTGATTTTGCGTCTTCAGAATGAGTTCCCTTTGAACTCGATGCGAGCTATTAGGAGTGACAATGGTTCCGAATTCAAGAATTCGGATTTTGAGAAGTTTTGTAACTCCTTGGGTTTAGAGCATCAGTTTTCTTCTCCCTACACACCGCCATAGAATGGTGTTGTAGAGAGGAAGAATCGGACCCTTGTAGAGATGGCCAGGACGATGCTCGATGAGCATAGGACTCCTAGGCGATATTGGGCCGAAGCTATGAGCACTGCATGCTACATTTCAAATCGCATTTTTCTCTGAGTCTTCTTAAAAAAGACTTCTTATGAGTTGCGTTTTGGAAAACTGCCCAAGGTGAGTTATTTTCGAGTTTTTGGTTGCCATTGTTTTATACTAAAAAAGGGCAACCTGGACAAGTTTGAGTCTCGTTCTTCTGACGGTGTGTTTTTGGGTTATGGCACTCACACTCGAGCTTATCGTGTACTTAACCTTGACACTAACCGAGTCATGGAGACATCCGATGTCACCTTCAACGAGACCATGGTTTGTCCTTTTTCTCGTTTTGAGCGTGCAGGTGATCATGAGGTTGGTGAGCCTCTTTTTGATGACGAGGACGAGGGTGCTGAAGGTATGGATGATCCAGCACCCCCTCCACCTGCTGTGCCACAAAGAGTGGCTTCTACGATGACTCACGGCCCCGACACGTCTTCTTCCTGGGGGTCGTGGGATCCGCCACCCCGAGCGGTACCTTTTGTACCCGGGGAGGCACCAGCTGCTGTTGAGGGGGAGATTACGTCTGCACGGGAGGCGCCACGACACATCCAGCGCCAACACCCCCCTCAGCAGATGATCGGCAGCATCAACGAACATGTCACTCGGTCCAGGTCTCAAATCTCTCACTTTGCTCAATCTGCTTTTGTTGTTGATTTTGAGCCCCGAGATGTTGGACACGCTTTGACGGATCCAGATTGGGTCAATGCCATGCATGAGGAGTTAGAGAACTTTGAGCGAAATCGGGTTTGAGTTTTAGTTCCACCTCCTCCAGACTATAAGCCTATTGGAACGAAATGGGTTTTCAAAAACAAGCAAGGAGAGGATGGCCACGTTGTTAGAAACAAGGCCAGGCTTGTAGCGAAGGGCTATAGTCAGAAGGAGGGGATAGACTATGAGGAGACTTTCGCTCCTGTAGCTCATTTGGAGGCTATCAGGATACTCTTGGCTTTTGCTGCATCCAAAGGGTTTAAACTTTTTCAAATGGATGTCAAGAGTGCCTTCTTAAACGGCTACATAGAAGAAGAGGTTTATGTTGAACAACCCCCCGGTTTTGAAAATCCCAAGTTTCCAAACCATGTTTTCAAACTCCACAAAGCTTTATATGGTTTGAAACAAGCCCCCAGAGCCTGGTATGATAGGTTGAAAACCTTTTTGCTTGCTAAGGGTTTTAAAATGGGATGTGTGGATAAAACACTCTTTCTCCTCAAGCAAGGCAAAGACACTCTCTTGGTCCAGATTTACGTGGATGATATCATTTTCCGTGGTTCTTCTCACGCTTTGGTAGCCAAGTTTGCAGATACTATGAGCAGGGAGTTCGAGATGAGTATGATGGGCGAGCTGACTTTCTTTCTCGGATTGCAAATTAAGCAATCCCGAGAAGGGACGTTTGTGCACCAGGGCAAGTATACCAAGGACTTGCTGAAGAGGTTTGATATGGGTGAGGCCAAGCCTCTTCCAACACCCATGTCGACCACGACAGCCCTGGATGCGGACAAGGATGGAGAAACTGTGGACTAGAAGGAGTACCGAAGCATGATCAGGTCGCTGCTCTACCTAACGGCGACACGCCCGGACATCCAGTTCGCGGTGTGCCTGTGCGCGCGCTTTCAGGCATCGCCGCGCACTTCTCATCGTCAGGTGGTCAAGCGCATTTTCAGGTACCTTCGTTTCACACCTGAGTTCGGGATTTGGTATTCAGCTTCCTCCACCCTCTCCCTTTGCGGTTATTCCGATGTCAATTTTGCTGGTTGTCGCATTGAGCGCAAGTCCACTTCTAGGACTTGCCAATTTATTGGTTCTTCTCTTGTATCGTGGTCTTCTCGCAAGCAGTCTAGTGTCGCTCAGTCTACCACAGAGGCTGAATATGTTGCTGCGGCTAGCTGCTGTTCTCAGTTGCTTTGGATGATGGCCACTTTGCGTGATTTTGGTCTGAGCTTCTCTCGTGTTCCTTTGCTTTGTGATAGCACGAGTGCTATTAGCGTTGCTAAGAACCCCGTGCTTCACTCGAAGACCAAACACATTGATGTGTGCTTTCATTTTCTGCGAGACCACTATGAGAAGGGTGATATCGACCTTCGCCATGTCGATACTCATCATCAGTTGGCTGATATTTTCACCAAGCCTTTGGACGAATCAACCTTTAATCGGTTGAGGGGTGAGCTTGGTGTGTGTTTCCCCTTTTAGATGGGGGAAACATTTTGGATCTTGTATCATAGACTGACTACTTTCTCATTTGTTTTGTTTTCCTTTGCATTTCAGCATACGCTTTTACATTCTGTGCTCCATGTATATAATCTTTAGAATGTGATTATGCTCTATGTAGTATGCTCTGATGCTTCTGTTGATGCTTGTAGCTTATGCTCCTTCTGATCACTAATACATGTTGTGAGCTGAGCTATTTTGAATGGTTAACCTGCTTAATGAACTTACACATGAAAATGTTCACCATTGAGATATGCAACTAGCATGTGAAGGATGTGTTGAATTCACTCGTGCTTTTCAGATATGCTAGGTTGCTATGTCTCTAGTTCTGAGTCTGTCACTTGCTTGGACTATTCATATTTTGTCAATAAAATCAGAGCCAAGTTTTAAGTGAATTGAAAAGATCGAGATGGGATTGCTTGTCAACACATCACAGTTTCGAGACTGTTTCTCATTGCACTTTGAGTTAAACTTGAGCTGTGTAGTGTATGACCGAAACTGTTGCTTTAAGCTTCTGATTGCTTCTGCATAGGCTTCGCACAGTTGAAAAGTTAGGCAATGACAAGCTTTCAACCTCTCGCAATTACATGCTGAAATTTGAACTTGTGTAATCTTAACCGCTGCAACTCCGATAAAATTTGGATACACAAGTCTATGTTTCATTCCATAGCATGATGATTGAACTGTGCTAGGGGTAGTTCACCTTGTATACATGTTTAGCACTTGACTGGTTTCCTGTCTACACATGTTTTGTGCTATTTTGATGGTGAATACCTTTTTGGCTAAAAACTGCTCACTTTGCTCATATGTTCATAATTCATATTTGGTGATCAGTTTGAGCCTTCGCTAGCTTGTATGCTTTCCAGTGAGTCATTGGAGCTATACTGTTTAGAGCATCTTTGCATTTTCTTGACTATATTCCTGAAGCTGCTAACTTGCATCGTGACTCATATGCATTTTGGAAGGGGGAGAACTTCTCTTGTTGGCACTTTTGATGGTGCATTTTCTAAGGGGGAGAAAATGGTTTTCAGTTCTTTTTGCTTGCTTTTGCATTTTCAACTAAGAGGGAGAAAATTTGGACAAATCATGCCTCCCATGTTTAAATAAGGGGAGAGGAGTCGGTTGTGTGCACCATGCAAGGGGGAGTTTGCTTGCGCTGAATTTTTGAAATTTCCAATTGGTTCGGAGCGCTTTGCTAGTTGTGTTGAGCCTTTGCCTCTATCTTGAGGAACTAGCAGTCGCATCTTTGTTTCAGTTGGGTTCAGTTGGTATTGAGCTTTTCAGTCGATGTCGAGTTTTCTTGCTAGTTGTGTTGAGCCTCTGTGCCTCTATCTTGAGGGACTAGCATTTTGCTTCGATTTTTCATTTGGCATTTGCTAGCGGTGTTGAGCCTGTTCTACCTCTTCTTGAGGGCTAGCTTTGCTTTGCTTGGTAGCGTCGAGCCGTTGCCCATGTCTTTGGGGACCAAGTTGTCTTGCTCTTTCCACTTGACCTTCTTCGGCTTTGCTATGCTTTTGGGTCATTTGGTCGAGTTCTATCTTCTCTTTCTTCTTCCTTCTATTTCCATTATGATTTGTATTAGTAGTTGACAATGCACTCATCAAGGGGGAGATTGCGGATACATGGGCGTATGCCGAGTCTCTGAGTGATGAGTGATTGTCAACTGGGATAATGCGCAGGTTCTTTGGCTTGTGTTGTGCAGGTGTCGAGCACAGAGACAGTGATCGAGGGCAAGGTGAAGGTCAAGTAGAGACGTGCCGTGCCGACGGACCGGGAGCGGTGAAGGGCGGACGTGAGGCTTGGACTGAGGGACCGGTGGCCTGAGGATCAGCTGTGGTGGCTGGCAGCCTGGGACAGCGACGAGCGAAGACTTGTGGGACATGGTGTTGCTCGGGTCGAGGACCTGGGGACACGTGTCGGTGGACGGGGTGCACGGGCGGTGCATCCCCTCTACAGCTTCAGTTTGGTGGTAGAGCCAGAGAAAAACCATCGGGTGGACGGTTTCCAGGTTTGGGCCTCAAAACCTGGGCGCAGATGGTTTCCGAGTTTGGACACAAAACTCGGGCTGAAGACAGTTTCCAGGTTTGGGCCTCAAAACCTGGGCGCTGATGGTTTCCGAGTTTGGCCACAAAACTCGGGCTATGGACGGTTTCCAGGTTTGGGCCTCAAAACCTGGGTGCTGCGGGTTTATTGAGTTTGGGCCACAAAACTCAGGCTACGGTGGGCTGGTTTCCCGGTTTGGGCCTCAAAACCGGGGGTTGATTGTGAAGGCTGGTTTCCCGGTTTGGGCCTCAAAACTGGGGGCGGAGTCCGTGAAGAGGACGCAGAGCGATGGCGGCACGTGGCGGCAATCGGGAGGTTGCGTCAAGGCAACGCTACGAGTTGTGCGGGCATGGCCGTCGGATCCACCGACCTTCGAGTTGGTCCAGAATAACCTTAGGGTTTAGCTGGTTCGCTCTGTAAGAAGTTAGGGGTAGAGTGGGAATTAGGAATAGTTAGAATTAGGATAAGTAGGGGGAGACACCCACCTCCCCATCTATCTCAGTCATTTGCTCTTTGCTTCTAGGGTTTCCTGCTCTCCCAATCCCCAGCTGTAGCTAGCTGAGATCCGCAGAGAACCATACCTCTGTGTACTAGAGATTTTGAGGAAGTGAGGTCGTAACCTCACTGTTGTAGCGTGTGGTAGCCACACGGTTGCAGATCGATGTGTTGATTCGCGTTTTGTTCGTGTTCTTCGCGTTCTTCGTTTCTCCGCGATTGTTGATGGAAGTTATAGCATGTTTTACCTTATCAAAATACCGTCAACATGCCTCGATTTCAAGGAAGTATAGCATATCATGAGCATATTTATCACTAATAAGTTCCACTTGTACTCTTAGCTTGTGAACATGTAGGAGATGCCAAAATGAACAAAATGAGGCCAGGTGGGCCCACCAAGGGGGTCAGCCGACCCCACCTTGGTGGCCACCTCGGCCAAGGTGACATGGCATGATCCAAGAGAAGCATGCTCAGGCCAATATCATCCCTTGGATCAAACATGTGCTTTTACTCAATGGTGCAAGATGAGAAGCACATGGATTCATGGGTCCACACCGAAACCAAATGCAACCAACTTCACAAGACTTGCTCCATGACATGTGGGGTCACCAAGGGAGAAAAGATGGTGGGCCAACCCTGTCATAGGGGGGTCGGCCGATCCCCCCTTGGTGGGCCCTGGCTACACTGTTCAGCATGGTGACATCAGCATCTTCTAGAAGCAAAGTGGTGGGCCCACCTGTCATTGGCTGGGGTCGGCCGACCCCGGGGTGAATCCCATCCAAAGTCGGTTGCTTGAACATGTTTCACACGTGAACAATATCCTGGCCATCCATCCATGACGGTTACTATGGCGGTTTGATCCAATGGCCAAGGAAGGAGAGCACGTGGATCGCTGACGTGGCACCGGAGTAGCCGCTACTCCACCTCCAAGCTATAAATACCCCCCTAGAGCTCTTCATTTATATGCATCCAAGGAGAGAAAGCCTACTTAGTAGCTTTAGTGTTAGAAGAGAGGGAAGGGAGTGAGGAGTTCCACAGAGGAGTCCCGGCCTGTCGGGAGTCTTCTCCAAGGTGCGCCTCAGCGGATGCGATTCTTCTTGTAAGTGTTACATCTGAGTCCTTCTAGTATTCAATATTCTGGTCTGGTAATTTAAGTTTACAGTTCTTTTCCTTGGCACATTGCTTTACTTTGTTGAAGTGCTCTAGGCCTATTAAGCTTAGCTTTAGAGTAGTAAGATTAGTGTAGACGTGGTGTCTAGGCTATATCTTGCCAGTGTGGACTTCTTGTCGCACTTGTGTAGACGCCTGGTGGTAGGGTGACAGACACAGCCAGTGCTTGGAGTTCCTCTCAAGTGTTGTAGGCAAGTTGAAAATAATAGTTGGGTCACAGCATTGCCACCTCAGTAGTTGTTAGGTGGAAAACCTTTTAATCAACTACTGTTTCGTCCTTCGCCCCCAGTAAGGAATGAGGTGGTAAACCTCAGTACTCTTAGAAAACTAGTACCAGATATTGATATTAGGAAGACCTCTCTATCCCAGTTATCATATACCCTTTGATCATCCTTTGACGACCCTACTTCTAGTTAATCCACTTCACGTTCCCTGTGGAAATACGATACCTGGAATACTCCTGGTGAAAACCTACAATTGACTACCGTGCGCTTGCGGTATATCCGTTTGCCACTTCTGGTGTCAATAAGCATCTCTGGTGCTGCTGCCGGGGATTAGGCTCCATAGTCTAGTTCTAGTGGTTGCATTAAGAAGTGTCAACAAGCTTTTCTGGCGCCGTTGCCGGGGAACGGTAGCTGTGTTAGCTAGAAATGAGTCATTAAAGTTATCGTAGTTTGATTAGAACTTTTATTTCATAAATCAATATGGATCAAACAACCCTTTTTGACTACGCTGCTCCATCGGGCGCTGAGTTGGAGCCACCTAGTTCATCTCATGCCATTTTGGCAGTTCGCTATGAGCTTCGCCCCAGCCTCATAGCGATGGTTCAGGAGAATCCCTTTTCAGGAGATGTAGATGAGAATCCTTATACCCACCTACGTGATTTCGAACAACTTTGTTCGTGTATTCACATACAAGGAATGAGGCGAGTCACTCTTAAGTGGAAGCTATTTCCATTCTCGTTAACGGGAAAAGCTAGACGCTGGTATACTCGCTACGTTGGTAGTGTGAACGGAGAATGGGAGAAACTGCAAGCCATGTTCTGCTTAACGTACTTTCCCATATCCCGCGTAGCTCGTCTTCGAAGAGATGTGCTAAACTTCAAACAAGACGAGAAGGAATCTCTAGGTGCGGCCTGGGCACGACTTACAGACTTAGCATCCTCTGGCCCAGATTTAGCTATAACCGAGCCAACCCTTATGCAACATTTCTATCTCGCTCTTAGCCAAAACTCCGCACAATTCCTTGATTTAGCCTCTAAAGGAGCTTTCCTCCTTACCCATTAGTGAAGGTAAGGAAGTTCTTGCGACCATTCTCAAGAACACCCCCTACACCGATGACCATGGTGAAACTCTAGAGGAAGATCAAACTCCTAGGGACGAACCCACGACAGCTGAAACTCCTTTACCTATACCCCAAGCTGTCAGACCCGAACCACTACCACCTACTCATCCAAAGGAAGAAGTAATTCATCCTTTGGATTATCCTCTAAATATTGAGACAGATCTTTTCACCGATTATGGCAATGTCTCGAAACAACCTGTGCAGAAGAGATCCACAGCCCGTAGAGCTCCTAATAACCACATGCCAACCCAGTTTGAGGCAAGTTACCTTAAGGCGACTGCCCAGGAGCTCATGTCTATTATGAGCAATGAATGGTTCAAGGAGGCTGAAGCATCTTTAGATGTCATTAAGCTTCTGTCCTATTTCACATCCATACCGTGTGCCATAAACAAGACGGCTGTAGATTCCCTCTATGATCCCATCGTAGGAGTAAATTTAATGTCTAAATCGTTGATGTTAACACTCCTAGGTGAGGAACCGCTAAACCCGACCAATAAATTCCTTAAGCTTCCTTCTGGAAAATTGGTCGAGAGTTGCGGGATTGCACAAAATATTTCTATCACAATTAACAAAGTTAGCTTCCTCGCAAACTTCTATGTCTTTGACGTAGACGAGGTCGACTTGTTAATTGGGCACCCACTCATGAGATTCATTGAGGGATTTCGTGAAGGGAGCCTTAAGGGTCACCTTGGGAAGGATCTAGATCTTTCAGTTCCTTTTGCCGGCTCCGTTAATTCGATAGCCGAACCAAAACCCGAGCCTGATCCAATAGAGGAGGTGATGTCGGTATCTTCACTAGAAACTTCTCAACCCGATCTAGAAGAAGACGCCCATGACTTTATCCAAGAAGAAGACATTGATTTAGATGAACCGTTAGACTTGGATGAGTTTGAACCTCCACCAAAACCCTCTATGCCTTCCTTCTGGGCTTAAGTATGCCTTCCTTAATGGTGACAGATAGACTCCCGTGATCCTTAGTGATCGACTTACAACGGAAGAAGTTTCTAAACTCATCACCATCCTAGAAAAACACCGATCCGTTTTAGGATATTCATTGCAAGATCTCAAGGGAATTAGTCCCGCTCTTTGCACACATCGCATTCCGATCGAACCCGATGCTACACCTTCTAGAGAGCCACAAAGGAGGCTCAACAATGCGATGAGAGAAGTAGTAAAGAAGGAGGTCTTGAAGCTCTTGCACGCGGGCATAATCTACCCTGTTCCAAACAGCGAGTGGGTCAGCCCCGTCCAAGTAGTTCCTAAGAAAGGAGGGATGACTGTCGTTAAAAATCAAAACAACGAATTGACTCCACAACGAACCGTCACGGGATGGAGAATGTGCATAGACTACCGAAAACTTAACAAGGCCACAAAGAAAGACCACTTTCCATTGCCATTCATCGATGAGATGTTGGAACGGCTAGCCAAACATTCCTTCTTTTGTTTCCTTGATGGTATTCGGGGTACCATCAAATTCCAATCCATCCCGACGACCAAAGTAAGACCACATTCACATGCCCCTATGGGACATATGCATACAGGCGCATGTCATTTGGCCTGTGCAATGCCCCTGCTTCATTTCAGAGGTGCATCATGTCCATCTTCTCAGATATGATAGAAGAAATCATGGAAGTTTTCATGGACGACTTTTCAGTCTATGGAACAACCTTCGATCACTGCTTAGAGAATCTGGACCGTGTCTTACAACATTGTCAAGAAAAGCACTTGATCTTGAACTGGGAGAAATGCCACTTCATGGTTCGAGAAGGGATAGTGCTAGGACATAGAGTATCTGAACGTGGAATAGAGGTAGATAGAGCTAAAATAGAAGTTATAGAACAGCTCCCACCTCCCATGAATGTTAAAGGCGTTCGCAGTTTCCTTGGCCATGCCAGTTTTTATAGAAGGTTTATAAAAGATTTTTCTCAAAATGCTAGACCTTTAACAAACCTGCTAGCTAAAGACACACCCTTTGACTTTGACGACAGATGCTTAGACTCTTTTTACCATCTAAAGAAAGCACTTATCTCTGCACCAGTCATTCAACCCCCTGACTGGTCGCTACCTTTTGAGATAATGTGCGATGCTAGTGACTATGCTGTAGGAGCTGTCCTAGGACAGACCTAGGATAAGAAACACTATGCCATTTCCTATGCTAGTAAAACGCTAACCGGACCACAGCTAAACTATGCAACAACAGAAAAAGAACTTTTAGCTGTGGTGTTTGCTATAGACAAGTTTAGATCTTACTTGGTAGGAGCCAAGGTGATCGTCTACACCGATCACGCGGCCCTGAAATACCTACTTACTCAGAAAGATGCCAAACCACGGCTAATAAGATGGATCCTACTCCTCCAAGAATTTGATCTAGAAATTAGAGATAAAAAGGGAGCAGAGAACTCTGTAGCCGACCACTTGTCTAGAATGCAAACTGAGGATAAACAGGACCTGCCCATCAACGACTATCTTCGGGACGACACACTCCTCAAAGTTTCAGACACCTACCCGTGGTATGCAAACATCATCAACTAAATAGTCTCAGGCTACGTACCACCTGGAGTAGACAAAAAGAAGCTTATCAAGGAGAGCTCGGTGCATCTATGGGATGACCCATATCTCTATAGAGTATGCCAAGACGGCATACTAAGTTGGTGTGTGCCCATGAACGAAGCAGTTAAGATCATGGAGAAGTGTCATGGAGCAGAGTATGGAGGCCATTATGGAACATTCCGAACCCATGCCAAGATTTAGCAAAGTGGATTCTATTGGCCTACCATGTATGAAGACACCAAGGACTTCGTGAAGAAGTGTGCAAGGTGTCAGAAACATGGGAACATCAATGCCCGTGATGCAATGCCACTCACAAACAACCTACAAGTAGAGCTGTTCGACGCCTGGGGAATTGACTACATGGGTCCTTTCCCCCCCGTCTCAAGGTTGTGAGTATATTCTGGTGGCGGTAGACTACGTATCCAAATGGGTTGAAGCCATGTCGTGCAAGTCAGCGGATTCGTTGCACGCAACGAAGATGTTCAAGGAAATAATATTCCCACGGTTTGGCACCCCAAGGTTACACTACTACAGGAAAGAGGATCACTGGCGGTTCAAACCCCCCCTTCACTGGTGGATTTTGAACTGCCGCAACCAAAGCGACAGTGAAGGGGGTCTTCCATCACTAGCGGTTATTTCAAACCGCCAGTGATCCAAAACTTTCACTGGCGGTCTGTACCATAAACCGCCAGTGTTGGCAAAGTTAACACTAGCGGTTTATGATACAAACCGCCAGTGTTTCATCCAAATCACTAGCGGTTCAAAATAAACTGGCAGTGATCCGACAAATTCCGAATTGTATTGGTTTCTATTATTTTTGTTTGTTTTTTATTTGCCACATTGCTAGATATGATATCATAGATATGAAACCTTAAATGCATCGAGATTACAATTACATCGAAATTGTTCTAATTAAAGTATCACAATCCATATAGAATCCTATTAAAACAAATATCACAAATGTTACATTGAGAGTCTAGAACTTAAAGACAGAATTACAGTAGTCTATCCATGTGCTCTCGACCATATTGAGCCTTGAACTTCTTGGTCTTCGCCATTGTTATCTACATCTTGCGGCTGTTCCACCCTAGCCGCTTCGTCCTGCTGCCTATCGGTTCGTCGACGGGTAAACTGGCGATGACGAGTCATGACTGTGGACATCCAGAAATTACTCAATTAAAATAGCATAAATTGCACTATGTAACGGGTAAATATTTAATCACACCATACAACAAAATTGTGTTCCAGCCTGTATAGTAGTTTCAGAAAAATAGCTAGAAGGGAAGCAGTACAGAGAGGAACAAATCACTAGTTTTAGGAAAATAGCTAGAATGGGAGCTCCAAATTGCACATAAAGATAACTAGATAGATAACTGAAATAATTAACATGACAACTCCATACATCAACTTAGCTCCATACATCTAGAGAGGAAACAAAATCATATGGCAACTCAATTAATTTAAAAGAAAAAATAACAGCATGCAACATGCTGATATGATATTAGCCCATGTCCAGTTTCAGAAAAGTAGCTTGCAACACTAATAGAACTTGGTAAAAATTAGAAACAACAACAACATACTCAGATTAAACTGACCAAACAAGAGAAGTGTTGGTCAACTATGAGGTCCATTCACAACAAAAAAAATTCAGAAAGCATATATATATATAACAGTTTCAGATAGCAGTTTCATGAAAGGACAAAGGGTAGTCCTAACTTGCTATTCAGAAACCCCTTTCAGTTCTTAGCTGGTATTCTAACAAACATCTATGATGATGCTGCTATCATGTTTAAAACACCTATGAACCAAGACGCGTCTGCAAGTGCTTATCAGCTAATGAGTTACTTTTTGATGGATAAATCTCTGGCTGAACAGACCAATATTATTCACAATAACAACGGTAATATCCAAGATATATATTCAGATATGCTTGTCGATTTCCATAACTTTGTTCATTTACCTATGAATACTCAATTTACAGCAAAGCGCTTTCAGTAACTTGCCGACATCACAAAATTGATTCAATCACCTACTATGACTGAGCATATCATTTCTTCACCTGAGTCAGTAAAGCATCAGCTTCCATCGAACAACTAAAGCACAACATTAAGGTAAAAATAAAAAACAGTTTTCTCTTGGCTTAGTTGACATTTAGCCGAACACCTAGTGGGCAGGGGTCTGAGGTGCTCACGGGGAAGGGTCGTTGGGGGCAGCCGGGCAGGGGTGGGGTCGGGGGAGGGAGTCCACCGCGCAGCACGCCTCAGATGGAGCTGCGATGGTGGTGCGGCACGCTTGGTGGTGGAAGGAGACGACGTCGATGGCGCGGCGATGGTGGAGAGCGGCTTTGGAGCTGGCGATTCAGAGCGTGGCCCAGCGTCACCTCGCTGACGCTCCCGTCGCTGGACCTGCGCGGCTGCTCGACCCGGTCTCCCACCTCACTGAGCTCCGCGCGCTCGACCTCCACTGGGCGCGCTCCTCCGCTAGGCGGGGCTCGTGCTCCTCTACCTCGCCCGCAACGACGTGTCAAGCGCCGTCCCCGCCGACGCGCTCGCGCGCCTCACCCGCCTCGTCCTCGCCGACAACAGCCTCAGCGGCGGCGGCCCGTCGGCGGCAGCGCTCGCGGTTTTGGAGTGCGTCTCTGAGTTGGCGAAATTGGGGCGGCGGCTGCGCTCCTGGTATAATATGGATGGACATCACTGGCGGTTCTAAAGCCAAAACCGCTAGTGATTGTTCAACGGTTTTATATATGTTCAAATCCCCTACGTAATCGATACCTTTACTTATTCCAGTTGGTTGGTGTGGCGTAACGGCCCTAATCCCATGGCCCACCGGTCCCTGTCATCCACTGACAGTCGAACTGATGTTCCGTGTGATTAAGACTGTTCGTCACCGGGCTGCATCAGCACCCATCGTCCGCAGGATCATCTCACAATTTGGTTACAGCATTGGATACTTTTACAAATAACATCGGAATACAGAGCGGAAGACTTAAATAACATTAATTTTACAAACTGAGGTTTCCAAATAAAATTAAAGGTGCAGTTATTACAAAACATGTTCGGATAATTGAAAATAGGCAACGTAGCGGGGTACAACAAAATAAGATACTTGTAATCACCCAGCCCGAGGGTGTACACTTTATTCTTCGGCCTCATTGGCCTCTTCCTGGACGATGGTCATGCAGCAGGGCGCAAGACACACCGGGGACTCAGTCATACCTGCAGCATGGGTAACAAACCCTGAGTACTAGGGTACTCAACAGGACTTACCCGACTAAAGAAAAAGGGGAGAAGACTCAGGAATGAGAGGCTTAGGTAGTCAAGGTAAGGCTTAAGCAAGATCAAGTATTTTGCATAAAAGCATTTTGAAATCCTTGTTTTATTTTTGGAAAGATTCCAGTATTTCTCAATTCTTCCTGGTTCATGATTCATTTTACTTTTCAAAACATACCTAGTTGAGAACCACTCTCCGTTGATAGTCAGTGACCAAGTCTCCATAACCGAGGAGCAACGTTAATCCGGATAAATAATACTCAGCTGAGGATCGCTATCCACACTGCATATGTAGCACCCAAGCTTGCATATGCCAACTCATCTACCACGATTCCTCCAAGATTGGGCCCGGTCCTACGCCACCCGGAAGTACAGTACACCACTCCTATCCAGGTACGACGACCACGTGGGTACATGCTACTTCCGCCATATCTCCACTCCCAGTGCGCGGTTGTCGGTCCAATAAAGGATTCCTCGGAGCCAGAGCTTTCCGAAGTATGTGAATAGTTACAAGTCTTGACCAGCAGGCCCCCATACGGATGGTCCCTAAAGTTTTTCCGTCAGCAACAAGCACCTCGGGACTCTAACCCAAGAGTACAGGTCCTGTCGGTTTTTCAACCCTGTCCCGGTCGGTGTCAACTGTTGAGTCCCGGACTACAACATGACGGCACCGTACGCGCAGACAACCTCTTCTCGACAATGACCACATGCTAGCCAGGCAAGCAGTCATCGAACGGGAAGTAAAGCCAAATTCCCGTAAAGATTCTTTCAGTGATCACACTTTTGAAATTGGCATTTTTATTGCAAAGTCTAATTCAATAAGCATTGCTAAGCATTTTTCAAATACTCTCGAAAAGCAGGTATCGGGTGTATTAGTGGTCAAGGTGGATAGTGCATCAATTAGGATAGCACACAACTCCTATAAACCTAATGCAATAATTTAACTCAAAAGCATTTAAGGAAATCATTTTATAAATTCAAGGAAAGGGGTTAAATGCAGCGGGGCTTGCCTTGAAGAGCAAAGACAGCTGGCTCAGGGTTGGAGGTGCAGAGGTCGAAGCTCGGGGTTACTTCGGGAGCAGGTTCGTCGGCGGCGGCCTCGACTTTGACTTCTCCTTCGGTGACTATACGAATGCAATGATGCATGCACATGAGTATTCTAGCATGAACAATGCAACACAGGGCAACAACATGAACCCTAATCACTTTTTCTATTTTCTTTATTATTTAAAAAGGTCATTTAAAGTAGTTGCTCCAAAAATTACCAAATTAATCACATAAGTTCGTTATGGTGTAGACAGATGGCAAAACAAATTTCATAATTTTTGGAGGTCATTAAGGTGCTCAAATAAAATCAGACATTAATTAACAAAAGGCACTATTTAACAATTAAAATAAATGCTCAAAAAAAATCAACTTGTTCCAAAAGACTTCAAAATTTGACCAGAGACTAAACATGGCGTAGGAAGCTCAAAAAAAATTATCTCATGATTTTTGGAGTTATAAATGATTTTCTAAAAATCCAAAACCATCCATTTATTAATTAAAAGAGGATTTTACATTTTCAAATTCTTGCAGAAAAGTCAAGTTTCTTATTTTTCTAAAATACTACATGGTATAAAGAGTCAACTGTAAAATTTTCAAAATTTTTAGAGCAATTCAGAAAATCATACAAAAAGATGAAATAGCAATACTATTCACATTTTCTAAAAAGAAAAGGAGCACTGTGCACGAGTCGGAGCGCTCGCCGACGAGGCGTGGCGGCGGACCGGCTGCTCGAGGCCTCGGCTGGGAAAGCAGAGGGTGGGAAAGACTTCGCGGGCTCACCGGGAGTCGGAAGCGAGGCACGGTGAGGCGGAAGGAGAAGGGAGCTTGACGGGCGGGGCCTCGGCGGGGCTCTCTTGCGGCTAACCTCTCGAGGGTGGCCTCGGCTCACTCGAGGCTTACAGCCCGAGGGTAGCTGCGACTCGCCCGAGGCTGAGGCTAGCCTCGGTTGCTTCGAGGGGCGGGGCTCGAGGGTTTGAGGGACGCGGCTCGAGGAAGGAGACGGCCGCAGCGGCACTCCGGCGTTCCGGTGATCCTGTACACCAGGCACGACCACCAGTAGCCGGTTAGGAACGCAAGAAGGCAAGGAAGGAAGATCAGAGGTCAGAGGGAGGAGAGGTGGAGCGACGGCGGCGAATTCCGTCGTCCCGAGACAGGCGGCTTCTCACCGGCGCTGAGGAAGACAAGCTTGCACTCGGCGGTGGGAGGCGGTAGCGGTGGAATTGAGGGGTTGGGGAGCTGCGCGACGATGAGGCGAAACTGCTGGGCTAGGTGGTTGAGCGGCGGAAGCTCTGGACCGTGCTGGCGATGGTGGCGGAGGTGAGTGGAGTTCCAGCCGGCCGGCGGTCCTTTTATAGGCGCGGCCAGGGGCAGGTAAGGGCTGCGCGCGGGCGCGGATGAGCTCGGCCGCGTCGCGTGCTTGTAAAGCTATGATGAAGAAAGGATGGGCGTGCACTAAGGGACCGGGCGTGAGCTCGCCGGCGATGGCCACGCGGCGGCGCTGTGCAGGGAACTGTAGGGGACGGGCGCGAAGGTCAACTGGCGCGCGTGTGCAGATAAGAATTATGGCGCTGCTCTGAGGGCGACGGGGCGGGGTGGTCAGGCGGCTGCCAGATGCGTGGCGCAAGCGGCGCTGGCGCGCGGCCATGGCCGGGGCCCCCTAGCTGTAGGTTGAAGATGAACAGGGCTAGGTCTTAGGGTTTGACTATGGGCTGATTTCTGAACTTTGCAAATTACTCCCAAAACTTGAACTGCACAGGAAAAACTCAGAATACCAAAGTGGTGCAGAAAAAGGAGATCTACAACTTTGTCAAAAAGAATATTTTCAAATTCCAAACAGTTTTTGAATTAAATTCGAAATCAGAAAAGGGGACACTTTTAGGATTTGAATAATTTCAAAATTACTTTTGATTTTATATAGAAACTTGAAAATCTGCAAATACCAAAGTTGTTCCTTTTGACAAGATCTACAACTTTGCTTTTTGGACCAAGTCCAAATTTTTAATAGTTTTTTTCAATTATTAAAAGAGGGGTAAAAACTAGGGTTTGGAAATTACGGTTTTTCAAAAGGGATTTGAAATCTGTTTTAGATTTTGGGTTTTGAACAACACAACAAAGCTTCAAGACACAAAACTGAACAAGAAATTACACAAGCAAGTCACAGAGGTGAAATTACCATTTTGCCCTTAAAGGAAGATTTGGGCTTTTAGGGTTTTCGAAAAAGAAATCATTACACAGGTATTAAGCAAACTTAAATGCATGACAAGAATGATTAATGACTAATGATGATGATGACATGTTAGGTTAATTGCATATTAAACACCAGAGGTGTTACAGCCTTCCCCCCTAAAAGAAATCTCGCCCCGAGATTCTGCGTCTAGAGAAGGACAAAGGCAAAACCTTACATCTACAGAGTATCGAGAAAGTCGGGGTAGTTCTTTGCTAAGAAGTCTTCAGATTCCCAAGTGGCTTCTTCTTCAGAGTGTTGGTTCCACTGGATCTTGTACCATCTCGTGGTAGTCCTTCGGGTAACACGGTCCTTGGAATCCAACACACGAACTGGATACTCCGAGTATGACAGATCAGGTTCTAACTCAACACCTTCAACATCTACCACATGTTCGGGCACTCGGAGACACTTCTTGAGTTGGGAGACGTGAAACACATTGTGGACTGCGGAAAGATGGTCAGGCAACCTTAGCTTGTAAGCTACCTTGCCATAACATTCCAGAATCTCAAAGGGACCAATATAGCGAGGCGCTAAATTCCCTTTAACTCCAAAACGAGTGACTCCTTTGGTGGGTGAGACTTTCAGGTACACATAATCTCCGATTTGAAACTTCAGAGGTCGACGTCTTTTGTCAGCATAGCTCTTCTGTCGAGATTGCGCAATTTTCATATTCTCTTGTATTTGCTTGACTTTTTCTTCCATTACTTTCACTAGGTCAACTCCAAAGAATTCTCTTTCTCCAGGTTCAGACCAACTGAGAGGTGTACGACAACGGCGACTGTACAGTGCTTCAAAGGGTGTCATCTTGATGCTTTCTTGGTAGCTGTTATTATATGAGAATTCTGCCAAGGGCAAACAGTCATCCCAAGTATCTGCGAAGGTGAGCACGCAGGCTCTCAACATATCCTCTAGCACTTGGTTGACTCGCTCAGTTTGTCCATCTGTTTGCGGATGATATGCCGTACTATGCAAGAGCTTGGTTCCAAGTGAGGTATGGAACGCTTTCCAAAACTTGGCGACAAACTGGGTACCACGATCAGAGATAATGGTCTTGGGTATGCCATGGAGTTTCACTATGTGGTTCTTGTACAAAGCGGCATATGTGGGGACGGTGTAGCTGGTTTTGACTGGCAGGAAATGAGCTTGCTTAGTGAGGCGATCCACGATCACCCAGATGGAATCAAAACCTTTTGGTGTCTTTGGTAGCCCAATGATAAAATCCATACTGATATCGTCCCATTTCCAAGCAGGTACAGGTAAAGGTTGCAATTCTCCTCCGGACCTCATGTGCACGGCTTTGACTTTCTGGCAAGTATCACACTGAGCGACATACCGGGCGGTCTCAATCTTCATCTTTGTCCACCAGAACCTTTGCTTCAAGTCCTGGTACATCTTGTTGCTGCCGGGGTGGATAGAGAATCTAGTCAAGTGTGCTTCATCAAGGATTAACTTTCTTAACTCAGGCACTTTAGGAACTACTAACCGATTCTTAAACCATACTACTCCTGCATCATCAATCCTTAAACAATCAGCCTTTCCGGATTGGACCTTTTCGATGATGTGCTTGATTCCAGGGTTATCTTTCTGTGCAGTGATGATCTGCTCTCTGATAGGGGTTTCTATTCTGATATTATTCAGAGTTCCTTGTGGAATCATTTCAATATTCAACTTTTCCAGCTCATAACACAAAGAAGAATCATAGGGTTTCATCATCAGACAGTTGCAATATGACTTGCGACTGAGCGCATCGGCAACCACATTCGCCTTACCCGGATGGTAATGCACTTCAAGATCATAGTCCTTAATTAACTCAAGCCATCTTCTCTGCCTCATATTCAGTTCCTCTTGAGTGAAGATATACTTCAGGCTTTTGTGATCAGTGTACACATTACAGGTACTGCCCAACAGATAATGACGCCAGATCTTTAAGGCATGCACTACTGCTGCTAACTCGAGATCATGAGTTGGGTAATTCTCTTCATGTCGCTTAAGCTGTCGGGAGGCATATGCGATCACTCAACCTTCTTGCATCAACACACAGCCCAAACCAATACCAGATGCATCACAGTAGACATCAAAGGGCTTTTCAATGTTCGGCTGGGCTAGCACAGGTGATGTGGTTAACAATTTCTTCAGAGTTTGAAAGGCTTGCTCACAGGCTGGTGACCAGACAAACTTCACAGAATTCTTTACTAACTCAGTGATAGGCTTGGCGATTCTGGAGAAATCCGGAATAAATCGACGATAATATCCAGCCATTCCCATAAAGCTGCGGACTTGATGAACAGTGGTAGGTGGCTTCCAATCCAGAATGTCTGCCACTTTACCAGGGTCAACTGACACACCTTCAGCGGATAGGACATGACCAAGAAACTGTATCTGATCTAACCAGAACTCACATTTATTGAACTTGGCATAAAGCTGATGATCTCTGAGACGGGATAGAACGATACGAAGATGTTCGGCATGATCTTCAGGGGTTTTTGAGTAGACAAGGATGTCGTCAATGAACACGACCACGAATTTATCAAGCTCTGGCATGAACACAGAGTTCATGAGGTACATGAAATGAGCAGGGGCATTGGTCAAACCGAAGGACATGACCAAGTACTCATATAGGCCGTATCTGGTGGTGAAAGCTGTTTTAGGAATATCTTCAGGACGAATCTTTATTTGGTGGTAGCCAGATCTGAGATCGATCATGGAGAATACTTTGGCTCTAGCTAACTGGTCAAATAGAAGATCAATACGAGGCAAGGGATATTTATTTTTGATGGTGACCTCATTGAGTGGGCGATAATCAATGCACATCCTGAGAGTCTTGTCTTTCTTCTTTACAAAGATTGCAGGACAGCCCCAAGGAGACAAGCTTGGGCGAATGAAACCCTTGTCCAACAAATCTTGTAATTGGATTTTTAGCTCTGCCAACTCTCTGGGAGGCATTCGATAAGCTCTGCGGGATATGGGAGCAGTCCCGGGCTTTAGCTCTATGGCAAACTCGACCTCACGGTCAGGAGGCAGACCAGGCAAATCCTCAGGAAAAACATCAGGGAATTCGCAGACCACGGGGATGTCTCCGGTTTCCAGAACATAGGCGGTATTTATTTGAGTGGCTGGTGGTTTTTGAGGCATTGGAAGTTGGAGAAGGAGTTTGGCGGTATTGTTAGGAATGTCCACCCTCACAACTCTATTCAGGATGTCGATCATGGCTTTATACTGACACATCCAATTCATGCCTAGGATGACATCTATCTCCTGATCACGAAGCACTATCATGGTGGTGGGAAATACATGTTCCCCCAACATTACTGGTATACTGCGAACCACTTCCTTAGTACTTATACGCCCTCCAGGCGAAAATATACAGAAACTTTCTTTTAAATCCTCAATTGATATCTCATGCTTGATGACAAAAGTACGACTGATGAAGGAATGCGATGCACCAGAATCAAACAACACAACTGCAGGGTGATTGGCAACAGGAAACCTACCGATCATGATGGGCACCCCTTCTGGTATATCGCTGACAGCGGTGTAGTAGACTTGCCCGTGCTTCTTAACAATCTTGCCCTTCTGAACATGCTGCTGCTGTGCATGGTGTTGCTGCTGCTGAGATCCTCCAGGATTCTTCTGAGTATTCTGGGCATACCTCTTGGGCTTTGGGCACTCACGAGACCAGTGACCAAGCTGGCCGCAGTTGTAGCAGGGATGGTTGTAGGCTGTTTGTGGAGTGGTGATACGAACACCTGGGGCGTTCGGTTGTGTGGCACTCTGCTGGTTGGCATTATGGGTGGTGGCCGCGGTACGGACGACCACTTGCTGGTTGGGATAAGGTAGGCGATTTTGGTGGTGACTGGGGTGGTATATGATCCTCTGGCGCTTGTGACCGCCAGAGAAACTGCTGGATCCTGCTTTCTTCTTCTTCTTTTCCTCTTGATACTGACGGTTGCTTTCTTCATATGCAACAGCACGATCAACGGCATCATGATACGAACCGGTCAGGTTATTGGACAGACTTCTGCGGATCTTAGGATGCAGACCTCTAAGGAAACAATCCCTCTTCTTTTCATCTGTGTTGACATACTCTGAGGCATACTGGCTAAGATGGTTGAACTGACCCACATACTGCATTACTGTGGAGTCCTTCTGCTGTAGTGCCAGAAACTGATCAAGCTTCATCTTCATTAATCCCGAAGGGATGTGATGCGCACGGAAAGCTGTGCGGAACTCTTCCCAGGTCCTCTGATGACCTTCTGGCTGGACAGCTAACAGGTTGGCATACCAAGCACTTGCTGGACCACGAAGCTGCTGGGATGCGAACCAGGGCTTCTGGATGTCAGTACAGCGGAGAAGACTGAACTTTTGCTCCATAGTGCGGAGCCAATCATCAGCTTCCAGGGGTTCATCTGCTTTGGTGAAAACTGGTGGACGGGTCTCGGTGAAATCCACATATGTAGTCTCACGGTTGATGTCGTGACGACCACGGTGACCATTGTTCTGTTGCACTTGGTTTTGAGCCATCAGGTTAGCAGCGGCTGCCAAGGCTGTGATGGCATCTGCTAGTGTAGCAGGTACAGGTGGAGGGTTTGGAAGGTTGGCACCGTCAGAACCTCCAGCTCCAGTGCGGGTGTTCACAGGCATCTGTTAAGCAACTTGGAACTTAGCATTCATAGATAGGGTTCTGAAAACAACAGACTGATAGTTTCTTCTGATACAAAGGCTGATAGATTGATAAAGATGACTGACAGATAGCGACTGACTGATAAGGAGAAAAGGTACGAAAAGAAAGATACAGACTGACTTAACAAAAGACAGACTAACACTCCCAAACCTAGACTAAGGTTTTAGGTAAGCAGGTGGTACAGACACACGGGATCTCCATCTCCTAACGACGAGCCTAATCCTCATCGAAGATGATCATGTCGTCGCCGTCGTCTTCTTCGAGGATGAGCTCAGGCTCTTCCTCCTCGTCCTCGTCTTCAGCGTGGACGTCCTCAGCAGGTTCAATTTCTTCGTCCACGTCTGGCTCTTGTTCCACATCGGGTTCTTCCACTACTCCGTCCTCAGGGTCTTCCATAACCGGGGGTACCAAGGGGTGGAGTTGATCATACAGCTGATGCACTTTCTCATGAAGCATATCATTGAACTGTTCAATCTGAGCTGTGTACTGCTGCAGTCCGTGGAGCTCGGCTCTGGTGACGTCCTCGCGGATCCAAGCATCATTGCGCTGCTCGATAGCGTGAACCGTGTTCCGGTTGGCCTGCTCCAGGGAAGCTCGTGCCTCAAAAAACTCCAGGCGTGAGTGGTAGAAGTCATGCTCCAAGTTCTTCAGCTCAGCCTTCAGATTCTTGATCTCCTCCTTCAGGTTCTTACGGGTGCGGCGGGGAAAGCGACGACTGTTGGAAGATTCTCCAGTCTCCTCCCCAGCGCGTGGTGCCAGCTGGTGGCGTGGCACACCATGCGGTCCAGTCGACTTGCGGGCGGTCAGCTTGATGCGAGCCATGTCTGGATAAGATTAGATGGATGAGAAAGGCTAGCAAGAACAGGTAAAGGCATACTACCCCAACAAACTTAGAGAGGAAGTTAACTTAAGTGATTATGACATGATGCATGAATCGTTCCTACGGAACAAGGCAATGCAAGATACATAACATATATAGGGCTTAAACATGTTGTCTCGCTACTAGTGTTGCCATATGAGAGACAAGATGAGAGAAGCAATTTGGACTCAAAATAGTCAAGTTTAGTTTGTTTGGACTCAAAAGGTCTTTTGAAGTTTTCGCAAAAACGAACACTGCAACGTTAAAGTGAGATGCTCCGATACCACTCTGTGACAGAACGGCCCTAATCTCATGGCCCACGTGTCCCTGTCAACCTCTGACAGCCGAACCCATGTTCCATGTGATTAAGACCTGTTCGCCACCGGGCTACATCAGTGCCCAATGTCCGCAGGATCATCTCACAATTCGGTTACAGCATTGCATACTTTTACAAATAACATCGGAATAAAGAGTGGAAGACTTAAATAACATTAGTTTTACAAAGCAGGGTTCCAAATAGAAATTAAGGTGCAGTTATTACAAACCAAGTTTTGATATTAGAAATAGACAAAGGCAACGTAGCGGAGTACAACAAAATAACGATATTGATAATCACCCAGCCCGAGGGTGCACAACTATTCTTCGGCCTCATCGGCCTCTTCCTGGACGATGGTCATGCAGCAGGGCGCAAGACACATCGGGGTCTCAGTTATACCTGCAGCATGGGTAACAAACCCTGAGTACTGGGGTACTCAACAAGACTTACCCGACTAAGAAAAGGGAGAAGACTTAGGAATGAGAGGCTTAGGGTAGTCAAGGTAAGGCTTAAGCAAAATCAGGTATTTTGCAGAAAAGCATTTTGTAAACCTTATTTTATTTTGGAAAGATTCAGTATTCCTCAATTCTTCATCGTTCCTGATTCATTTTACATTTCAAAACATTCCTAGTTGAGAACCATTCTCCGTTGACAGTCAGTGACCAAGTCTCCATAACCGAGGAGCAACGTTAATCCGGATAAATAATACTCAGCTGAGGATCCCTATCCACACTGCATATGTAGCACCCAAGCTTGCATATGCCAACTCGTCTACCACGATTCCTCCAAGATTGGGCCCGGTCCTACGCCACCCGGAAGTACAGTACACCACTCCTATCCAGGTACGACGACCACGTGGGTACATGCTACTTCCGCCATCTCTCCACTCCCAGTGCGCGGTTGTCGGTCCAATAAAGGATTCCTCGGAGCCAGAGCTTTCCGAAGTATGTGAATAGTTACAAGTCTTGACCAGCAGGCCCCCATACGGATGGTCCCTAAAGTTTTTCGTCAGCAACAAGCACCTCGGGACTCTAACCCAAGAGTACAGTTCCTGTCGGTTTTTCAACCCTGTCCCGGTCGGTGTCAACTGTTGAGTCCCGGACTACAACATGACGGCACCGTACGCGCAGACAACCTCTTCTCGACAATGACCACATGCTAGCCAGGCAAGCAGTCATCGAACGGGAGTAAAGCCAAATTCCCGTAAAGATTCTTTCAGTGATCACACTTTTTAAATTGGCATTTTTATTGCAAAGTCTAATTCAATAAGCATTGCTAAGCATTTTTCAAAAACTCTCGAAAAGCAGGTATCGGGTGTATCAGTGGTCAAGGTGGATAGTGCATCAATTAGGATAGCACACAACTCCTATAAACCTAATGCAATAATTTAACTCAAAAGCATTTAAGGAAATCATTTTATAAATTCAAGGAAAGGGGTTAAATGCATCAGGGCATGCCTTGAAGAGCAAAGACAGCTGGCTCAGGGTTGGAGGTGCAGAGGTCGAAGCTCGGGGTTACTTCGGGAGCAGGTTCGTCGGCGGCGGCCTCGACTTTGACTTCTCCTTCGGTGACTATACGAATGCAATGATGCATGCACATGAGTATGCTAGCATGAACAATGCAACACAGGGCAACAACATGAACCCTAATCACTTTTTCTATTTTCTTTATTATTTAAAAAGGTCATTTAAAGTAGTTGCTCCAAAAATTACCAAATTAATCACATAAGTTCGTTATGGTGTAGACAGATGGCAAAACAAATTTCATAATTTTTGGAGGTCATTAAGGTGCTCAAATAAAATCAGACATTAATTAACAAAAGGCACTATTTAACAATTAAAATAAATGCTCAAAAAAAATCAACTTGTTCCAAAAGACTTCAAAATTTGACCAGAGACTAAACATGGCATAGGAAGCTCACAAAAATTTATCTCATGATTTTTGGAGTTATAAATGATTTTCTAAAAATCCAAAACCATCCATTTATTAATTAAAAGAGGGATTTTACATTTTCAAATTCTTGCAGAAACATCAAGTTTCTTATTTTTCTAAAATACTACATGGTATAAAGAGTCAACTGTAAAATTTTCAGAATTTTTAGAGCAATTCAGAAAATCATACAAAAAGATGAAATAGCAATACTATTCACATTTTCTAAAAAGAAAAGGAGCACTGTGCACGAGTCGGAGCGCTCGCCGACGAGGCGTGGCGGCGGAACGGCTGCTCGAGGCCTCGGCTGGGAAAGCAGAGGGTGGGAAAGACTTCGCGGGCTCACCGGGAGTCGGAAGCGAGGCTCGGTGAGGCGGAAGGAGAAGGGAGCTTGACGGGCGGGGCCTCGGCGGGGCTCTCTTGCGGCTAACCTCTCGAGGGTGGCCACAGCTCACTCGAGGCTTACAGCCCGAGGGTAGCTGCGACTCGCCCGAGGCTGAGGCTAGCCTCGGCTGCTTCGAGGGGCGGGGCTCGAGGGTTCGAGGGACGCGGCTCGAGGAAGGAGACGGCCGCGGCGGCACTCCGGCGATCCGGCGATCCTGTACACCAGGCACGACCACCAGTAGCCGGTTAGGAACGCAAGAAGGCAAGGAAGGAAGATCAGAGGTCAGAGGGAGGAGAGGTGGAGCGACGACGGCGAATTCCGTCGACCCGAGACACGCGGCTTCTCACCGGCGCTGAGGAAGACAAGCTTGCACTCGGCGGTGGGAGGCGGTAGCGGTGGAATTGAGGGGTTGGGGAGCTGCGCGACGATGAGGCGAAGCTGCTGGGCTAGGTGGTTGAGCGGCGGAAGCTCTGGACCGTGCTGGCGATGGTGGCGGAGGTGAGTGGAGTTCCAGCCGGCCGGCGGTCCTTTTATAGGCGCGGCCAGGGGCAGGTAAGGGCTGCGCGCGGGCGCGGATGAGCTCGGCCGCGTCGCGTGCTTGTAAAACTATGATGAAGAAAGGACGGGCGTGCACTAAGGGACCGGGCGTGAGCTCGCCGGCGACGGCCACGCGGCGGCGCTGTGCAGGGAACTGTAGGGGACGGGCGCGAAGGTCAACTCGCGCGCGTGTGCAGATAAGAATGATGGCGCTGCTCTGAGGGCGACGGGGCGGGGTGGTCAGGCGGCTGCCAGACGCGTGGCGCAAGCGGCGCTGGCGCGCGGCCATGGCCAGGGCCCCCTAGCTGTAGGTTGAAGATGAACAGGGCTAGGTCTTAGGGTTTGACTATGGGCTGATTTCTGAACTTTGCAAATTACTCCCAAAACTTGAACTGCACAGGAAAAACTCAGAATACCAAAGTGGTGCAGAAAAAGGAGATCTACAACTTTGTCAAAAAGAATATTTTCAAATTCCAAACAGTTTTTGAATTAAATTCGAAATCAGAAAAGGGGACACTTTTAGGATTTGAATAATTTCAAAATTACTTTTGATTTTATATAGAAACTTGAAAATCTGCAAATACCAAAGTTGTTCCTTTTGACAAGATCTACAACTTTGCTTTTTGGACCAAGTCCAAATTTTTAATAGTTTTTTTCAATTATTAAAAGAGGGGTAAAAACTAGGGTTTGGAAATTACGGTTTTTCAAAAGGGATTTGAAATCTGTTTTAGATTTTGGGTTTTGAACAACACAACAAAGCTTCAAGACACAAAACTGAACAAGAAATTACACAAGCAAGTCACAGAGGTGAAATTACCATTTTGCCCTTAAAGGAAGATTTGGGCTTTTAGGGTTTTCGAAAAAGAAATCATTACACAGGTATTAAGCAAACTTAAATGCATGACAAGAATGATTAATGACTAATGATGATGATGACATGTTAGGTTAATTGCATATTAAACACCAGAGGTGTTACACTCGTGGGCGGCGCTGCGCCGCCATTGGCCGGGGCCCCCTTGCAACAAAGCTCGCACAGAGACGTTGCCCAAACCCAAATCTAACCCCTTTCTGAAATTTTGAAATTACTCCCAAAACTTGAACTACACAAAGAAAACCCAAAACACCAAAGTTGCTTAAAATTTTGAGATCTACAACTTTGCCACCATAAACTTTTTCTGAAACTCAAAAGTTTTTGAGATAATTTTGAAAACCGAAAAAGGGACAAAATTGAAGTTTGAAGGAATTTGAAATTACTTCTGATTTTGTATTGAAACATGAAAATCTGTAAATACCAAAGTTGTTCCTTTTGACAAGATCTACAACTTTTCTCATTGGGCCAACTTCAAATTTTGAATAGTTTTTAAATTACTAAAAGAGGGGTAAAAACCAGGGTTTGGAAATCAGGGTTTTTCAAAAGGGATTTAAATTATATTTCTGATTTTGAACTTCGGTCAACACAACAAAACATCAAGACACTCAACTGAACAAGATTTACACAAAGCTAGACACAGAGATGAAATTACCATTTTGCCCTTAAAGGAAGATTTGGGCCTTTAGTTTTTTTTTGATAAAGAGATCACTTCACAAGTCACCTCAGAAAAAGGTAAATGCAAAACAAGCATTAGGCAAACATAAATACATGGCAAGAATGATTAATGACTAAAGATGATGACATGTCAGGTTAATTACATAGTAAACACCATAGGTGTTACAGTTGGTGCCCTTCACTACGGACCGTGAGGTCCTAGGTTCAAAACCTGCCCTTCCTTCAAAGGGCAATATTTTTTTATTTTTTCTTATCTCTCCCATTTTTTTTTTGATTTTTTCTTATCTATCCCTAATACTAAAAAGCCCGTGTCATTTTTTTGTCCATGTCCGTTGTTTTGTTTACGTCAGATTTTCACGTGCTCCTTACTTAACTTCTATTTTATTTTATTTTATACATAATAAATGTAGTATTTAATATTTTTCCTGTAAACTAAATTCTTGGCCCGCATATTTTATTATACAGAGCCGCACTCTCTTCTTTGTTCAAAAATTTAATACAGAGCCCACACTTATTATTATAATAAAGATATAATAAAGATTTAAATTAGCCACAGTTATACTAGTTTTTTAAAATTTGATAATAATTCATAGAGAAATTCAAACAAGTGGTGTGCCAAGACAAGTTCAAATGGATACATAATAAAATTTAATATTATAGATGGTTACACAAAATATAGAATTTAATTAAAGCACAAATTTCTGATAACCAATCTTCATAAAGATTACATATAGTTAATAATAGTCTAACTATTTATGGTGCAGGTACAATGGTGGCCTCATCGTGATCACGTCGTACATAAGCAGGTTTGTCGTCTTCTTCAAGGATAGGTAAGGTTACGTTCGCCCCGAATGGAGGCATTTCCTGATAACCCCTGTAGTCTTCTTTGTCTTCTGTGATTCCTTGGACACCAACGATCTTTCTTTTCCCTTCCATGACTACTTTTAGCTTTCCTTTTGTCTTATTGTCCTTGGCATAGAAAATTTGTGAGACATCTTTTGCGAGGACAAAAGGGTCATCTCTGTATGCAGTTTTCATGAGATCAACGGTAGTGAACCCTTCACTGTCTATGTTCACTGCCTCGAGCCGAACCCACTAGCAGCAAAAAAGAGCGGCCTTCAATTGTCGACCATAGTCCAACTCCCATATCTCCTCTATGAAACCATAGTACGTTGCAAGCACATTGTCGTCTTCATCGTGGGCATCAAAACGAACACCACTATTTTGGTTTGTGCTCTTGTCATCTTGTTTTTTGGTGTAAAATGTAAATCCATTGATGTCATACCCTTGGTACTTAAGCAATGTACTCGAAGCTCCCCTAGTAAATCCAGCTGAGAACCTGTAGTTGTTCCAATCATAAGGCGTTTTAACCGGTCAACGAATTCAGCCCTGTGTTTTTTATCAAGCCAAGCCTGTGACCTGTTCGGATAAGAAGTCTGTAGTGACTGTATGTGTTCCCCAATGTATGGCATCACATCCTTAGCTTGTTGGAGAACGACAAATTGTGCCAGGATCGTCTACTCTGATAGATTTCTCACCGATCGTTCCTATCCCACCTAGTCTTCCCTCATAACGAGATTGTGGAAGTCCAACTCTATTGAGGACGACCTATCTTATCATGGCAAATTTAAATTTGAGGACGACCAAATAGAGTCCCTAATTATAAAGACTTAAATTTGGATGGACTCTTAATCAACAATACAATGTAGCTCCAAACAAATGGGTCGGTAGGTGTCACATAGATTTTCCTCATCAAAATAAAAATTAAGAGAGTAATTACAGTAAAATAAAAAATGGTCCTTTCATTATCAAGAATTTGCGCTTCTAACTCCATGCCCACAGTAATCTACACTTAGCTTAGCATGGTAAATTTAAAATTGAGAACAAATAGAGTCACTAAATACAAAAGGTTAAATTTATACACTTAATCAACAAAAACAATTTAGCTAAACACAAACGGCTCGGTAGCACATAGATTTTGTTCATCAAAATAAATAATCCATGAGCTAATTAAAGCATGACATAGTAGCAATCATCCAAACAACCATGCAATTAGCTAGTAAATATGATGGACTCATAAATACCAACCTTTTGCAAGATGGATTCACCACAACTTGGATGCCTTCCTCAAAATCCAATTGAAAAGTGCTCTCTAAAATGGAGAAACAATTACAATGACCATGTAGCCATGCAAAACACTCTAAAGCTATAAAATTGAAGGAGTTGAAGCTTTTTATTACTAACCTTAAAGCAAGAAGATCATGCCCATGTTTGAAAAAACAAGATCCACATTGAGCATTTTGGTGAAAAATGGCCGCAACAATGGAGTGAGGGTGGGGGAAAAAACGCTCATCTGCTTGTGGAGCTCGAGCTGGGAGAGAGCAGGGGGAAGGGATTGACCTTTTATACACGATTCATCACTGGCGGTTTAAAACCAAACCGCCAGTGATACCAAACTATCACTGGCGGTTGGAGTTACGAACCGCCACTGTTAGGTATCTTCACTGGCGGTTTGAGCTACGAACCGCTAGTGAAGCTTCACTGGCGGTTTGAGCCACCAACCGCCACTGTTAGCTATCTTCACTGGCGGTTTGTGGCCTCCCCCAATCATTGTCTGATTTTCAATCTTCAAACCGCCAGTGAAGAAACATCAGTGACGGTTGAATAGAAACCGCCAGTGATGTACCGGCAGTGAATGCCATTTCTGTAGTAGTGTTAGTAATCAGCGATGGAGGAAGCCACTTCATTGATAGAAAATTCCGACGCTACTTAACAGAAAGAGGGATAAGGCACAATATTGGAACACCTTATCACCCACAAACAAGCGGACAAGCAGAAACATCGAACAAGCAAATCAAGAATATTCTGCAAAAGACTGTCAATGAAATGGGGACAGCATGGAGAAGCATGCTATCAGATGCACTGTGGGCATATAGGACCGCATACAAGACTCCAATTGGTATGACCCCATACCAACTAGTATACGGCAAGACATGCCATCTGCCCATGAAATTGGAGCATAGAGCACACTGGGCAATAAAGAGATGGAATATGGATTTGCCCGCAGCTGGAAGAAATAGGAGAATGCAGATCTCTGAACTAGAAGAATGGAGAGAGAAAGCCTATCACAACGCTAGGATCTATAAAGAGAGAACCAAGAAATGGCATGACAAGAGGATCAAGCAAAAGGAATTCTGTAACAGACTCGCCCAATAATGTGGCCCACCTACACCTATCATTTGTCCAACGACCTCTGACCGCTATGTAAGTGTGCCACAAGACTGGATTAATCTGTTGGATACGATCGATGTATCCATGGGTCGCAGGAATCATCCGAGTGTAATCATTACAACACAAAACATTTCATACAACAAAACAGATCGGAGAATTCAGCGGAAGTCTTACGTAAACATAATATTAGAAACCAGTGTTCATTATTACAACATAGATGAAAAGGAGTTCAAGTTGCGATGGTACTAAGTGCTGGAATGAACGTCTGATAACATAACCATACTAATAAGCCTGCCCAAGGGCACATCACTGATCATCCTCCACCGGGAAGATGGTCATACAACACGGTCCAAAGCACATCTGCTCACCGGGCTCACCTGCAACAAGGGGGTCATAGAACCCTGAGTACAGGAGTACTCAACAAGACTTACCCGACTAATAAAATGGGAAGAAGACTCAGGAATGCAGGCTGAGGGGGAGTCAAGGTGAGGTTTTAGCAAGAATCCAAAAGTTTTCCTTTGCATAAAAGCTCCTGCGACTAAGTAGTTGTGTTATTTCATACTTCTAATATTAGCTAAGTAAATGAATGTACATCTTATAATCAACCCATTAATCCTCCTTAGTTTCATCATTAAACTACGCTGAGGGGGCGAGGACGAGTCTCCTTTTCTCGTGGAGCAAACGACGATTCGAACCGCTTGATCTACCCAGCTGGGGCTTCCTTATCACAGGACATATGCGAGACCGAACTCGCATACATCAACCGTCCCGTGGATCCGCTCAAACCAGACCGGAGCCGCGCCACCCGGGGGTACAGTACACCACCACCCTACAACGGCCTTGCTGAGTCCGTCCAACAGGGGACCGAGCAGGGTGGGTACACGCTACTCCCGCCATCTCTCCACTCCCAGTGCGCAGGTGCGCCGTTCCAGTAAGAGCATAGCCACAGTAGGGCTTACCGTAGCATGTGACCAGTACTAACAATTATTTCTCGATCCAACGGGCCAACAGCGGACGGGCCCTAGGCGACACAGGCGGAAACACTACACCAGGACTCCCTTCCTGTGCAAGTTACCCGCCCGGTCTCAGTTTAATTATACCATCCCAACCGGGGAAGGGTTCCCAACAAAAGCATCTCTCATTTCAAAAACCTACTCTAATGAGCAAGGCTAAGCAATCTAAGCATTTGTAAATAACCCAGTGACAAGGATAGTATAAGGAATAATCAAGGTAGTCAATGCATCAAGTAGGTAATATTCAACTCCTAAACTTAATGCACAAATTTTTAACAACAAGTATATTATTTGAAAATTTCAAGGTAGGGGCAAATGCACCGGGGCTTGCCTTGGGGTTCTTCTTCCGGCTCGCTGCCACAAATATCAAACCCAACCTCGTAGAAGACCGGTGCCTCCCGCGCTGTAATCTCCGGCTGATCCTTGCTAACCTCGGTTTCTAAACGCAATATAACGAACGAGTATATATAAGATGCATGTGATGCGAATATGAATGAATGCTTATGATGCTAGATAATTATAAGTAGAAGAGTACAGTAGTGAACACAATCAAAAACTGAATTCATAAACAGACATCACAATTGGAATACGATTCGCATAAGTGGTAACCCGAACAGATTTCATGCACCAAATTGTTTCAACCATAACTGGAGCTACAGAATAGCTATTCAGGTGATTCAGGACAATCTGGAAAGCTTAACAAATTCTCTACAACTTTTCTGTAATCCACAAAAGCTGATTCCAGGGTCATATGGACCAAACAATTCATTTGGTTAAATCTGTCCAGATTCTGGACAGATTCAAACACCACTGTTCCACAGACCATATCTGGAGTTCAGAGACATCAACATACATGATCTAGACCATTCTGGAAAGCACATGAAATCCTCTACAACTTTCTTATAATCCACCAAAACTGATTCACAAGTTAAATACCCTATACAGTCCAGTTTTCACAAACTGTCCAGATTCTGGACAGCATCACATACCCAGATTGAACAGAGTATCACTCCCAGTATATTTATCCAACAATTATGAGATTTTAGGAGCAGCTAGATATACAAAAGTACTACAACTTTGCTATACAACATTTTGACAGAAAACCAAATGATCATGGTGTTATCATATTTCCAACAGAACTGACCCAGAAGGGTAATAGGAACAATGCAAGAACTAGTTTCATGTCTATAGCATGATCACAATGGTCAAGCGCCTAACCCATAACTTAGCCATTCAGTAGGGATCTTGACAAGAACAGAATCACAACTTTGCATATAATGACTCTTTTCAACAGAAATTAACTTATTCAAATATATTAGTTGCTAACTAAACATCTAGCTCGTTAGATGAACTCAATCATGGTGCTATTCAAAAAGGATTTCTCCTAACCCAACTTTCTGTGTTAACTGACTTATTAGCCTAGCAAGGACCATCTAACTAGTGACCATATGAAAAGAGCAACAATATTTCAGAATACATGCAATTAATCAACAACTATTATTTAGTTAAAGGTTTAATTATAAGGCTTAAAAATTTATTTTCACGAAAGGGGCTCAAAATTTTATCAGAGATATGTTATGTGTTACAAAGTACTACAAAATTGGTTTCACAATTTTTGGACCTCAGGAACAGCCTACAAAAATTATTAAAGTGCTTAAACCATTTATTTAACTATTTTAATACTCCAATAAAACTTGTCCAAATTCAAAGTTTCATATTTTTACAATTTTCTTTACATATCAGAGAGGCTACACAAAAATTTTCATGATTTTAGGAGCTATAATAAAAATACAGCAAAAATAACAAGTAGTTGCACAATTCACATGCGCTGAAATTATAAAACCCTAGACTTGTGTCACTGACAGGCGGGACCGGGTCGTCAGACCGGCCAGCGCACAGGCCAGCGCGCGCGCGACGCTGACCGCGCGGCGGCGGCGTTGACCGCCGGCCAAACTCGCCGGCGGCGAGGCCAGGGGCCGGACCAAGACCACCTACGCGCTCCTCGTGACCTCACGAACACACAGGGGGGGTTGGTTAAGGCTAAAGGGGCTCGGACACATGACGACCACGGCAATGGCGGCACGGCCGCGCCGTTCCCGGCGGCGCGCCGGCGTTCCGGCCACACGAGCACGGTAGCGTTGAAGCGGAGGGGAGCATCGGCATCAGGGACCTCACCTAGGGCTGGTGCGTGCGTCAATTCGGTCGGATGTGCTCGGGAAGGTGGAGGTCGACGACGGCGGCGGAGATGGCGGTGTTCCGAGGTTTCGCGGCGGCGTTCCGGCGAGCCCTGCGTGGTAGAGACCGAACGGCCGAGCCGATGGCGGTCAGTGAGCTAAGGCGAAGCCAGTGGTGTACACAATTTGGTTCAAGGAGTCTCGTGCTCACCGCGCGACGGGGACAGTGGCCGCGGCGGCCGCTCGCCGGAGTCAGGGAAGACAACCACGGACCGGGCAATGCAGGCGACAAGAACTCGATTCAATGGGTTGGGAAGGTGGGTGAGGTCATGGCGGAGCTCTGGTTAAGCCGGCGACAGCAGAGGAGGCCCGTCGGCGGTGAATTTCGCCGGCGGCGCTCCCTGGTCTTGCCGGCCGAAAATGGAGAGAAAGGGAAAGGAGAGAACCACGACGACCGTAGGGTTTTTGTAGGCGGCGAGGAGCTCAGGGAGTGCGCCAGCGAGTTGTGCATGCAGTGGGAGCGAGTGGCGCGTGGATAGGGACGTGTCGACGACAGAACGCCGCTGTGTCCACGACGGCCGCCGGGGAGGCCATGCAAGCCTCCATGGACTGTAGCTACAGTGAGTTCTGTCCCCTTTTGAATTGCGCCCAAATTTTGAACTAAAGTGCAAAATCCGTAAGAATGAAAGTTGTTCAGAATTTTGTGATCTACAAACTTGCTTAAAGAACCATGTTCCAATTCGGCCTAGTTTTTGAATTATAGTTTGAATTCAAATCTGCCCCAAACTGAATTCTCAAATTACTTTAGAATTTTCTGAAGAAGTTCAAATTCTGTGAACATAAAAGTTGTCACATTTGTGATTCCCTACAACATTGATTTAAGGACCAAGGTCGGATTCTCAAAGGTTTGAAAGTTGTAGTTCAAGGGCAGATTCTAGGGTTTAAACAAATTTGTTTCAATTCAAAACCTGTGCAGAATCTGTGGTAACTTTATATACCAAAGTTGTTCCATTCAGTATTATCTACAACTTTGTTTTAAGGGCCATGTCCAGATTCAGCTTGGATCATAGTGTTTATCAAAGGGCCACTATAATGGCTTGTGATTTCATGAACCATGTAACCCTATAACCTTATTCTCTCTAGAATTCAGCCACTATGATACCCTAAGCATCACACATCAAATTAGCAGAACAGAATTTAAACAAGCATATGATGCATTTGAGATCAAGTTCTATGCAAATTGTAAATGCATCATTAGTGTTACTACATGAATGCTTTCCATGCTCATGATGACATGTCAGGTTTTATTTGGCTTAAACACCAGAGGTGTTACAGCTCCTCCCCCCTTAAAGAAATCTCGTCACGAGATTGGACGGACCAAATAAGTAATGGAAAAGGAAATGTGTCGAACTGGTTAAACTATGATCACACAAGTAACGGAAAAGGAAATGTGTCAGGTTTGTTAGATCCTGAATTCTCCTTTAAGTACCATTGTAAATTCTTCCCGGTTAGTGAAATACGTACCTAACGAGAAGCAAGAAACTCCGAAAAATGTTCCAACAAAAAATCTTCGGATTCCCAAGTAGCTTCTTCTTCTGAGTGTCGATCCCATTGTACTTTATAAAACTTGATGGTTCTGTTTCGAGTAACTCGGTCCTTTTGATCAAGTATTTTGACTGGATACTCAGAGTAGGTCATGTCAGGCTCGATGTTTATACCTTCATAATCCATTACTTGATCGGGTACTCGCAAACATTGCTTCAGCTGAGACACATGAAATACATTATGTACGGCGGCAAGTTGTTCAGGCAGCTCTAGCTGGTAAGCTTGCTTTCCACACCGTTTTATAATCTTGAACGGTCCGATGTATCGAGGTGCTAACTTCCCTTTTACCCCAAACCGAACCACTCCCTTCATTGGTGATACTTTTAAGTACACGTAACTTCCTTCAGAAAATACTAACGGTCTACGTCTTCTGTCTGCGTAACTCTTTTGTCGGGTCTGAGCTACCTTCAGGTTGCCTTGTATTTGCTTTACTTTTTCTTCAGCTTCCTTTACTAAATCAACTCCGAAAAATCTTCTCTCGCCAGGCTCTGACCAGTTCAGCGGGGTTCGACATCTTTGTCCATAAAGTGCTTCAAATGGTGCCATCTTG
Organism: Coix lacryma-jobi var. lacryma-jobi; assembly: GCA_009763385.1. Taxonomy (NCBI): domain Eukaryota; kingdom Viridiplantae; phylum Streptophyta; class Magnoliopsida; order Poales; family Poaceae; genus Coix; species Coix lacryma-jobi. The sequence continues at coordinate 63,006,311 of CM019825.1, forward strand.
ATACTCTCTTGGTAGCTATTATTATAAGAAAACTCTGCCAATGGAAGGCATTCATCCCATTGATCAGGATAGGTGAGCACACAAGATCTCAACATATCCTCTAAAATCTGATTTACCCTCTCAGTTTGACCTCCAGTCTGAGGATGGTATGCTGTGCTAAAAAGAAGTTTGGTTCCTAATGATTCATGTAAATGTTTCCAAAACTGAGAGACAAACTGCGTTCCCCTATCAGAGACTATGGTCTTGGGTACACCATGAAGACTTAAAATCCTGGCAATATAGATTCGGGCATAGACAGGAGTTCTAAATTTAGCTTTTACTGGAATAAAATGAGCTGATTTTGTCAGACGGTCAACAATTACCCAAATTGAATCAAATCCCTTGGAGGTTTTGGGAAGACCCACGATGAAATCCATGCTAATATCCTCCCATTTCCAAGCTGAAATAGGCAAAGGCTGTAACTCACCGGCTGGCTTCAAACGTACTGTCTTTACTTTTTGACAAGTATCACACTGAGCCACGTAGCGAGCTATTTCAATCTTCATCTTTGTCCACCAGAATCTTTGCTTCAGATCTTGATACATTTTATTACTTCCTGGGTGGATGGCTAACCTGGTAAGATGAGCTTCATCAAGAATCTTCTGTCTGAGCTCGGATACCTTGGGAACAACCAATCGGTCCTTAAACCATAGTACATCTGCTTCATCAACTCTGAAACAAGTTGTTTCTCCTGCCTTGATTTTTGCTATAATGTGACTTATTCCCTTATTCATTTTCTGAGCTGCTATAATTTCTTCTCGTATGGTAGGTTTGACCCTAATATTATTCAAACTTCCTTGCAAAACTATCTCTATGCCCAACTTTTCCAGCTCTTGACACAAACTAAGATGCATGGGTGCTACTGACAAGCAACTGCAGTGAGGGTTCCGACTGAGAGCATCAGCAACTACATTTGCCTTACCTGGATGGTAATGTATTTCTAGATCGTAATCCTTGATTAATTCCAGCCATCTCCTTTGTCGCATATTCAAATCTTCCTGAGTAAAAATGTACTTCAAACTCTTGTGATCAGTGTACATATGGCACTTATTTCCCAACAAGTAATGTCGCCATATCTTCAGTGCATGTACAACTGCAGCTAACTCTAGGTCATGAGTAGGATAATGTTCTTCGTGCCGTTTGAGCTGTCTTGATGCATAGGCAATGACCCTACCTTCTTGCATCAACACACAGCCAAGACCAATTCCGGAGGCGTCACAGTATACATCAAAAGGCTTCTCAATATCTGGTTGAGCTAAAATTGGTGCTGTGGTAAGCAGCCTCTTTAGGGTTTGAAAAGCCTGCTCACACTCAGGAGTCCATTTAAACTTGACTTGGTTCTTGAGCAACTCGGTAATAGGTTTGGCTATTTTTGAAAAACCAAGGATGAAACGGCGATAATAACCAGCCATTCCGAGGAAACTGCGGACTTGGTGAACTGTGGTTGGCGACTTCCATTTCAGAATATCCTGCACTTTTCCGGGATCCACTGCGATTCGTTTAGCTGATAACACATGACCTAGGAACTGCACTTCTTCTAACCAGAAAGCACACTTGCTGAATTTAGCATATAACTGATGCTCATGCAGACGAGTCAGTACTATTCGCAGATGCTCAGCATGCTCTTCTTTGGTTTTGGAATATACCAAGATGTCATCAATAAATACTACTACGAACTTGTCGAGCTCCGGCATGAACACAGAGTTCATGAGGTACATGAAATGGGCTGGAGCATTGGTTAGACCAAAGGACATGACAAGGTATTCATATAAGCCATATCGAGTGGTGAAGGCGGTTTTAGGGATATCTTCGGGTCTAATTTTTATCTGGTGGTACCCTGATCTAAGATCTATTTTGGAGAAGACTTTGGCTCCGGCAAGCTGGTCAAAGAGAAGATCAATGCGTGGAAGGGGATATTTGTTTTTGATGGTTACATCATTGAGAGGACGATAATCTACGCACATTCTCAGAGTCTTGTCTTTCTTCTTCACAAAGATAGCGGGACATCCCCAGGGAGAAGAACTAGGTCGGATAAAACTTTTCTCCAAAAGTTCTTGTAACTGAGTCTTCAACTCGGCTAACTCCTTTGGAGCCATTCTATAAGCTCTCCGCGATACAGGTGCTGTTCCTGGTTGTAGCTCAATCACAAACTCCACGTTTCTGTCTGGTGGCAGACCAGGTAATTCTTCCGGGAACACATCAGGGAATTCTCGGACCACTAGGACATTCTCAACTCCTTCACTAACCATGGCATATATTTTCGGGCTGATTAGTTTGGGTTTTGGAAGCTGGATAAGAAGTTGGGATTTTCGGTCTAGTGAATTTAGACGAACAGTTCTATTCAAAGTATCTAAAACAGCCCCATAACGCTGCATCCAGTTCATTCCCAAAATCACATCTAAGGTTTGATGGTTCAGCACAATCATAGAAGTGGGATAAACATGTCGTCCCATCTCTATAGGAACTTGATGTACTATCTCATTGGCAAACAGTCGACCCCCAGGCGACAGTATAGATATTTTCCCTTTGGATTCACATATTGGAATTGCATGCTTCCTGACAAACTCTCTATTGATGAATGAATGCGATGCACTAGAGTCAAAGAGTGTAACTGCTAATTGGTTGGCAACAGGGAACGTACCCAGCATAACCGGTTCGCCTTCTGGAATAGTCTCAACTTGAGTATGATGAACCTGTCCAGTCTTGGGTACCACATAGATCTTCCGTGTGCCTGGTCGAGAGCCAGATTGGTTGCCTTGCTGCTGCTTATTCTGTGGATTAGCTTGATTACCTTGCTGGTGAGGGACATTTGAGTTATAATTCTTCGGTGAAGGACAACTCTTAGCAAAGTGTCCTGACCCGCCACAGTTGTAACAGGGGTTACTGGTCTTAGGAGCATTTGTGGATTGGGAGCTAGGTGCATTGGCTTGACGTGGGTACTGGAACTGGGTAGGGGCTTTGGCATTAGGTTGAGACTGGTAATATTGTTGTGGTGGGCGAGCAGGTACATGTGCATGAGGAACAGGATGGTATAGGAACTTGGGACGTTTCGGCACACTCCCAGATGCGCCAGTTTGAGCAGTCTTCCTCCTTTTTGCCTCCTTGTGCACACGATTCTTCTCTTCAAGAGTGATGGCAATACTCACAATGTCATTGAAGGTGGAGTTGGCACAGGTGGTCATCATGGTTTGCAGCTTGGTGCTCAGCCCTCGCATGAAGCACTGCTTCTTCTTAGCATCAGTGTTGACATGATCAGGAGCATATTGGGAGAGATGGTTGAACTTGCTGACATACTGCATCACGGATTGAGTACCCTGCTGCAACTTGAGAAACTCCTCTAGCTTCATTTGCATGACACCCGCTGGGATGTGATGTGCTCTAAAGACTTCACAAAATTCAGCCCAAGTAACTTGGTGTCCAGGAGCTTGCGCGGCCAAATAATTTGCCCACCAGGTGCCTGCTGGCCCTCTAAATTGCTGTGCTGCAAACAGAGGCTTCTGAATGTCGGTGCACCGGATCAACTCAAATTTTTGCTCAATAGTATGCAGCCACTCATTTGCTTCCAAAGGCTCTTCAGCTTTGGTGAAGAGCGGAGGGCGAGTATCCATGAAATCTGAGTACGTACTGTTGGCATTCGGATTTCCTTGCTCGCGGTGTCCTGGTCCGCGTCCTTGAGCCATAGCTTGTAACAGCCTAGTGTTATCAGCTGTCACAGTGGCTAATGCAGCAATTGCGTCGGCCAATGTCGGGGGTAGCCGTGGTGGTGGTGGAGGGTTTCCCCCCCCCCCTGGGATGTACCAGCCCCGGAAGCACGCGTATTCACCGGCATCTGTAATATACAGCAAGTATTGCACAACATCCATAAATACTCATAATTAACTTAGTCATAAACTTCCATTACATTAGCAAAAGCAGTTGCATGAACATCACATGGTCTGATTTATTTATTACATAAGTCCGCTCCTAGCAGGACTATCTAGTGCAACTATCCTCCCATACTACTAGTTAAAACTACCCGCACAACGATCACTCCTCGTGGTCAGTGTCGAGGCCGGAGACGTGACCACCCTCGTCATCACTATCGTCGATCTCGATCACCAACTCGGGCTCGTCCTCCTCCTCGTCGGGCTCTCCTCCGTCAGCCAGGACCACACCGTCCTCCATCTCGGCTGCCCCTGGAGCATGGTGAGGATGGAGCTGGTTATGCAGGGCGTGAATCTCCTCATGGAGATTGTTGGCATATACCTCCATATCCTCTATCTGAAACTCAAGCTCAAAGACTCGTGCGCGGGCTTGGTTTTTCTCGGATCCAGGCTTCATCCCTCTGAGCACGGAACTGCTCATTCTCACTCTCCAAATCAGCTTCTACCTTGGATGCCTCACTAAGCTGCGCGCGCAAGACAGCCTCTAGTTCAGCTGCCTCCTTCAGCTGCTCGCGCTGAGAACTAATGATCATGGCGTCCAGAGCTCTATCCCTGGTGGACTCTGCTAGGGTAGTAGTGAGCCTCCGGATCTCTGCAAGGAGCTCTGCCTCAGGACGACGGGTGCTACGGCTGCTGCTAGCCTCCCCTGATCGCGGCGCGAGCTGGTGTCGCGGGACTCCCCTTGGTCCCATGCTCTTGCGCGCAGTCTGCTTAGCATGAGCCATCCTAGAATAATTTTAAACTAAAGTCAGTTTCGTGTACCTATACGTCAGCATAGTTATACCCATGACCCGATATCTATTAAAGGAGGAGAATTTTATAATTTAATTGATGCAAGATGAAATGATGCAAACTTACGATTCTACGCATACGACATTATTTGCTTACTTACATACCTACCAAAATCATTTTTGTAACCTTTTTAAACATAGGGCAATACTTTCCAGCACACCTCCTAGTGAGCAAGAAGTAAGTTGAGGAAAGCAATAGATAAGATTAGAAAGAGTCTTTTTAGATTTTTCTTGGAAAATAAATTTTGAAGGTTTTTCAAAGTACCATAATGATTACCACGGGGATCCTGCTCCGATACCAAGCCTGTAACAGACTCACCCAATAATGTGGCCCACCTACACCTGTCATTTGTCCAACGACCTCTGACCGCTATGTAAGTGTGCCACAAGACTGGATTAATCTGTTGGATACGATCGATGTATCCATGGGTCGCAGGAATCATCCGAGTGTAATCATTACAGCACAAAACATTTCATACAACAAAACAGATCGGAGAATTCAGCGGAAGTCTTACGTAAACATAATATTACAAACCAGTGTTCATTATTACAACATAGATGAAAAGGAGTTCAAGTTGCGATGGTACTAAGTGCTGGAATGAACGTCTGATAACATAACCATACTAATAAGCCTTGCCCAAGGGCACATCACTGATCATCCTCCACCGGGAAGATGGTAATACAACACGGTCCAAAGCACATCTGCTCACCGGCCTCACCTGCAACAAGGGGGTCATAGAACCCTGAGTACAGGAGTACTCAACAAGACTTACCCGACTAATAAAATGGGAAGAAGACTCAGGAATGCAGGCTGAGGGGGAGTCAAGGTGAGGTTTTAGCAAGAATCCAAAAGTTTTCCTTTGCATAAAAGCTCCTGCGACTAAGTAGTTGTGTTATTTCATACTTCTAATATTAGCTAAGTAAATGAATGTACATCTTATAATCAACCCATTAATCCTCCTTAGTTTCATCATTAAACTACGCTGAGGGGGCGAGGACGAGTCTCCTTTTCTCGTGGAGCAAACGACGATTCGAACCGCTTGATCTACCCAGCTGGGGCTTCCTTATCACACGACATATGCGAGACCGAACTCGCATACATCAACCGTCCCGTGGATCCGCTCAAACCGGACCGGAGCCGCGCCACCCGGGGGTACAGTACACCACCACCCTACAACGGCCTTGCTGAGTCCGTCCAACAGGGGACCGAGCAGGGTGGGTACACGCTACTCCCGCCATCTCTCCACTCCCAGTGCGCGGGTGCGCCGTTCCAGTAAGAGCATAGCCACAGTAGGGCTTACCGTAGCATGTGACCAGTACTAACAATTATTTCTCGATCCAACGGGCCAACAGCGGACGGGCCCTAGGCGACACAGGCGGAAACACTACACCAGGACTCCCTTCCTGTGCAGGTTACCCGCCCGGTCTCAGTTTAATTATACCATCCCAACCGGGGAAGGGTTCCCAACAAAAGCATCTCTCATTTCAAAAACCTACTCTAATGAGCAAGGCTAAGCAATCTAAGCATTTGCAAATAACCCAGTGACAAGGATAGTATAAGGAATAATCAAGGTAGTCAATGCATCAAGTAGGTAATATTCAACTCCTAAACTTAATGCATAAATTTTTAACAACAAGTATATTATTTGAAAATTTCAAGGTAGGGGCAAATGCACCGGGGCTTGCCTTGGGGTTCTTCTTCCGGCTCGCTGCCACAAATATCAAACCCAACCTCGTAGAAGACCGGTGCCTCCCGCGCTGTAATCTCCGGCTGATCCTTGCTAACCTCGGTTTCTAAACGCAATATAACGAACGAGTATATATAAGATGCATGTGATGCGAATATGAATGAATGCTTATGATGCTAGATAATTATAAGTAGAAGAGTACAGTAGTGAACACAATCAAAAACTGAATTCATAAACAGACATCACAATTGGAATACGATTCGCATAAGTGGTAACCCGAACAGATTTCATGCACCAAATTGTTTCAACCATAACTGGAGCTACAGAATAGCTATTCAGGTGATTCAGGACAATCTGGAAAGCTTAACAAATTCTCTACAACTTTTCTGTAATCCACAAAAGCTGATTCCAGGGTCATACGGACCAAACAATTCATTTGGTTAAATCTGTCCAGATTCTGGACAGATTCAAACACCACTGTTCCACAGACCATATCTGGAGTTCAGAGACATCAACATACGTGATCTAGACCATTCTGGAAAGCACATGAAATCCTCTACAACTTTCTTATAATCCACCAAAACTGATTCACAAGTTAAATACCCCATACAGTCCAGTTTTCACAAACTGTCCAGATTCTGGACAGCATCACATACCCAGATTGAACAGAGTATCACTCCCAGTATATTTATCCAACAATTATGAGATTTTAGGAGCAGCTAGATATACAAAAGTACTACAACTTTGCTATACAACATTTTGACAGAAAACCAAATGATCATGGTGTTATCATATTTCCAACAGAACTGACCCAGAAGGGTAATAGGAACAATGCAAGAACTAGTTTCATGTCTATAGCATGATCACAATGGTCAAGCGCCTAACCCATAACTTAGCCATTCAGTAGGGATCTTGACAAGAACAGAATCACAACTTTGCATATAATGACTCTTTTCAACAGAAATTAACTTATTGAAATATATTAGTTGCTAACTAAACATCTAGCTCGTTAGATGAACTCAATCATGGTGCTATTCAAAAAGGATTTCTCCTAACCCAACTTTCTGTGTTAACTGACTTATTAGCCTAGCAAGGACCATCTAACTAGTGACCATATGAAAAGAGCAACAATATTTCAGAATACATGCAATTAATCAACAACTATTATTTAGTTAAAGGTTTAATTATAAGGCTTAAAAATTTATTTTCACGAAAGGGGCTCAAAATTTTATCAGAGATATTTTATGTGTTACAAAGTACTACAAAATTGGTTTCACAATTTTTGGACCTCAGGAACAGCCTACAAAAATTATTAAAGTGCTTAAACCATTTATTTAACTATTTTAATACTCCAATAAAACTTGTCCAAATTCAAAGTTTCATATTTTTACAATTTTCTTTACATATCAGAGAGGCTACACAAAAATTTTCATGATTTTAGGAGCTATAATAAAAATACAGCAAAAATAACAAGTTGTTGCACTATTCACATGCGCCGAAATTATAAAACCCTAGACTTGTGTCACTGACAGGCGGGACCGGGTCGTCAGACCGGCCAGCGCACAGGCCAGCGCGCGCGCGCGACGCTGACCGCGCGGCGGCGGCATTGACCGCCGGCCAAACTCGCCGGCGGCGAGGCCAGGGGCCGGACCAAGACCACCTACGCGCTCCTCGTGACCTCACGAACACACAGGGGGGGTTGGTTAAGGCTAAAGGGGCTCGGACACATGACGACCACGGCAATGGCGGCACGGCCGCGCCGTTCCCGGCGGCGCGCCGGCGTTCCGGCCACACGAGCACGGTAGCGTTGAAGCGGAGGGGAGCATCGGCATCAGGGACCTCACCTAGGGCTGGTGCGTGCGTCAATTCGGTCGGATGTGCTCGGGAAGGTGGAGGTCGACGACGGCGGCGGAGATGGCGGTGTTCCGAGGTTTCGCGGCGGCGTTCCGGCGAGCCCTGCGCGGTAGAGACCGAACGGCCGAGCCGATAGCGGTCAGTGAGCTAAGGCGAAGCCAGTGGTGTACACAATTTGGTTCAAGGAGTCTCGTGCTCACCGCGCGACGGGGACAGTGGCCGCGGCGGCCGCTCGCCGGAGTCAGGGAAGACAACCACGGACCGGGCAATGCAGGCGACAAGAACTCGATTCAATGGGTTGGGAAGGTGGGTGAGGTCATGGCGGAGCTCTGGTTAAGCCGGCGACAGCAGAGGAGGCCCGTCGGCGGTGAATTTTGCCGGCGGCGCTCCCTGGTCTTGCCGGCCGAAAATGGAGAGAAAGGGAAAGGAGAGAACCACGACGACCGTAGGGTTTTTGTAGGCGGCGAGGAGCTCAGGGAGTGCGCCAGCGAGTTGTGCATGCAGTGGGAGCGAGTGGCGCGTGGATAGGGACGTGTCGACGACAGAACGCCGCTGTGTCCACGACGGCCGCCGGGGAGGCCATGCAAGCCTCCATGGACTGTAGCTACAGTGAGTTCTGTCCCCTTTTGAATTGCGCCCAAATTTTGAACTAAAGTGCAAAATCCGTAAGAATGAAAGTTGTTCAGAATTTTGTGATCTACAAACTTGCTTAAAGAACCATGTTCCAATTCGGCCTAGTTTTTGAATTATAGTTTGAATTCAAATCTGCCCCAAACTGAATTCTCAAATTACTTTAGAATTTTCTGAAGAAGTTCAAATTCTGTGAACATAAAAGTTGTCACATTTGTGATTCCCTACAACATTAATTTAAGGACCAAGGTCGGATTCTCAAAGGTTTGAAAGTTGTAGTTCAAGGGCAGATTCTAGGGTTTAAACAAATTTGTTTCAATTCAAAACCTGTGCAGAATCTGTGGTAACTTTATATACCAAAGTTGTTCCATTCAGTATTATCTACAACTTTGTTTTAAGGGCCATGTCCAGATTCAGCTTGGATCATAGTGTTTATCAAAGGGCCACTATAATGGCTTGTGATTTCATGAACCATGTAACCCTATAACCTTATTCTCTCTAGAATTCAGCCACTATGATACCCTAAGCATCACACATCAAATGAGCAGAACAGAATTTAAACAAGCATATGATGCATTTGAGATCAAGTTCTATGCAAATTGTAAATGCATCATTAGTGTTACTACATGAATGCTTTCCATGCTCATGATGACATGTCAGGTTTTATTTGGCTTAAACACCAGAGGTGTTACAAATTCCATCCGGGAGACGAGGTTCTTATGTTCAACTCAAGGGTCAAGCTCTTTGGCCATGGAAAACTAAAAAGCAAATGGGAAGGACCATTCCTCGTGATCGATGCCGCAACGCATGGAGCTATCACGCTTCAGGACACCGATGGCAATATCTTTAAGGTAAATGGCCACCGTCTTAAAGTTTTTCATGAACATGATCCCGTAGAAAATGAAGTAGACATGGTAGAGTTCAAACTATACACAACCTAAAACCTACAAGTCTCTTCTCTCCATTGCTTGAACCAAATCCTAAAAGCTCCATGTTAGATTTATTTTGAATTTCCAAGTTTCATCTTAGATTTATTTCTTTTCAATTTCTCTTTTTAATTTCCAATGTATTTCCCTTCTTAGAGAATAAATAAAATTTATATCGTCTCTACTGGTGTGTTTGCCACCAGTAGAGCGCTTTGCATTTTACCTTTGCGTCATGTTCAGAGTTCATTTATGGAAAGATTCAAGTGTGGGGGGTCTGATGACCCCCAGATTTCATCATTGGACCACACTGAACTGCTGAGCACAGTCTGACACACTGCAGTGCACAAAATAGAGGTAAGCAAGGGGGTCGAGCGACCCCCGTTTTCTTGAATTTTTTAAAAGTGTCTTTGCAGATGTAAAACTGAATGGAGGAAAAGGCAAATGGCAACGAAAACCACCATTTGGTGGGGTCGGCCGACCCCACCATGGTGACCTAGGCCCACCAGCTCACCTCTACACAGTATGCTTAACACTGCTGTCTGGTTCGTTTCCCCTTTTCTCCTCTCAATTCAAGCAGTTTCACAATCATTCCATATTCTGAATAAAATAAAATAAAAAGCTACAAAGTGACTTGAGTTATGATATGCTAAGAATGTTAATGACATAAAACCATGTTCTTACATATGTTTATACTCATGGGTAAACTGAATTAGGAAACAGTATTGACTAAGTTGTTGTTAAAAGTGAGATAAATCTTGGCTTAAGACTCAAACCTGTTTTTGTTTAAGGTGCTTAGAGATTTGTTTTTGAAAATATCTCAAAACCATAGTATCATTTACTCCTCTATAGTGAGAAATATCTACCAAAACCATGCATATGCATATATGATCAAAACCTTTTACACACATGCTACTTATTTTTGTCTTGAGTTTGGTGAAACCTTGTTGACCCTAGTCGAGAATTTTGTCATAATCCCAAGATCAAGGTCACGTACACACCATCTACATATGCATCTTCTACACTGGAAGTATGCCTGCATATGTCATTCATTTCCACTCTATAGATGCTCCGTACATTAAAGTTCTATTATATCTCTCTCTAACTCTGGTTAGTAAAAAAAAAAGAAGAGACATTAAGGCTAAGCAAAAAAAAATGGACACATGAAGGTCCACTAAAAATATATATATATATATGGACACATGAAGGTCCATTGTTGAAAAATGCTAGCCATGTCTCAAGGTAAAATAAAGTAGAGAGAGAGATTATGTTAAAGGAGCATTCTAGTCCACATACTTTCCACACACATGCACATCTTGATCTAGGATTATAACATTCTTCTCCTTGGATCCTTGTTTTGACTTTACAATATATGCAAAACAAGTATGCTACTTTGTTTATCCCTACCAAGCTCCACATAAGCCTGATAGATTAGGATAAAACAAAAATAACGCAATCACATGCTATGCCTTGGTGAGGAACCAAACACCTATAAGAGTGTCTTGAGAGTACTATATGAGGAGTAAGCATGAACTATGTGTTTTCCTTTCAAACTGTCCTAAAAACTCTAAGTACCAAGAACAAGAATTCAGGGAGATGACTTTGCTTTGAGATTTGTTCCTTTTCTCAACATCTAAAGGATATATGATATACAATACCACATAACCCATTTGTATAAACTATGTTAGGAATGATGCTTTATGATCATTATCATTTTAAGTATGTAATAATCTCTTGTTCACTTTCTCTAACCTTTACTCGAGGACGAGCAAAGATTCAAGCGTGGGGGATCTTGTTGACGGAAGTTATAGCATGTTTTACCTTATCAAAATACCGTCAACATGCCTCGATTTCAAGGAAGTATAGCATATCATGAGCATATTTATCACTAATAAGTTCCACTTGTACTCTTAGCTTGTGAACATGTAGGAGATGCCAAAATGAACAAAATGAGGCCAGGTGGGCCCACCAAGGGGGTCGGCCGACCCCACCTTGGTGGCCACCTCGGCCAAGGTGACATGGCACGATCCAAGAGAAGCATGCTCAGGCCAATATCATCCCTTGGATCAAACATGTGCTTTTACTCAATGGTGCAAGATGAGAAGCACATGGATTCATGGGTCCACACCGAAACCAAATGCAACCAACTTCACAAGACTTGCTCCATGACATGTGGGGTCACCAAGGGAGAAAAGGTGGTGGGCCAGCCCTATCATAGGGGGGTCGACCGATCCCCCCTTGGTCGGCCCTGGCTACACTGTTCAGCATGGTGACATCAGTATCTTCTAGAAGCAAAGTGGTGGGCCCACCTATCATTGGCTGGGGTCGGCCGACCCCGGGGTGAATCCCATCCAAAGTCGGTTGCTTGCACATGTTTCACACGTGAACAATATCCTGGCCATCCATCCATGATGGTTACTATGGCGGTTTGATCCAATGGCCAAGGAAGGAGAGCACGCGGATCGCTGACGTGGCACCGGAGTAGCCGCTACTCCACCTCCAAGCTATAAATACCCCCTAGAGCTCTTCATTTATATGCATCCAAGGAGAGAAAGCCTACTTAGTAGCTTTAGTGTTAGAAGAGAGGGAAGGGAGTGAGGAGTTCCACGGAGGAGTCCCGGCCTGTCGGGAGTCTTCTCCAAGGTGCGCCTTAGCGGATGCAATTCTTCTTGTAAGTGTTACATCTGAGTCCTTCTAGTATTTAATATTCTGGTCTGGTAATTTAAGTTTACAGTTCTTTTACTTGGCACATTGCTTTACTTTGTTGAGGTGCTCTAGGCCTATTAAGCTTAGCTTTAGAGTAGTAAGATTAGTGTAGACGTGGTGTCTAGGCTATATCTTGCCAGTGTGGACTTCTTGTCGCACTTGTGTAGACGCCTGGTGGTAGGGTGACAGACACAGCCAGTGCTTGGAGTTCCTCTCAAGTGTTGTAGGCAAGTTGAAAATAATAGTTGGGAAGCAGCATTGCCGCCTCAGTAGTTGTTAGGTGGAAAACCTTTTAATCAACTATTGTTTCATCCTTCGCCCCCAGTAAGGAATGAGGTGGTAAACCTCAGTACTATTAGAAAACCAGTACCAGATATTGATATTAGGAAGACCTCTCTATCCCAGTTATCATATACCCTTTGATCATCCTTTGACGACCCTACTTCTAGTTAATCCACTTCACGTTCCCTGTGGAAATACGATACCTGGAATACTCCCGGTGAAAAGCTACAATTGACTACCGTGCGCTTGCGGTATATCCGTTTGCCACTTCTGGTGTCAATAAGCATCTCTGGTGCCGCTGCCGGGGATTAGGCTCCATAGTCTAGTTCTAGTGGTTGCATTAAGAAGTGTCAACAACGATTTTCCCGTCACTCGATCTCTCTCCCTACTGCGTCTTTGCAAAATCCGTTTGAATCAACTTGTTCGTTTTTTAAAGGAGATCATTTCCACCGAAGGAATTCATCTAACTCCTCACGAACAAGTAGATCGGGTTGATTTCATTTTCGTGGTGCTTTTTCGTTCTTGATCTTCCCCTTTCGATTTCCCGGTGATTGAATCATTTTGAGCGGATGATTTCTTGAGGATAGTCTCCTAACTACCCCGTGATCATCTTCTCCAAGTTTGGGAACGTGGGATTTTGATTTGGATCGAATTTGGAGAGATTTGGAGAGGAGGCGACTGAAATCGCCCTCTCTGCTCGTTGGCGGACAGTCCGCTGTTTTGACCGGCGGACAGTCCGCGCATCGGGACTCAGCCGAGCAGTGGCTGTGTGTCTCTGTGAATAGTGCCGAAGTTTGACCGGCGGACAGTCCGCCGTTGGTTTTCACGGACAGTCCGGGAACTGTCCAGGGGACCTCAGCAGCAGTGCGGTTTTGCTCTTTTGACCGGTGGATAGTTCGTGACCTGAGCCCGGACAGTCCGCCACTGGGCAGACAGTCCGCGACTGTACCGACGGACAGTCCGGGATCCTGCTGTAGCCTCCGGTTTAGTGTGTTTGCTCTCCCGGCTTGTTCGCTTTGTTTCCAGACTTCTCGTTTGCTCCTAGAATTCACCTAGGAACCTCTCTACATATCTTTGCTATGCGTTAGCATCAGTATTTGGAGGAATCCCGACGTAGCCCTTTATCTACGTTTGGGAGTGGGTCTTTTGGGTCCGAACTTGACTCGGAGTTTTGGGAGTTTTGGTTTGCTCCCTTGTGTGGTGCCTCGCTGTGATCCTAGGGATCATCCACCCTCTTTCCAAGGGTCGTGGGCACCACGTTTGAGTCCGAAGCTTTTGGGGTTGATTTTGTTGGGACAGAGGCTGTAATTTATGAGAAGAAATTTTAGGCTCCCATTCACCCCCCCCTCTGGTCGCCTTGCTTTTGCATTTTTGGTCCTTCAACCTATCTCCCAGTCTAGGTTTGCACCTGATCTACAACATCCACTTGAATCTAGCAATCAATAGTATAAACCATATCCAGTTGACTTATCCACATTTTAGTTGAACCTTAAACATCACATGGAGTTGTATCATGGTGAAGCTCGACATAGTTTCCCACTGACCGGGGGAGACGGCGACTCGAATCGAATTACAAACCAGCTGGCGAGAAACCTTTAATACAAACCCACACTTTCCCCGTCATGTCCATGCATTGGGTGACTGCTTGATACTATTCGTGGTGGTAATCGTCGCGGTTCATGCACGGAATGCCCAATTGGAACCGGGTGATGGCCATTTCGAGGCAGATCGCATTTCCATACTAGAGGGCACGACTCGGGTTGAATCCAGCCCGAACAGCGTCTAACCGGCTTTGGGGTCGGGAATACATCACCGGCACCCTAAGTAAAAGGGCGCTTTCAAAAATGAACGAGGGCCAACATCGATACAAACCTACACGATCCAACGGACGAGCTGCCCCCAAGTTCCAACTTGGTGCCTTGCCTTCCAGTTGACCGTATTTTATTACTACTCAGGTTCTTTTCCACGATAGCAAATATAGCCAACCGTGATCCGGTAGATACCCACTAGGAGTATTACAGGAACACCCTTTATTTACTAATAACTAAGCAAGCTAAGCAATTCGATTATTAAATAATAACAGGATAACAAGGCAGGTATAAACAATAGCCAAGGAATGGTAATGCAGCAAGTAGGATTCAATCAACTCCTATACCTAATGCATCACAAGATAAAATACTCAAGTAAATTAATTATAAAACTGGGAGACTTAGAATGCTCCGGGGCTTGCCTTGGGAGAAGACTGAGTCCTCGTGGGAGGGGCACTCGGGCAGGTTAGTCTCTGCTGCAGGGTCGGCTTCCTCGCTCCACGGCACCTCCTTGATCTCCGACTCGACGTTTACTTCTTGCTCTTGATCGGGCTCCGGGACTGTCGATCCTATTGCAATGCAACAAGTAAATAATGAATAATGCACGGTGCACTTATGATGCATGCAAAGTAAACTTTTCTTGCAAACCAACAAAACCAACTTGTTGAACAACTTTTGACATTGAGGAAAGCACTTTCTGACTGCATTAAATAAAACCATTAACTCAATTATTTTTCTATTGATTAATTCAAAAGAAACCGGTTTAAACAGCAAGTACATTTTTCCGAATTCAGAAAATCCACAAAATTTACAGCAGGTAACCTACACCTACTGGACTCTATTGTACAAATTTCATCAAGAAATAAATTACTGAATAGCAGATATAAAAAGATGAAATAAACTACCAAAAAGGTGCTTTGAACTAACTTTCCTTTTGAAAAGTGTCAAACAACAGATTTCATATTTTTCCAAGCTTCATCTACCTATTAGAGCATCTCCAACAACTTTGTAAATTTGACTTGCCAAATCATGTAGTTTATCAAGTTGCTATTTTGTTTAGCAAGTTGAAAATAGCCCCTCTCTCCAACAAGTTGGTATTCTCACTTGGTAAAAATAGAGGATGACAGATGGGACCCACCTGTCATTGTCTATTTCTTCCTCCCCTACCTCTTTCCTCCCACCGCACCACTCTTCCCTCGCCGGCACCGGGACCTCGCTGAGCCCGAGGGACCTCGTCCTGGGTGTTGGGTCACGGCCGCCGCGGGCCTCGCTGAGCCCGAGGGACCTCGTCCTGGGCGCCCGCAGGTCCTACAAGCTCTTCTTCCTCGAGCGCCACCGGGACCTCGTCCTGGGCAACTACCTCGCCCACGTCCGCCGCGAGGGACACACTTGCATGGCCAAGAACCGCCAGCGCAAGCTCTTCACCAACATGTCTGGCCACGGCTCCTGGGACTCGCGACGCTGGCCATGGACCCGGTGAGGCGGAGGCGGACGGAGGATAGATAGGCACGCGTGAAGGACCGAAAATGCTATGGCAAGGCGACCAGAGGGGGGTGAATGGGAGCCTAAAATTTCTTCTCGAAATTACGGCCTATGTCCCAACAAAATCAACCCCAAAAGCTTCGGACTCAAACGTGATGCCTACGACCATCGAAAAGAGGGTGGATGATCCCTAGGATCACAGCGAGGCACCACACAAGAGAGCAAAACAAGGCTCTCAAAACTCCGAGTCAAGTTCGTGCCTAAAAGACCACTCCCAAACGTAGATAGAGGGCTACGTTGGGATTCCTCCAAATACCGATGCTAACACGTAGCAAAGATATGTAGAGAGGTTCCTAGGTGAACTCTAGGAGCAAACGAGAAGTCCGGAAACGAAACGGAAAAGCCGGGAGAGCCAACGCACTAAAACTGCACAAGCTGCATATTCCCGGACAGTCCGCCGTCAGGCTCCGGGACTGTCCGCTGAAGGCCGGACTGTCCGCTGGCAAACGGACTCAAAACAAACTATTCTGCCACAGCCCTGGACGAGTCCCGGACAGTCCGCGGTTTGCACGCCGGACTGTCCACGGTTCACGTGAACAGTGAACACAGCGCGTCCGATGCCTGCCCGTAGCAGCGTCCAATGAAGACCCCGGACTGTCCGCGGGTCCTGGCGGACTATCCGCCGGCTACCGAGCCAAAACAGCAAAGCTGCTGCAAAGTCCCTGCTCGGGCCCGGACTGTCCACGCCCAACACTGGCGGACTGTCCGCCGGTCACCCGAGGGGAAAAACGCCGAGGCAAACAGCCACTGAACCGGCTGGAACCCCGACCCGCGAACCGTCCGCGGCTGGAGGGGCGGACAGTCCGCCACCACCCAGAACGCCCAAAAACGCCACGGGACAAAACCAAAATCGATTGGATCTCCACCAAATCGAACGGGGCTGCAACCAAACTTCACCCATGTGTTCTTCTATGTGTTGGGAAGCTAATCCTAGGATATCGTTGCTTCAACCCAACTAAATCATGAGAAATCCGAAGAACATTAGAAAAGGGGAAGAGGGAAGAACAAAAACGATTTCGGCCCGATCTACTTGTTCGTGAGGGTAGGGATGAATTCCTTCAGTGGAAATGTTCTCCTCACTTCAAAGAACAAGTTGATTCAAATGGAATCGCAAAAGACGCAGCGTAGAGGGAGATCGGGAGAGGGGAAAATCGTGGAGAAAAGAAGAACGTGAAGAACAAATTCAAAACGCGAATTCAACCATGAATTTGATCCTTGGATTCAGATGAATGGAAGATTGATTAATCACTTGGTGTCGGGCTACAAGCCAATCCTAGCAACACAAAGCTTGGATGGCAAAAAGCTCAAGAACAAGAGCCAACTCTCCCTAACCCTAGCCTTCTCTCACAGGAACAAAATGAGAGAGACACCACCTAGAACTCTCCGAGGATGCGGCTGCCCTAGCAGCCCCTTCATATATATAGGCGCACGTCCGAAGACCAAAACGCCCTTACATTATGCACTCAACCCAAATACCCCCAGGGGTAAAACCGTCCAGTCATGACGATCTTCATCCGACGGCCACGCCCGCACATCTGGTAGCTTCGCCTCGACGCGACCTTCCTGATGCCGCCACGTGCCGTCACCGTCGACCGCTGCGCCTTCTCACCGATAGTTTCGCCGCAACGCAAGCCTCTCGGTGCCGCCACGCGTCGACCGTCCTTTCGGACCAACCCCCTGTTTTGAGGCCCAAACCGGGAAACCGTCCACCCCGAGTTTTGAGGTCCAAACACGGAAACCCGCGTGCCCAGGTTTTGAGGCCCAAACCTGGAAACCGTCCTCGCTGAGTTTTGAGGCCCAAACTCGGAAACCGGCCACCCCAGGTTTTGAGGCCCAAACCTGGAAACCGTGATGGTAGCTTTTTGAGGCTCAGCTACCGAACCCGCACCGTAGATGGGATGTGGTTCGCACACCCCGACCACCGGCACTGATGCCGATGCATGTCCAGCCTCCACGCCGGGCACAACGCCTTCGCCATCCTCCTTGACTCGGCCGACGGCACTTGCGCCGCACGCAAGCCCGTGTCCGACCTCCCGCCAAGTGTCACGACGCCACGTCTTCCTCCCGACTCGGCCGATGCATCGCACATCCCCATGTGCTCCTGCTCGCCGATGCCACGTGCCAGCTACCACAGCTGGTCCTCTGGCCCTCCGGTCCGTCAGTCCAAGCCTCACGTCCGCCCTTCACCGCTCTGGGTACATCGGCATGGCACGTCCGCCGCACGGCAGGCCCATCCTTCACCGCTCCCGGTCCGTCGGCACGACACGTCTCTACTTGACCTTCACCTCACCGTCGACCACTATATCCAAGCTCAACACTTGCACATCAACACAGCCAAGAGACACATGTTGCACACGCACACCAACACAGAAACACACCACAACTCAACGCCACCGGTTAGTCATAAACATTAAGCGCATAGCGAACAGTGACTCAACCGGCAAAAGCCTCAAACCTTCCTCATCAAAGTCAATCATTCATCATATATATTCTCAATCTCCCCCTTGATGAATGCATTGACTAAAAATAAAACCAAAAAGGAAGGGTTTGAAGGCAAGACTCATTCAAGTGCCCAAAAGCCAAGAAAAGGCAAACACAAGGCCACTTGAGATGAGGAAGGATCATGAAAACTCCAAATAAAAGCTCTCGGTCCCGACAAAAACGGGAAAAGCAGGCAAAACCTCCACACAACCGAAGAGTCAAGATAAACAAGAGTTTCATGAATCCCAAAAGGCACTCGAAAACCAATCTCAAATAAAATTGTCAAACAATCATCACAAAAGAGAGACCAAGGTACTTATCCACTTGGTTTTGGGTCAATTTCTCCTCCTTTTTCTTTCTCTTTCTCTTTCTCCCCCTTGATGATTGAATTGACAAAAACTAGGCACAAGAGATGGTTTGAGATACCATAACCGAAAATCTCATTCAAGTGATCAAAAGCCATCGGAGGGCAAAGAACAAAATCACTTGTCATGAGACATAACTTGGTCCCCAAAGATATGGGCAATGGCTCAACGCAACCAAGTAAGGGATCTGAGCAACAACTCAACAATGAGCAAAACTTGATCACATAGAGCAAAAGACTTGGTTCCCAAAAAAATGGGCAACGGCTCGACGCAACCAAGTCAAAAATGAGCTAGCCCTCAAGAAAAGGCAGAAAAGGCTCAACACCACTAGCTCAAGGCTCGATACCAATTGAGGCTGAAACAACGCATTAGAACGCAAAACTAATCACAGACAACCAAGAATTTGTGAAAACAGCTAGTTCCTCAAGACAGAGGCACAACGGCTCGACACAACTAGTTGAAGGGTCCATACCAATCGAAAATACCAAGCAAAAACTGCTAGTCCCTCTAGACAGAGGCAAAAATGGCTCAACACGACTAGCAGGCTCGATACCGACTGAGAAAAACCACAAGAGAAGCTCAACACTAAATGGAGCACAATCACTCGGAGCACACGGAGAAGCAGCACGACAAAAGCGACTCCCCCTGAAAGCAAGCCTATATACAGAAGCTATGCAACAAAGCTCATGACACCAATTGCATTCCTTACCAAAAGATGGATACCAATTGAGACACATAAAAGAGCTATACCGAGTGAAGAAGAACATAAAAGAGCTAAACTCCCCCTTTCTCAAAGCTCTCCCCAAAATGCATGACTCTCCCCGTTGTGCCAACACACAAACTCCCCTTTGCAAACAGCTTCTCCCCCTTGACAAAAGGGAACATGCTGAGGGGTTTTGACATTTTTCACAAAGTTGACACAAACACAAGACAAGTCATCAACCAAAAGCATATGGGGGCTGAGAAAAGCAACGAAAGGTGACCACAAAGTGTAACGGAGCTGGGGGTATGTACACTAAGCTAAAAATGCATGAAATGTACAATGCAATAGCTTCAAGTGTATAGCAATCAGAATGAAAAGATGCTCAGAAGGGTGCTGCCCTGAAAGTGTAGCAATCAAAACAAATGCTAGCAAAGGCTCAAACTGATCAAATGAATACGAAATATGAACAATTAAGCATATGAGCAGTTTTAAGCCATTGAAAAGGAGTTCACCACTAAAATAGCACTTAGCATGAATAGACAGGAAATCGAGCAAGTGATAACTCAAGTACAAAAGGTGAACTACCTCTAGCAAAGTTCAATCATCATGCAATAGAATGAGGCATAGACTTGTGTTATTTTCAATATTTTATCGGAGATTGCAGCGGTATTAACACAAGTTCATATTAAAGCATGTGATTGCGAGAGGTTAAAAGCATGGTCATTGCCTAACTTTTCAACCGGGCTAAGCCTATGCAACAAAAGCAATCAGAAGCTTAAAGCACCGGTTTCGGTCTTACACTACACGGCTCAAGTTTAACTCAAAAGTGCAATGAGAAACAGTCTCGATACCGTGAGGTGCTGACACATGCAATCCCATCTCGATCTTTTCATTTCACTAATACTTGGATCAAATTTTAAGCACCAGGTAAATATGAACAATCCAAGCAAGTGAGTGACTCAGTGCAAGAGACATAGCAACCTAGCATACAAAAGATAGCACAAGTGATCTCAACACATCCTATCCATGCTAGTTGCCAATCTCAATGGTGAACAAATTAAAGGTTTCATAGTTGATTAGTCAAGTTCACCATTTGCAAAATAGCTTAGCTCATAACATGTATCAAGTGATCGAAAAGAGCCTAAGCTACAAGCATCATCATGAATAGACAGGGCATACCAACAAGAGCATAATCTCATTCTCATTACTATATTCATGAAGCTCTAAAATGCAAGATATACATGATGAAAAGCATGCAAAAGCTAGTCTATCAAAGACAAAGCAAAACTAGCCTAAAAAGGAAAACCCAAAACAAAAGGGTATCAGAGAAACCCAACTAAGATACAACAAGCAAAATGCTTCCCCAACTAAAAGGGAAACACACATCAAACTCACAAGCGAAGAGCCAGGAAACGCTCAAGCGACCAGCCAGTAAAATCCACTTCGGAAAAACCACACAGCAAAGGGGTCGAAGAAGAAGAGTACCAAACCCAAACTCAGAAGTGTGTCAGGGGTACCTCATGATGCGCATGACCGCCTGCTGGTGTGATACCCGAGGGGACGCATGAATCTGCTAAAATCTTCGGGGCACCTGCCTCGCCGAAGTCGTCTCCCCCTCGCCTGATGCTGTCGCTCTCACAGGTGCTGCTAGTGCTCGCTGGAGAGCTGCTCGAACGGAACCCCAAGTCGTGGAAGAAGTGGGATCGGGTCCGTGAGCCGAAATGCTCTCTCCAGGCTTCTGTTCTCCTGCACACTCAAAGGCAAAAGAAACACAAGGCGTTGTCTTGTCCAGTGTGACCTCAAGGTCTCCACGAAAATGGTTAGTCACATAAAAGCATAAGGTAAGCTCTCAACAAAAAGAGGTCTACCTATTAATGATACCGCAAAGGAGATCTGAACTCAAACTAGTCAAGACTACCATGCAAACAGGATAAAGCAATGTATAGCAAAATGCAACCTAAAAACATGATCAACCCAAACATAGCCTAAACCTCGACACATGCTACAATGCAAGATAATGATAGCAATAGATCCAAAAGCATGTAACATGATAAAATTGTGGAAAGGCTAGTGCTCAAACTAATCATATCAACAGGATACATGTCGCTACACAAAACTAGCACCTGAAAAGTGATACTTAATGAACATCATACTTCTACAAGTAAAGCTCATGGAGAGGTATGGTAAAACATGGTCGTTCATAAGGATCACAGACTAGCATGAAAAGTGGATATTCCACAAAAGCTGTATACAAAGCTAGCGTGACATATGATATACAAGATAGCACATGCTAGACTAAAGCAAAACATGATACAAAAGAAAATGTACATGTAAAAGCTATACAAGTGAGCACATGAAGAACCATCTCATACCACAAGACATAGATCATGGATGTACAAGGTATGAGTGTAAAAGAAAGCTCACCAAACTGCAAAAGCCTCTTTGGAGGCAAATCTAAGCGGGGTGTAGAGAACCATCAACTCTTGATCACATCTAAAAGATCAAGCTTCATCAGGTGCATGTTCTCTACCCCGCGTCCTCATATCTACACACAAGAGGACAACGTAACCCGAGTCTTGGATCCCGAAGGGTTAGCAAGCATGTACTTGGGAATCCAGGACTTGGTCACAAATCTCAACTTATCATGTGGGTTAGCATGATGCAAATGTTGGTTCAAATGCAATTGAGAAACACCCTTGGAAGCTTTCCTCAAAAGGACAACTCGAGGAGAGGACCGAGTCGTACCACGGGAAAAGAGGCAAACATCTTCCAAGGTTTTTGTAGAAGAACTAATAGAAGCATCATGAAAAGCATGGCGTGGACCAAGGGAAGAAGAAGCACTAGAAGCATGTCCAAAACCATGACCTATCCCACTAGAAAAGGAGTCATAAATCCCATCAATAAAAATGGGCTTCTTACTAGGAGCACAAGTGTTCATGCCATGAGAAGGGTGTAACACCTCTGGTGTTTAAGATGTAATTAACCTGACATGTCATCATCATTAGTCATTAATCATTCTTGCCTTGCATTTATGTTTGCTTAGTACTTGTGTAGCAATCTCTTTTCAAAAACCCTAAAGCCCAAATCTTCCTATAAGGGCAAAAATGGTAATTTCACCTCTGTGCCTAGCCTTGATTTATTCTTGTTCAGTTTTGTGTCTTGAAGCTTTGTTGTGTTGTTCAAAAACCCAAAAGCAAAAACAGATTTCAAATCCCTTTTGAAAAGCCCTAGTTTCCAAACCCTGGTTTTTACCCCTCTCTTTGTAATTCAAAAATTATTCAAAATTTGGGGTTGGTCCAAAAAGCAAAGTTGCAGATCTTGTCAAAAGGAACAACTTTGGTATTTACAAATTTTCAAGTTTCTGTACAAAGTTTGAAGTAAATCCAAATTCATTCAAATTCCAGTTTTTGTCCCCTTTTCAGTTTTCAAAATTTATTCAAAAACTATTAAGTTTCAGAAAAAGTGTATATTAGCAAAGTTGTAGGTTTTGATAAAAGGAACAACTTTCATGTTTGCAGATTTCCAACTTTCAATGTAAAATCAAAAGTAATTCTGAATTTATTCAAATCCCAAAAGTGTTCCCTTTTCGGATTTCAAATGTGGTTCAAAAACTATTTGGATTTTGAAAATGTTCATATTGACAAAGTTGTAGATCTCTTTTTTCTGAACAACTTTGATGTTCGGAGTTTTTGTTGCTCAGTTCAAATTTTGGGATAAATTTGCAAAATACAGAAAGTCAAACCCTACACCCTAGCCCTGTTCATCTTCTACCTAGGGCCAGGGGGGCCCCGGCCATGGCAGCTCGCCGGCGCCGCGTGCGCCACGCGCCTGGCAGCTGCTCGCCTGCCTCCAACCTGCCGCCGCTGTCCGCGCCATCATGCCGCACCCGCACGCGCCAAAGTTGACCCATGCCCCGTCCCCTACTGCTCCCAGCGCATCGCCGCCGCGTGGTCATCGCCGGCGAGCTCGCGCCCGGTCCCTGAGTACCTCTCCCATCCTTTCTTCATCATGAAATCGGTAGCACGCGCCGCGGGCAACCCGATACACGCCCCTGTGCGCTCCCTAACGGCCCCTGGCCGCGGCTATAAAAGGCCCGCCGGTGGCCGGAGCTCCGCACTCACCCCGCCACCGTGGCCAGCTCACTCCAGAGTCTCCGCCGCTCAAC
Source organism: Coix lacryma-jobi var. lacryma-jobi (assembly GCA_009763385.1). NCBI lineage: Eukaryota > Viridiplantae > Streptophyta > Magnoliopsida > Poales > Poaceae > Coix > Coix lacryma-jobi. Next base: position 63,030,211 of record CM019825.1, read on the forward strand.
CAACTAACCCAATAGCTCCGCCTCGAGCCCGTGAAGCTTTCCCACCCCTCAATTTTACCTCCGCCGCCTCCAATTGCCCGGCGTAACCCCATCTTCCCAAACTCCGGCGAAACGCCGGTGAGCACGGGTTTGGGAAATCCCCATTCCCCGGCCGTGATCTTCCTTCCCCGACCTATGTTCCTTCTTCCTCGCATCCTTGCGCGTCTAACCATGCCTCGATGATCCGTTGTGGTGCTCAGGAACGCCGGAACGCCGTCGCGACGCGGTTCTGCCCGCCGACGACCCCCGCTCCGTCGACCTCCTAGCTCCGGCCGTCCCCTCGCCTCGCCACCGCGCGTTATCGACTGTCGGTGAGCTCCTGAACCTCCCCATGCCCTTGGTTTCGCCCGAGCATCTCTACCGTGGCCGGAACGCCATCGCGCCGCCGCGGGGTGACCGCCGGCGAGAGGAAGACGATGAACAGTGCATTTTTTTTTCTTTTTCAGTTTGTTTTGAATAGTGTTCGAATTTCATCTTTTTGTGTGATTTTCTGTGTTGTTCCAAAAATTCTGAAAAAATCAGGGTAGACTCTTTACATCTTGAAGTATTTTAGAAAAATATAAAACTTGACTTTTCTGCAAAAATTTGAAAATGTAAAATCCCTCTTTTAATTAATAAATGGATGGTTTTGGATTTTTAGAAAATCATTTATAACTCCAAAAATCATGAGATAAATTTTTGTGAGCTTCCTATGCCATGTTTAGTCTCTGGTGAAATTTGGAAGTCTTTTGGAACAAATTGATTTTTGAGCCTTTATTTTAATTGTTAAATAGTGCCGTTTGTTAATTAATGTCTGATTTTATTTGAGCACCTTAATGACCTCCAAAAATTATGAAATTTGTTTTGCCATCTATCTACACCATAATGAACTTGTGTGATTAATTTGGTAATTTTTGGAGCAACTGCATAAAATGACCTTTTTAAATAATTAAGAAAAATAGAAAAAGTGATTAGGGTTCATGTTGTATGCCCTGTGTTACATTGTTCATGCTAGCATACTCATGTGCATGCATCATGGCATTCGTATAGTCACCGAAGAAGGCGTCAAGATCGAGGCAGCCGCTGACGAACCTGTCCCCGAGGCTACCCCGAGCTCCGACAACTGCCCCGCCGCCCTCGAGCCTGCCCTCTTTGCTCTTCAAGGCAAGCCCCGGTGCATTTAACCCTTTTCTTGAATTTATAAAATGTTTTCCTTAAAGGCTTTTGAGTAAACTTCTGCATTAGGTTTATAGGAGTTGAGTGATATCCTATCTGATGCATTATCCACCTTGACCACTGATACACCCGATACCTGCTTTTCAAAAGTATTTGAAAAATGCTTAGCAATGCTCATTGAATTAGACTTTGCAATAAAAATGCCAATTTCAAAAGTATGATCACTGAAAGAATCTTTATGGGAATTTGGCTTTACTTCCCGATCAATGACTGCCTGCCTAGCTAGCATGTGGTCATCGTCGAGAAGAGGTTGTCCGCGCGTACGGTGCCGTCATGTTGTAGTCCGGGACTCAACAGTTGACACCGACCGGGACAGGGTTGAAAAACCGACAGGACCTGTACTCTTGGGTTAGAGTCCCGAGGTGCTTGTCGCTGGCGAAAAAATGTAGGGACCATCCGTATGGGGGCCTGCTGGTCAAGACTTGTAACTATTCACATACTTCGGAAAGCTCTGGCTCCGAGGAATCCTTTATTGGACCGACAACCGTGCACTGGGAGTGGAGAGATGGCGGAAGTAGCATGTACCCACGTGGTCGTCGTACCTGGATAAGAGTGGTGTACTGTACTTCCGGGTGGCGTAGGACCGGGCCCAATCTTGGAGGAATCGTGGTAGACGAGTTGGCATATGCAAGCTTGGGTGCTACATATGCAGTGTGGATAGGGATCCTCAGCTGAGCATTATTTATCCGGATTAACGTTGCTCCTCGGTTATGGAGACTTGGTCACTGACTGTCAACGGAGAGTGGTTCTCAACTAGGAATGTTTTGAAATGTAAAATGAATCATGAACGATGAAGAATTGAGGAATACTGAATCTTTCCAAAAATAAAAATAAGGTTTACAAAATGCTTTTCTGCAAAATACTTGATCTTGCTTAAGCCTTACCTTGACTACCCTAAGCCTCTCGTTCCTGAGTCTTCTCCCTTTTTCTTTAGTTGGGTAAGTCTTGTTGAGTACCCCAGTACTCAGGGTTTGTTACCCATGCTGCAGGTATGACAGAATCCCGATGTGTCTTGCACCCTGCTGCGTGACCATCGTCCAGGAAGAGGCCGATGAGGCCGAAGAATAGTTGTACACCCTCGGGCTGGGTGTTTATAAGTATCTTTGCTGTTCTCCACTATGTTGCCTATGTCTATCTCTATTATCCGAACTTGGTTTGTAATAACTGCACCTTAATTTTCTATTTGGAACCCTGCTTTGTAAAACTATTGTTATTTAAGTCTTCCGCTCTTTATTCCGATGTTATTTGTAAAAGTATGCAATGCTGTAACCGAATTGTGAGATGATCCTGCGGACTTTGGGCACTGATGTAGCCCGGTGGCGAACAGGTCTTAATCACATGGAACATGGGTTCGGCTGTCAGAGGTTGACAGGGACACGTGGGCCATGGGATTAGGGTCGTTCCGTCACAAAGGGCTATGAATCACCATCTTCCTAGAAGAGCGAGCTTGGCGCAAGCGTTTGGCACTCCGATAGCAGAAGCTTTCTTGATGCCCATCTTTCTCACAAAAAGAGCAATGGTACAAAGGCCTATTGGAAGGCACACCATTCTCCGACAAGTGAGAAGTCCTTTGGGACTTAGAACAAGAAGCATCAACAACCAACTTAGTGCCAACACTCGGAGCACACGTGCCAGGAGAAAGGCTACGCGGCTTCCTGAAAGCCTTAGCTCGAATTCGCCGCTCGTGCTTGACACGGCGAAAACAAAAATCGAGCGAATGTCCCTCCTTCTTGCAAAAGGTGCAATGAAAAACCGGATTGGGAGGACGAGTCCCAAAAATATGAGAAGCACCCTTGTCAAGAGAAGTCCCTTGGACATCACTCGAAGAAACAACAAGGTTGGGAGTAGCTATGAAAGAGCTATCCGAAACCTTGACACTAGTGCTATCGTCAAAAGACTCACGCGCAACAAAAGAACTCAACTCCGGTTGCAAAGATGCAAACTTGGAAATATCAACATCGAAGTTGCAAGAAATGCGTGAATCAAACAACTTAGCACAAAGGCTCTTGCACCTTTTGGATAAAACCTCATTCTCAAACATGAGGCGATCACAAGGACCACAAGGAGTGTTTTTTAGATTCTCCATCTCCTCTTTTATGCAGTCGGCATATGTGGTACGCAAGAGCTCAACTTCCCTCTCAAGGTTGGCACTCATATCATTGTGCTCAACCAACTTGGCGCTCATATCATCGCGCATTTGCTTCAAAACCAAAACTTGTTTTTCCAAATCAATGCATGATGTGCAAATGAAATTGGTGGAAGAAACATCACCATTCACATCAAGCAAAGAATCATGAATATCACTAGAAGCATGGCAAGCATCTTTATTTAAAGAGCAGGAGCTACAAGACTTAGATTTTAATTCAACAATTTCTGCCCTAGCATGCTCAAGTTCATCTACACATGTGATGTGAGTCAATCTTAGTTCATCAATTTCAGTACACAAAGACTCACAATAAACATATGGTAACAAAGCATCCGACTTTAGCAAGGCTATTTCAGATTTAGCACAATCAAGGTCCTTGCTTAGGTCAGTGCAAACTAAACATGGTTTGGAAGCATTAGATATCAACATTTCATTTTCAGATTTTAAGCTAGCAAGGGAAAAGCTTAGCTCATCATTCTTCCTAACCATGTCACTACAAGAGGTGCAAGGCAAAGAGGCACTAGACTTCAGCTTAGCGATGGAGCATTTCAATTTTTCTACCTTTCTACGCAAGGTATCACAAAGCTCTTCATCCCTAGAGCAAGCCTCATATAAGTTGTGCAAAGTCACAAGACCACAAGCAAGAGTACCTCTCTTGGCCTTGCCAAGTTGATGTAGGAGATCCTCCGGAGAAAGCTCGTCATGTCATAGAAGATTCAGCAGATCGTTCACCTTGCGATCCCTCTCATCAACTGCACTCCTCCTTCTTCCCAAGATGTCGTCCATGGAACCGTTCAGGCTAAAAGACAAAGACATACTTGAAGAAGAACTTGGTGCACTCCAAAAGCACCGTTAGTGTTAGCAAACTAAAAAGCTCAACACCTCGACAAACCACGTCGGAAGCCAAACCACTCTAAAAAGGTCGCCTTCGCGGATCCGGAACCGGTTAAGGTAGAGAGATCCTTAACTGGCTCCGATACCAATTGAAGGACCGAAAATGCTATGGCAAGGCGACCAGAGGGGGGGGGTGAATGGGAACCTAAAATTTCTTCTCGAAATTATGGCCTATGTCCCAACAAAATCAACCCCAAAAGCTTCGGACTCAAACGTGATGCCTACGACCCTCGGAAAGAGGGTGGATGATCCCTAGGATCACAGCGAGGCACCACACAAGAGAGCAAAACAAGGCTCTCAAAACTCCGAGTCAAGTTCGTGCCTAAAAGACCACTCCCAAACGTAGATAGAGGGCTACGTTGGGATTCCTCCAAATACCGATGCTAACATGTAGCAAAGATATGTAGAGAGGTTCCTAGGTGAACTCTAGGAGCAAACGAGAAGTCCGGAAATAAAACGGAAAAGCCGGGAGAGCCAACGCACTAAAACTGCACAAGCTGCAGATTCGCGGACAGTCCGCCGTCAGGCTCCGGGACTGTCCGGTGAAGGCCGGACTGTCCGCCACACGGGGGCCGGACTGTCCGCTGGCAAACGGACTCAAAACGAACTATTCTGCCACAGCCCTGGACGAGTCTCGGACAGTCCGCGGTTCACGTGAACAGTGAACACAGCGCGTCCGATGCCTGCCCGTAGCAGCGTCCGATGAAGACCCCGGACTGTCCGCGGGTCCTGGCGGACTGTCCGCCGGCTACCGAGCCAAAACAGCAAAGCTGCTGCAAAGTCCCTGCTCAGGCCCGGACTGTCCGCGCCCAACACTGGCGGACTGTCCGCCGGTCACCCGAGGGGAAAAATGCCGAGGCAAACAACCACTGAACCGGCTGGAACCCCGACCCACGGACTGTCCGCGGCTGGAGGGGCGGACAGTCCGCCACCACCCAGAACGCCCAAAAACGGCACGGGACAAAACCAAAATCGATTGGATCTCCACCAAATCGAACGGGGCTGCAACCAAACATCACCCAAGTGTTCTTCTATGTGTTGGGAAGCTAATCTTAGGATATCGTTGCTTCAACCCAACTAAATCATGAGAAATCCGAAGAACACTAGAAAAGGGGAAGAGGGAAGAACAAAAACGATTTCAGCTCGATCTACTTGTTCGTGAGGGTAGGGATGCATTCCTTCGGTGGAAATGTTCTCCTCACTTCAAAGAACAAGTTGATTCAAACGGAATCGCAAAAGACGCAGCGTAGAGGGAGATCGGGAGAGGGGAAAATCGTGGAGAAAAGAAGAACGCGAAGAACAAATTGAAAACGCGAATTCAACCATGAATTTGATCCTTTGATTCAGATGAATGGAAGATTGATTAATCACTTGGTGTCGGGCTACAAGCCAATCCTAGCAACACAAAGCTTGGATGGCAAAAAGCTCAAGAACAAGAGCCAACTCTCCCTAACCCTAGCCTTCTCTCACAGGAACAAAATGAGAGAGACACCACCTAGAACTCTCCGAGGATGCGGCTACCCTAGCAGCCCCCTTCATATATATAGGCGCACGTCCGAAGACCAAAACGCCCTTACATTATGCACTCAACCCAAATACCCCCAGGGGTAAAACCGTCCAGTCCTGACGATCTTCATCCGACGGCCACGCCCGCACATCCGGTAGCTTCGCCTCGACGCGACCTTCCTGATGCCGCCACGTGCCGTCACCGTCGACCGCTGCGCCTTCTCACCGATACTTTCGCCGCAACGCAAGCCTCTCGGTGCCGCCACGCGTCGACCGTCCTATCGGACCAACCCCAGGTTTTGAGGCCCAAACCGGGAAACCGTCCACCCCGAGTTTTGAGGCCCAAACTCGAAAACCTGCGCGCCCAGGTTTTGAGGCCCAAACATGGAAACCGTCCTCGCCGAGTTTTGAGGCCCAAACTCGGAAACCGGCCATCCCAGGTTTTGAGGCCCAAACCTGGAAACCGTCGATGGTAGCTTTTTGAGGCTCAGCTACCGAACCCGCACCATAGACGGGATGTGGTTCGCACACCCCGACCACCGGCACTGATGCCGATGCATGTCCAGCCTCCACGCCGGGCACAACGCCTTTGCCATCCTCCTTGACTCGGCCGACGGCACTTGCGCTACACGCAAGCCCGTGTCCGACCTCCCGCCAAGTGTCACGACGCCACGTCTTCCTCCCGACTCGGCCGATGCATCGCACATCCCCATGTGCTCCTGCTCGCCGATGCCACTTGCCAGCTACCACAGCTGGTCCTCTGGCCCTCCGGTCCGTCAGTCCAAGCCTCACGTCCGCCCTTCACCGCTCTGGGTACATCGGCATGGCACGTCCGCCGCACGGCACGCCCATCCTTCACCGCTCCCGGTCCGTCGGCACGACACGTCTCTACTTGACCTTCACCTCGCCATCGACCACTGTATCTGAGCTCAACACCTGCACATCAACACAGCCAAGAGACACATGTTGCACACGCACACCAACACAGAAACACACCACAACTCAACGCCACCGGTTAGTCATAAACATTAAGCGCATAGCGAACAGTGACTCAACCGGGAAAAGCCTCAAACCTTCCTCATCAAAGTCAACCATTCATCATATATATTCTCAGCGCGATACGCAGTCCGGCCGCGCGCGGATAGATAGGCGCGCGGAGGCTCTTTTTTTCAAGTTGGGAAAATACCAAGTAGATTTAGGGAGTTGTTGGAGATAGTTTTTTGGTGTTTTTGCAAATTTATAAGAATAGCAAGCTATTTTAGGGAGTTGTTGGAGATGCTCTTACAACCTTACTGCAGAAAAATTACTGCTTAAGCATGAACAGATAATTCTATACCAAATAAGCATGTTTATCTCAAAAGAAACCCTTTGAACTACAGCCCTACTGGAAAAGGGTGCAATCCTCATTTTTATATTTTTCCCAAATTCTACTCCATATTTCATATTTATCAAGAAAGTTCCATGAACAGAAACATTACATTCTTTTATGCATGAATTTTCTAAAAAAACATAGAAAAGCACACTTGTACTACAACTTCTTATTTTTGCATACAACAACCCATACCTAGCATTTTTCTCAGCATGAACATAGTACACAGAGACTATATAAAGTTTCCCATATTTTATTTCCACATATTGTTCTGTTAACAATTATTTTTAAGAAAACAGCTAAAAAGGCATTTAAATCTAAACAGATAATTTTTCTACAAAAGCAGGCCCTCATGAATTTTTCACACATACATAACCTGATAAGAAGCATACACGAATTTTTCCACAATTTAATTTAACCAAAAAACATATAAACAAAATTATTTAACAACATGCACATAAACTGAAATAAATAAAAACAGGGTAATAAACTTCCACCAAAAATTACTTTCATATTTTTCCCTGATAGATCTAGTCATGAACAAATTTACAAAACTGAAGCACTTCATTTGGACCATTAAAACGTGTTGCACAAAATAAACAAGTTTTTCTGGAAATAAAAAGAAAAAGGAAAAACATTTTGAATCTCCGGCTGGGCTTCCGTGGGCGCGGTCCATGGGTCGTGGGTGGCTGACCTGTGGGGTCAGCTGGTCAACGGGACCCACTTGTCGGTCAAAGCATAACAGAGGAGCGGCTTTGACCGCGCGGTTCTCGCCGTCGGCGAGGTTGCCGGCGGTGAGGTTAGGCTCGGTGTGTTCGTCTCGACTAGGCGGGTCGGCTAGTGGTGTTGGTTGGGCCAGAAGACGGCCGTAGTTTGCGAGCCGTGGCGGACTGCGGCGGCGGTGCGGCTTGGGTAGGCCATCTCTGGCGGTCGCCGGTGAAATTGGCGCATGCGAAAGCTTAAGTGAACCCTAGGGAGGCTATGTGGTGGGTTGGTTTGGCCGGTAAAGCTCCGGAGGAGCTTGGCCTCGTGCACGGCCATGGCGGCGCCCATGGCGCTCGGCCGAGGAGAAAAGGGAGCTAGGGAGCAGTAGAGACCTAGCTGTAGGGTGTTCTCACCTTGCCTTTGCTCGGTGAGGCTGGTCGGTGAAGGAGGGAGGTCGAGAAGCTTTGGTCGAAGGGGAACGGCCTTGAGCTCCGGGCGGCGTCGATGGCGTCCGCGGCGGGGCTCCTCGGGTTCCGGTGTTGACGGGGCTCGGCTGGGGGTGTGTGCGTGCGCAATGTGTGTCCCCCGCGAGGGCGGAGCGGTGGTCAGGGTTAATCGACCGGCGGTGGCTCGGCTAGGGCTGGAACGACGAGGGGAGTTGCGGTGGCGAACGACGTTCGAGGTGGTGTTCGCGTTCGGAAGAAGGAGTGAGAGCGGGCTGAGCAACGCGTGAGGGGGAAAGTGACGAGTGCGCGAGTGAGTGGGGTGTGTGGTGCTCGGGTTTTGGTCTTGGGCTCAGCCGACCGGCGGTCGTGGCGGGGGCCACGGCCGGCGAGCGGCGCGCGGGCAGAGCAGCGCGCGGCAGCCGAGGCGTGCGCGGAGTGGCTGCGGCGGATTGCTTGCGTGCTCGGGCGGAGAAGATCGTGCGGCGAGTGGCAGAAGCGGATTCGGAGCAGAAGAAGGCCGCCACGCCCTTGCCGAGCGCTCGCCGCCGTCGTCCGGCCGTGCTCGCCCTCCCCGACCCCATCCTTCGCCTCGCCGTGATCCGCATCGCGGTAATGGTGCCGCCGAACCCCCTCTTCCTTTCTTATGAGGACCCAGTTGCCCTAACCGTCGGTGAATCATGCAGGGTGTCCGCCGCCGTCGATCCGAACTCCGGTCACCGTCGTTCGCCGCAAGTAGCGCCTCCCCGTCGTTTCCTTCAACGCGGTGAGCACCTCCTTGCGATCCACTACCCCTCTGTTCCCTTTGTTTGGCTCGGGGTGCCCCCAGAACCCGTGTCCGTGAGCTTCCGTGCGCCATCCATGGTGAGCTCGCGCACAACGTCGCGACGTGGCCTCGACGTCGCGGCTTGATGCCGCTCTCAACGCGTCGTCGGCCGCCTCCCTCTGAACCGCACGCCCTGGTCTAATCTGCACCATCCATCGCCGATCCGACGGCCCTGGATGTCCCATACCCCTTCGGGGTTAGTTTTGCTAAAGAGCCCCTGAGAAACCGAGAAACCATCTCGCAGTCCCTGGCTGGCTTCAAATTGATTTAAAATCCAAATTTAAAATCCGATTTGATTTCAAATGCAATTCAGTATATTTACACTTTTGCCGCTGCACTAAAATGCTTATAAAATCCATGTTTTAGCTCCGCTTTGATCCATTCAAATTGCGTTAGTTTTGTAATTTAGTGCTCTATCCCTTTATGTCCCTTTACCCTGTTTTGGATAGTTTAGCTGTAGGGTCCAAGGCAGCCAAGTTTAGGGCTTTAGAATTACCGTTTTGGACGTATCTTTCGCACCGTAACTCCGTTTTTGGTGAACCTAAACTTGTTGTGATCGTAGAAACACGTACTTATGTTTTATCAAAGTTTTATTTCTGTTTATTACTGTTTGGTGTACTGTTCTAATGAAAGGTCTTGTTTGCAATGTATGTATGCACCTGGAATGCATGTATGATCTTGTATGCGTTCGAGTAGACGGTGAGCAGACGTGGTACGACCAGGAACCTTCGTTCGAGGAGCAGCAAGAAGACCAGTAGTTCAGCAACCAAGGCAAGTTAGCATGGGACCATCCTTGTTACCTATTCACTTTATAACGCATTTACTCATTTTGCATGTGTCTATCTGAGCAACCATAGAGATCCACTTAGCTTTTGATATCTGTGATACTCTTGACACCCATGGGATATATGCATATGGGTAGAAATGCTAGTGCTAATTGCTTAATTAATGATCTCGTCCAATGATGAATGATCTCGTAACGGTATGTTGTTAAAATGGTTAATGAAACATGTCGTAGCAAAAGCTGGGACTGACAGTGCTACCATGAGTGTTGCATGGCTCTGGTTTTAGCTTAGTATACTGGACCTTTTCTAACTTGTTAGAGGTGACCCGAAAGGGCGCAGGAGGGGCTCGCCTCTATGGGTGTAGGGTTGCTCCTGTTCCTATGAAGCTACGATGGCCTTGTGCCATAGGAAAGGGGGGTTTGCTACATCTGATTGCCAAGGAAACCTAGCGGCCCTAACTTGTTACACGAACTAGCGAAAAGCTTCATAGTGTACCCTGCCGATCTACCTTGGAAGTGGATCAAGAGGTTGGCCGCCTCGGGCACAAGGGCAACACGGCTTGTGGGTAAATATGCACAACCTCTGCAGAGTGTAAAACTATTATAACAGCCATGCTCACAGTCACGAGCGGCCCAGAAAACTAACGGAACTACGTCACTTAATTAAATGTTACTTTATGATGTTGGTACTCTTATGATGATTTATTTATCATTGTTCGACAATATGGATCATGGGTTGAAGGGTTAAGCACAATACTCGTTTACTCTAATGCTAAAACTTTGCCAACATAAAAGTTAACTGCAGTCAGACAGTGTCAGCTCTTTTGAGCCTCATGAACCCTATGTTAGCTTGCTAAGTATGAGGAGTACTTACGCTTGTTGTTTATCTTTATTTTTGGACAAAAATCCTGAATGGGTAACAGATGATGGTGGTGTTGGTGACTACCCAGAATACTTTTAGGCTAACAGTTCCACCAGTCAGCAATCCCTGTGGAGCTTGTCTTTGTTTAGCAGCTTTGTTCTCTTTTTACCCGCTGTGTTGTAAGACATGTTTTGACTATTCGTTATGTAATAAACAATGTGATGATGCCACTCTTGTAATTTGTCTAGCTTATGTGTGCGACTGATTCCTGGGCACACATGAGTTTGCTGCCTCAGTTTTATCCTTAAAATTGGGGTGTGACAATAATAATTACTCGAATCAAACCTGGGATGTATAGAGGAGTAGCTTGAAGACATGAAATAAGGTGGTGTTATCTCCAAGATACATGTCTTAACTTAGTTAGATTTCTAAGGAAGTTATACTATGTAATAGGAATCAAACTCTCCTGTTGTAACCGACTAGGACTAGAAGTTTGTGCCCTGCTTTACCAGACTATATAAGATGAGGCAGGGGCATACCCCTTGATCAACCAATTCAACACCAAGGCACATGTCATACTGGACTAGGATATTATGCTATTCAAGCGGCCTGAACCAGTATAAATCGATGTCTTCATGTTCCTACCGAGTCCTGCATACGTTGAAACCCATCGAACAAATTGTCTTGGATAATCTCTTGATGAGTTGTTGGTTAACAAACACCAACAATCGACATCATATGTTATTGGATTTTTTTAAAAAATAACTAAAAATCAAATGACTTAAAGTTAATATTTAAGCCTCTAAAAGATCTCACATGAAAAAGTCACTGAAAGCCCAAGTTTGATTTTAGCTAATTGATGAAACATATTTGAACTAACCTATGTGCTAAGTGTGTGTAGCTACGAAAGGTTAGGCCCAAGACAAATAGAGTGGTCGGCATGTGCTCGACAACAGTCTTGTGTGGTCGCCTAAGCTTCAGAGTGATTGACCATGATGAACATGTGATCAACATTGATCATGTGCTCCATGTTGGAAAGAAGAAAGAGAAAAGCAAAATAGGTTCAAGGCAAAGGTATATTTGATAGAGACATTTTGTTTTGGTGGTCAAGACACTATAGAAAGTGTGATCACATTTAGGATTGATGGTCATACTATAAAAAGAGGAAATCTTTAATTGCAATGGTCATCTAGTGCCACTATGTGTTAGTCTTATTTGCATTTGCATAAGCGTTAAGTGATGTGGTGTGATTAACCCTAGAAAATCTTTGTGAAAATATTAACTCAAGTGTTAAAATGTTTTGGTACTTTCTGGAAAGTTAGCACTTCGAAAGGGGTTGGAAAATGGAATCAGTACATGCAGAGAGGAGGTCCGATCAGATATTTTCTTGGCCCTACCTAGAATTTCAGGTTCGGGTTAGAGTTGGGCACCCCAATGGTCATGAGCGTTGGCTAGCTACTATTTAGGGTTGTTGTGCTCCTTTGCTCCATCTCTCTTGCTCATTCTTCTTCTCCATTGCTCTTTTCAAGATCCAAAAGCAAGAACAAGCTCTCTCCTCTCTCAACTCTCTCGCTCTGAAGGATTTGTGCTCCATTCAAGTGAGAAATTGAGTGTTCTATTGTTGATTTTGAGAGCATCAAGAGCATCTCATCTCTTTCTCCAAGCTTGGTGCTCATTCTTGAGAGGATTTGAGGAAAACCCTTATGTCTGCATTCGAGGTTGCATATTTGGTGGCACTAAGAGTGGTGATTGTGATTGTGGAATCCTTATAACTCTTGGTGATTGTTGTCAACTAGACAGTTGGTGATTTAGCGATTGGTGAGGGGATTAGGAGATTGTATGTGTCGCCAATCGATGATTTTAGGTTCTTGTGCCTTCCTCGTGGGAGATTGAAAGTCCTTGTTTGGTTTTGGATAATTGATGTCACCTAGGGTACTAACCTTTCTCATGGAGTGTTTATGAGCTAGGTTGGTACACACCAAGTGCGGGAGCTAGATGATGAGCATGGTATTGGTGGTGATGACCAAAAGATGGATCAAGTGCTCCACATTTAGAAAGAGAAGAAGAGAAAAGCAAAACCCTATGGATATCAAGGCCAAGGTATAAATAGGGATTTTGTTTTGGCACTCAAGACACCATAGAGGGTGTGAGTGTATTTAGGATCGATAGTCTACTATTAAGAGGGGACTATCTCAGTGATTACAGTTATCAAGTGCCACTAGGTGAATTCATACATGCATATGCATTAGGACCTAGTGTGACTAACAAACCCTTGGAAAAATGCTTTAGAAAATGCTAACGCACGTGCACAAGTTGTTAAACACTTGAGTGTTGGCATATGGAAGCAAAGGTGAAAGATAGAAGTCGAAAAGAGGCAAATCTGTGTTGATTTGCATCGACTAGATGCTTGTCATATCGTGACCAGATGCGTCCGGTAATAAACCCTAGGTCAGGGTTTGTCTCAACTTTGACCGGACTCTGATGAAAACTTGTGACCGGACTCAACGCTTGTGCGTCCGGTCAGTATGACGTAAGCTCATGTGGTTGTCAGATGTTGACTGGACACAGGGGTGCGTCCGATCGCTCCTGATCGGACGCGTCCAATCAGAGAAATTCCTCTCTGGAACCTCTCTAGATTGGACCGGACACTGAAGGGCGAGTGTCCGGTCATTTTTAACGGTGCGTCTTGTCGAACATTAATAGTGGTGTATCATGAAATAGCCGTTGGGATCGAGCAGCCGTCTTCGTATTGACTGGACACATGGCACTTGTTGGAACTTCTTAGCGTCACAATAATGCTAGGCTGTCACCACTAGCGGCAACACATAGAAGTGGTTGGTTGGTATATATGAGCACACAGAAAAAGTGAAAGGACCGAACGGACCTAAGATGCCACCTAGAGGGGGGGTGAATAGGCGTTTCTGAAAAATTAACAACTTAAATGCGGAAGCGATTAGTAAGTGAGCTTCCAATTTCTTGGAAGCTCTCAATCAGAGTAAATCAACCCCACAAGAAACAAACACACATTATATGAAAGATATACAAATAATATAGAGTCAATTCCCTGCACCACAAATGATTAGAACAATATAAAACAAATCCGGTGCAGGAAGGTAATACCGTACACGTCCGGTAAGCCCTAACTCACTGAGCCCTCAGGCAATACCGGACACGTCCGGTAGCAATAACGGACACGTTCGGTATTTATGATTTCGGCACAGAGCTCCAAATCGACTCCAGATTCTTCACAACTTTCACACACCATGCAGAGATACAATATATATATGCACAACACACAGAACTTGCAGGGAAAGCTCGAGCCACACAAATATCGAATGTAATAACAAGAGGAGACACTATATTTGTTTTACCGAAGTTCGGCACCCCCTCGGGTCCTACTCTCCATTGAGCCGGCTGCGAGCTACCACAAAGGTGGGCTCTAGAGGACACCACAGGTCACTCTAGCCACGGTCTATTTCACCCGCAACGCTCCTTCCACTAGATGATCTCTTTTGAGGAGAGATCGAACCTTCACAAACTTTCTGAGGCACTCCACAAAGCTCTTGGGTTCTCAACGGCGATGCCTAGCCGTATAGGACCGTAGAGTCCAAGAGTAATGAATGCGCACAACAAGATCGACGATTTGCACAAGTGCTCAAGAGGTGGCTTGCTCTCTAATTTGAATCTCTCTCAACCCACAAATGGATTTGACAATTAGAGGTCAATCACTCACTAAGAGAGGGTTGGAAAGTGCTTTGGAAGCTCTAGAATGGGTATTGAAGTCAGTAGAATCAACAGCCTCCAAATGGGGAGGCTTGAGGGTATTTATAGCCCCACCCATGAAACTAGCCATTTTCTAGCCGTTGGTCTGAAAACGTGAAGGTCAGAACTTCCGGTCTAGATCTCGGAACTTCCGACGTTCACTAGAAACACTGTTCATAGAGGTATAACGGCTACTTTTTAGTCAGTGTTGGAACTCAGGTCGGAACTTCCGACACGTCGGAAGTTCCAAGAGATAACCGGAACTTCCGACGAGCTTGCGGCAGGGAGGCTAAGCAGGTCGAGATCCCACTGTCGGAACTCGCGTCGGAACTTCTGACACTGGCAGTGTTGGAACTCGTGTCGAAACTTCCAACGCTGGGAGTGTCGGAACTCGAGTCGGAACTCGGGTCGGAACTTTCGACGCTGGGAGTGTCGGAACTCGAGTCGGAACTCGGGTCGGAACTTCCGACGCTGGGAGTGTCAAAATTCGGGTTGGAACTCGGGTCGGAACTGCGGATACATAGGTGTATGCCGAGTCTCTGTGTGATGAGTGATTGTCAACGGAGATGATGCGCATGTTCTTTGGCTTGTGTTGTGCAGGTGTCGAGCACGGAGACAGTGGTCGATGGCGGGTGAAGGTCAAGTTGCGACGTGTCGTGCCGACGGACCGGGCGCGATGAAGGATGGGCGTGCCGTGCGGCGGACGTGCCATGCCGATGTATCGGACGGTGAAGGGCGGACGTGGACTTGGACTGATGGACTGGAGGCCGGAGGATCAGCTGTGGTGGCTGGCAGCCTGCGACAGCGACAAGCGGAGAAGTGCAATCATGTCGGTGGAAGGGGTGCACAGGCGGTGCAT
Source organism: Coix lacryma-jobi var. lacryma-jobi (assembly GCA_009763385.1). Lineage (NCBI taxonomy): Eukaryota > Viridiplantae > Streptophyta > Magnoliopsida > Poales > Poaceae > Coix > Coix lacryma-jobi. Next base: position 63,045,621 of record CM019825.1, read on the forward strand.
CCCCTCTACGACGCCGGTTTGTTGGTAGAGCCCGGGAAAAACCAACGGTGGACGGTTTCCAGGTTTGGGCCTCAAAACCTGGGTGCTGGGTTTCCAGGTTGAGCCACAAAACCTGGGCGCGACGGTTTCCAGGTTGAGCCTCAAAACCTGGGCGTGGGCCGGTTTCCGAGTTTGGGCCTCAAAACTCGGGCGCTGCGGGTTTCCGAGTTTGGGCCACAAAACTCGGGCTGGAGGCTGGTTTCCCGGTTTGGGCCTCAAAACCGGGGGCTGAAGGAAAAGGCTGGTTTCCCGGTTTGGGCCACAAAACCGGGGGTGCAGAGTGGTGGCGGCACGTGGCGGCGATCTGAAGGTTGCGTGGAGGCGACGCGGAAGACCGTGCGGGCGTGGCCGTCGGATCTACCTACCACCAGCGGGTGGACTAGAATAGCCTTAGGGTTAGGCTGGTCCGCTCTGTAATTAGAGTAGAGAGGGGTAGAGTAGGAAATAGACTTAGGCTAGGTTAGTATAAGTAGTCTAGGGGAGACACCCTCCTCCCTATCTCAATCTCAGTTAGAGCTTTCATTTTCTAGGGTTTCCACTCTCCCACACCCCTGCTTTAGCTAGTTGAGATCCGCAGAGAGACTCCACTCTGTGTACCGTTGATTCGAGGAAGTGAGGCCGTATCCTCACCTTGGATCCCATCTCTTGGTGTCAATTCGCGTTTTGATTTCATGTTCATCATGTTCTTCGCGGATTGCTTTGTGCCTTGAGTTTTCCCGTCGCTTGATTTTTGTGCTCGGTTCATCTTTTACGATTCCGTTTGAACTGAGTTGCTCTAGATCGTGAGGCACTTCTTTCCACCGAAAGAAATCATCTCAAACCTCACGGTCTAGGAGATCGATCAAGTTTTAGTTTCGGGTCTCTTTTTCTTCTTTCCCCCGAATTCCTTCGATTCACCGATTTGGAGTTAGGTTCGAGCCATGATCTCTTAGAGATAGCTCACTAACCTCCTTGTGACTCCTCAGATCGAATCCCAAGCCTAGAGCACTTGATTCGGAGGAGATCGGGTCGAATCGCCGGAGTTTCAGTGCAGTCGCGGGGTGACCGGACGCTCTGTCGGTCTGACCGGACGCACGCTTTCAGAGTCCGGTCGTTGAGCACGGCGCCAAGCTTTTCTGCGTACTGACCGGACGCTCTCGACCGGACGCTCTGTTTGCATTTCGACCGGACGCTACGCTTGCACTGTTTCTGGCTTTGTCGGTTTCGACCGGACGCACTGTACACGACCGGACGCTCCGTACTCGTGAGTCCGGTCACGAACAGAGAGCTCCCAGAGCTGTTTTCTGACGACCGGACGCGTCCGGTCCCTGCTGACCGGACGCTGGCCAGAGTCCGGTCGATCCAGTTTCGCGCGTTTTCGTTCGCGGTTCGTTCGTCCTTGATCGGAGTTGAGTTCCGTCTTTTGCGTCGGCTTTCTAGGGTTGTCTAGTGTCCCGCTGTGCTTCTAGAAGGCATCCACCCTACATCTAGGGTCGTGGACATTAGCAAGCTCTAGGGTTCGCTCTTGGGGTTGATTTTGGGACAGTGGCATCTAGTGTCCGAAAGGAAATTTTGAAGCTCCCATTCACCCCCCCCCTCTGGTCGCTTTCGGGTAGCTTCTCGGTCCTTCAATTGGTATCGGAGCAGGTTAAGGATCTTCCACCTTAGCCGGTTCCAGATCCACCGAAGGCGACATGGATCGCGGCGTGGGCAAACCGCCGTTTTTCGATGGGACGAACTATGCGTATTGGAAGATACGCATGTCGGCCTATCTCCAGAGCATGGGCTCTTCTGTTTGGGAGATTTGCAACAACGCCAACTACGTTGTCCTGGCTGCTCGTGTCTCTCAGCTTCAGATCGATGAGCACGAAGCCAATAGCCGGGCGCGTAACGCTTTGTTCTCCTGTTTGAGCGTGGGTGAGTTTGATCGCGTTTCTCACCTCTCTACGGCTCGGGAGATCTGGGACACCCTCATGCGTTTTCATGAGGGCACCTCTCAAGTCAAAACCCGACTCTACGAGTCGTTCAAGAGAGAGTATGAGAACTTCCGACATCAGCCTGGCGAGAGCATAGAAAGTTTATTCGCTCGCTTTCAGGTGATTGTCAACAGGATGAGGGCTAACCGAGAGCAGTTGCCATTTGACGATCATGAGCGTGCTTTGAAGCTTTTGCACACTCTTGACCGTTCGGTGTGGGATTCTAAAGTTCAGGCGATCATCGAATCCCCGAACTATGAGACCCTCACCTGCGACGAGCTCTTCAGTAAGCTCAAGTCCAGTGAGATTGATGCTATGGCGAGGGCTTCTTTTGAAAATCCTTCTCGCCCGTCCATGGCTTTGGTTTCCGGCTCTTCCTCTAACCCCTCAGCTGGCTTTGCTCTTTCTTGTCTCTTTTCTGTTACAGAGGACCAGCTGGAGACGTTGGGTGACGACGAGTTGGCTTTGCTTGCCAACCGGTTCTCGCGGTTCCACAATAACCGCATGAACCGTCGTCGCGGAGGAGGACGCTCGGGCTGCTACGAGTGCGGCGACCCCGACCACTTCATCGCCGACTGCCCCAAGAAGAAGAACAAGCACTCGGGCAAGGGCGATCATGGGCGCAGGCGCGACTCCAAGTACAAGGAGAAGTACGTTCCCCCAAAGCACAAGAAGCGGGGCGGCTTCGACAAGGAGTACATCAAGAAGAAGTACTTGGAGAAGGCCCAGGCTGAGCAGCGCGCGTTCTTCGCCACGCTCAGCGACGTCGACGGCTCGGATGACGACTCCGCCAGCTCGAGCGATGACGAGTCCGAGAAGAAGAAGAGGATCGAGGACAAGCTGAACGGCCTCTGCTTCTTCGCCGACGACGACGGCCTCTGCACCATGGCGCTCGGAGATGAGGTCGGAGGCGAGCTGGAGCACACGCCTCGGAACGACGACGACGACGACACCTCCCAGGTATCTCTCACCTACGACGAGCTTTCCTCCGAGGTTGAGAAGTTGACTGCTGCCCTCCTTAGCCAAGATAAGTTGCTTAGGCGTGCTGCTAGAGAGCGCAAGGAGTTTAGGCAAAAGTGGGAGGACACGGTGAAGGAGCTTGAGTTCGCTCGATCCACCGTGGTTGTGTCGGAGGAGTTGGAGTGCGAGAATTGCGCCGCGCACATGACGGATCTTCTCACTCTGAGGAGTAAGTATGCTGCGCTGGTAGATGAGGTGGATGAGCTCCGAGCTAGACCGCAGCTGTTGGGTGCGTGCAAGACTTGTCCTGTCTTGCAATCCGAGTTGGCAGAGAAGAATGCCAAGCTTGAGTCTTTTGAGAAGGCCGGCTCGGATAGCACTTGTGTCAAGAGATGTGCTTTGTGTGAGGGCCTGGAGCAGGAGATGGCAAATGTGAGGCATGACAAGGTGCGTACCGAGGAGGAAAACACATACCTTCGGACCGTCTTGTCATGGGTGTCTTGTGGTGAGCCTCAGCTCGGGATGATGATCTCCCAATTCAAGCGAGCTGCTGGGGCTCCTGGTGTAGGTCTTGGCCAGAGTGTTGATCTTTCAGCTTTTGGTAAGATTGGAGAGTCTAGTGGTCTGAACCCCTGTGAGAAGCCCAACTCCACCACTACTCCCAAACTAACCAAGCTTCCACCCAAAGAGTCTGCCAAGCCTGTCACCAAGGATGGAGTTATAGTTGAATCCCCCAAGGCTCCACCCAAGAATCCACAATGGCAACCCAAGCCCAATCACCTAAAGAACAAGCTTGACACAATGCCACCCATCCGAGAGGAGTTGCCACAGAAGGGCAAGGGCAAGGTGAACCATACTCACATCCCTGCAAACCAACAACCCCCTTTGCGCGCGGTGAGGTTTCAGTGTAACTTTTGTGGGCGGGATGGTCACCTGAGTGAGTTCTGCTTTAGGCGCAGGAGAGAGGCGCGCCGTGCTAGGGAGATGCAGAACCTGGACATGTTTCACCCAGCTCGTGGTGGACATGCTCCGAAGCCTCAGGGGAGAGCTGCTAGGTCTGGAGGGAAGCATACCCAGCCTAGGCAGCAGGAGAGAGCCCCTAGGAGGGAGACTAGGCCTAGAGGTAGAGCACCTCAGTTTGTGAGGCCTAGGCAGGAGAGAGCTCCGAGGAGAGACGCTAGAGTTGAGCAGCAGGCTCCTAGGCGTAGACCTCGTAGAGAGCGTGCCCGACGGGGTCCTGCTTTTGCAGGTAACGGACCCCGTGGCGGAGGCTTTGTTGAGCGCTTTGTCCCACCGCAGGTAGAGTTTCGCGGTGAGCGCTTCTTCCCCAGCGGACCACGTTTTCCTGTGCGTGGTGATCGCTATCCCCCTAGACAGGATGGTTTTTACACTGACCGTTCTTTTGAACAGCCGGCCCAACACTGGTTTCCATCTTATCTTACTAACCCCAGTGTTGGACCGTATGTTCACCCTATGTCTTTTTATTGATGTAGGAGGAGCGGTTGGAGGACATTTGGCTTGTGGATTCCGGTTGCTCGAGGCACATGACCGGAAATGCCAAATGGTTCTCCAGCCATAGTCCGGTCGCCGGAAAGGAGTACATAACCTTCGGCGACAAAGGTAAGGGCAAGGTATTGTCCGTTGGTGCAGTGCGGGTTAATGAGCACTTTGTGTTGCGCGAGGTTGCTCTTGTTTCTAACCTGCATTTTAACTTGCTTTCTGTTTCGCAACTTTTTCGTGAAGGCTATGAGATTCGTTTCAAACCGAACCTTAGCCGGATCTTAGATCCTCAGGGTGATCTTGTATGTCTGATTTCACCCTTTGGGAATGTCTTTCGCGCGAATTTCTCAAAGTCGTTTGGATCTTCTCGCTGTCTTCTGGCTAGTCCTTCTTCTTCTGATCTTTGGAAGTGGCATAGGAGGCTCGGTCACCTGAGTTTTGACTTGCTTGCAAGACTTAGCTCACTTGGCTTAATCCGAGGATTGCCCAAGCTTTCGTTGGAGAAGGATCTAGTTTGCCATGCTTGCCGGCATGGAAAGATGGTTGCTGCTCCCCACCATCCTTTGACCAAGGTTATGACCTCGCACCCCGGAGAGCTGTTGCATATGGACCTTGTTGGTCCGGCTCGGGTAAGCTCGGTTGGTGGGAAGTGGTATGTGCTTGTTATTGTTGACGACTTTTCGAGGTATTCGTGGGTCTTCTTTTTAGTTGAGAAGTCCGAGACATTCTCCTTCGCTCGCGATCTGATTTTGCGTCTTCAGAACGAGTTCCCTTTGAACTCGATGCGAGCGATTAGAAGTGATAATGGTTCCGAGTTTAAAAATTCGGATTTTGAGAAGTTTTGTAAATGCCTTGGTTTGGAGCATCAGTTTTCTTCTCCCTATACACCACCCCAAAATGGTGTTGTAGAGAGGAAGAATCGGACCCTTGTTGAGATGGCCAGGACGATGCTTGATGAGCATAGGACTCCTAGGCACTATTGGGCCGAAGCTATGAACACTGCATGCTATATTTCAAATCGCATTTTTCTGAGAGTGTTTTTGAAGAAGACCTCTTATGAGTTGCGTTTTGGTCGCCAGCCCAAGGTGAGTTATTTTAGAGTCTTTGGTTGCCACTGTTTTATATTGAAAAAGGGCAACCTAGACAAGTTTGAGTCTCGTTCTTCTGACGGTGTGTTTTTGGGTTATGGCACTCACACTCGAGCTTATCGTGTACTTAACCTTGACACTAACCGAGTCATGGAGACATCAGATGTCACCTTCGACGAGACTCTTGTTTCTCCTTCTTCTCGTTTTGAGCGTGCAGGTGATCACGAGGTTGGAGAGCCTCTTTTCGATGACGAGGAAGAGGGTGCTGAAGGTATAGATGATCCAGCACCCCCTCCGCCTGCCGCGCCGCCGGGAGCGGCTTCGACGACGACCCGTGGCCCCGAGACGTCTTCTTCCTGGGGGCCGTGGGATCCACCTCGCGCGGTACCTTTTGTACCCGGGGTGGAACCAGCTACTGTTGAGGGGGAGGTTACTTCTTCCCGGGAGGCGCCACGACACATCCAGCGCCAGCACCCCCCTGAACAGATGATCGGAGACATCGACGAGCGAGTTACTCGCTCCAGGTCACAGCACATCTCGCACTTTGCTCATTCTGCTTTTGTTGCGTCTTTTGAGCCCCGAGATGTTGGACACGCATTGACGGATCCGGATTGGGTCAATGCCATGCATGAGGAGTTAGAGAACTTTGAGCGAAATCGGGTTTGGGTTCTAGTGCCACCACCTCCTGACTGTAAACCTATTGGGACAAAATGGGTATTTAAAAACAAGCAAGGAGAGGAGGGCCACATTGTGAGAAACAAGGCCCGGCTTGTAGCGAAGGGTTATAGTCAGAAGGAGGGGATAGATTATGAGGAGACCTTCGCTCCTGTAGCTCGTTTGGAGGCTATTAGGATACTCTTGGCTTATGCTGCATCCATGGGTTTCAAACTTTTTCAAATGGATGTCAAGAGCGCCTTCTTAAACGGCTATATTGAGGAGGAGGTCTATGTCCAGCAACCCCCCGGTTTTGAAAATCCCAAGTTTCCAAACCATGTCTTTAAACTCCACAAAGCTTTGTATGGTTTGAAACAAGCCCCTAGAGCCTGGTATGAGAGATTAAAAACCTTTTTGCTAGCTAAGGGTTTTAAAATGGGATGTGTTGATAAAACGCTCTTTCTCCTCAAGCAAGGCAAAGATACTCTCTTGGTCCAAATTTACGTGGATGATATCATTTTCGGTGGTTCTTCTCACGCTTTGGTTGCCAAGTTTGCAGATACTATGAGCAGGGAGTTCGAGATGAGCATGATGGGCGAGCTGACCTTCTTTCTCGGGTTGCAAATTAAGCAATCCCGAGAGGGGACGTTTGTGCACCAGGGCAAGTACACGAGGGACTTGCTGAAGCGGTTCGACATGGGTGAGGCCAAGCCTCTTCCGACGCCCATGTCGACGACGACTGCCCTGGACGCCGACACGGATGGAGAAGCAGTGGACCAGAAGGAGTACCGCAGCATGATTGGATCGCTGCTCTACCTGACGGCGACACGGCCGGACATTCAGTTCGCCGTGTGCTTGTGCGCGCGCTTTCAGGCTTCGCCACGCACTTCTCACCGTCAGGCGGTGAAGCGCATCTTCAGGTACCTTCGTTTCACGCCTGAGTTCGGGATTTGGTATTCTGCTTCTTCCACCCTCTCGCTTTGTGGCTTTTCTGATGCTGATTTTGCTGGTTGTCGCATTGAGCGCAAGTCCACTTCTGGGACTTGCCAGTTTATTGGGTCTTCTCTTGTATCGTGGTCTTCTCGCAAGCAGTCTAGTGTCGCTCAGTCTACCACGGAGGCTGAATATGTTGCTGCGGCTAGCTGCTGTTCCCAGTTACTCTGGATGATGGCCACTTTGCGTGATTTTGGTTTGAGCTTTACTCGAGTTCCTTTGCTTTGTGACAGCACGAGTGCCATTAGCGTTGCTAAGAACCCCGTGCTTCACTCGAAAACCAAACACATTGATGTGCGCTTTCATTTCTTGCGAGACCACCAGGAGAAGGGTGATATCGACCTTCGCCATGTCGATACTCATCACCAATTGGCTGATATTTTCACCAAGCCTTTAGACGAATCAACCTTTAATAGGTTGAGGGGTGAGCTTGGTGTGTGTTTCCCCTTTTAGATGGGGGAAGCATTTTGAGATGCACAGACTGACTCTTTTATTTTGAGGCTCTTTTCTTTTGAGTTTCTTGAGTCCTTCCAATTGGTATCTTCTTTCTTTCAGTTTTGTGTCGGGCATACGCATTTACATTCTGAGCTTCATGTCTATATTCACTAGAATGTAATTATGCTCTTGTTAGTATTGCTCCGATACTTATGATGATGCTTGTAGCTTATGCTCCTTCTGATCACTGTCACATGTTGTGAGCGAGCTATTTTTGGAATGGTGAATGATGCCTAATGTATATCAAATCTGAAAATGTTCACCATTGAGATATGCAACTAGCATGGGTAGGGTGTGTTGAGTCCATTCCTGCTTTTCATATATGCTAGGTTGCTATGTCTCTAGTTCTGAGTCATTCACTTGCTTGGTTGTTCATAACTTGCTTAAAATCTGAACCAAGTATTGTTGAATTGAAAAGATCGAGATGGGATTGCTTGTCAACACCTCATGGTATTGAGACTGTTTCTCATTGCACTTTGAGTTAAACTTGAGCCATGTAGTGTATGACCGAAACCGTTGCTTTAAGCTTCTGATTGCTTCGGCATAGGCTTCGCACGGTTGAAAAGTTAGGCAATGACAAGCTTTCAACCTCTCGCAATCACATGCCAAAAATGAACTTGTGAATTCTTTTACCGCTGCAACTCCGATATGATTTTGAAATCACAAGGATATGCTTCATTACTATGCATGATGATTGAACTTTGCTAGGGGTAGTTCACCTTGTATATATGCTTAGCACTTGTTTGGATTCCTTCTATACATGTCTAGTGCTATTTTGATGGTGACTATCCTTTTGGCTTAAAATTGCTCACATGCTCATACGCTTCATATTTCGTACAAGTGATCAGTTTGAGCCTTTGCTATTTGAGTGCTTAATTGAGATGTTGGAGCTATACTGATTAGAGCATCTTTGCACTCTTTTGACTATATACTTGAAGCTCCTAACTTGCATTTTGACTTCATATGCATTCTGAAGGAGATCTTGTGTTCAGGGGGAGTTTATGTGAAGGGAGTTGATTCTCCGATACCTTTTGACCTTGATAAGTGCATTTTCAACTAGGGGGAGAAATTTATGCAAATCATATGCTCCTGTGTTGATCAACTAAGGGGAGAATCATTTGTCCTAGTTGCTTGCATTTGTCGAGGGGGAGTTTGCTAGTTGTGTTGAGCCGCTGCCTCTGTCTTGAGGGACTAGCAAACGTTCCTAGCTTTTCATGAGCTTTCATAAGCCTTTTCATTTGGCTTTCAATTGGTATCGTCTGGTGTGCTTTCCCATTTGGTTTGGGTTGATTTCCAATTGGTTCGGAGTGATTTTCTTGCTAGTTGTGTTGAGCCTCTGTGCCTCCTTCTTGAGGGACTAGCATTTTGCTTCTGTTGTCCTCTGATCTTCAATTGGTATCTGCTAGCGGTGTTGAGCCTGTTCTACCTCTTCTTGAGGGCTAGCTTTACTTTGCTTGGTTGCGTCGAGCCGTTGCCCATGTCTTTGGGGACCAAGTTTTTCGCTTCATCCACTTGACCTTCTTTGGCTTTTGATAGGCTTTTGGGTCATTTGGTTGGGTTTTCTCTTCCCACTCCTTCCTACCTCCTTCTTCTTATCATGATTTGTTGTGGAGTTGACAATGCACTCATCAAGGGGGAGATTGCGGATACATAGGTGTATGCCGAGTCTCTGTGTGATGAGTGATTGTCAACGGAGATGATGCGCATGTTCTTTGGCTTGTGTTGTGCAGGTGTCGAGCACGGAGACAGTGGTCGATGGCGGGTGAAGGTCAAGTTGCGACGTGTCGTGCCGACGGACCGGGCGCGATGAAGGATGGGCGTGCCGTGCGGCGGACGTGCCATGCCGATGTATCGGACGGTGAAGGGCGGACGTGGACTTGGACTGATGGACTGGAGGCCGGAGGATCAGCTGTGGTGGCTGGCAGCCTGCGACAGCGACAAGCGGAGAAGTGCAATCATGTCGGTGGAAGGGGTGCACAGGCGGTGCATCCCCTCTACGACGCCGGTTTGTTGGTAGAGCCCGGGAAAAACCAACGGTGGACGGTTTCCAGGTTTGGGCCTCAAAACCTGGGTGCTGGGTTTCCAGGTTGAGCCACAAAACCTGGGCGCGACGGTTTCCAGGTTGAGCCTCAAAACCTGGGCGTGGGCCGGTTTCCGAGTTTGGGCCTCAAAACTCGGGCGCTGCGGGTTTCCGAGTTTGGGCCACAAAACTCGGGCTGGAGGCTGGTTTCCCGGTTTGGGCCTCAAAACCGGGGGCTGAAGGAAAAGGCTGGTTTCCCGGTTTGGGCCACAAAACCGGGGGTGCAGAGTGGTGGCGGCACGTGGCGGCGATCTGAAGGTTGCGTGGAGGCGACGCGGAAGACCGTGCGGGCGTGGCCGTCGGATCTACCTACCACCAGCGGGTGGACTAGAATAGCCTTAGGGTTAGGCTGGTCCGCTCTGTAATTAGAGTAGAGAGGGGTAGAGTAGGAAATAGACTTAGGCTAGGTTAGTATAAGTAGTCTAGGGGAGACACCCTCCTCCCTATCTCAATCTCAGTTAGAGCTTTCATTTTCTAGGGTTTCCACTCTCCCACACCCCTGCTTTAGCTAGTTGAGATCCGCAGAGAGACTCCACTCTGTGTACCGTTGATTCGAGGAAGTGAGGCCGTATCCTCACCTTGGATCCCATCTCTTGGTGTCAATTCGCGTTTTGATTTCATGTTCATCATGTTCTTCGCGGATTGCTTTGTGCCTTGAGTTTTCCCGTCGCTTGATTTTTGTGCTCGGTTCATCTTTTACGATTCCGTTTGAACTGAGTTGCTCTAGATCGTGAGGCACTTCTTTCCACCGAAAGAAATCATCTCAAACCTCACGGTCTAGGAGATCGATCAAGTTTTAGTTTCGGGTCTCTTTTTCTTCTTTCCCCCGAATTCCTTCGATTCACCGATTTGGAGTTAGGTTCGAGCCATGATCTCTTAGAGATAGCTCACTAACCTCCTTGTGACTCCTCAGATCGAATCCCAAGCCTAGAGCACTTGATTCGGAGGAGATCGGGTCGAATCGCCGGAGTTTCAGTGCAGTCGCGGGGTGACCGGACGCTCTGTCGGTCTGACCGGACGCACGCTTTCAGAGTCCGGTCGTTGAGCACGGCGCCAAGCTTTTCTGCGTACTGACCGGACGCTCTCGACCGGACGCTCTGTTTGCATTTCGACCGGACGCTACGCTTGCACTGTTTCTGGCTTTGTCGGTTTCGACCGGACGCACTGTACACGACCGGACGCTCCGTACTCGTGAGTCCGGTCACGAACAGAGAGCTCCCAGAGCTGTTTTCTGACGACCGGACGCGTCCGGTCCCTGCTGACCGGACGCTGGCCAGAGTCCGGTCGATCCAGTTTCGCGCGTTTTCGTTCGCGGTTCGTTCGTCCTTGATCGGAGTTGAGTTCCGTCTTTTGCGTCGGCTTTCTAGGGTTGTCTAGTGTCCCGCTGTGCTTCTAGAAGGCATCCACCCTACATCTAGGGTCGTGGACATTAGCAAGCTCTAGGGTTCGCTCTTGGGGTTGATTTTGGGACAGTGGCATCTAGTGTCCGAAAGGAAATTTTGAAGCTCCCATTCACCCCCCCCTCTGGTCGCTTTCGGGTAGCTTCTCGGTCCTTCAGGAACTTCTGACGCTGGCAGGACAGCAAAGCTTTCTACTTGCTGAAAATCCCAGTGTCGGAACTTCCGACTTTAAGGTCAGAACTTCCGACGCTGGAAGTTGACAGCAACCTCTCCAAGTGTTCGTGAAGTGATTTTGTGTCTCTCTTTTGATTTTATTTTTATACTTGAGCACTTATGGAATCATCTACTATATGTTGCATCCCTCTTAATAGTACGACTTTCCTAATCACTCAAGATGAATTGAAAAACAAGTTTTAAACCTCTTGAGTTGATCTTTATCGAACCAAAGCTGCTTCTCTTTCACCTTCTTCATTTAGAGGAATGCTTGTCATGACTAGAAGTAGATATCCCTCGAGCATAGCCATCTTGAGCATGTGACTTGAATCCATACAAGTGATATGATGAAATCCCAAATGTGTCAAGTCACTTCAATCAATATTGTTGCTAGGAATGTTGATTCTCCACTCAATGTAATCTTCAAGCTTGATTGATCCTTCGACTAAATGTAAGTACTTTCTTCCTCACCCTAGCTAGGTTCTTCGAACGCCAAGCCGTCGCTTGCCCTTCACCCTTGCTTAGTACCTCGAAGACTCTTTCCTTGCTATCTTCATCTTGAAGCCATTCAATCACACTTTGCTTTGAATCCTTTGTTAGCACACATACGAACCATGATTATCCCACAATAGAGTAGCCTTTTCATCAATGTCATTTTCATTGTTGTTGTTAACACCAGATTTTCGCACGCACAAGCAGATGACAGATGGGCCAGTGTGCGAGAGATGGGCGTATGAGGCATTCGGCAAGTATCCATGCAGTCGGCTAGTCTCCAAGGATTCGGCAACTGCTTATGCGGTTGGCTATTCTAATAAAAGGGAGTTTCTGTTGAAACAATGGAAGCAAGAGCCGATCGGGCAACAAAATTGCGGCAATTAAGGCAATGAAGATTTTTAAAGGGAGTCGAAAGACAAAAAATATTGTACTGTGACGGAACCGTCCTGATTATAAGAACTCAAGTACCGTCTTAGCCAAATTCATCTGACATCGACCCGTACTTGAATCCATATAACCCCAGTAGTCCGAAAATCTCGAAGGATTTCAAACATCGTACAACATACAGGATCGCATTGTTCAAGTATTGCATTCGTAAGGATACATCATTGATAAACGAAACCGAATTTAAACATCAGAGTGCGGAAATAAAGAGTTATTACAATACTGAGTTTTAAAGTGCGGAAGCTGAAATAAGTTTTGAAATGCGACCACCACCCATGTGGTCCAAATAGAAATTGTTTGATGACTCACTCCTCCTTTTTCAAATAATGTGCCACTAGAAGTCTCAGTCCAGCAAAATAAAAGGAGAAGCTTCTGGATGACCCTGCCCTGGGCCTACTCCTCATCACCCTCCACGGGGTAGAGGCAGTGCTTACAATAGTCGTAGTACACCTGGCCATCTGCAACAAACGGGATAAACCCTGAGTACGGGAATGTACTCAGCTAGACTTACCCGTCCAACTGAAAATAAAGACACCAAGGGTATGCGAGGCTTTTTGGGTGGAGCTGGGATCATTTAGTTGCGAAAAGCTCAACTTAAAAGAGGGAATATTTAGTGATACTCATGAGCAGTCAAATTTTAGATCTACCTCTCAATCTCTCAATCTAGGTTTTGCACCTGAACTATTACATACACTAGAGTCTAATCAATCAATAATATAATCATATCCAGTTGACTTAGATCACATTTTAGTTGAACCTTAAACATCACATTGAGTTGTATCGTGGTGAAGCTCGCCATAGTTTCCCACTAACCGGGGGAGATGGCGACTCGAATCGAATTGCAAACCAGCAGGTGAAAGACCTTTAATACCAACCCACACTTTCCCCGTCGGGTCCATGCATTGGGTAACCGCTCGATGCTTGTTCGTGGTGGTAATCGTCGCGGCTCACAGCACAGACCACCCAATTGGAACTATACGATGGCCATTCCGAGGCAGATCGTGTTTCCACACTAGAGGGTGCGACACGGGTTGAGACCGGCCCGAACAACGTTTAACCGGCTTTGGGGTCGATGATTACGGCACCGACATATCCCTGAGTAAAAGGGCGCGTTCAAAAATGAACGAGGGCCAACATCGATACAAACCTACACGATCCAACGGACGAACTGCCCTAAGTTTCCAAACTTGTGCCTTGCCTTCCAGTTGACCGTATTTCATTACTACTCAGGTTCTTTTCCGCGATAGGAAATATAGTCAACCGTGATCCGGTAACTACCCATCAGGGGTATTACGGGAACATCCTTTATTTACTACTTTATTAAGCAGGCTAAGCAGTTCTACTTATGAATAAGTAACAGGATAACAAGGCAGGTGTAAACAATAATCAAGGAAGGATAATGCAGCAAAATAGGATTCAATCAACTCCTATACTTAATGCATCACAGTATAAAATACTCAATTAAATTAATTGTAAATACTGGGAGACTTAGAATGCTCTGGGGCTTGCCTTGAGAAAAGACCGAGGCCTCGTGAGCGGGGCACTCGGGCAGGTTAGTCTCCGGCGCGGGGTCGGCTTCCTCGGTCCTGGGCAGCTCCGGTATCTCCTGCTCGTCGTTTGCTTTCGGCTCCTGGTCGGGCTCTAGGACTGTCGATCCTATTGCAATGCGGTACATAAATAAATAATGTGCGGTGCGAAATGACGGTATGAAATGTAAACATTTCTCGCAAACTGAAGGACCGAAAATGCTATAGCAAGGCGACCAGAGGGGGGGTGAATGGGAGCCTAAAAATTTCTTCCGAAATTATGGCCTATGTCCCAACAAAATCAACCCTAAAAGCTTCGGACTCAAACGTGATGCCCACGACCCTCGGAAAGAGGGTGGATGATCCCTAGGATCACAGCGAGGCACCACGCAAGAGAGCAAAACAAGGCTCTCAAAACTCCGAGTCAAGTTCATGCCTAAAAGACCACTCCCAAACGTAGATAGAGGGTTACATTGGGATTCCTCCAAATACCGATGCTAACACGTAGCAAAGATATGTAGAGAGGTTCCTAGGTGAACTCTAGGAGCAAACGAGAAGTCCGGAAACGAAACGGAAAAGCCGGGAGGGCCAACGCACTAAGACTGCACAAGCTGCAGATTCCCGGACAGTCCGCCGTCAGGCTCCCGGACTGTCCGGTGTGGGCCCGACTGTCCGCCGCTAGGGGGCCGGACTGTCCGCAGGCAAAACACCCAATACCGAACTATTCTGCTATAGCCCTGGACAGGTCCCGGATAGTCCACGGTTTGCACGCCGGACTGTCCGCGGTACATGTGAACAGTGAACTCCGAGCGTCCGGTGCCTGCCCTGTGCAGCGTCCGATGAGGACCCCAGACTGTCCGCCGGCTACGAAGCCAAAACAGCAAAGCTGCTGCAAAGTCCCTGCTCGGGCCCGGACTGTCCGCGCCCAACACTGGCGGACTGTCCGCCGGTCACCCGAGGGAAAATGCCCGAGGCCAGCAGCCACTGCTCGGCTGAAGCCGTGATGAGCGGACTGTCCGCGGCCTATATGGCGGACTGTCCGCGACCTCCCAGAAAGCGCAAAACCAGCGCGGAACAAACACAAAATCGATTGGATCTTCACCAAATCGAACGAGGCTGCAAACTAACTTCACCCAAGTGTTCTTCTATGGGTTGGGAAGCTAATCCTAGGATATCATCGCTTCAACCCAACTAATCCATGAGAAATCCGAAGAACACTAGAAAAGGGGAAGAACGAAGAACAAAAACGATTTCGGCCCGATCTACTTGTTCGTGAGGGTAGGGATGAATTCCTTCGGTGGAAATGTTCTTCTCACTTCAAAGAACAAGTTGATTCAAACGGAATCGCAAAAGACGCAGCGTAGAGGAAGATCGGGAGAGGAGAAAATCGTGGAGAAAAGAAGAACGCGAAGAACAAATTCAAAACGCGAATTCAACCACGAATTTGATCCTTGGATTCAGAGGAATGGATGATTCATTAATCACTTAGTGTCGGGCTACAAGCCAATCCTAGCAACACAAAGCTTGGATGGCAAAAAGCTCAAGAACAAGAGCCAACTTTCCCTAACCCTAGCCTTCTCTCACAGGAACAAAATGAGAGAGACACCACCAAGAACTCCCCAAGGATGCGGCTGCCCTAGCAGCCCCCTTCATATATATAGGCGCACGTCCGAAGACCAAAACGCCCTTACATTAAGCACTTAACCCAAATACCCCCAGGGGTAAAACCGTCCAGTCCGGTCAATCTTCATCCGACGGCCACGCCCGCACATCCGGTAGCTTCTCCTCGACGCGACCTCCCTGATGCCGCCACATGCAGTCACCGTCGACCGCCGCGCCTTCTCACCGATAGCTTCGCCGCAACGCAAGCCTCTCGGTGCCGCCACGCGTCGACCGTCCTCTTGGACCTTCCCCCGGTTTTGAGGCCCAAACCGGGAAACCTGCCAACCCAGGTTTTGAGGCCCAAACCCGGAAACCGTCCACCCCGAGTTTTGAGGCCCAAACTCGGAAACCCGCAAGCCCAGGTTTTGAGGCCCAAACCTGGAAACCGTCCTCGCCGAGTTTTGAGGCCCAAACTCGAAAACCGACCACCCCAAGTTTTGAGGCCCAAACTCGGAAACCGTCGATGGTAGCTTTTCGAGGCTCAGCTACCGAACCCGCACCGTAGACGGGATGTGGTTCGCACACCCCGACCACCGGCACCGATGTCGATGCATGTCCAGCCTCCACGCCGGGCACAACGCCTTCGCCATTCTCCTTGACTCGGCCGACGGCACTTGCGCCGCACGCAAACCCGTGTCTGACCTCCTGCCAAGTGTCACGACGCCACGTCTTCCTCCCGACTCGGCCGATGCATCGCACATCCCCATGTGCTCTCGCTCGCCGATGCCACGTGCCAGCTACCACAGCTGGTCCTCTGGCCCTCTGGTCCGTCAGTCCAAGCCTCACGTCCGCCCTTCACCGCTCTGGGTACATCGGCATGGCACATCCGCCGCACGGCATGCCCATCCTTCACCGCTCCCGGTCCGTCGGCACGGCACGTCTCTACTTGACCTTCACCTCGCCATAGACCACTGTATCCGAGCTCCACACCTGCACATCGACACAGCCAAGAGACACATGTCGCACACGCACACCAACACAGAAACACCACAACTCAACGCCACCGGTTAGTCATAAACATTAAGCGCATAGCGACATATGGACTAAACCGGGTAAAATCCTCAAACCTTCCTCATCAAAGTCAATCATTCATCATATATGTTCTCACAAACCAACAAAACCAACTTGTTGAACCACTTTTGACATTGAGGAAAAACACTGATTTTCCACATAAAACAATTCATTATTTTACTGTTTCCTATTTATTAATTCCAAACGAAACCCAGGTTTGAACTGCAAGTGCATTTTTCTGAACTCATAAAAATCCACAAAAATTCTAGAAGGTAACTAACACTAACTGGACTTCACTGCATAACTAACACTAACTGGACTTCACTGCATAAAATTCAGCAAGAGATACATTACAGAACAGTAGATCCAAAAAGATGAAATTAACTGCTCAAAAGGTGCTTTGTACTAACTTTTCTTATGAAAAGTGTCAAACAGCAGGTTTCATATTTTTCCTAGTTTTATCTGCTTATAACTACTCTAGTGCAGAAAATTTACTGCTAGAGCATGTACACATGAGTCTATACAAAATAAACAAGTTTACTCCAAAACAAACCCTTTGAACTACAACCTTACTGGAAAAGGGTGACATGCTCATTTTCATATTTTTCCCAGATTCTATTCCACATTTCATATTTATCAAGGAAGTTCCATAAACAGAACCATTATATTCTTTTCCACAAGAATTTTCTAAGAAAAACACAGAAAAGCACATTTGTATAGCAACTCCTTATTTTTCCATGCAACAACCTATGCTTAGCATTTTTCTCTGCTTAAACAGGACATACAAAGACTACAGAAATTTTCCCATATTTTACTTCCACATATAAAACATCTTACCAATTATTCTAAGAAAATAGCTAAAAAAGAAATTAAACCTAAACAATACTTTTCTACAAAAACAGTGCCTCATAAATCTTTCACAGATGTATAACTTGACAAGAAACCTACACAAATTTTTCCATGAATTAACTCAATCAGAAAACATATAAACTCATTTATCTAAACAAAAGCACATAATCTGGATTAAATAAAAATAGTATAATAAACTTCCACCAAAAATACTCTCATATTTTTCCATGATAGATCCACTCATGCACAAGCTATCAAAACTGAAAACACCTCATTTGGATTAATAAAACGTGCTACACAAAAATAACAAACTTTTCTGGGAAATTAAAACAAAAGGAAAAACTTTGAACTCCCGGCTGGGCCTGCGTGGGCTCGGTCCATGGACCGGGTGAGGCTGACGAGAGGGGCCCGTGCGGTCAACGGACCCACCTGCCAGTGAGGGTAGAGCAGGGGAAAGGTTTGACCGCACGGTTCTCGCCGGCGGTGAAGTCGCCGGCGGTGAGGTCGCCGGCGGTAAGGTGGTGCTCGGCGTGTTTCCCTTGGCTAGGCGGTTCGGGTGGTGGTGTTGGTTGGGCCAGCGTGCGACCGTAGCTCGCCGGCGGCGAGCGATGGCGGATGGCGGTGATGGAGGTGCTCGGCTACGCCGTTTCCGGCGGTCGCCGGTGAAATTGACGGGGCAAACCCTAGGGAGTGAAACTAGGAGGTTGGTTTGGCTCGGGAAGCTCCGGTGGAGCTCGACCACGTGCACGGCCATGGCGGACTATGGCGGTGCTCGGTCGAGAAGAAGACGGGGTTAGGGAGCGGTAGAGACCTCGCGGAGGCGTGTTCTCACCGTGCCTTGGCCTGATGAAGCTTGCGGGTGAAGGAGAGAGGTGGCGGAGCTCGGGGCGATGCGGAATAGGTTCGGGCTCCGGGCGGTGCTGACAGCGACCGCGGCGGTGCTCCTCGAGTTCCGGCGTCGGTGAGGCTCGGCGGATGGTGCGGAGGTGCGCACCATGTGTGCAGGGTGAAAGTGGAGTGGTGAGTGGGAGGAATCGGTTGGTGGGGAGCGAAGGAGGTCGGAACGGCGGGGTGCTCTCGCGGCGGCGACGCGGGCGAGCAGTGCGCTCGGCTCGTGTTCGCTTGCGGCGAGGAGAGGAGAGTTGGGGGAGAGCAGGCGGTTGTGTGCGACGAGTGAGGGAGTAAGCGGGGGTGGAGCTCAGTTTTGCTCGTGGCTCAGCCGGCCGGCGGTCGTGGCGGGGCCCGGCGCGGCGTGCAGCGAGTGGCGGCACGGCGACTGAGGCAGCGCGGCAGGTGAGGCGGGCGTGGAGTGGGCAAGCAGGATTGCTTGCGTGCTCGGGTGAGAAGAGATCGAGCGCGGAGTGGCCGGGGAAGATTTGCGGCAGGGAAGAGTGGCCACGCGGTGGCTTGGCTGGCGTACGGCGCGGCCGTGGTCGGGGCGACCGGTGCGTCGTGCGCGGCGAGTGTGCGCGTGTGCAGGCGCGGCGCGGGTGCGGGCATGGGCCGAAAGGCCAGATGGGCCGAAAGGCGGGCGCGGAAGATAACGATTTTCCTTTTTCTTTTTCCCAAATCTTTTCCAAACTTGAACCAATCAAAAACAGTTTCAAAAACTTAAAACTAGGCTTTGACCCAAAAATAAAAGTTGCTCAAAATAATTTTCTCTTCAATTTTCATATAAGACACTTTTTCTGAAAATCATTTTCTCAACCTACCCATAAATATAGCCGATTTTGAGTTATAAATCATTTTGTTCCCATATTTTAAATTATTAAACTATAATGGACTAGGTCAAGGTGTCAATAAGGAAAAATGTTACACTCAAAATTACCTATTTTATAAAATTAATTTCCAAGACAGAAATCTATTCAAACAACCAAGTCTTATAGAGATCCAAATCCAAATAAACCACAAAAAGACAAAAGCACTTTATGCACATGAAATGATGCAATGCATTGCTTATGGATTTTAGTAGCTAAATGTAGTTCCTAATGCAGTGCTTGACACTAGGGTGTCACAGCACCTCCCCCCTTAAAGAAATCTCGTCCCGAGATTTGGGTTACGTACCAATCCTTATAAAAAGCGGGATAGTTTACGCGCAAGTACTCCTCGGTTTCCCAAGTTGCATCATTGGGTCCGAGATTGCTCCAGAGAATCTTGTACGTCTTCACTTCACGGTTGCGAGTCTCTCGAGTCTTGGTATTCAGTATTTCCTGAGGTTGTTCGTAGTATTCTAGGTCTGATCTGATAGTGACATTCGGGATCCGAACTTCTTCTTGTTCCGGTACTCGGAGACACTTCTTTAACTGTGATACATGGAACACAGGGAAGACTACGCTCATCTCTGGGGTAACTGCACTTTGTAGGCTACATCCCCCTTTCTGGCTATGATCTGGTACGGTCCTACATATCGGGGTGCTAACTTTTTCTTAATTCCAAAACGTTGGATCCTTCTCATGGGTGAGACCTTAAGGTAGACATAATCTCCTACTTGGAACTCCAGGGGTCTCCTTCGTGTATCAGCATAACTTTTCTGTCGTGACTGTGCTGTCTTGATATGTTGTTGTACGGTTTGCACGATCTCCTCGGCATCCTTTACATAATCTGACCCGTAAAATCCTCGATCTTCGGATTCAACCCAGTTTACCGGGGTTCTGCATCTTCGTCCATATAAAACTTCAAACGGTGTCATCTTTATACTTTCTTGATAGCTATTGTTATACGAGAATTCTGCGAGGGGTAACCATTTCTCCCATGTTTCTCCCGAGGAAAGTACACACGCTCTGAGGATATCTTCCAAAAATTTGATTCACTCTTTCTGTTTGTCCTGCAGTTTGTGGGTGGTACGCGGAACTTCGTACCAACTTAGTCCCTAGCTCCTTGTGCAACTGTTCCCAAAAATTTGCTATGAACTGGGGTCCTCTATCAGAAACAATCCTCTTAGGAACTCCATGTAACCTTAAAATGTTCTGAATGTACAAGTCTGTATACTGGTGTGGCCGATGTGTAGTCTTGACTGGTATGAAGTGAGCCACTTTGGATAATCGATCCATGATAACCCAGATAGAATCATGTCCTTTTTGAGTGGTTGGAAGACCTGTGATGAAATCCATGCTAATCTCTTCCCATTTCCATTCGGGGATTGACAACGGTTGTAACAATCCGGCAGGTCTTAGGTGTATAGCCTTTATCCTACAGCAAGTATCGCACTTTGCGACATAAGCCGCAACTTCTTTCTTCATCCTTGACCACCAATATCTTTTTCTCAAATCTTGGTACATCTTACTGCTTCCTGGATGGATAGACAACTTTGAATTGTGAGCTTCATTCGGAATTCTTTCTTTCAGCTCTGTGTTCTTGGGAACAACCAACCTTTGATTATACCATAAAATCCCTTGTTCATCTGTTCTAAAGTTCAACGAACTACTGGTTTCCAACCTCTTCTTAATCTGACAGATCTCTTCATCGGTCTTTTGTCCTTCGATGATGTCACTTTCTAGAGTGCACTGCAAGGTGATATTATTCAGCATCACGGGATGCATAAGGTTGAATCCATCTTCCAACATTGGTTGTAGGGAGTTGCAATGAGTCTTGCGACTCAAGACATCTGCTACAACGTTTGCTTTTTCAGGGTGGTAATGCACTTCGAGGTTATAATCCTTGATCAACTCTAACCATCTTCTTTGCCTCATATTCAACTCTGGCTGGGTGAAGATGTATTTCAAACTTTTGTGGTCTGTATATACGTGACATAGGTTTCCCATAAGATAATGCCTCCATATCTTGAGTGCATGAACTACGACTGCCAATTCCAAATCATGAGTCGGGTAATTCTCTTCATGTGGTCGCAACTGGCGTGAAGCATATGCTATAACTCTTCCATTTTGCATGAGCACACATCCAAGTCCAATCTTGGATGCGTCACAAAACACATCAAAAGGTTCCTCCAAATCTGGTTGAGCCAAAACTGGCGCAGAAGTCAACAAAGTTCGCAGGGTGCGAAATGCTACTTCACACTCTGGAGTCCATTCAAACTTCTTGTTCTTCTGAGTTAGACGAGTCATAGGCTTTGCGATCCTTGAAAAATCTGGAATGAACCGACGATAGTATCCGGCCAATCCTAGAAAGCTGCGTACCTCATGTACGTTAGTGGGTGCTTGCCAATCCATAACTTCCTGTACTTTTGTGGGGTCCACAGAAATTCCTTCCTCTGAAAGGACGTGTCCGAGAAAGGGTACTTTCTTCAACCAAAACTCACACTTGCTAAACTTAGCATACAACTTCTGCTCTCGAAGTCGAGCTAAGATGACTCGTAAGTGCTCAGCATGATCCTTCTCATTTTCAGAGTATACCAAGATGTCATCAATAAACACCAGAACAAACTTATCCAATTCAGGCATAAAGACCGAATTCATCAGATACATGAAATGTGCCGGTGCATTTGTCAGTCCAAAAGACATAACTAGATACTCATAGAGTCCATATCTGGTGGAGAAAGCTATCTTCGACATATCCTCTCTTCTAATCTTGATTTGATGGTAACCTGACCTTAAGTCAATCTTAGAGAACACTTTTGCTTTTGATAACTGATCAAACAAGACGTCAATTCGGGGTAAGGGATATTTGTTCTTTATAGTTACTGCATTAAGCGGCCTATAATCCACACACATCCTTAAAGTTTTGTCCTTCTTTTTCACGAAGATGGCGGGACATCCCCAAGGTGACGAACTAGGGCATATCAAACCTTTATCCAAAAGCTCTTGCAACTGAGTTTTAAGCTCTGCCAATTGGTTAGTCGGCATCCTATACGGCCTTCGAGAAATAGGTGCCGTTCCAGGGATTAACTCTATAGCAAACTCCACATCCGTATCCAGTGGTAGTCCTGGCAACTCATCAGGGAAGACATCTGGAAACTCACACACTATCGGAATCTCAGCTATCTATTTTGCCGTGATATTGAACAATACTCCTATCTCATGGGGGTTTCGGGGCAACTTGAACCGGAAAGAAAACCCACTCCGGGGACTCACTAGGGAAACTACTCGCTCTGCGATGTCAAGATTGACCTTCTAGAGTTTCATCCAACCCATACCCAAGATGACATCCAAACCTAGACCTGGGATTACTATGGGATCCACTATGGCCTTTTTATCCCCAAAAGTCATTTCCACTCCCTTAGCCATTTTACAGGTGGAGAGGACAGCTCCTGCTGAACTTATCTGATATCCCCGATCCAACTCGACTAACCCGAGATTACTCCTCATAACAAAATTCTCACTTATCAAAGAATGCGATGCTCCAGAATCAAACAACACAACTGCACGATATTGATTAACAAGAAATGTACCAGCGGTAACAGGCTCTCCGTCTGGCACTTCTTCGACAGTGGTGTAATGCACATGGCCTGTGCGAGGTGGAGGCTGGGTGTACTGCTTCTTTGGATGAGGGCACTGACGTGATAGGTGTCCAGTCTGACCGCAGTTGTAGCACGGTCCAATCACATACGGGGTCTTGGAACCTCTGGAACCTCCTGCCTTTGCCTTGTTCTGCATCATGGGAGCGGTGTAGGGCTTCTGGAAACTTGGACGGGAGCAGTTGGTAGTTATCTTCCTCTGCGGGGGACGGAACCTTGCTCCTGCAACTAGCGGGCGATACGGGGTGCGTGCTCTAAAAGGGGTCCTCTGTTGAGACGAATCTCCTTCGTTTGCACGACGACGGTTTTCTGTCGCCAGCCTGCTGTCATTAGCCTCTTGGTTCAAGCAGTCACTAACAAAGTCACTGAAGGTGGTACAGTGACTATTTCCCATCTTCGAGAGCATGGTGGCACTCATGCCACGCTTGAGACTGGCAATCTTCTTGGATTCCGTGTTGACGAATTTCGAGGCACAACGAGACAGGTTGTTGAAGCTATGGAGATACTCTGACATGGACCTAGTTCCCTGGGATAGCCTCATGAACTCTATGACCTTCATTTCCATCAAACCACTGGGGATGTAGTGGTTGTGCATAGCAGTAGAGAACTGACCCCAAGTGATCGGTGCATTAGCTGGCAGGGATGCACGGTACTGGGACCACCATAACCCTGCGGGTCCTTCCAACATGTGCGCGGCATATTCCGGTTTAAGCTCTTCAGTCAAGCAGAGGAGACGGAACTTCTAAGTGATGGAGTTGAGCCACTCATCTGCTTCAAGCCGTTCGGTGACTTCCTTGAACACAGAGGGACGAGTGTCCATGAAGTCACGGTAGGAACTGTACTGATTAGGCTCTGGTCCTTGGCGCTGCTGATGCTGCTGCGCGGTGTTATTGGCAATGCTACGGAGGGTGGCCTCCATATGCCTTTGCATTTCTTCCATATTCCTCTGGCTACCCAGAAAATGACCGAAAAATGCTTCTGGCGTCATCGGTGGGGGTGGTGACAGGTTCTCCTCCTGTCCAGACCCCTGTCCACGTTGGCTGCGAGTGTGTGTCGGCATCTGCATGTCCCATTAATAAGCAATCATTAGCTGATGTCACATTGATCATGAATAAATACCGCGTTGTACCTAATTCAAAAATTTAGCACACGACCAAGTATAAGTACTCATTTCCATACAACATCACAGAATAATTGCTAGAAAATAAGATATCCAAACGACGGATTTCCATAAAAAGGTGCCAGATCGAAGTCTGGACTTTGTTCAAAAGCCATACATGCCATCATACAACTTAACATAAAACCAACACATGTTCGGGTTACATCATCAGCGAGCATGCTCAAGCTATACAAAAGAAAACGACTCCTAGGAAGCTAGCGCTCAAACGTCTCCAGCGGCGGATGCGGCATCCTTCTCATCGGCGTCCATCATTGGCTCGTCGGCGTGGTCCTCGTTGTCCGAAGAAGGCTCTAGACCAAGCACTACCCCGTCCAGGGGCTGCTGAGCCTCATCTGCAGGGGCCTCGTCTGCTGCTGGGGCGGCAGCCTCCTGTGCGGCGTGATGCATCTGGTGGACTGCCTCATGGAGCTGGTCGATGTAGGCCTGCTGGTGGTGTATCTGCTGTATCAGTTGATGGGCGCCCTCTCTGAGCTGGTCAAGCGCTGTGCGGGCCTCGTCTCGTTGAAAGGATGTCGTCAAGTACATCTGCTCAGTGAGGGTCCTGGCGGTGGTCTCTGCACCTGCGGTGGCACGTGCATCGTCACGCTTGAGAGTGATCTCATGGATCTTCTCCTGTAGACGGGCTACTTCGGCGTCAAACTCTTCATGTAGCTTCCTCTTGCTCTGGTAAGTGGCGGTGAGGGTAAAGGATACGCTCTCTAGGCTGCGCTCCAAACTCTCACATACACCCATCAAAGCTCCGGTGGCGCTCATCGCGGACGTCTCGCAGTAAAATCTCTCCTCCACACCTCCTGTCAGAACCGACTCCAAGGTCCGCTTCCAACGCAATGGAAAAAGAGATCCACGAGGAAAAACTCCTGCCATGGCACTAGCAAGGTCGGCGGGAAAATGGGCGATGATGTCCTTTAGCACTAGATACGCTGCCCTGTTAGCTCCATCCTTGGCACAACTGCCTCTAGTGATCTCTGTTCATCCTGTCCAGTGAGGCTTGGCAGGCAAGGATTGAACCTTGATCTGCACCATTACCAAGGAGTCCTACCCATAGATCTCCTTCTGCCAAGAGTACTTGGGCTCCTGTCCTTCCTCGTATCCCACTGCCTGCAGAATCGTCCAAAGGATAGTCGGCAGCCCAAAGTACGACAAGAACGTGTTCTTGGTCAACTTCGTGGCCAAACAGTGACGTGGAACTCCTATGCCTCTGGTGGCCTTGCGAGCAGTCAACTTAGTCCGGGCCATCTGTAGAAACAAAAAGGGTTTCGAACTCGCGTTAGACGCATATTAAGTTGGCAAGTTTTTATAAGAAAAGGGACAATTTTTAAGTGAGGGGAGGAAATGCGAATGCAAGAATATAAACATGATGCATGATCCTACTTACGTTCTCACTCACTAATAATGACTCGTAAGTCCTAACGTTCTAGTCGGTGGCAAGAAAGATCTCTCGTGCGTTATCTACTCATTCTACTCGATCACGTAGTTAGTGTACCTGCAGAAGATTCATTTCAGCCCAAAACAAAATCCCAATGGTAAAAATAACGGAGTATTGGCTCATATGCACAAAATACATAGAAGCCAACACTAAACACCATGCACCAATCCAGAAAACATACCCAAAACATTGATACCCTCGTATATGTTTGCGTGGAGCTCGCACAAACTTGGTATAAGAACTCTCACCTAGACCGACGGTTGGACGGTCATGCTCTCATATCTTACAAAATCATTTTATGCATGTTTTCACGATCGACGCATTCTCTTTTCCCTTGAGAATGGACCAACAAATAAAGATCCAGCATGAAGCAAAAACCCCGAACCCTATTAGCAGTTAAGCCACCTGAATCCTAATGTAGGGCTTAAGGACAAGACTAGGCACACTTAGTAATTTAAAATAGTTTTGAAATACCAATTTTAGTTTGAAAATAGCTCCTTTCGGGTGCAATTACTTGAACCATGCCCTGATACCAGCTGTGACGGAACTGTCCTGATTATAAGAACTCAAGTACCGTCTTAGCCAAATTCGTCTAACATCGACCCGTACTTGAATCCATATAACCCCGGTAGTGCGGAAATGTCGAAGGATTTCAAACATCGTACTACATACAGGATCGCATTGTTCAAGTATCGCATTCGTAACGATACATCATTGATAAACGAAACCGAATTTAAACATCAGAGTGCGGAAATAAAGAGTTATTACAATACTGAGTTTTAAACTGCGGAAGCTAAAATATGTTTTGAAATGCGACCACCACCCATGTGGTCCAAATAGAAATTGTTTGGTGACTCACTCCTCCTTTTTCAAATAATGTGCCACTAGAAGTCTCAGTCTAGCAAAAGAAAAGGAGAAGCTTCTGGATGACCCTGCCCTGGGCCTACTCCTCATCACCCTCCACGGGGTAGCGGCAATGCTTACAATAGTCGTAGTACACCTGGCCATCTGCAACAAACGGGATAAACCCTGAGTACGGGAATGTACTCAGCTAGACTTACCCGTCCAACTGAAAATAAAGACACCAAGGGTATGCGAGGCTTTTTGGGTGGAGCTGGGATCATTTAGTTGCCAAAAGCTCAACTTAAAAGAGGGAATATTTAGTGATACTCATGAGCAGTCAAATTTTAGACCTACCTCTCAATCTAGGTTTTGCACCTGAACTATTACATACACTAGAGTCTAATCAATCAATAATATAACCATATCCAGTTGACTTAGATCACATTTTAGTTGAACCTTAAACATCACATGGAGTTGTATCGTGGTGAAGCTCGCCATAGTTTCCCACTAACCGGGGGAGATGGCGACTCGAATCAAATTCCAAACCAGCTGGTGAAAGACCTTTAATACCAACCCACACTTTCCCCGTCGGGTCCATGCATTGGGTAACCGCTCGATGCTTGTTCGTGGTGGTAATCGTCGCGGCTCACAGCACGGACCACCCAATTGGAACTATACGATGGCCATTCCGAGGCAGATCGTGTTTCCATACTAGAGGGTGAGACACGGGTTGAGACCAGCCCGAACAACGTCTAACCGGCTTTGGGGTCGATGATTACGGCACCGACATATCCCTGAGTAAAAGGGCGCGTTCAAAAATGAACGAGGGTCAACATCGATACAAACCTACACGATCCAACGGACGGACTGCCCCAAGTTTCCAAACTTGTGCCTTGCCTTCCAGTTGACCGTATTTCATTACTACTCAGGTTCTTTTCCACGATAGCAAATATAGCCAACCGTGATTCGGTAACTACCCATCAGGGGTATTACGGGAACATCTTGTATTTACTACTTTATTAAGCAGGCTAAGCAGTTCTACTTATGAATAAGTAACAGGATAACAAGGCAGGTGTAAACAATAATCAAGGAAGGATAATGCAGCAAAATAGGATTCAATCAACTCCTATACTTAATGCATCACAGTATAAAGTACTCAATTAAATTAATTTTAAATACTGGGAGACTTAGAATGCTCCGGGGCTTGACTTGAGAAAAGACCGAGGCCTTGTGAGCGGGGCACTCGGGCAGGTTAGTCTCTGGCGCGGGGTCGGCTTCCTCGGTCCTGGGCAGCTCTGGTATCTCCTGCTCGTCGTTTGCTTCCGGCTCCTGGTCGGGCTCCGGGACTGTCGATCCTATTGCAATGCGGTACATAAATAAATAATGTGCGGTGCGAAATGACGGTATGAAAAGTAAACATTTCTTGCAAACCAACAAAACCAACTTGTTGAACCACTTTTGACATTGAGGATTACGGAAATGCTTTGAACTAATTCGTTCAAGCTATCCCATCCGACAATCCACTTCCTGAGTCTTCTGATGAAATCTATAGCCG
The DNA here is from genome assembly GCA_009763385.1 of Coix lacryma-jobi var. lacryma-jobi. Taxonomy (NCBI): domain Eukaryota; kingdom Viridiplantae; phylum Streptophyta; class Magnoliopsida; order Poales; family Poaceae; genus Coix; species Coix lacryma-jobi. The sequence goes on from CM019825.1 coordinate 63,073,399, forward strand.
AGAGCGTCTTTTGGAACTTTCAGCTGTCATGAGTCATGAATGGACAATGGAAGTTGAAGTATCAGAAAACATCCCTCGCATAGATAAAGTACCTAGCATAATAGATTGTCGAATTAGGGGAGAAAGAGCCTTTGTCTTTTATGACCCTGTCGTGGGAATTAATGTTCTTGCTAGTAATTACGTATCCAGAACATTCCCCGACCTTCAACGACAACCAACTAAATGGTGTTTAAGAGACCCAAATGGTGACATCTTGGAAAGTGAAGGAATCCTAAAGATGGTCCCCATCCAAGTAGATGGAGCGGACATGGTCTTAGATTTCTACATTTTCGATGTAGTCCTTTTTGACGTCTTCTTAGGACAACCTTGGTCCATACTTGCCTTGCAAGGACCATGTCAAGAGCACTTAATGCTCAAATCGGTGGAAAAGAGTACTCAGTACCTTTTGTTCGTGCATTAAATTCTATTACCGAACAACCACCAGAACCAGATCTTCTCGATCAAGCTAGAACCTCTACCCTTTATGAGTTGGCTCAGCCTGATTTTGAAGAAGATTCTGAGTTCTTTGTCGAAGAAGAAGCCGAGACAGATGAACCATTTCGCTTAGACAAATCGGAAAAGCCATCTCGACCTTCCATAGAGCTAAAACCTCTGCCTGAAGGCCTGAGATACATTTTTCTAAATAATGACCCCGAGACTCCCGTAATCATTAGCAGTAAGCTTTCTGAAAAGGAAGTCCGTAGGTTGACCCTTGTCTTAGAAAAACACCGATCTGTGTTGAGGGAAGGGACCCTCGGCAGTGGCGCCACGCAGGCTGGCTCAGAGACGGCCTTCGCGCGACCCACGCACCTCCACGACGTTTATTGAGTCCCTCAGATCGCTTTCCTAACCTTAGGATATTGGTTCGATCCTCGCAGACTTTGTGGCTCTTGCAGGCAATTTGGCGTGAAGAACACAGAGGGTGACCCTCGCGACGTTCCCGCGAGGGTACCTTCGCTGAAGGCGTCGAGCTCAGCGGGTGGGAAACGAACGCAAGCCTCGCGACTGGCGAAGCCGAGAAGTTGACTCTTGTTTTCCTGCGAAGGCGTGCGAGAGCCGAGTGGCGGCGAACAGGAGGAAGTCGAGTTAGGGTTTCCACTTTCTCTGTGCTTGTACGATTCTGCCCTTCCGTTGTACGATGTGAAGGAATCTTTCTTGTACCCTTTTGTCAATTGGTCAGTGTCCCTTGGTATTCCCTATAAATACCAGGGATGAACAGTGTAATGGCACGGTTTTTTTGGGGAGTAGAGCTACAGGACCACTGTTCTTGCTTCCTTAAACCCTCGCACTTAGTCTGACGACCGGCCACCTTCGCCGCTCCCCTGCGCGTGAGCGGGGGTAAGGCAAGTGTGTTCCCAATAGTTTGGCGCCGACCGTGGGGAACCAACTTTGTAATGGCAGGAAACAGAAGAGCATCCTCAACCAGAGACAACCGCACAACCAGAGAGGCCGCGGTGATGGTCCAACCTGTAGAGGAAAATGTGGAACCTTCGGGAGAAGAAGAAGTCACCCCAGGGACCGAGGTCTCGGGACCTCACACTCGGCTAGTATCACAGCCGCACCCGCACACCTCCGAAGGAGGTGGAAGAGGAGATGAAGAGGAGTTGGGCCTCGAGGCCTTGGAATGGCTCCAAGCTGAGTTGCAGGAGAAGAAAAGGCGCCTAGACCAGCTTGAAAGGCACAACCGGCTGCGCGCCATCAGGCAAAAGGCGGATGAAGCAAGGGAACAGCTTCGCCGAATGGAAGAGTCCCTCGCGGTAGCTGAAGCCGAAGCCGAGGGTTGGAATGATAGAGAAATGCCACCCCTTCAAGAGGGGAATGAGGAGTTGGGTCAGGGCAACGCCCGTCAGCCACCACCACCAAATTTTCGCCAACTTTACCCAGAAGAGCGAGAGCCAAACCTTCGCATTCAGCAAAGGGCCCAACAACACCAGATGCCCTACGACCCAAGATCACCACTCTCCCAGATACTGCAAACCCAACCCTGGCCACCATGCTACAACCCACAAAATCTGCCCCGTTGTGACGGACTCACTGACCCTCGCCAATTCATAATGAGCTATGAAGCGGCAGTCGCCGCAGCAGGGGGAGATGAATCAACAATGGCGAAGTCTTTCATAATCATCCTTCGTGACATTGCGCAGACTTGGTACGGCAACCTTCGCCCCAGAACTATGGATTCCTTGGCCAACCTCAGAGACAGACTCTGCACAAACTTCAAGGGCATCACAGCAGCCCCATCAAACCCCATCGAGTTGTTCAACTGCAAACAAGAAGAGCGCGAACCACTGCAAGACTACTGGCGAAGGTTCATCCAGATTAGAGCAAGAACTCCGAGGATATCCGATGAGGCCATGATTCTCGCTGCGGTCAGCGGCCTGCGTCCAGGCCCATGTTCCTCAAAGTTTGCTACGAAACCAACAAACACAATCGAAGAGCTCCATGATACAATGGAAAGATACTGCAGAGCAGACATGGACTTCAGAGCAAAGTCCGACGCCCGAAGGTCACAGCAGAAACCACAGTTGAGACCCCAAGCGAGAGAAAACAACCCTCGCCAAGATCAAAGCAACATTGGTGCAATCAACAAAGCAAATCCACTCGAAGATCAGAGAAGGGGAACTCAGCCTTCGGGCAACCGAAATCCACAAGGATTCCCACCCCCGCCTGACCAAAGAAACCAACAGAGGGACCCGGCCAAAATGTATTGCCATTTTTGTGGCCTTGGAAAAGGGCACACAACCAAACAATGCGAGTGCTTCGCCCGAGGAAAAGAGTACCAGGAATCCAAAAGAGCCTCTTCAACAGAAAACCGAACCATCAATCATACCAGAAAGCCAAACTTCAACCCAACCCACCCTCCTTACCAGTACACCCCCATAAACTACGGCTTACCTTCGCACCAACCATTCTACGCTCAACACCCACACTACAACCACACCTCATATCAGCCAACCTCGATTCCTCAACGCCAAAATGTACCATACACTGTCACATACCCAACAACCCCTCAACCCCAAACCAACCAACAAGTGAGCAACACTCTACCACCACCACCACCAATACCAGCCTTGCCATCTCCTCAACCTGTCAAATCCGAAGCCCAAACCCAGACAACCATCAACAACCCAACATCAACCTTCGGTGTTATACTAGCTATCACCGGAGGTTCTAACGAAGATCATGGCAAAAAAAGGCAGAGGAAAGAACATACTAGAAGAGTGCACCACGTAGCCGTCGAAGGACCGCACAAATTTGGGTGATGGTCCCATATCCCAATAACTTTCGACTCCGGTGATATGAAATTAAGGGATTACCCTCATACTGACGCTATGGTGATCGAAACTAATCTAGCAGGTTGGACAGTCACCAAAATCCTGGTCGACACCGGAAGCTCCGCAGACATTCTGTTTGCCACAACCTTCGACAACACGAAGCTTGACAGAAACCTCTTGCAAGCTGCTGGCAACCCCCTATACAGTTTCGGCGGTCAACAAGTAAGAGCTATCGGTAAAATATCTTTACCCATAACCTTCGGAGACCAGGTGAACTGCAGAACAGAGCACATAACCTTCGATGTGGTTGACATGTTTTATCCTTACAATGCAATATTTGGCCGAGGGGTCACCAATGCGTTCAACGCAGTCATCCATCCTGCATATCTTTGCATGAAGCTTCCTACCCCAAAGGGGGTCGTTGCGGTATACAGAGATCAAGACATTGCGCGAGCCACTGAAGGAACAGCAGCACCTGGGCAACGTAATGTTCACAATCTAACAAACCATCAAATATCTAGCCTCACAGCGAAGGTGAAGCAATCAATGATCAAAAAAGAGCATCACCCAAAGAGGAAACCAAACAAGTTCAACTCTTTGAGGGCAACTTCGAAAGAAAGGTACTCATCTCAGCCAACTTAGACCCCTAGTCAGAAAACAACCTCATCCTTTTCCTCAAGGAAAACTCCGACACCTTCGCTTGGTCTGCGGAGGACCTCAAGAGAGTGAACAGAACCTTGATCGAGCATAGCCTGAACATAAAGCAAGGTTTTCGCCCAGTCAAACAAAAGCTTCGCAAAATGTCAGAAGAAAGGAAAGAGGCAGCGAGGGCAGAAGTAAAAAGACTCCTGGATGCAGGGGTCATCCGCCCAGTAAAATACCCAACATGGCTTTCAAATGTGGTCCTAGTACAGAAGAAGAACAGGAAGTGGCGAATGTGCGTAGATTTCACATGCTTAAACAAGGCTTGCCCGAAGGATGATTTTCCCCTACCAAACATAAGCACCTTGGTTGACAGAGCAGCTGGTTGTCAAATGCTTTCTCTCCTCGACTGTTTCTCGGGGTATCATCAAATCTGGATGAATGAAGAAGATGAGGAAAAACAAGCTTCATCACACCTTCGGGCACTTTTTGCTTCCGAAGAATGGCAGAAGGTTTGAGAAACGCAGGATCCACCTTCGCCCGCATGACGTCTGAAGTCTTCAAAAATGAACGTGCTATCTCCGCCTACGTCGATGATCTGATTGTCCAAAGCGAACAAAAAGAGAGCCACATTTCAGACTTGGCAAGAGTGTTCAACAACCTTCGGTCAGCCGGATTAAAACTAAACCCTAAAAATGTGTTTTCGGGGTAAGCGAAGGAAAACTGCTTGGTTGCATCGTCTCGGCAAGGGGAATTGAGGCCAACCCCGAGAAAATCGACGCCATCACCAACATGGAACCCCCGACAACAAAGAAAGCAGCTCAGCGCTTGTCAGGCCGCTTAGCAGCACTAAGCAGATTCATCTCTAGATCAGCTAAGCGAGGTTTACCCTTCTTCGAAACTCTGAGAAGCACTGCTCCGTTCAACTGGGGACCTCGGTAGCAGAAAGCTTTCGAGGAATTGAAAAAGTATCTCAACAACTTAGCAGTCTTAACCAGCCCTAGCAAAGGGGACTTGCTACTGTTGTATGTGGCAGCTTCGCCCCATGCAACCAGCGCGGTGTTGATCAAAGAGGTGCATGAAAACAGCAAAACCAAGCAGGCCCCAATCTACTATGTGTCAGAAACCCTCGAGGGTCCCAAGCGAAACTACTCAGAGTTCGAGAAGATAGCATACGTCGTGGTCATGGCGTCGCGAAAGCTAAAGCACTATTTCCAGGCATACGAAATCCAAGTACCCTCAGCATACCCCCTCGAAAACATATTCAAAAACAATGAGGCAGTCGGCAGGATAGCAAAATGGGCAATCGAATTGAACAGCTACACCATAACCTTCGTGGGAAGAACATCGATCAAATCGCAGGCCTTAGCAGATTTCATAGCCGAATGGACTCCAGACCCTCGCAGGGATGGAGTCGTAACAGATCCGTTTTGGACAGTATATGTCGACGGAGCTTGGGGAGCAGCTGGAGCAGGAGCCTCGGCTATCCTAGTTTCGCCATCTGGATCGAAGCTACGATACGCAAAAAGGCTCAACTTGAAGTGCACAAACAATTCCGCAGAATACGAAGCTGTAATATTAGCACTTTCAAGGCTTCGAGCATTATCAGTCCGAAGGGCGCTCATTAGCACAGACTCGGGTCATATTGAGAAAAATTACAAAGCAAAAGATCCAGAGCTACACAAATATTTACAATATGTCCGAAGGTTAGAATCTTTCTTCCTCGGCATAACAGTGAAAGCAATTCTGAGGTCAGAGAACAGCGAGGCCGACAGCCTGGCCAAAGTAGCAGCACAACAACTACAACTGCCCCCTGATGTGTTCCACGAAGTAACAACTCAATCAGCAATCGAAGCCTCCGAAAAGACAGCGAAGCTGATCAATGCAATCCAGAGCGAAGACTAGAGAGCACCTATCATGGCATATATCAATGGGTTGCATGAACCCGAGTCCAAGGAGGAAGAAAACAAACTCAAACAAAGAACTCGTGGATACAGAATAGTGGACAACCTTTTGTTCAAAGCCTCGGTGACCTCACCATGGCTGAAATGCGTGTCAACGGATCAAGGAAAGGATATCCTCAAACTTATTCATGAAGGTATCTGCGGTTCACACAACGGCCCAAGGGCGCTAGTTGGAAAAGCTTTTGGTCAAGGCTTCTACTGGCCAACAGCTTTATGAGTCGCAGAAGATATCGTCAAACGTTGCGAGGGCTGCCAATTAACAGCAAAAACACAAAACGCCCCAGGGGCCCCAACAACGCTGATATGCCCAACATGGCCCATGCATAGATGGGCAATGGACCTCGTTGGTCCACTACCAACAGCTCCAGGAAACCTCCGTTACGCGGTGGTAGCTGTGGAATACTTCACCAAGTGGATTGAGACTAGACCTTTGGCTTCTATCACCTCTCTAGCCATGAAAAAAATTCTTCTGGCAGCAAATAATTTGTCGCTTCGGAGTTCCCAAACATCTAACTATCGACAATGACACTCAGTTTGACAGCGAGGTCTTCAAGGAATTTTGTGCACAAATTGGAACAATCTTGTGCTTCGCCTCAGTCCGGCACCCTCAATCCAATGGCTTAGTTGAAAGAGCCAACGCAACAATTTTCCAAGCCATATCCAAAAAATTACAAGGTAGGCCCAAGGGAAAGTGGGCGGAAGAGCTAACCTCGGTAACCTGGTCCCATAACACTTCGGAATGTAGAGCTACCAAATTCACACCTTTAGGCTCCTATTGGCGAAGAAGCCGTGTTACCAGAAGAATTGAAGCATGGCTCTCTCAGAGCAACCCTCGAACCAAATGAACAAAACCAGCTGCTCGACAAAGATCTGCTAGAGGGAAACGAGATGCAACGCAGTGCACAACCTTCGCAAGTATCAAGAAGAAACAAAAAAGTGGAGAGACAAAAAGGTCAGAATCAAAGAACTGAAGAAGGGTGACCTCGTCCTCATTCGCAAACAAAACGCCAACATGGCGGGAAAATTTCAGCAAAAAATGGACGGGACCTTACCTGATAGTAGAGTGCAATCGTCCTAGTTCCTTTCACCTCTCTGACAGCGAAGGAAACCGCATACCCCACACCTTAAATATTGACGACCTTCGCAAATTCTACCCATAGCGGAGCCTTAGCGAGCTCTCGCAAAATGTAATTTGCCTTTAATCTCCTTTTTTTCAGCACCATACTTGTAACCAAAACAAAGGAGCTGCACTCTTTTTCCTTACGAAGGGGCGTAAGGTTTTTTAACGAGGAAGTTTCCAAGTCCTTAATAAAGGCATCAACCCCCGAAAAAAACAAACTCTAAAGTCCTTTCAGTTTTCCATAAACATTGATAAAAGCAGATCTTATCCAAGAGCGCTTATAATCGATGAAAAACACCGAAGATTGCTTCGAAACACAATTTTTTTTTTTCAAAACAAACTTGGGAAAAGCAAACTTCACCTCCACCTAAGACAAGGGGAGACGCGAAGTCCAAAAAAGTCGAGCACCCTCGCAAAAAACGCCAGGGGCTCGCAAAGCAAACTTCACCTCCACCTAAGACAAGGGGAGGCGCGAAGTCCAAAAAAGTCGAGCACCCTCGCAAAAAACGCCAGGGGATCGCAAAGCAAACTTCACCTCCACCTAAGACAAGGGGAGGCGCGAAGTCCAAAAAAGTCGAGCACCCTCGCAAAAAATGCCAGGGGCTCGCAAAGCAAACTTCACCTCCACCTAACATAAGGGGAGGCGCGAAATCCAAAAAAGTCATGCACCCTCCAGGGGCTCGCAAAGCAAACTTCACCTCCACCTAAGATAAGGGGAGGCGCGAAGTTCAAAAAAGTCGAGCACCCTCGCAAAAAAATGCCAGGGGCTTGCAAAGCAAACTTCACCTCCACCTAAGATAAGGGGAGGCGCGAAGTCCAAAAAAGTCGAGCACCCTCGCAAAAAACGCCAGGGGCTCGCAAAGCAAACTTCACCTCCACCTAAGATAAGGGGAGGCACTGTTTTAGTAAACACCTCTCTCAAACGAAAAACGAGCCTCGCTAAAAAGAAAAGGGGGCGTCGTTGTTTTAGTAAACACCTCTCTCAAACGAAAAACAAGCCTCGCTAAAAAGAAAAGGGGGCGTCGCTGTTTTAGTAAACACCTCTCTCAAACGAAAAAGCGAGCCTCGCTAAAAAGAAAAGGGGCGCGCTGTTTTAGTAAACACCTCTCTCAAACGAAAAATGAGCCTCACTAAAAAGAAAAGGGGGCGTCGCTGTTTTAGTAAACACCTCTCTCAAACGAAAAGCGAGCCTCGCTAAAAAGAAAAGGGGGACGTCGCTGTTTTAGTAAACACCTCTCTCAAACGAAAAACGAGCCTCGCTAAAAAGAAAGGGGGCGTCGCTGTTTTAGTAAACACTCTCTCAAACGAAAAACGAGCCTCGCTAAAAAGAAAAGGGGCGTCGCTATTTTAGTAAACACCTCTCTCAAATGAAAAGCGAGCCTCGGTAAAAAGAAAAGGGGGTGTCGTTGTTTTAGTAAACACCTCTCTCAATCGAAAAGCGAGCCTCGCTAAAAAGAAAAGGGGGGCGTCGCTGTTTTAGTAAACACCTCTCTCAAACGAAAAGCGAGCCTCGCTCAAAAGAAAAGGGGGCGTCGCTGTTTTAGTAAACACCTCTCTTAAAAAAAATAAAAACGGCCTCGCTAAACGAGCCTTGCTAAAAATAAAAGGAGGCGTCGCATTTTCAGTAACAACAAACGAGCCTCGCCATTTGACGGCGAGGGTCAAATATCCTTTTTGTCAAATTACAAAAATGAATAGCACCTGCACGAAACAACATTACAATTGTCCACTTATGTACAAAGCAACCACAGTATGATACACACTAAATAGAAAGAATAAAATTACAAGGAACCATCACCATCCTCAATCAACATCAAATCATCAAAACCATCGCTACTTTCATCAAATCCTAAATCCACCGGAACTATGGGTCCCCACAACAAATGAGCCGCAGGAACAATTGGCAGTTCCCCGGGCAAAACCCTCGCTCTATACATATATCTCCGGTCTGTATCACTAACTTCCGAAGGCTCCTCCTTCGGAATTACAAGTGAACCATCCGAACCCAGTTCAAGGTTCCTTCGACCAAACAAAGAATCCAAAGCAGTTCTCTCATCAATGTCATCGTCGACAATAGGTTGCGCAGAAGACGAAGAAGAACCAAACAAAAACCATGTAGCTTGCCGATCAGTATAATCTGCATCACGCCAAAAACAACTCGATCGACTATTCTTCAGATCATACCTTCGCACCTTTGACCACAAAAACGCTCAAAAGGCAGCGAAGGATGTTTAACTTAGCTCGAGCCCATGATTCACCAGTCATAAAAATATCCTGATAATTTAGCGTCAGTGGCGTCACATCAAATACTTCTAGCACGGTTCCATCAGGAACATGCATTTTCACAGAGTTAAACAAAATATCTCAGTGTCACCAAGTCATTTCCACCACCCAACATATTACAAAATGACCCTCACTTGAGCTATCCCTATTTTTTCACACCTGCTCGACACCACCATGCTCTTCTACAACAGCTCGCCAGCCGAGGCATCTTAAACCTTCGCCAGTCTGCAGCAGCCTCCGCCATAGTTTGTTCACCAGATCACAGGCGCTTCAACCGTCGCTTTACCTCCTCTACGATAGCCTCTCCAACAAAGGGACCCCCTCGACTGAGGGTACCGCCTTGACAGATGGAGCCTCCGCAGTAATGTGCGCAGGCACAGCCTTGGAGCAACCAGCAGCATCGTCAGTGGCAGACGGCGAAGGCATCGCGTCCCTCCGAGCCTACAAGGAAAAACGAGGGGAGGAGGGGGAAAACTCATAAATTGATACTATCACTTTCCTCACATAAACAAACCCAAAATCAAACTTTTTCTGATATCACAAACCTGACGTGTAGCCTCGGCAGCCTCTTCGAAGGCAAGTGCGCGGCCCCCACCAGCAATCCAGAACTTGCGAAGCAATCGCATCGCACAGTTCCGAACCTCCGCGTCATTAACCTTCATTTGGCACACTTCGTCAACCATTGGGAAAACGTGGATTGGCTTTCTAATTTTGCGAAGGTGCTCGCAATCCGCTTGGCGAAGTGTACCGGCCATCGCTAAAGCTCCGGCATAGCCCCCAAAATCAGGAGCATTACCAACCAAAGAGCTAAACACATCAAGTTTGTTACACAACCAATTTTCAAAGGCCTCTGCATTCACAGCGGGCAACGGCTCCCCGACAAAGCCGCCGGCTTCAGTCAAGCAGGTATCAACCTTGCCTTTTATTCTTCCCATGCTCTCCCGCCACACATCTGACTGCGAAGCCATTTCCGAGGTCAATTCTTCTATACGGCTCCTCGCAGAAATCAAATCTTTATCCTTATCACGGCAAGTAGATAGCAGCTCAGTGTTACGGTTCACAACCACCTGCGCCTCTTCTCGGGTTTTCTTAACCTTTTCCAAAGCCGCTTTAAGCTCAATCTCTTTGTTTTCCAAGCTTCACCGGAGATCTTTATTCTCTTTTTCAACCCTTGCCAAACGCGTGCTCATGTAGTCATGGTTACAACTAGCCCTTCGACGTGCAAAGCGATTGAGAAGCATCAACTCAGCCAGCTTAACATCAATGTCATCTTGAAGCTCGCCCAATGGTTGGTTGGTCAGCCGAAGCTCCGCCTCCGGCACACAAACTCGACCAAATACACGGCCAAGAAAACGCCTTTCCTCCGGAGTGCACTGCAAATGGCACTCTCAAAGGTCAGGACTAGTGAAAAGCTCCGTGGCTGGATCGGTAACACCAATCTTACTAGCAAAATAAGGCAGAGTAGAACGGCTAGCTTCGCCATATGGCCTTTTGCCTGGGTTTCTCTCAGATTCAAGGTCACCAGCCACCTCAACACCATCAACCCAAATGTGTGACCCCGCGTACTCGAGCACTGACCCTCGCTTGCGACTATCAACCTCGAGATCACAGAGCACCTCATCAATATCACATGCGGCTTCTACATCAGCGCTTGATGAGGCAACCACTTTCCCACGGTCATCTCCAATGGACACCTCGTCATCGGAGTCACTCTCGCCACTGGAAGTGGCGCTAACATCATCAGAAGAATCATCTTCACTGTCGGCTTCCTTTTCAGCCTCCTTCTCTTCCTCTTTCTCTTCATCGTCAGAGACTTCTTCATCGTCCGAAACTTGGATAAGAGCGCCAATACCACCGATGCGGGGTACCCGCCCTCTGACCTTTGCAAGACCTCGACCGCTCAACAATGAAACTACGACCAAGGAGAATGAAGTGCCGGCAGCGCCCGAACCCACAGCGACCTTCGTCGCAAGCTTTTTTACCCGGCCGCCGGCTCCACTGTGGCCTCGACCACGACCCCTCTTCGGCCACGAGGCAAGCCCCTTCTCCTCAGTGCTAGCGCGCTTCCTTTTCTTTGGTGCATCCTCACTCGAAGGTGCGGGCCAGTCCGCATACTGGATCTCAAGAATGTCAAAGAGCCTGTTAACTCGACCTCCGCTACCCACCGTGCTGTGGATAGCCTTAACCTCCAACGCAGAGAGTTTTCCAACGAGGTCCTCTGCCCTTTGCTGAACCCGCTTATAAATAGCTTCGACACCATCCTCTCGTTTCGGAAACTTCCTAAGGACAGTCTCCCAAACCCTGTTCAGCTCCAACTTCGGTTTCTTCAAACCATTACCCTCGTACTTCGGATCATCCTCAACTGGAAACCAGTTCTGTCTCCGGCTAAGGGGCCACACTTTGGCACAGCAATACTCCTCAACCAAGTCGCGAGCACACTGAAAGCGCGCAACAACCCTCAAACAATCAACTGCGGCATGCGCCTCGGCGCTCATCTTAGCTTCGACGCTCACATCACCGAGAGGCGGAAGCTCGCCACAAAGCTCGGCTACTCTGCTAAGCTTGTAATAAAACCAAAACTCTTGCCACCCACTAGTCCATTTGTTCTTCTGAGCCTGCACCGGCAACTCCACCCCAGCGCGATGACAAAAAGTGTACACAGCAAATTGGCCAAGGCTGGTGTTACCTTCGCCATCCACTATCTTGTGAGGTTGCATATGCACACGATGAGTTCGGATAAAACCCTCAACGTGGGGGACAACACCCTGTGAGCGGCACGCCCAAACGTATACCGAAAGCTTCATGAAGCATGGCGGTGTGAGCTGATGAAACTTCAAGTTGAACCTCTGTAGAACTGAAGTCACAAAGGAATCAACAGGGAAGCGCAGACCAGCTGAAAAGAACTCCTCAAACACAACAACCTCATCACCATCCGGCTTCGGCACAGTCTCCCCAGCACTGGTCCTCGCCTTTCCATCCTCGATCCAACCTCGCTTGACATAAGCTGCCAACTCCGAAGTGCAAACCCGGCTGAGTCCGAACTGAAAAGTCACTCCTTCATCCGTAGCGGAGGGAGAAGCAACACGAGCGGTTTGCTTGGTCCTAGCCATCTCTCAAACCAAAACCCTCGCAGGACACAATACACACAACCTTCGCAACAAGCCAAAACCAACCTTCGCAACAAAAAATGAACAACAGCAGGACAACTATAGCAAAAGGAGGGCACAATTTCAAACCTTCCACCAACCCAACCTATTTATAGGCCGGGAGACAAGCCACCCAAACCGACAAGACCGACAAAACCCCTGGAATCCACAACGCAAAAAATGAGGTGGACCTCAACAGTACAAGCAAAGTACAACGGCCTAGCCCAAGAGCAGCCGCGGCCGTCGCTGCCAAGGGTCACGTTATGTTTCCCATCAAAGGGCGCTGCTTGGGCCTAAGTATAATTCTTTAGATCCAAGACATCGAGGGGCTACTGTTGGGGGAAGGGACCCTCGGCAGTGGCGCCACACAGGTGTAACACCTTGGGTGTTTAAAAAATGTAATTAACCTGACATGTCATCATCATTAGTCATTAATCATTCTTGCCTTGCATTTATGTTTGCTTAGTACTTGTGTAGCAATCTCTTTTCAAAAACCCTAAAGCCCAAATCTTCCTTTAAGGGCAAAAATGGTAATTTCACCTCTGTGTCTAGCCTTGTTTAATTCTTGTTCAGTTTTGTGTCTTGAAGCTTTGTTGTGTTGTTTCAAAAACCCAAAATCAAAAACAGATTTCAAATCCCTTTTGAAAAGCCCTAATTTCCAAACCCTAGTTTTTACCCCTCTTTTAATACTTTAAAAACTATTCAAAATTTGGATTTGGTTCAAAAGGCAAAGTTGTAAATCTTGTCAAGAGGGACAACTTTGGTATTTACAGATTTTCGAGTTCCAATAAAAAATCAAAAGTAATTTTGAATTTATTCAAATCCCAAAAGTGTTAACTTCTATGTTTTCGAATATAATTCAAAAACTGTTTGGAATTTGAAAATGTTCTTATTGACAAAGTTGTAGATCTCCTTTTTATGCACAACTTTGGTATTCTGAGTTTTTTCCCATGCAGTTCAAGTTTTGGGAGTAATTTGCAAAATTCAGAAAGTCAACACCTAGACCTAGCCCTGTTCATCTCCTACCTAGGGTCAGAGCAGAGCAGGGGGGGCCCGGCCATGGCCGCTCGCCGGGGCTGCGTGCGCCGCGCGCCTGGCAGCCGCACGCCCGCCCCCGACTTGTCGCCTGCGCCCGCGCCATCATTCTGCCCCCGCACGCGCAAGCGCTGACCTCCGCCCCCGTCCCCCACTGTTCCCCGACGTCGCCGCCGCGTGGCTGTCGCCGGCAAGCACGACGCCCGGGTCCCAAACTGAATTCCCGTCCTTCTTCATCATGAGATCGCAAGCACGCGCCGCGGGCAACCTCATCCGCACCTCCGCGCGCTCCCTAACGGCCCCTGGCCGCGGCTATAAAAGGCCCGCCGGTGGTCGGAGCTTCGCACTCACCCCGCCACCGTGGCCAGCTCACTCCAGAGTCTCCCCCGCTCAACCAACTAGCCCGGCAGCTCCGCCTTGAGCCCGTGCAGCTTCCCCACCCCTCAATTCCATCGCTACCGCCTTCCACCGCCGAGTGCGAGCCCTTCTTCTTCAGCGCCGGTGAGAAGCCGTCCGACTCGGGTCGACGAAATTCGCCGCCGTCGCTCCACCTCTCCTCCCTCTGACCTCTGATATTCCTTCCTTGTCTTCTTGCGCCCCTAACCGGCTTACTGGTGACCGTGCCTGGTGTACAGAGTCGCCGGATCGCCGGAGTGCCGCCGCGGTCGTCTCCTTCCTCGACCCGCACCCTCGACCGTATCGAGCCCCAAGCCTCGGGCGAATCGCACTACCCTCGAGCACGTTCCCGAGCCCACCCTCGAGCACATCCTCGAACCCCGCCCCTCGAAGCAGCCGAGACTAGCCTCAGCCTCGGGCGAATCGCACTACCCTCGAGCCGCAAGCCTCGAGTAAGCCGAGGCCTCCCTCGAGAAGTCTGCCGCAAGAGAACCCCGCCGAGGCCTCGCCCGTCGAGCCCTCTTTTTCCATCCGCCTCGCCGAGCCTTGCCTCTGACTCCCGGTGAGCCCGCAAAGTCTTTCCCACCCTCTGCTTTCCCAGCCGAGGCCTCGTGCAGCCGGTCCGCTGCCACGCCTCGTCGGCGAGGGCTCCGACTCGTGCACAGTGCTCCTTTTCTTTTTAGAAGATGTGAATAGTCTTGCTATTTCATATTTTTGTATGATTTTCTGTATTGCTCTAAAAATTCTGAAAAGTTGAGTCTTTATACTATGTAGTATTTTATAAAAATATGAAACTTGACTTTTCTGCAAGAATTTGAAAATGTAAAATCCCTCTTTTAATTAATAAATGGATGGTTTTGGTTTTTTAGAAAATCTTTTATAACTCCAAAAATCATGAGATAAATTTTTGTGAGCTTCCTATGCCATGTTTAGTCTCTGGTGAAATTTTTAAGTCTTTTGGAACAAGTTGATTTTTGAGCATTTATCTTTAATTGTTAAATAGTGCCTTTTGTTAATTAATGTCTGATTTTATTTGAGCACCTTAATTACCTCCAAAAATTATGAAATTTGTTTTGCCATCTATCTACACCATAATGAACTTATGTGATTAATTTGGTAATTTTTGGAGGCAACTGCATAAAATGACCTTTTTAAATAATTAAGAAAACAGAAAAGGTGATTAAGGTTCATGTTGTATGCCCTGTGTTGCATTGTTCATGCTAGCATACTCATGAGCATGCATCATTGCATTCGTATAGTCACCGAAGAAGGCTCAAGATCGAGGCAGCCGCTGACGAACCTGTCCCTGAGGCTACCCCGAGCTCCGACAACTGCCCTGCCGCCCTCGAGCCTTCCCTCTTTGCTCTTCAAGGCAAGCCCCGGTGCATTTAACCCTTCCTTGGATTTATAAAATGTTTTCCTTAAATGCTTTTGAGTTAAACTACTGCATTAGGTTATAGGAGTTGTGTGATGACCCATTACCTGCATTATTTACCTCCACCAGAAGATCCACCAGCCCTGCTTTAAACTATTTGCAAAATGCTTAGTGATGCTATACTATAGATTTGCAATAAAATGCCATTTTCAAAGTGTGATCACTGAAAGAATCTTTATGGGAATTTGGCTTTACTTCCCATTCGATGACTGCTTGCCTAGCTAGCATGTGGTCATTGTCGAGAAGAGGTTGTCCGCGCGTACGGTGCCGTCATGTTGTAGTCCGGGACTCAACAGTTGACACCGACCGGGACAGGGTTGAAAAACCGACAGGACTTGTACTCTTGGGTTAGAGTCCCGAGGCGCTTGTCGCTGGCGGAAAAATGTAGGGACCATCCATATGGGGGCCTGCTGGTCAAGACTTGTAACTATTCACATACTACGGAAAGCTCTGGCTCCGAGAAATCCATTATTGGGACCGACAACCGCGCACTGGGAGTGGAGAGATGGCGGAAGTAGCATGTACCCACGTGGTCGTCGTACCTGGATAGGAGTGGTGTACTGTACTTCCGGGTGGGGTAGGACCGGGTCCAATCTTGGAGGAATCGTGGAAGACGAGTTGGCATATGCAAGCTTGAGTGCTACATATGCAGTGTGGATAGGGATCCTCAGCTGAGTATTATTTATCCGTATTAACGTTGCTCCTCGGTTATGGAGACTTGGTCCACTGACTGTCAACGGAGAGTGGTTCTCAACTAGGAATGTTTTGAAATGTAAAATGAATCATGAACGATGAAGAATTGAGGAATACTGAATCTTTCCAAAATAAAATAAGGTTTACAAAAATGCTTTTCTGCAAAATACTTGATCTTGCTTAAACCTTACCTTGACTACCCTAAGCCTCTCATTCCTGAGTCTTCTCCCTTTTTCTTAGTCGGGTAAGTCTTGTTGAGTACCCCAGTACTCAGGGTTTGTTACCCATGCTGCAGGTATGACAGAGTCCCCGATGTCTCTTGCACCCTGCTGCGTGACCATCGTCCAGGAAGAGGCCGATGAGGCCGAAGAATAGTTGTACACCCTCGGGCTGGGTGATTATAAGTATCTTTGTTGTTCTCCACTATGTTGCCTATGTCTATTTCTATTATCAGAACTTGGTTTGTAATAACTGCACCTAATTTCTATTTGGAACCCTGCTTTGTAAAACTAATGTTATTTAAGTCTTCCGCTCTTTATTCCGATGTTATTTGTAAAAGTATGCAATGTTGTAACCGAATTGTGAGATGATCCTGCGGACATTGGGCACTGATGTAGCCCGGTGGCGAACAGGTCTTAATCACATGAAACATGGGTTCGGCTGTCAGAGGTTGACAGGGACACGTGGGCCATGGGATTAGGGTCGTTCCGTCACAGAGTGGTATCGGAGCATCTCACTTTAACGTTGCAGTGTTCGTTTTTGCGAAAACTTCAAAAGACCTTTTGAGTCCAAACAAACTAAACTTGACTATTTTGAGTCCAAATTGCTTCTCTCATCTTGTCTCTCATATGGCAACACTAGCTAGTGGAACAACATGATCTAAGCCCTATGTACCTTATTTATTTATTGCATTGCTTTGTTCCGTAGGAACGATTCATGCATCATGTCATACTCACTTAAGTTAACTTCCTCTCTAAGTTCATTTGGGTAGAATGTCTTTACCTTTTCTTGCTAGCCTTCTGCTCCTCATCCATCTAATCTTGTCCAGACATGGCCCGTATCAAGCTGACTGCTCGCAAGTCGACTGGACCCAATGGCGTGCCGCGCCATCAGCTGGCACCACGCGTTGGAGAAGAGATTGCCGAATCTTCCAATGGTCGTCGCTTTCCCTGTCGCACCCGTAAGAACCTGAAGGAGGAAATCAAGAATCTGAAGGCTGAGCTGAAGAACTTGGAGCATGACTTCTACCACTCACGCCTGGAGTTTTATGAGGCACGAGCTTCCCTGGAGCAGGCCAACCAGAACACGGTTCGCGCTATCGAGCAGCGCAATGATGCTTGGATCCGCGAGGACGTCACCAGAGCCGAGCTCCATGGACTGCAGCAGTACACAGCTCAGATTGAACAGTTCAATGATATGCTTCATGAGGAGGTGCATCAGCTGTATGATCAACTCCACCCCATGGTACCCCCGGTTATGGAAGACCCTGAGGACGGAGTAGTGGAAGAACCCGATGTGGATCAAGAGCCAGACGTGGACGAGGAAATTGAACCTACCGAGGACGTCCACGCTGAAGACGAGGACGAGGAGGAAGAGCCTGAGCTCATCCTCGAAGAAGAAGACGACGACGAAGAAATGATCATCATCGATGAGGACTAGACCCGTCTTTAGGAGATGGAGATCCCGTGTGTCTGTACCACCTGCTTACCTAAAACCTTAGTCTAGGTTTGGGAGCGTTAGTCTATCTTTTGTTAAGTCAGTCTGTATCTTTCCTTTCGTACCTTTTTCCCCTTATCGGTCAGTTGTGTCTGTCAGAAATCTTTATCAATCTATCAGCCTTTGTATCAGAAGGAGCTATCAGTCTGTTGTTTTCAGAACTCTATCTATGAATGCTAAGTTCCAAGTTGCTTAACAGATGCCTGTGAACACTCGCACTGGAGCTGGAGGTTCTGATGGTGCCAACCTTCCAAACCCTCCACCTGTTCCTGCTACCCTGGCAGATGCCATTGCAGCCTTGGCAGCCGCTGCTAACCTGATGGCTCAAAACCAAGGACAGCAGAACCATGGTCACCGTGGTCGCCATAACATCAATCATGAAACCACATATGTGGAGTTCACAGAGACCCGTCCACCGGTCTTTACCAAGGCAGATGAACCCCTGGAAGCTGATGATTGGCTCCGCACTATGGAGCAAAAGTTCAGTCTTATCCACTGCACCGACATCCAGAAGCCCCGGTTCGCTTCTCAGCAGCTTCGTGGTCCAGCAAGCGCTTGGTATGCCAATCTGTTGGCTGCCCAGCCAGAGGGTCATCAGATTGACCTGGGAAGAGTTCCGCACAGCTTTCCGTGCACATCACATCCCTTCGGGATTAATGAAGATGAAGCTTGATCAGTTTCTGGCACTGCAGCAGAAGGACTCCACAGTGATGCAGTATGTGGGTCAGTTCAACCATCTTAGCCAGTATGCCTCAGAATATGTCAACACAGATGAAAAGAAGAGGGATTGTTTCCTTAGATGTCTGCATCCTAAGATCCGCAGAAGTCTGTCCAATAACCTGACCGGTTCGTATCATGATGCTGTTGACCGGGCTGTCGCTTTTGAAGAGAGCAACCGTCAGTACCAAGAGGAGAAGAAGAAGAAGAAAGCAGGATCCAGCAGCTTCTCTGGCAATCACAAGCGCCAGAGGATCATATACCACCCCAGTCACCACCAAAATCGCCTACCTTACCCCAACCAGCAAGTGGTCGTCCGTACCGCGGCCACCACCCATAATGCCAACCAGCAGAGTGCCACACAGCCGAACGCCCCAGGTGTTCGTATCACCACTCCACAAACAGCCTACAACCATCCCTGCTACAACTGCGGCCAGCTTGGTCACTGGTCTCGTGAGTGCCCAAAGCCCAAGAGGTATGCCCAGAATACTCAGAAGAATCCTGGAGGATCTCAGCAGCAGCAGCAGCACCGTGCCCAGCAGCAGCATGGTCAGAAAGGCAAAGTTGTCAAGAAGCACGGGCAAGTTTACTACACCACTGTCGGCGACATCCCAGAAGGAGAGCCCGTCATGATCGGTAGGTTTCCCGTTGCCAATCATCCTGCAGTTGTGTTGTTTGATTCTGGTGCATCGCATTCCTTCATCAGTCGTACATTTGTCGTTAAGCATGAGATATCAATTGGGGAGTTGAAAGAAAGTTTCTGCATATTTTCGCCTGGAGGGCGTATAAGTACTAAGGAAGTGGTTCGCAGTATACCAGTAATGTTGGGGGAACATGTATTTCCTACCACCATGATAGTGCTACGTGATCAGGAGATAGATGTCATTTTAGGCATGAATTGGATGTGCCAGTATAAAGCCATGATCGACATCCTGAATAGAGTTGTGAGAGTGGACATTCCTAACAGCACCTCCAAACTCCTTCTCCAACTTCCAATGCCTCGAAAACCAGCAGCCACTCAAATAAATACCGCCTATGTCCTGGAAACCAGAGACATCCCCGTGGTCTGTGAATTCCCTGATGTTTTTCCTGAGGATTTGCCTGGTCTGCCTCCTGACCGTGATGTCGAGTTTGCCATAGAGCTAAAGCCCGGGACTGCTCCCATATCCCGCAGGGCTTATCGAATGCCTCCCAGAGAGTTGGCAGAGCTAAAAATCCAATTACAAGATTTGTTGGACAAGGGTTTCATTCGCCCAAGCTCGTCTCCTTGGGGCTGTCCTGCAATCTTTGTAAAGAAGAAAGACAAGACTCTCAGAATGTGCATTGATTATCGCCCACTCAATGAGGTCACCATCAAAAATAAATATCCCTTGCCTCGTATTGATCTTCTCTTTGACCAGTTAGCTGGAGCCAAAGTATTCTCCAAGATCGATCTCAGATCTGGCTACCACCAAATAAAGATTCGTCCTGAAGATATTCCTAAAACAGCTTTCACCACCAGATACGGCCTATATGAGTACTTGGTCATGTCCTTCGGTTTGACCAATGCCCCTGCTCATTTCATGTACCTCATGAACTCTGTGTTCATGCCAGAGCTTGATAAATTCGTGGTCGTGTTCATTGACGACATCCTTGTCTACTCAAAAACCCCTGAAGATCACGCCGAGCATCT
The DNA here is from genome assembly GCA_009763385.1 of Coix lacryma-jobi var. lacryma-jobi. Classification (NCBI taxonomy): domain Eukaryota; kingdom Viridiplantae; phylum Streptophyta; class Magnoliopsida; order Poales; family Poaceae; genus Coix; species Coix lacryma-jobi. The sequence continues at coordinate 63,093,532 of CM019825.1, forward strand.
TCGTATCGTTCTATCCCGTCTCAGAGAACATCAGCTGTATGCCAAGTTCAGTAAATGTGAAGTTCTGGTTAGATCAGATACAGTTTCTTGGTCATGTCCTATCCGCTGAAGGTGTGTCAGTTGACCCTGGTAAAGTGGCAGACATTCTGGATTGGAAGCCACCTACCACTGTTCATCAAGTCCGCAGCTTTATGGGAATGGCAGGATATTATCGTCGATTCATCCCAGATTTCTCAAGAATCGCCAAGCCTATCACTGAGTTAGTAAAGAATTCTGTGAAGTTTGTCTGGTCACCAGCCTGTGAGCAAGCCTTTCAAACTCTGAAGAAACTGTTAACTACATCACCAGTGCTAGCCCAGCCGAACATCGAGAAGCCCTTTGATGTCTACTGTGATGCATCTGGTACTGGTTTGGGCTGTGTTTTGATGCAAGAAGGTCGAGTGATCGCATATGCCTCCCGACAGCTTAAGCGACATGAAGAGAATTATCCAACTCATGATCTCGAGTTAGCAGCAGTAGTGCATGCCTTGAAGATCTGGCGTCAGTATCTGTTGGGCAGTACCTGTAATGTGTACACTGATCACAAAAGCCTGAAGTATATCTTCACTCAAGAAGAGCTGAATATGAGACAGAGAAGATGGCTTGAGTTAATTAAGGACTATGATCTTGAAGTGCATTACCATCCGGGTAAGGCGAATGTGGTTCGCCGATGCACTCAGTCGCAAGTCATTATTGCAACTGTCTGATGAATGAAACCCTATGATTCTTCTTTGTGTTATGAGCTGGAAAGTTGAATATTGAAATGATTCCACAAGGAACTCTGAATAATATCAGAATAGAAACCCCTATCAAAGAGCAGATCATCGCTGCACAGAAAGATAACCCTGGAATCAAGCACATCATCGAAAAGGTCCAATCCGGAAAAGGCTGATTGGTTTCAGGATTGATGATACAGGAGTAGTATTGTTTAAGAATCGGTTAGTAGTTCCTAAAGTGCCTGAGTTAAGAAAGTTAATCCTTGATGAAGCACACTTGACTAGATTCTCCATCCACCCCGGCAGCAACAAGATGTACCAGGACTTGAAGCAAAGGTTCTGGTGGACAAAGATGAAGATTGAGATCGCCCGGTATGTCACTCTATTGTGATACTTGCCAGAAAGTCAAAGCCGTGCACATGAGGCCCGGAGGAGAATTGGCAACCTTTACCTGTACCTGCTTGGAAATGGACGATATCAGTATGGGATTTTATCAATGGGCTACCAAAGACACCAAAAGGTTTTGATTCCATATGGGTGATCGTGGATCGCCTCACTAAGCAGCTCACTTCCTGCCAGTGAAGACCAGTTACACCGTCCCCACTTATGCCACTTTGTACAGACCAACATAGTAAAACTCCTGGTAGACCCAAGACCATTGTCCTCTGATCATGTACCCATTTGTCGCAAATTTGGAAAGCGTTCCATACCTCACTTGGAACCAAGCTCTTGTATAGTACAACATATCATCCACAAACAGATGGACAAACTGAGCGAGTCAACCAAGTGTTAGAGGATATGTTGAGAGCATGTGTGCTCACCTCGCAGATACTTGGGATGACTGTTTGCCCTTGGCAGAGTTCTCATATAATAACAGTTACCAAGAGAGCATCAAAATGGCACCCTTTGAAGCCTGTACGGTCGCACTGTTGTCGTACACCTCTCAGTTGGTCTGAACCGGGAGAAAGAGAATTTTGGAGTGACCTAGTGAAAGATATGGAAGAAAAAGTCAAGCAAATACAAGAGAATATGAAAATTGCGCAATCTCGACAGAAGAGCTATGCCGACAAAAGACGTCGACCTCTGAAGTTTCAAAAGGAGTCACTCGTTTTGGAGTTAAAGGGAAGTTAGCACCTCGCTATATTGGTCCCTTTGAAATTCTGGAATGCTGTGGCAAGGTAGCTTATAAGCTAAGGTTGCCCGATCATCTTTCCAGCAGTTCATAATGTGTTTCACGTCTCCCAACTCAAGAAGTGTCTCCGAGTGCCCGAACATGTGGTAGATGTTGAAGGTGTTGAGTTAGAACCCGATCTGTCATTCTGAATATCCAGTTCGTGTGTTGGATTACAAGGATCGTGTTACCCGGAGGACTACCACGAGATGGTACAAGATCCAGTGGAACCAACACTCTGAAGAAGAAGCCACTTGGGAGTCTGAAGACTTTTAGCAAAGAACTATCCCGACTTTCTCGATACTCTGTAGATGTAAGGTTTTGCCTTTTCCTTCTTAAGACGTGAAATCTCGGGGCGAGATTTCTTTTAGGGGGGAAGGCTGTAACACCTCGGGTGTTTAAAAATGTAATTAACCTGACATGTCATCATCATTAGTCATTAATCATTCTTGCCTTGCATTTATGTTTGCTTAGTACTTGTGTAGCAATCTCTTTTCAAAAACCCTAAAGCCCAAATCTTCCTTTAAGGGCAAAAATGGTAATTTCACCTCTGTGTCTAGCCTTGTTTAATTCTTGTTCAGTTTGTGTCTTGAAGCTTTGTTGTGTTGTTCAAAAACCCAAAATCAAAAACAGATTTCAAATCCCTTTTGAAAAGCCCTAATTTCCAAACCCTAGTTTTTTACCCCTCTTTTAATACTTTAAAAACTATTCAAAATTTGGATTTGGTTCAAAAGGCAAAGTTGTAAATCTTGTCAAGAGGGACAACTTTGGTATTTACAGATTTTCGAGTTCCAATATAAAATCAAAAGTAATTTTGAATTTATTCAAATCCCAAAAGTGTTCCCTTTTCTGTTTTCGAATATAATTCAAAAACTGTTTGGAATTTGAAAATGTTCTTATTGACAAAGTTGTAGATCTCCTTTTTCTACACAACTTTGGTATTCTGAGTTTTTCCCGTGCAGTTCAAGTTTTGGGAGTAATTTGTAAAATTCAGAATGTCAACACCTAGACCTAGCCCTGTTCATCTCCTACCTAGGGTCAGAGCAGAGCAGGGGGGGCGGCCATGGCCGCTCGCCGGAGCTGCGTGCGCCACGCGCCGCGCGCCCTGGCAGCCGCACGCCCGCCCCCCGACTTGTCGCTGCGCCCGCGCCATCATTCTGCCCCCGCACGCGCAAGCGCTGCCTCCGCCCCCGCCCCACTGTTTCCCGACGTCGCCGCCGCGTGGCCGTCGCCTCAAGCACTACGCCCGGTCCCAAACTGAATTCCCGTCCTTCTTCATCATGATATCGCGGCTAGCACGCTCCGCGGCAACCTCATCCGACCTCCCGTGCCTCCCTCACGCCCCTGGCCGCAGTATAAAAGGCCCGCCGGTGGCCGAGCTCCGCACTCACCCGCCACCGTGGCCAGCTCACTCCAGAGTCTCCCCCGCTCAACCAACTACCCGGCCGCTCCGCCTTGAGCCCGTGCAGCTTCCCCACCCCTCAATTCCTCCATGCTACCCGCCTTCCCCGCCGAGTGCCGAGCCCTTCTTCCCTCGCGTCCGGTGAGAAGCCGCCGACTCGGTTCGACGAAATTCGCCGCCGTCGCTCCACCTCTCCTCCCTCTGACCTCTTGATATCCTTCCTTGTCTTCTTGCGGCACCTAACCGGCTACTGGTGGACCGTGCCTGGTGTACAGTGTCCCCGGATCGCCGGAGTGCCGCCGCGGTCGATCTCCTTCCTCTGACCCCACCCCTACCGTATCGAGCCCCAAGCCTCGGCGAATCGCACTACCCTCGAGCACGTTCCCGAGCCACAGCCCTCATCACATCCTCTCGAACCCCGCCCCTCGCAGCACCGAGACTAGCCCTCAGCCCTCGGCGAATCGCACTACCCTCGAGCCGCAAGCTCGATATAGCCGAGGCCTCCCTCGAGAATTGTCCGCAGGAACCCCCGCCGAGGCCTCGCACGTTCCGAGCCCCTTTTGCCTCCGCCTCGCCGAGCCTTGCTCTGACCCCGGTGGAGCCAGCAAAGTCTTCCCACCCTCTGCTTTCCCAGCGAGGCCTCAATGCACTCGTCCGCTGGCCACCCTCCGTCGCGAGGCGCTCCGACTCGTGCACAGTGCTCCTGTTCTTTTATAAGATTGAATATCGTGCATTTCATATTTTTGTATATCTTCTGTATTGCCTCTAAAATTCTGAACAATTTTACAGTTTAGTCTTTATACTAGTAGTATTTTATAAAAATAATGAACGTTGAACTTTTTCTGCAAAGAATTTAAAATGTAAATCCCTCTTTTAATTAATAAATGAATGGTTTTTGGTTTTTTTTAGAAAATCTTTTTACTAACTCCACAAATCTGGAGATCATTTTGGTGATCTCCTATCCATGTTTTAGTCTTGGTGAAATTTTTTAAGTCTTTTGGGAACAAGTTGATTTTTTGAGCATTTATCTTAAGTTGTAAACTAGTGGCCTGTTGTTAATATATGTCCTGATCTTTATTTGAGCACCTTAATTACCTCCAAAATTTGAATTTGTTTTGCCATCTATCTACCCATAATGAACTTAGTGATAATTTGGGTAATTTTTGGAGCAACTGCATAAAATGAACCTTTTAAATATTAAGAAAAACAGAAAGGATGTTAGGTTCATGTTTTAGATGCCCTTGTTTCATTGTTCATGCTAGCATACTCCTAGACATGCATCTTGCATTCTATAGTCCCACCGAAAACTCGCAAGATCGAGGCAGCCGCTGACGACCTTCCCGTAGGCTACCCCTAGCTCCGAGACAACTGCCCTCCTGGCCCTCGAGCCTTCCCTCTTGCTCTTCAAGGCAAGCCCCGTGCATTTAAAAGCCCTTCCTTGATTTAATAAAATGTTTTCCTTAAATGCTTGTGAGTTAACTACTGCATTAGGTTAAGGAGTTGTGATGACCCATTACATGCATTATTTACCACTCCACCAGAAGATCCCAGCTCCTGCTTTTAAAAACTATTTGCAAAATGCTTAGTGATGCTATACCTATCAGATTTGCAATAAATGCCATTTTCAAAAGTGTGATCACTGAAAGAATCCTTTATGGGAATTGGCTTTCCTGTCCCATTCGTGACTGCTTGGCCTAGCTGCATGTGTCATTGTCGGAAGAGTTGTCCGCGCGACGGTGGCCGTCATGTTTTATGAGTCCGTGACTCACATTGGACACCGACCGGGACACGGGTTGAAAAACCGACAGTGACTTGTACCTTGGGTTAGATTCCGAGGCCTTTTGTCGCTGGCGAAAAATGTAGGGACCATCCTAGGGGGCCTGCTGGTCAACGACTTGTACTATTCAACACTACTAACGGAAAGCTCTGGCTCCGAGAAATCCATTATTGGGACGACAACCGCGCACTGGAAGTGGAGATGATGGCGGAAGTAGCATGTACCCACGTTGTCCGTCGTACCTGGATAGGATGGTGTGCGTACTTCTGGGTGGGGTAGGACCGGGTCCAATCTTGGAGAATCGTGGAAGACTAGTTTGGGCATATGCAAGCTTGGGTGCTACATATGCAGTGTGGATAGGGATCCTCAGCTGAGTATTATTTATCCGTATTAACGTTGCTCCTCGGTTATGGAGACTTGGTCCACTGACTGTCAACGGAGAGTGGTTCTCAACTAGGAATGTTTTGAAATGTAAAATGAATCATGAACGATGAAGAATTGAGGAATACTGAATCTTTCCAAAATAAAATAAGGTTTACAAAAATGCTTTTCTGCAAAATACTTGATCTTGCTTAAACCTTACCTTGACTACCCTAAGCCTCTCATTCCTGAGTCTTCTCCCTTTTTCATAGTCGGGTAAGTCTTGTTGAGTACCCCAGTACTCTGGGTTTGTTACCCATGCTGCAGGTATGACAGAGTCCCCGATGTCTCTTGCACCCTGCTGCGTGACCATCGTCCAGGAAGAGGCCGATGAGGCCGAAGAATAGTTGTACACCCTCGGGCTGGGTGATTATATATCTTTGCTGTTCTCCCACAATGTTGCCTATGTCTATTTCTATTATCAGAACTTGGTTTGTAATAACTGCACCTAAATTTCTATTGGAACCCTGCTTTGTAAAACTAATGTTATTTAAGTCTTCCGCTCTTTATTCCGATGTTATTTGTAAAAGTATGCAATGCTGTAACCGAATTGTGAGATGATCCTGCGGACATTGGGCACTGATGTAGCCCGGTGGCGAACAGGTCTTAATCACATGAAACATGGGTTCGGCTGTCAGAGGTTGACAGGGACACGTGGGCCATGGGATTAGGGTCGTTCCGTCACAACAGGCTGGCTCAGAGATGGCCTTCGCGCGACCCACGCACCTCAACGACGTTTATTGAGTCCCTCGGATCGCTTTCCTAACCTTCGAATATTGGTTCGATCCTCGCAGACTTTGTGGCTCTTGCAGGCAATTTGGCGTGAAGAACACAGAGGGTGACCCTCGCGAGGGTACCTTCGCTGAAGGCGTCGAGCTCAGCGGGTGGGAAACGAACGCAAGCCTCGCGACTGGCGAAGCCGAGAAGTCGAGTCTTGTTTTCCTGCAAAAGCGTGCGGGAGCCGAGTGGCGGCGAACAGGAGGAAGTCGAGTTAGGGTTTCCACTTTCTCTGTGCTTGTATGATTCCGCCCTTCCGTTGTACGACGTGAAGGAATCTTTCTTGTACCCTTTTGTAAATTGGTCAGTGTCCCTTGGTATTCCCTATAAATACCAGGGATGAATAGTGTAATGGCACGGTTTTTTTGGGGAGTAGAGCTATAGGACCACTGTTCTTGCTTCCTTAAACCCTCGCACTTAGTCTGACGAACGGCCACCTTCGCCGCTCCCCTGCGCGCGCGCGGGGGTAAGGCAAGTGTGTTCCCAACAATCTATCTTTGGCTATTCACTTCAAGATTTGAAGGGAATTAGTCCAAATCTCTGCACCCATCGTATCCCTCTCGATCCTGAGCTACCCCCTTCAAGAGAGCGCCAAAGACGACTTAATAACGCTATGCGTGAAGTCGTGAAAAAGGAGGTTCTGAAACTCTTGCACGAGGGAATTATTTATCCAGTTCCTTATAGTGAATGGGTAAGTCCCGTGCAAGTAGTTCCAAAGAAAGGAGGCATGACAGTCGTTAAGAATGAGAAAAATGAGTTAATCCCTCAACGCACTGTCACTGGATGGAGGATGTGTATAGACTATAGGAAGCTGAATAAAGCCACAAAGAAAGATCATTTCCCACTTCCTTTTATAGATGAGATGCTAGAGAGATTGGCAAACCATTCCTTCTTTTGCTTCCTGGATGGATATTCTGGTTATCACCAAATCCCAATCCATCCAGATGACCAAAGTAAGACCACTTTCACATGCCCGTATGGAACTTATGCCTATAGACGCATGTCCTTTGGACTTTGCAATGCGCTGGCATCTTTCCAACGGTGTATGATGTCCATCTTTTCCGACATGATTGAACAAATCATGGAGGTATTCATGGATGACTTTTTGGTCTATGGAAAACATTTGACGATTGCCTAGCCAATTTAGACAAAGTCCTCCAACGCTGTGAAGAGAAGGACCTAGTTCTTAACTGGGAAAAGTGTCACTTCATGGTGCGGGAAGGAATTGTCCTAGGCCATCGAATTTTAGAACGTGGGATAGAAGTGGATAAAGCCAAAATCGATGTAATTGAACAATTGCCACCACCCACTAATGTTAAAGGAATCTGAAGCTTCTTGGGCCATGCCGGCTTTTATAGAAGGTTTATTAAGGATTTCTCACAAGTCGCTAGACCCTTAACGAGCCTGTTAGCAAAAGACGCCCCGTTCAAATTTGACGAGGATTGTCTACAAGCTTTCAATATTTTGAAAAAGGCTCTAACTTCTGCACCAATCATTCAACCCCCAGATTGGAATTTGCCATTCGAAATCATGTGTGATGCTAGTGATTATGCTGTGGGAGCCATCCTTGGTCAAACTAAAGATAAGCATTATTATGCTATTTCTTATGCTAGTAAGACCCTGACTGTCCCCCAGCTAAACTATGCAACCACAGAAAAGGAACTTTTGGCTGTAGTCTTTGCCATAGACAAGTTTAGATCTTACTTAGTGGGAGCTAAGGTGATTGTTTATACCGATCACTCTGCTCTAAATATCTCTTCACTAAGAAAGATGCTAAGCCAAGGTTGATCCGCTGGATCCTTCTCCTTCAAGAATTTGACCTGGAAATAAGAGACAAGAAAGGAGTAGAGAATTCAGTAGCTGATCACTTGTCTAGACTACAAGTCAATAATTCGGACAATCTCCCAATAAATGACTTCCTTCGCGATGATACCCTTTTAAAAGTCACGTATACCAACAACCCTTGGTATGCAAACATCGTGAATTTTATAGTCACCGGCTATGTCCCGTCGGGGGAGAATAAAAAGAAACTGCTATATCAAAGCAGAACGGACCTATGGGATGAACCATATCTCTATAAGGTCTGTGCAGATGGACTCTTGAGAAAAGTGTCCCCATAGAAGAAGCAACAAAATCATAGATAGATGTCACTCCGCCGAATATGGAGGACACTATGGAGCTTTTCGGACACATGCTAAAATATGGCAAAGTGGTTTTTATTGGCCATCCATGTACGAGGACACAAAGAATTTTGTGAGACGTTGTCCTCGTTGTCAAAAGCATGGTAACATTAATGCCCGAGATGCTATGCCTCTCGTGAACAATCTCTAAGTTGAGTTGTTCGATGTTTGGGGTATAGATTTCATGGGCCCCTTTCCTAAATCCTATGACGCCGAGTACATTCTTGTGGCTGTGGATTATGTCTTGAAATGGGTAGAAGCCATACCCTGTCGAGCGGCAGACGCTAAACATTCAAAGAAAATGTTCAAAGAAAACATCTTTCCTTGTTTTGGAGTTCCTAGACTAGTCATTAGTGACGGAGGCCCTCATTTCATAGATAAGAGCTTCTGACATTTCTTAGCTAGTCAAGGAATCCAACATAATGTAGCTACTGCATACCACCCCCAAACAAGTGGACAGGCCAAAACGTCCAATAAACAAATAAGAATATCTTGCAAAAGACGGTAGAAGAAATGGGAAGGGGATGGAAACATAAGTTACCCGAAGCTCTGTGGGCCTATCAGGACCGCCTATAATCCCAATTGGAATGTCCCCATACAACTATTTAATTATGGGAAAACTTGTCATCTTCCATGTGAGCTTGAGTTCAAAGCTCATTGGGCCATTAAGAAATGGAACATGGACCTTGACCAAGCTGGCCAAAATAGGAAGATGCAAATTCCAAACTAGAAGAATGGCGAGAGAAAGCCTATCATAGTGCCAAGCTCTATAAAGAGGGACTAAGAGATGCACGATAAACGGATCAAAAGAAAGAGTTCGAAGTAGGAGATAAAGTTTTACTCTTTAACTCCCATGTTCGACTTATTCGGGACATGGTAAACCGAAGCAAATGGGAAGGACCTTCAAGGTTGTTGCAACCTCGTCCCATGGAGCCGTCACAAATTAGAAAGTGACGATGGGCCAAATCTTCAAAGTCAATGGACAAAGATTAAAAATGTTCTATGACTTTGATAAACATGAGCTAAACGAAATTGATATAATTAATTTGAAGTAGCTCAAGCCATGAAATTAATGGATGGCCCACCCATTTATCCCTTGTCCATTTCATGCACCTAGTCCATCCAAAACCTCGAGAAAGGGCCTCTTTAGGCCCAACCAAGCCATTTCGACCTTAGAACTTTGAATTTTAGGAGGCTTACCTTCTCCCGCTCGATGCCGGCGAAGGAGGAGTGGCGGCCGCCACTCTCAACTGGCGGCCGCCACAAAACCCTGGCGCCTGCCATGCTAGGCGGTGGTTTTTAGAGGCCCCCCCTCCATGTGGCAACCAATCCCGAGCTCGGGAGAGAGTGAAAGAAGGAGGAGATATAAGGGCATATTAGTTCATCTAAGGCTCCCTCCACTTCTCCCCCTTCTTAAAAGAAGAACTCCTTCTTCTCTCATCCACCCATGAAGTCTAGCCAAGCCTCCTCCAAACATGGTCATCTCCATGGAAATCACAGTCCTACAACCCCAAGGATCCATCTCGTCCTCCACCAAAGCCATCATCTGGTCATTGATCGACGACGACATGGAGGTGATTGACGTACCCCCTTTAGCGATGGTGTTGCCCGACGGAACCTATGTCAAGGGGACACCACCAGAGGGTGCGGGGAAGGCACCAGCCACCACTCCAGTGGCGGGCGCCACCCCTGCTGGGCGGCCGCTAGGGATTAAACGCCGCCTGGCCTCGCCTCCGCTCCGTCTTCATCATCCATCCTCCTCGGTGACACCACCCGGGAAAAAGTTGAGGACGACCCACCAAGCGCCGACCACGGGGAAATCACCCTGGAGAAAGTCTCACGCCATCAAGACCATGGGCGATGAGCGCCCACTCCGTCAAGGGTGAAATATCCCGGGTCAGCGTTGGCTCGGATAGCCGCCCACCGTAGTTATAGCCCCAATCCTAAGAGGACTAAACTGGAGGTGTATGGCGAGAGAATGCCCGATGGGCATTATGAAAAGGCGCTGCGTGAGCGCGAGGCAAGCACTCATGACTCCAATGGGTCACTCCTCGAGCCATCCGTGCGCCGCCGTCCTCACCAATCGCCAGCAGCAGTCCCCGGCGAGATGAGCACAACAGTGGTGAGGAGGGGTTAACCCTCGAAAAACTCACCGCCGAGGTGAAGAAGCTGCGCAAGGAGAACAACGCCTTGGAGGATCAGGTCGCAGAGATAGCCCTGTGGCGATGGATATGGAGGATCGTTCACCATCTCCGCAAGGGCTGCACCTCAAAATCAAGCGTCTCTTCAAAGAGACCGGCTTCGAGGATCTCTACGATACTCCTTAAGTAGATTAGATTAGGTTTAGGGTTGGGTGTCTAGTTAGATTCTTAGTTAGATTAAGTTTATTTTTTTTAGTTTGCTTGATTTAAATTCAGTTTGTTTAAATTTCAATTTCAATATTGGTTTAGGAAGTTTCTATAATGAATAAAAGACACCCTTATTTTTCCCTTCATCAAGATTGTTCAAATAAAAAGTAACCTGAACTTAGCAAGGTAGTTACCACGCTGTTTGCAAGCCGTGTCGGCCAAAGCCCATGGGGGCCGCCACTATTACGACTGGCGGCGCCAGGTCACTCTGCACCGAAACACCCCCGGTGAACCCCTAAACTTGTGTTTTAAATTCTGTACATTTTGGATCACTGGATGTCTCGGTTTGGACTAAAAGCTCAGCTAGGAAATAAAAATGCTGAAACAATTTCTTTTGAATGAGTGTTTACACGACATGTTATTCTACTACCTTTTATTCTGTGTAGTAACCTACTCATTTTGATAGGGAAATCAACCTAGGTGTTTTCTGATAAGATATAGAAGTAGTAATTGAAATTGCGTTAGACTCTGCTACAACCTTGGGTTTTTATTTTGAAAACCAAAATTTCCATGGTTCATGATCTTATTTCCTATCCACCTACCAAAGCCAAAATATTAGAGTATAGGAGAACAGCCCATAAGCCTTCTAAATCAATCTTTGAGCCTTGTCAAGAATAGTTGATCTAGGTAGAAGAGGTTTAGTCATGCTCTAAAAAGCCAAGGCAAACCATGCCTTTGAGACAACTCTCACACTGAGAGTATACTCATGTAGTTCTCTTCCAAAATGTTTCTAAAGAGTTGAATAAATTGTCTCATTCCTTCAAAGGACATGCTTAGAGTATCTAAAAAAAGAGGCGAGAGCAAATGCTCTAAAAAGGACAAGTGTCCAAGTATTCAAAAAAAAGCAATCTCTCAAAAAGGACAAGTGTCCATTATTCAAAAAGAAAGAAAGAAAGAGATGCATATAGCCATGATCCTCGGTAAGAGAAAGATTCAAAAAGAACAAAGGAGTTGAGTTAGTGCACCTAGATCCTTGGCTAGTGCATGACTATACTCTCCCATGATCCTAAAACTTGACTTAGCAAATAAAAGAGAGATAGAAGTGCCGTACATTCTTTCCTTTCCCTATAAAAACTCCACATAAACCATAGGATAGACTCTGGCATTTTTTGCGTTTGCCATAAGTTAGGATATCACACCATGATTGCCTGTTGAGATTTAAAGAGGGATTCAATGAACCATGTTTTTCTTTTTAAAATATCCTGAAACCCCAAGGTATGTAAAAGAGGAAAGTGTGTTTCTCTTATTTGCAAGCGATTCTATCTTTCAACCACCGCCATAGGTATGATTTATTAGCCACTTGGAAAGGTTACTAAACATGAGTATAGGTAGTTGAACATCTTTGTGTGAATGCTTAGTTCAATAAAATTTTTGCTATTCTTAAAGTCCATGCTTGCTCGGGACGAGCAAGGTAGTGTGGGGGAGCTTGTTGATGGTGCGTAAAGCAGCATCATTTCACCCAAACCAAGGTAAAACAACATAAAAAGTAGATTTGGTTTATACTAACCTATTTCCACATGTGCATAGTTTATTATCTTAATGCAGGAATGATTGGAAATTGGCCAAACAAGCATACCAGGAGCAAGGCCAAGCCACTCTGGCCCATTTGGGCCTGAGTAGGGTGGCGGCCCGCCACCCCTATTACTGGTGGCCGCCACAGGTCCATCTTGCCCAAAGTGCCCAAGCCACGTCATCGATCCGTGGGAATCACCTCAAGCTCAAATCCTGGCCATTGCACACTAAGACGGTTTGATCCAAGGGCTAAGAAGAGTATCCACCTGGATAGTGGGCTTTGACACGTGTCTGAAACCCTAACCGACCCTCAAAACCGACTCAGGAGAGCAAGTGAAGACCGTTGGATGATGGCGGTTTCAATGGACGGCTGAGGGGTGGCGGGCGCCAGGGTTTAGTGGCGGGCGCCACCCCCTAAAACCTAACCGACCTCCCCCTCACTCTATAAGTACCCCCCTAGCTTCCTAGCACTATAAATAGGCCCCTAGAGCTCTCATTCGGGGAGCTCACATCATTCCTCACCATTTGGTAGATTAGCACAATTGCTATGCTAGAGAAATTAGAGAGAGTGTGAGTGCCTCACTAGAAGAGGAGCAGGAGAGGAGAAGAGTAGAAGTCTGGAGAGTTCCAGAGTTGTCGGAGACCTCTGCTTCTCTCTGCTCTGCGCTTCAACTTTGGTAACTTAGTATCTTATTCTATCTTCAAGTATTTACTTTCAGTACTTGTGTGCTTGTTTCATTGCTTGATATTAGTTTCAGTGCTCTAGTTCTAGTACAACAGGGCTAGTAGTAGTAAATATAGATTAAGTGTGGTACTTAGGCTATATATTGCCAGTGTACGGCTAGGCCTGTCGGATAGCTGTGGTAGCAAGCAGGGTGGTGACAGCCTGTGCGCCTTGAATTCCACACGTAGTTGGTCTAGTTTAACAGTAGGGCTCGTTGTGCTAGCATTCCACCTAAGTCAGTGGTAAAGGCTAGTACGCCCCACAGTACACTAGTAAAGAACTTAAATCACTAGAAGTCTAATAGAACTAGGATCTACCCAGTAGATAGTGCCCGTTTCCTTCTTCATCTATCCAGATATCCTTACCCCCCTAGTTTTCTCAAAATCACTTCCTTCGCGTTCCTCGGGATTCGATACCCGGAATACTCTAAGGTGAAAACTACAACTGACAGCCGTGCGCTTGCGGTTTCTTCTGCGTGCCACCCGAGGTGTCAACAACCACGCTTACACTATGAATTATAATCTAACCTAGTGCACTAGATTAAAATACTCAAAAGCAACTCGTCACCAGAAGAACAATATAAACAAGTGTTAACACCAGATTTTCGCACGCACAAGGAGATGACATATGAGCCAGTATGCGAGAGATGGGTGTATAAGGCATTCGGCAAGTGTCCATGTGGTCGGCTAGTTTCCAAGGATTCAGCAACTGCTTATGCGATCGCCTACTCTGAGGAAAAGGGAGTTTCTTTTGAAACGATGAAAGCAAGAGCCGATCGGGCAACAAGATAGCAACAATTAAGGCAATGAAAATCCTGAAAGGAGTCGAAAGCCAAAATATTGTACTTTCCTTTAATTTTTCATAGTGGTGTCCTCTTAGGACTTATATTGCGTCCGGGGTATAAATATAAACCCTGGCTATTGTAAAAAGGGTTCACACCATATCAATACAAATCAGCCCCGTGCCATCTTCGAGTCCTTTGTCGTCGAGTTCTTCGAGAGAATCAACGATCCGTCGACCTCCGTAGTCCCGACAACCTGTTTATCATGTCTAGTATCATGCGGTGGGATTTAGATGTGATGCAAGTAGTCTTTGTTTTTCAAAGATCGTGCGGCGGATCTATGTCGACAATCAAGAAGTCTTTGCTTATGCTATGCTTATAGTAAATACCGTGCGGCAGGCGTTTATTTGATATGTTTAGCAAAAGCGGATAGTTTTATCGGCTCTATTAGATTTGGCAGATCTAATAGATTCATTAAGTTATTTTTGTTTGCATGATTTAATTAATTTTGTAACACTCTTTTGCCAATCTAGATTGATTTTGTTCAGCCTCCCTTTACAAGTTTACTTATACTCCAATAATCGTTATTTTCGTGACATCTCTTATAGATTGCATGATCTTATGGCTGAATTAACTCTAATCTAGATTGTTACATGTTGTGGGTTCATACATGTCAATCATGCTTGAGCTTTGATAAAACTAGGTATCGTGCACAGATGCAGGTTTTAGATTAGTTTGATCGTGTTTATGTGCATGTTCCTTCTTCATGGACCCCAATTCGGCTAGTTTGCCGAATTTGGTTTATATATCGATTGTAATTTATTCTTATTTTTTAACCACCATGCCTTTTTCTATACGTATATTCGCAATGAATGCTTTCATATGCTTTTCTTCTATATTAGCTGAATAATTCTATAAACCTGCTTGGCAGACAGCTTCTGTAGCTGTATGTCGTCGAAAGTGGCTTCAGGGCCGTAAATATGGAACTGTCTGGTCTCACCCAGCATGTTCCAGTTTTATTCTCACAGTTTTATCCCTTGTTGGTTTTCAGGTCAAACCGACTGGCACGTTTCCGGATTTTGAATCGCTCGGGCACCCGATTGAAGCCACGCTTTCTGGCTTGCTGCGTGTGAGGCACAGTGTGCCATATTTTGTACCAACACACTTTTTGGCATGCCCAGTGGGACCATTAGCCGATCCAAGCAGTCGGCTCTCAGAGTAATTTTTGAATGGATAATCCAAGTGATGGTAACGAAGGAAAGTTGGGACAAGGTTTCATGTCGGCTGATAAGTTAGAAGAAGTAAATGTTGGTAATGAAGCCAAAACAAGACCAGTATATGTCAGTACAAATTTGGATCCAGAGTATAGATTGAAATTGATAAACCTTTTGAAAGAGTTCAAGGATTGCTTTGCTTGGGATTACACAGAGATGCCCGGACTAGATCATTCTATTGTTGAACATCGATTACCGATCAAACCTGGGTATCGCCCTTACAAACAACCTCCTCGGAAGATTTTTAAAGAAGAGGTGCTGGCCGACGTGAAAAAAGAAGTTGAGAGATTATTGAAAGCAAATTTCGTTCGGCCGTGTAGATATGCAGAGTGGATTTCAAACATGGTTCCAGTATATAAGAAGAATGGAAAGATGAGGGTTTGCATTGATTTTAGAAACCTCAATAAAGCTACTCCGATGGATAGTTACCCGATGTCGGTTGCCGAATTACTTGTAGACGCAGCGGCTGGTTACAAAGTCATCAGTTTATGGATGGTAATGCTGGATACAATCAAATCTTTATGGCAGTAGAAGATATTTCAAAGACAACTTTTAGATGCCCTGGTCATATTGGTTTGTTTGAATGGGTTGTTATGACGTTCGGATTAAAGAATGTCGGCGCCACTTATCAAAGAGCTATGAATTATATCTTCCATGAGTTGATCGGCAAAATTGTAGAAATCTATATTGATGATGTGGTCGTGAAGTCTAGGAATCATGAAAAACATTGGGCTGATTTGAGGAAGACTTTGGAATGCACAAGGAGGCATGGTTTGAGGATGAATCCAAACAAATGTGCTTTTGGAGTTGCAGTAGGTGAGTTTTTGGGGTTTCTGATCCATAAAGGAGGGATTGAAGTCGGAAAGAAAAGCATGGAAGCAATAAACAAAGTTGTCCCCTCTAACCAACCTTACGGAGTTGCAATCGCTGCTTGGCAAAATTAATTTTGTAAGAAGATTTATATCTAACTTATCGGAAAGAGTTCTGTCTTTTTCTCGTTGCTGAAGCTTAAGAAAGAACAAAAGTTCATGTGGGGTGACGTACAACAGAAAGCTTTTGATGAAATTAAAGAATACATGAAGGCACCGCGAGTGTTAGTACCTCCACAGCTTGGTAAATCTTTCAAGTTGTACGTGGCGGCCGATAGCCTAACAGTAGGATCAGCCCTTATACAAGAATTTGAAGGAAAAGAAAGAGTAATAGCTTACCTTAGCCGAAAGCTGTTAGACCCAGAGACGAGATATTCAGCTATGAAGAAACTTTGTTTATGTGTGTATTACTCATGTACCAAGCTTCGACACTACTTATTAAATGTCGAATGTGTAATAGTTTCTGAATTTGACGTAATAAAGCATATGTTGTCAATGCCTATTCTAAGTGGAAGGATCGGCAAGTGGATTTTAGCGCTGTCAGAGTTTGATTTAAGGTACGAATCAGCAAAGGCGGTAAAGGGTCAAATTATTGCCGATTTTGTTACTCATCATCGTGATCATTTTGCTAATGTGGCAAATATCGCACCTTGGACTTTGTTTTTCGATGGCTCGTCTTGTAGCAAAGGTGGTGGTGCTGGTATTTTTTTGATTTCTCCATGAGGGTTGACTTTTAAATATGCTATCCCCATTGAGTTTTATGTTACTAACAATCAAGCAATATGAAGCCTTGCTCAGAGGACTTCGGCTTCTTGTGGAAATAAAGGCTGTTGCTGTCGAAATTTTTTGGGGATTCTGAGTTGGTCATTAACCAATTAACCGGTCAATATGAATGTAGAAGTGATGTATTGGAGAGTATTATGAAGAATGTCAAGAGCTTTTGAAATACTTTCAGATGGCAACTTTACATCATATCCCTAGGGGGGACAACGAAGAAGCAAATAAATTAGCTCAGGCTGCTTCTGGATAGTGGGAAGATCAAGAAGTTCTCGCTTTGATTGAAAGTTGTATGGTTGATGATTGGAGAAAAGAAATTGCCGATTACTTAAAAATCCATCACAAAGGGTTTCCCAAAAGCTCAGGTAAAAGGCTCTCAAGTTTACACTTCTTGATGATCAGTTGTACTATAAAGCTATAGATGGAGTGCTCCTCAAGTGTTTAAGTCAAGAGAAGCCAAAAAGCTGATGTATGAAGTGCATGAAGGGTTATGTGGCGCACATCAATCGGCTTACCGAATGAAATGGATAATAAGAAGGACTGGGTATTTTGGCCGACTATGCTCGAAGATTGTTTTGAATATTATAAGGATGCCAAGATTGTCAAAGATTTGGTAATATTCAAAGAGTTCCGGCGTCGGCTATGAATCCAATTATCAAGCCGTGGCCATTTAGGGGATAGGCCATAGATTGGATTGGTCAAATTCATCCTCCTTCTAGCAAAGACATAAGTTCGTACTATTGGCTACGATTACTTTACCAAATGGGTTGAGGCTATACCCTTAAGAAGGTTACATCAAGAAAACATGATCAATTTTGTTAAGGAGCATATAGTTCACAAATTCGGGATCCCTCAAACTATAACAACAGATCAAGGGACTCAGTTTACATCATCCGAGTTTTGTGATTTTGCTGAAGAAATAGGGATCAAGTTGTATAATTGTTCTCCTTACTATGCACAAGCCAATGGTCAAGCTGAAGCATCAAATAAAATTATGATTAAAATTATCGAGAAGAAGATTGATGAAAAGCCGAGAAAGTGGCATTTGGTTCTTAATGAAGCATTGTGGGCTTACCGAATGGCATGTCATGGGTCTACTCAAGCGTCTCCCTATGAGTTGGTTTATGGGCATTGTGCTGTGTTGCCATGGGAGTTACAGTCGAGTTCAAGACGAGTTACATTGCAGAATGATTTAAGGAAGGAAGATTATGAAAGTTTAATGATGAATGAACTAGAAGATTTGCACTTGGTTTGTCTTAAGGCATTGGAAAATATAGAGAAAAATAATTACGTGTTGCCAGATATTATAATAAGAAAGTTAAAGAGAAACACTTTGTAGAAGGGGATATGGTTTGGAAGGTTATATGCCAGTCGGGATGAAGGATAAAGCGTTCGGTAAATGGTCTCCAAATTGGGAAGGTCCTTTTCGGATAGTAAGACATGTGCCTGGCAATGCATATACTTTGAAGACTTTACTGGGAGAAGAATTTTCTAGAGCTATTAATGGGACATTTCTTAAGAAGTTTCATCCCAGTGTGGAAGCCGGTACATGAGCAGATTCAAGAATATTCATGTGCAAAGATAGCCGATGTAAAACATCACCTTTAGCGGAAAAATCCTCCAAAAGTTGGAAAATAGCCGACATGACATGTGTCGCCTTTAGAGCAAGAATATCAATATAACCGAATAAGGATAATATCATGCAGGGGTCCTGCTTTAGGCGATTTAGAGAAAAAAAAGCAGGAGTCACAGACCAATATTTCACAGATGCAAAGTGTTTCACAAAAGAAGGCAGTCTTGTTACAGGAACTCCTAAGTACAGTCTATTCATCAGATAATCTGTTCAAGACAGATTGAACATCTGTAGCCTGGGCAAGGACAGTTGCGTGATCATCGTAACTTTCCAGAAGTTCTTCGATGTCTTCGACGTCTTCTAGGAGTTCGCCGCCGAGGAAGCTGGTTGGCATGGTGGAGAAATCCTCACGCGCCTGGGTGGACATCGCCGCCAGCCCTAAGGCGACGCCGTGGTGTACGCCGTGAATGACAGCCTGATCGACACGGCTGTTTGCATCATCAAGGCGCGCCTCCATGTTTTCCACTTGGGCGTTCACCTTGTCAGCCACCCTAGTTGCTGCAATCTTCAGGCGGTCGACCTCCGCGGACAATGCTGGCAAGAGAAAAGATGCGTCAGGCAAACAAGATCAATTAAAAGAAGGGGAATCGGGCGACGATTTCACCGACCTGTGATGGCATTGCAGAGTTGCTTCCGCTGATCCTCCCATTCAAGTTGGTCGATGCCGTATTGCTTGGAAACTTCGCCTAGTTCCTCTCGAGCCTTGTCCCTCTCTTCTTTGAAGCGGCAGGCATCGCGGTTACTCCACCAGTCAGAGTAATAGGAGTCTGATGAAGGGTTCGAGGAATCGGAGGGGTTGAAGGAACCAGATGACGGAGTTCCTGGTTGAGGATGACTCTGGCTGCTGGAGATGAATCTTATCCTAATGAGTAAGAAGAAAATCAAAATCCAGGCGGAAGAAGGACCAGAGCGAAGAACTGCAAGGGGGCAAAGGAACCGATTTTCACCCGTGGCGCCGGCGTTGCGGTGGCCTGCTTCCCTCTGCTTCCCCTTCGGCAGGACGCTTGCCGCGAGCATCACCATTCGCCATTGCTATGGAGGTTTGGGTTTGCTTCTGGATTGAGTCGAGCGAAAGATGAAGAGGCGGAGGCAGGAATGCTTGACTGCAGGTGGCAATCGAGACTGACGAAAGGGATTTATTTATAAGCCAAAAGAGTCGTGGCGAGTTCCACGGAGAGGTGAGAATGTCAAGCAACGAAGTAGGGTTTTCCCCTCTCGAATGGGCCGTTACTGGACTGGGCCAAACTCGGTTAAGTCGAATGCCGTTCGGCTATATCCTTGGTTCTTTGAGTCAGGTTTCGTTCGGCTATCAGAAAAATAAGGACAATCGGCTACATCTTAACAGGAAAAGTTTAAAGGAAAAGGCCGATTGTTTTCTTAGA
This sequence comes from Coix lacryma-jobi var. lacryma-jobi, assembly GCA_009763385.1. NCBI lineage: Eukaryota > Viridiplantae > Streptophyta > Magnoliopsida > Poales > Poaceae > Coix > Coix lacryma-jobi. Next base: position 63,113,374 of record CM019825.1, read on the forward strand.
CAAATAGAGGTGTGGAAGCACAAGGATGCTTTTACGGAGACGGAGTACATTACACTTAGTTTATTACAAGCTCAATGTCTATTCATTCAGAAGCTGATTAATTGCATTTAGGGCCTCGGTCCTGATTCGGCTAACGTTGTCTAGTACTTTCTGATCTTCATCTTCGGAGCTTTGAATCTTGGATAGCTTGGCTTTAGTTTGCCGATCTTCTTTAAGGACCGAAGTCATCCTTAGTGAAGCTGCTTCTATGTTCTTCGGCAAATCAGCTATATGGGCCCTGTGAGACTGAATTTTAGCATTTAGTTCGGTTAGCTGAGCTTCTAACTTGCATTTTTCCTCCTCCATGGCCTTCAATTTGGGCTCCAGGGTTGCCAGGGAATTTCTTGCAGTTTGGATATGAGAATGCAAATCTTTAAGTTCCAGCTTCTTTGAGGACCTGTCATTCTGCAAGACAGCCCTGGATGATGTGTTCTTGATCGCCCTTCTCACCATGACGACGAAGTTGTCAAGGCAGGCTGCAGACTCTAGGGGAGTTAAAAGAGCAAGAGGGGATATCTTCATCAATAAGTTCAAGGATGTCTCTGATTTGATCTGCATCCTGAACCAAATTGGCGGTGTCCTTATTCAGCAGGACGGTCATCTCCCTCAGCCGAGCTTGATTTTCCGTTGACAGAATACGGTGAGAAGTATTTTCTTCACCCTTCTCAGTGATATAATCTTCAGTGGGGAAGGAATAACTCGTGGTCGGCTCGTTAGTTTTCTTACAAGAGAGGGGAAAGAAGCGTTAGCCGATTGAATAAATTTGTTGAAATAATAAAGTTTGAAATGAAACTTTACCTGCTGAGCTGATTGGTCTTGGCCTGTTTGAGGGCTTGGCTGAGTATTCAAAGGAGGTGAACTTGGAGCATGGTCAGGGGAAGGTTCTTCTGCCAGTTTGTTTAAAATTTCATCTATTTCAAATAATAGTGTGAGTATGGAAAGAGGTGTGGCAGCAGAAAGGAGTTTAGCCGAATGTATTACCTATGGTCTCATCGGCTTCTTGACTTTTTGAACCTTCAGGATTTGTTGGATCTTCAGTTGATGGGGTACCACCTAATTTGAGAGTTTTAACCTGTGGCTGCAATAGAAGTGATGGAATATGGAAGTGGTCAGGTTTTGCCGAATTAAGTTATTAACTTGACACAGGATGAAGGATTCATACCTTGAGGGATAATTGAGCCCTTTTGGTCCTTGATTTCCTGGGTAAAGGGAAACTCTCAAGTGCTTTTCTTTTACCCTCTCCTCTTGAAGGTGCAGTTGCAGGAATTTTCATAAAAGTTTTCAAGTTTGGAGCATTGAAACCCAAGGCGGGATTTGGTCCAGCCAAATAATATTCGATTGCCTTGGCAGGGTGTGTTGGCTCCAAATCCTGTGTATAACCGAATTTTAAGGAGAGGATCGAATTCAAGAGTAGAATGTGATAAGTATAATGAAATTACCTCACTGTCAGAAGCAAAATTAGGTTGCAAGTTTTGACATAAAGGGTGAACTGATACTTTGAAGATATGAGCGTGCCATTCTTCCCACCAAGAAGTGAAGAAAGGATGAGCAGTGTCTACTATCCCAAATGGAGATGGTTCATATGTTGGCAGCTCCCATCCTAATTCAAAGACTTTTTCGGTCATTATCCCTTCTGTGATTACTTCCCTGGGCTTTTATTATGTTGAGAAGAAAAGGTTTTGGGGGTAATTGACCACATCCTAATTCTCTGGCCACCATGTTTGGATAATAAAATTCATAGGTGGACTGCACTAATCTTCCATGATGAAATTCGGCTGGCAGAGTGCAAGGTTTGATGAAAGAGTTGAAGATATCAATGGATACTTTATCTAAATAGCCGAATTCATAACTAAACTTCACTGCAAGGAAAAGTCAGATTTTCATTCTCTCTGTAAGGAAACCAAAGTACATTGTTGAAACCTTTGAAGAATAGCTTAAAGAGATGACCAATGTCTATGTCGATACTGATAGATGATGCTGCTTCTTCTCATAAGTTTGATAGGCTTTAACCTTTGCTGCCTTGCCTTCAGCATAGTTAATTGAAGGAAACTCAAGTTAAGAAGGTTCACAGAAACTATCTGATGCATATATAGTTGGAGCCACATCTGAACCAACCACCAGGGACCATTCACACAGGAGATTTCTCCACCTAGGTGCATCTGGAGAGTAATTTGGTGCATCATATGATAAACAGACCCCAAAAGGTATTTGCCTAGAGGAATTTGAGTACCTGCAGATAAGTCTTCAGCCGTCACTATATAGTTCAGGGTGGGTTCATTGGATTTTCCACAAAAGATGAATCTGCATAGCCACATATTCATGAAGGCTTTTAGTTCTTTGTGCAGAGGTAGTGCTAGACGACTCCATGTTAGTCTCGATGTATTTGGCCCATCCACATCGAGAACTGACGGCTCTTTGATTACTTTTGTTCTTGTACTTGTAAGGATATACTGGTAGTGCCACATTCAGGCCAGTCATCATAAAAACATCAGCTAAAGTGATAGTCATCATACCGTGGCCGAAGATGAAAGCATTGGTGGCGTCAGACCAAAAGTGGGAAGCTGCTATCAGGAGGGAGTCGTTTCTGGGCGTTTCTGATAGAGATAATTCCAGACAATGGCCAATGTCTTGACTCTCCCAGTGACTGCTACTTTTTTCCAATATCTGCGGATACATGGGTGTATGCCGAGTCTCTGAGTGATGAGTGATTGTCAACTGGTATAATGCGCATGTTCTTTGGCTTGTGTTGTGCAGGTGTCGAGCACGGATACAGTGATCGAAGGCAAGGTGAAGGCCAAGTAGAGATGTGTCGTGCCGATGGACCGAGAGCGGTGAAGGGCGGACGTGAGGCTTGGACTGAGGGACCTGAAGGACCGAAAATGCTAAGGCAAGGCGACCAGAGGGGGGGTGAATGGGAGCCTAAAATATCTTCACAGAAATTCCGGCCTCTGTCCCAACAAAATCAACCCCAAGAGCAAAGCCGACACACGTGATGTCCACGACCCAAGAGAATGGGTGGATGTTCCCTAGGAACACAGCGGGACACCACAAAAGCTCCCTCACCCAAATCCACGCGAGTCAACTAGTGACACGATGGAGTTTGGGTAACCTCAACCTCCCCCGAGCAACACGAGGGGGATTCAGGCTTTTTCGCAATGCGGGAAGCCCGGTTTCTGTAGAGCACAGAGTCGGGAATCCAACGCAAAAAGCGGATCTCAAATCAAAGCTCGAACGCAAAAGATACGGACGAAAACGTGCGCTGTCTGCACTGACCGGACTCTCAGGTGCGTCCGGTCAGGATCGATCGGACGCGTCCAGTCAACAGAAACCCGATTCGGGAGCTCTCTGGAACTGACCGGACTCTGGGAGGAGGAGTGTCCGGTCAGCACAGGACTCAGCGTCCGGTCAAGGCTGCACGGTGAATAGTAGAAGCAGCGCTTCCGGTCAAGTAATTCCCGAGCGTCCGGTCACGCAAAATACTCTCTAGAGCTGACCGGACTCAGCACGGGGTGCGTCCGGTGGCGTCCAGGCCAGCGTCCGGTCACCATGCGCGAACTGGACTGCGCGTGCGTTCAACGACCGGACTCTGAGTCAGTGCGTCCGGTCGCTATGAGGCAGCGTCCGGTCACCCCGATCAGCACTCTGTTCCTCCACCGAATCGACCCGATCTCCCTCAAATCAAAAGCACTAGGGCTCAAATTTCGTGTGAGGGATCACAAGGATGTTAGTGAGCTACTCCTAAGAGATCATGGCTCGAACCTAACTCCAAATCGATGAATCAAAGAAAACGGTGAAGAACGGGCAAGAACTCGATCCCAAACTAATCCGCCTGATCTGTGAGTTCGTGAGGTATTAGAGAAATTCCTTCGGTAGAAAGAAGACTCTCACGAAGCTACACAAGATGGTTCAAACGGATTTGTGGATCTTCCCTCAAAACAAGAATTCTCGTGAAGATCGAAAGAGGGGAAAACGTGCAAACGCGAAGAACAAAATCGCAAGACAAATTAAAGCACGAATTTGATCCTTGGATTCAGAGGAATGGATGATTCATTAATCACTCGGTGTCGGGCTACAAGCCAATCCTAGCAACACAAAGCTTGGATGGCAAAAAGCTCAAGAACAAGAGCCAACTTTCCCTAACCCTAGCCTTCTCTCACAAGCACAAAATGAGAGAGACACCACCAAGGATTCCCCAAGGATACGGCTGCCCTAGCAGCCCCCCTCATATATATAGGCGCACGTCTGAAGACCAAAACGCCCTTACATTAAGCACTCATCCCAAATACCCCCAGGGGTAAAACCGTCCAGTCCGGTCAAACTTCATCCGATGGCCACGTCCGCACATCCGGTAGCTTCGCCTCGACGCGACCTCCCTGATGCCGCCACGTGCCGTCACCGTCGACCGCCGCGCCTTCCTCAGGTTTTGAGACCCAAACCTGGAAACCATCGATGGTAGCTTTTTGAGGCTCAGCTACCGAACCCGCACCGTAGACGGGATGTGGTTTGCACACCCCGACCACTGGCACCGATGCCGATGCATGTCCAGCCTCCACGTCGGGCACAATGCCTTCGCCATCCTCCTTGACTTGGCCGACGGCACTTGCACCGCACGCAAGCCCGTGTCCGACCTCCGCCAAGTGGCACGACGCCATGTCTTCCTCCTGACTCGGCCGATGCACCGCACATCCCCATGTGCTCTCGCTCGCCGATGCCACGTGCCAGCTACCACAGCTGGTCCTCTGGCCCTCTGGTCCGTCAGTCCAAGCCTCACGTCCGCCCTTCACCGCTCTGGGCACATCGCCATGGCACGTCCGTCGCACGACACGCCCATCCTTCACCGCTCCCGATCTGTCGGCACGACACGTCTCTACTTGACCTTCACCTCGCCATAGACCACTGTATCCGAGCTCCACACCTGCACATCAACACAGCCAAGAGACACATGTCGCACACGCACACCAACACAGAAAAACCACAACTCACGCCACCGGTTAGTCATAAACAATAAGCGCATAGCGATATGTAGACTCAACCGGGTAAAAGCCTCAAACCTTCCTCATCAAAGTCAATCATTCATCATATATGTTCTCAGGACCGGTGGCCTGAGGATCAGGTGTGGTGGCTGATAGCCTGGGACAGCGATGAGCGAAGACTTGCGGTCACGGTGTTGCTCGGGTCGAGAACCTGGGGACATGTGTCGGTGGACGGGGTGCACGGTCGGTGCATCTGAAGGACCGAGAAAGCACTAGCAAGGCGACCAGAGGGGGGTGAATGGGAGCTCAAAAAATTCTCTCGAAACTTTGGCCAAATGTCCCAAAATCAACCCCGAGAAACTGCGATCGAAACCGTGATGCCCACGACCCTTGGAAGAGGGTGGATGATCCCTAGAATCACAGCGAGGCACCACAAAAACATAGCAAACCAAATGCCAAAAGCTCCGGCTCGACCACAAACCCAAAAACCAAGTCCTGAACGTAGATAGACGGCTACGTCGAGAAACTCCTAAATACCTATGCTAACAAGTAGCAAAGATACCTAGAGAGGTTCCTTGGTCAACTCTAGGGCCAAACGAGAAGTCCGGAAACCAAGCGAACAAGTCGGGAGAGCAAACGCACTAAACCGGAGCAAACACCGAATCCCGGACTGTCCGCGTAGTGCCGACTGTCCGCGGGCGAGTGGCGGACTGTCCGCCGGCAAAACTCGCCAAACAGCAAGGTCGCTGCAAAGTCCCTGGACGTTCCCGGACTATTCGCGGCTTTGAACTGCGGACTGTCCGCCGTTCAAACAAAAGTCAAATCAGCCGAAGAACAGTGCCACTGGTCTGGCTCGTCCCCGACTTGCGGACTATCCGTGCCCTGAGTGGCGGACTGTCCGCGATCACTCAGGGAGGGCGATTTTGATCGCCCTTCTCCCAAATCTTCTCCAAATCGATTCAAATCAAAATCCCACGTTCCCAAACTTGGAGAGGATGATCACGGTGTAGTTAGCAGACTATCCCCAAGAAATCATCCGCTCAAATCGAGTCAATCACCGGGAAATCAAAAGGGGAGGAGGATGAACCGAAAGCGCGCACGAAAACGAAATCAAACCGATCTACTTGCTCATAGGGAGATAGATGAATTCCTTCGGTGGAAATGATCTCCTTTCAAATACGAACAAGTTGATTCAAATGGATTTCGCAAAGACGCACGGGAGAGAGAAATCGAGTGACGGGAAAATCGCGGAGAAACGAAGAACGCGAAGAACACGAATCAAAACGCGAATCAACACATCGATCTACAACCGTGTGGCTACCACACGCTACAACAGTGAGGTTACGGCCTCACTTCCTCAAAATCTCCAGTACACAGAGGTATGGTTCTCTGCGGATCTCAGCTAGCTACAGCAGGGGATTGGCAGAGCAGGAAACCCTAAGTGCAAAGAGCAAATGAACTGAGATAGAAGGGAGAGGGTGTCTCCCTCTACTTATCCTAATTTCTAATTCCTACTCTACCCCCTCTCTAATTACAGAGCGAACCAGCTAAACCCTAAGGTTATTCTGGACCAACTCGGTGGTAGGTGTATCCGACGGCCACGCCCGCACAACTCGTAGCGTTGCCTCGATGCAACCTCCCGATTGCCGCCACGTGCCGCCCTCGCTCTGCACCCCTAGTTTTGTGGCCCAAACCGGGAAACCAGCCCACCAACATCTGAGTTTTGAGGCCAAACTCAGCAAACCCTCAGCGCCTAGGTTTTGAGGCCCAAACCTGGAAATCGCCCTCAGCCCGAGTTTTATGGCCAAACTCAGAAACCCTCAGCACCCAGGTTTTGAGGCTCAAACCTGGAAATCGTCCACCCGATGGTTTTTCCCTGGCTCTACCACCAAACCGACGTCGTAGATGGATGCACCTCCCGTGCACCCGTCCACCGACACGTGTCCCCAAGTCCACGACTCAGGCAACACATGACCGCAAATCTTCGCTCGTCGCTGTCCCAGGCTGCCAGCCACCACAGCTGATCCTCGGGCCTCTGGTCCCTCGGTCCAATCCTCACGTCCGCCCTTCGCCACTCTCGGTCCATCGGCACGGCACGTCTCTACTTGACCTTCACCTCGCCTTTGATCACTGTATCCGTGCTCGACACCTGCACAACACAAGCCAAAGAACATGCGCATCATCCCAGTTGACAATCACTCATCACTCAGAGACCCGGCATACACCCATGTATCCGCAATCTCCCCCTTGATGAGTGCATTGTCAACTACCAACACAAATCATAATAGAAAAAGAAGAAGGAAGAAGGAGAAGAGAGAACTCGACCAAATGACCCAAAAGCATAGCAAAGCCGAAGAAGGTCAAGTGGAAAGAGCGAAAGAACTTGGTCCCCAAAGACATGGGCAACGGCTCGACGCAACCAAGCAAAGCAAAGCTAGCCCTCAAGAAGAGGTACAACAGGCTCAACACCGCTAGCAAAAACCAATCAAAAATATCGAAGCAAAATGCTAGTCCCTCAAGATAGAGGCACAGAGGCTCAACACAACTAGCAAAGAAAGCTCGATACCGACTGTTACCAAAAGAGTTCGACACACCATTGAAATCTGAAAAGCAAATGCTAGTCCCTCAAGAAGAGGCTAAGGCTCAACGCAACTAGCAAACCGCTCCAAACCAATTTCAAAATGTCAAAGACTCAATCGGAAACAAACTCCAACTCCCCTTGATAGTGCAAACACCCAGGAAGACTCCCCCTTAGCTGAAACGGAGGGTAATGATTTGCAATTTCTCCCCCCTTAGTTGAAAATGCACTTATCAATAAGGCTCCCCCTCAGAAAATGCACCAACAAAAAGTGCAACACGCAGATTCTCTCCCTTTCAAAATGCAAATGAGGCAAAATGCAAGTTAGGAGCTTCAGGAGTATACTCAAAAGAGTGCAGGATGCTCTATAGAGTTCAAATCCGATGACTCAGAAAATGCACAGAATGCTAGCAAAGGCTCAAACTGATCACTAAGAATGAAATATGAACATGTGAGCATTTTTAAGCCAAAAAAGGTATTCACCATCAAAATAGCACAAGACATGTATGGACAGGAAATCAAATGTGCTAAGCATGTATACCAAGTGAACTACCCCTAGCACAGTTCAATCATCATGCTGATACCAATTTAGGCATTTACTTGTGATTTCAAATTTTAATCGGAGTTGCAGCGGTGAAATTACACAAGTTCAGAAAACAACATGTGACTGCGAGAGGTTGAATGCTTGTTATTGCCTAACTTTCCAACTGTGCGAAGCCTATGCATAAGCAATCAGAAGCTTAAAGCAACAGTTTTGGTCATACACTACACAGCTCAAGTTTAACTCAAAGTGCAATGAGAAACAGTCTCGAAACTGTGAGGTGCTAACAAGCAAACCCATCTCGATCTTTCCAATTCACTTAACTTGGTTCAGATTTTAAACAGAATATGACATACCAAGCAAGTGAATGACTCAACACTAGAGACATAGCAACCTAGCATATATGAAAAGCATATGTGACTTCGACACATCCTACACATGCTAGTTGCATATCTCAATGGTGAACATTTTCAAGTTTTAAGTTCATTGTCAAATTCACCATTCAAAAATAGCTCAGCTCATAGTATGCACTAGTGATCAGAAAGAGCATAAGCTACAACATCAACATAAAGCATCGGAGCAAAAACTACACAGAGCATAGTTACATTCTTCAGTTTATACACATGAAGCTCAGAATGTAAAAGCGTATGCTAAAATGCAAAAGATGCACGAAGAAATCAAAAAGAAGCAAAAACAACTGAAATAAAAAGTCAGTGTATCATACAAAATCCAAAGTGTTTCCCCCATCTAAAAGGGGAAACACACACCAAGCTCACCTCTCAACCGATTAAAGGTTGATTGGTCCAAAGGCTTGGTAAAAATATCAGCAAGCTGATGATGAGTATCGACATGGCGAAGGTCGATATCACCCTTCTCATAGTGGTCTCGCAGAAAATGAAAGCGCACATCAATGTGTTTGGTCTTCGAGTGAAGCACGAGGTTCTTAGCAACGCTAATAGCACTCGTGCTGTCACAAAGCAATGGAACACGAGAAACTCAGACCAAAATCACGCAAAGTGGCCATCATCCAGAGTAACTGGGAACAGCAGCTAGCCACAGCAACATACTCAGCCTCGTGGTAGACTGGGCGACGCTAGACTGCTTGCGAGAAGACCACGAAACAAGAGAAGAACCAAATAAACTGGCGTCCCAGAATTGGACTGCGATCAATACGGCAACCAGCAAAATCGGCATCGAATAACCGCAAAGGGAACGGTGGAGGAAGCAGAATACCAATCCGAATTCTGGAGAGAAGGATAAGTACCTCATAATGCGCTTGACGCTGCCACGGTGAGAGAGTGCGCGGCGAAGCCTGAAAGCGCGCGTAGTCAACACCGCGAACTGATGTCCGGCGTGTCGCCGTCAGGTACAGCAGCGACCCCGATCATACTCGGTACTCCTTCTGGTCCACTGCTTCTCCTCCTTGTCCGCATCCAGGGCCGTCGTGGTCGCCATGGGTTTGGAAGGCTTGGCCTCACCCATGTCGAACTTCTTCAGGATATCTCTGGTGATACTTGCCCTGGTGCACAAACGTTCCTTCCCGGGTTGCTTGATTTGCAACCCGAGAAAAACGTCAACTCGCCCATCATGCTCATCTCGAACTCCCTGCTCATATGTCTGCAAACTTGGCAACCAAAGCGTGAGAACCACCAAAATGATATCATCCACGTAATTTGGACCAAGAGAGTATCAGTGCCTTGCTTGAGGAGAAAGAGCGTTTTATCTACACATCCCATTTTAAAACCCTTAGCAAGCAAAAAGGTTTTCAACCTATCATACCAGGCTCTAGGGCTTGTTTCAAACATACAAAGCTTTGTGGAGTTTAAAGACATGGTTTGGAAACTTGGGATTTTTGAAACGGGGGGTTGTCTAACATACCTCCTCTTCTATGTAGCCGTTTAAGAAGGCACTCTTGACATCCATTTGAAAAGTTTGAAACCTTTGGATGCAGTAAGCCAAGAGTATCCTAATGCCTCCAAACGTGCTACAGGAGCAAATGTCTCCTCATAGTCTATCCCCTCCTTCTGACTATATCCCTGGGCTACGAGTCTGGCCTTGTTTCTCACAACATGGCCATCTTCTCCCTGTTTGTTTTGAAAACCCATTTTGTCCCAATTGATGACACTCTGAGGTGGAGACACTAGAACCCAAACCCGATTTCTCTCAAAGTTCTCAAGCTCCTCATGCATGGCATTGACCCAATCGGATCCGTCAAAGCGTGTCCAACATCCCGGGGTTCAAAATCAGCAACAAATGCAGAATGAGCAAAGTGAGAGATTTGCCTTGACGGGGTGACGCGTTCGTCGATGCGCCGATCATCTGCTGAGGCGGTGTGCTGGCGCTGAGTGTGTCGTGGCGCCTCCCTTGCCGAAGTGGCCTCCCCTCAATAGCAGCTGGTGCCTCCTCGGGACAAAGGGTACCACTCGAGGTGGCGGATCCCACGGCCCCCAGGAAGAAGAGTGTCGGGCCGTGAGTCGTAGTATAAGCCGCTCTTTGCGGCACAGCAGGTGGAGGAGGTGCTGGGTCATCTATCCCTTCAGCACCTTCTTCTTCATCATCGAAAAGAGGTTCGCCAACCTCATGATCACCTGCACGCTCAAAAATGAGAAGAAGGACAAACCATGGTCTCGTCGAAGGTGACATCTGATGTCTCCATGACTCGGTTAGTGTCAAGGTTAGTACACGATAAGCTTGAGTGCGAGTGCCATAACCCAAAAACACACCGTCAGAAGAACGAGACTCAAACTTGTCCAAGTTGCCCTTTTTGAGTATAAAACAATGGCAACCAAAAACTCGAAAATAACTCACCTTGGGTAGTTTTCCAAAACGCAACTCATAAGAGGTCTTTTTCAAGAAAGCTCAAAGAAAAATGCGATTGGAAATAGCATGCAGTGTTCATAGCTTTGGCCTAATATCGCCTAGGAGTCCTATGCTCATCGAGCATCGTCCTGGCCATCTCTACAAGGGTCCGATTCTTCCTTTCTACAACACCATTCTGAGGCGGTGTGTAGGGGGAAGAAAACTGATGCTCTAACCCAAAAGAGTCACAACACTCTCTCAAAATCCGAATTCTTGAATTCGGAACCATTATCACTCAAATTGCTCGCATAGAGTTCAAAGGGAACTCATTCTGAAGACGCAAAATCAGATTGCGAGCAAAGGAGAAAGTCTCGGTTTTCTCTAGCTAAAAAGGAACCCACGAAATATCTCGAAAAGTCGTCGACAACAACAAGCACATACCACTTCCCCCCCAATGCTCACCCGAGCCGACCAACAAGGTCCATGTGCAAAAGCTCTCCAGGGCGCTTAGTCATGACCTGAGTCACTGGATGGTGGGGAGCGGCTACCATCTTCCCATGTCTACAAGAATGGCAAACAAGATCCTTCTCCATGGATAACTTGGGCAATCCTCGGATTAAGCCAAGTGAACTAAGTCTTGCAAGCAAGTCGAAGCTCAGATGACCTAGTCTCCTATGCACTTCCAAGATCAAGGAGGAAGGTCCAGCCAAAAGACAATGAGAAATTCCGAACGACTCCGAGAAATCCGCACGAAAGACTTTTCCAAAGGGCGAAATCACACATACAAGATTGCCCTGAGGATCCAAAATGCGACTGAGATTCGGTTTAAAACGAATCTCATAGTCATCATCAAAGAGTTGCGAAACAGAAAGAAGGTTAAAATGCAAGTTAGAAACAAGAGCAACATCGCGCAACACAAAGTGCTCATTAACTCGCACAGACCCACGAGACAGCACCTTACCTTTGCTGTTGTCGCCGAAGGTTGTATACTCCTTTCCGGCGACAGGACTAAGACTGGAGAACCACTTGGCGTTTCCGGTCATGTGCCTCGAACACCCGGAATCCACAACCAAACGTTCTCCAATCGTTTTACCTACATCAATAAAAAGACATAGGGTGAGCATACGGTCCAACACTGGGTTAGTGAAGTAAGGGGAATACCAGTGTTGGGGCCGGCTGCTCAAAAGAACGGTCAGCAAAAAAACCATTCCTAGCACGCCTACGGGAGGAGCGATCACCACGTTGAGAAAACCGTGGTCCGCTAAGGGAGGAGCATCCATCGCGATACTCAAAACGCGGTGGGGGAAAACGCTCAACTGCAAAGCCACCGCCACGGGGTCCATAGCCTACAAATGCAGGCTCCCGCCGGGCACGCTCTCTACGAGGCCTACGCCTAGGAACTTGAGGCTCAACACCTCTAGGCCTAGCGTCTCTCCTCGGAGCTCTCTGCTGCCTAGGCCTGGGAACTTGAGGTTCTGGACCTCTGGGCCTAGCAAGCACGTCTCGGTGCTCTCCTCTGAACATTCGGCGCATGTACATCATGGAAAGGATGGTACATGTTCGGGTTGTTCATCTCCCTAGCACGGCGCGCCTCTCTCTTATGCCTAAAACAGAACTCGCTCAAGTGTCCATCTCTCCCACAGTGCTCACAGTGGTACCTCACCGCTCTCAAAGGGGGTTGTTGGTACTCACGGTGTGGGTGTGGATCACCTTGCCTTCTGTGGCATAACACTCCTCCTGGATAGGTGGCATAGCATCAAGCTTGTTTTTTTCAGGTGGTTGGGTTTGGGATGCCACACTTGGTTTCTTGGGTGGAGCTCTCGGGGGTTCCTCAAACACCCATCTTGGTGTTAGGCTTGAGAGGCTCTTTCGGTGGAAGCTTGGCTAAGTTTGGGAGTAGTGGTGGAGTTGGGCTTCTCACTCGGATTCAGACCACTCGACTCTCCAATCTTCCCAAAAGCAGAAAGATCAACGCCCTGAGCAAAGCCTACACCGGGACCTCCAGCAGCTCGCTTGAATTGGGAGATCATCATCCCGAGCTGTGGCTCACCACAAGACACCCATGACAAGATGGTCCGAATGTATGTGTTTTCCTCCTCGGTTTGCATCTTCTCATGCTTCACATTGGCAATCTCCATCTCCAAACCCTCACACAAAGCGCACCTAGTCACACAAGTGCTACCCGAGCTGGCCTCCTCAAGAGACACAATCTTGGCATTCTTCTCTGTTAACTCAGATTGCAAGACAGGACAAGTCTTGCACGCACCCAGCAGCATGGGCCTAGCCCGGACCTCATCCACCTCTCCTACCAACGCAACATACTTACTTCTCAAAGTGAGAAGATCAGTCATGTGCGTGGTGCACGTCTCACACTCCTCCTCATCTGTGACAACTACGGTGGACTTGACAGAATCAAGTTCCTTCAGCGTATCCTCCCACTTCTGGCTAAACTCCTTGCGCTCTCTAGCGGCACGCCTAAGCATCTTATCCTGACTAAGCAAGGCGGCAGTAAGCTTCTCTACTCAGCTGAAAGCTCATCGTGGGTGAGAGATACCGGGGAGGTGTCGTCGTCGTCGTCGTCGTTCCGAGGGGAGTTCTCCAGCTCGCCATCGAGGGCCATGGTGCAGAGGCCGTCGTCATCGGCGAAGAAGCAGAGACCGTTCAGCTTGTCCTCGATCCTCTTCTTCTTCTCGGACTCGTCGTCGCTTGAGCAAGCGGAGTCGTCATCCGAGCTGTCGACGTCACTGAGCGTGGCGAAGAACGCACGCTGCACAGCCTGGGCCTTCTCCCAGTACTTCTTCTTGATGTACTCCTTGTCGAAACCGCCCCTCCGCTTGTGCCTCGCGGAGACGTACTTCTCCTTGCGCTTGCCGGAGTCGTACTTGTGCCTATGATCGCCCTTCCCAGATGAGTTCTTCTTCTTGGGACAATTGGCGATGAAGTGATCGGGGTCGCCGCACTCATAGCATCCTGAGCATCCTCCTCCGCGGCGACGGTTCATGCGGTTGTTGTGAAACCACGTGAACCGGTTGGCGAGCATTGCCAACTCGTCATCCCCCAAAGACTCGAGCTGGTCCTCTGTGACAGAAAAGAGAGACAGAAGAGCAAAACCTCCAGAGGGTTAGAGAGCCAGAAACAAAGCCATAGTCGGTCCAGAAGGATTCTCATAAAGCCCTCGCCATGGCGTCAATCTCACTGGACTTGAGCTTACTAAAGAGCTCGTCGCACGTGAGGGTCTCATAGTTAGGTGATTCGATGATCGCCTGAACTTTGGAGTCCCACACCGATCGATCAAGAGTATAATGCAAAAGCTTCAAAGCTCTTCATGATCGTCGAAAGGCACTGCTCCTTGTTAGCCCTCATCCTGTTGACACTCACCTGAAAGGGAGCCGAATAAACTTTCTATGCTCTCTCGCCAGGCATATGTCGAAAGTTCTCATACTCTCGCTTGAACGACTCGTAGAGTCGGGTTTTGACTTGAGGTTCCCTCATGGAAGCGCATGAGGGTAGCCAAATCTCCCGAGCCGTAGCGAGGTGAGAACACGATCAAACTCACTCATGCTCAAACATGAGAAAGAGCATTACGTGCTCGGCTATTGGCATCGTGCTCATCGATCTGAAGCTGAGAGACACGTGCAGCCAAGACCACTAATCGGCAGAGTTGCAAATATCCCAGATGGAAGCACCCAAACTCTGCAAATAGGCCGACATGCGTATCTTCTAATACGCATAGTTTTCGCCCATCGAAAAACGGTGGTTTGCCCACGCCGCGATCCATGTCGCCTTCTGTGGATCTGGAACCGGCTAGGTGGAAGATCCTTAACCCCTCTGATACCAATTGAAGGACTGAGAGGCACTAGCAAGGCGACCAGAGGGGGGGTGAATGGGAGCTCAAAAAAATTTTTTCTCGAAACTTTGGCCAAATGTCCCAAAATCAAACCCCGAGAAACTGCGACCGAGAAACCGTGATGCCCACTACCCTTGGAAGAGGGTGGATGATCCCTAGGATCACAGCGAGGCACACACAAAAAGATAGCAACCAAATGCCAAAAAGCTCCGGCTCGACCACAACCCCAAAACAAGTCCCGAACGTAGATAGACGGCTACGTCGCGAAACTCCTAATACCTATGCTAACAAGTAGCAAAGATACCTAGAGAGGTTCCTTGGTCAACTCTAGGGCCAAACGAGAAGTCCGGAAACCAAGCGAACAAGCCGGGAGAGCAAACGCACTAAACCGGAGCAAACAGCCGAATCCCGGACTGTCCGCGGTAGTGCCGGACTGTCCGCGGGCGAGTGGCGGACTGTCCGCCAGCAAAACTCGCCAAACAGCAAGGTCGCTGCAAAGTCCCTGGACTTTCCCGGACTGTCCGCGGCTTTGAACTGCGGATTGTTCGCCGTTCAAACAAAAGCCAAATCAGCCGAAGAACAGTGCCACTGGTCTGGCTCGTCCCCGACTCGCGGACTGTCCCGCCCCTGAGTGGCGGACTGTCCGCGATCACTCAGGGAGGGCGATTTTGATCGCCCTTCTCCAAATCTTCTCCAAATCGATTCAAATCAAAATCCCACGTTCCCAAACTTGGAGAGGAATCACAGAGTAGTTAGGAGACTATCCTCCAGAATCATCCGCTCAAATCAAGTGAATCACACCGGGAAATCAAAGGGGAGGAGGATGAACCGAAAAGCGCCACGAAAACAAAAACAACCCGATCTACTTGCTCGTAGGGAGATAGATGAATTCCTTTGGTGAATGATCTCCTTTCAAATACGAACAAGTTGATTCAAACGGATTTCGCAAAGACGCACGGGAGAGAGAGATCGAGTGACGGGAAAATCGCGGAGAAACGAAGAACGCGAAGAACACGAATCAAAACGCGAATCAACACATCGATCTGCAACCGTGTGGCTACCACACGCTACAACAGTGAGGTTATGGCCTCACTTCATCAAAATCTCCAGTACACAGAGGTATGGTTCTCTGCGGATCTCAGCTAGCTACAGCAGGGGATTGGGAGAGCAGGAAACCCTATGTGCAAAGAGCAAATGAACTGAGATAGGAAGGGAGGAGGGTGTCTCCCTCTACTTATCCTAATTTCTAATTCCTACTCTACCCCTCTATAATTACAGAGCGAACCAGCAAAACCCTAAGGTTATTCTGGACAACCTCGGTGGTTGGTGTATCCGACGGCCACGCCCGCACAACTCGTAGCGTTGCCTCGACGCAACCTCCCGATTGCCCGCCACGTGCTGCCCTCGCTCTGCACCCCCGGTTTTGTGGCCCAAACCGGGAAACCAGCCTTTCTAGCCAACCCCCGGTTTTGAGGCCCAAACCAGGAAACCAGCCCACCAGCATCTGATTTTGAGGCCAAACTCGGCAAACCCTCAGCGTCCAGGTTTTTGAGGCCCAAACCTGGAAACCGTCCTCAGCCCGAGTTTTGTGGCCAAACTCGGAAACCCTCAGCACCAGGTTTTGAGGCCCAAACCTGGAACCGTCCACCCGATGGTTTTTCCCTGGCTCTACCACCAAACCAACGTCGTAGATGGGATGCACATCCCGTGCACCCCGTCCACCGACACGTGTCCCCAAGTCCACTACTCAGGCAACACATGACCGCAAGTCTTCGCTCGTCGCTGTCCCAGGCTGCCATCCACCACAGCTGATCCTCGGGCCTCTGGTCCCTCGATCCATGCCTCACGTCCGCCTTTCGCCACTCTCGGTCCATCGGCACGGCACGTCTCTACTTGACCTTCACCTCGCCTTTGATCACTGTATCCGTGCTCGACACCTGCACAACACAAGCCAAAGAACATGCGCATCATCCCAGTTGACAATCACTCATCACTCAGAGACCCGGCATACACCCATGTATCCGCAGCATCCCCTCTACTGCTCGGTTTGGTGGTTGAGCCACAGAAAAACTACCGAGTGGATGGTTTCTAGGTTTGGGCCTCAAAACCTGGGCGCTGATGGTTTTCGAGTTTGGGCCATAAAACTTGGGCTGAGGATGGTTTCCAAGTTTGCGCCTCAAAACCTGGGCGCTGCGGGTTTCTGAGTTTGGGCCACAAAGCTCAGGCGATGGACTGCGGGTTTCCCGGTTTGGGCCTCAAACCCGGGGGTTCGTCGTGAAGACTAGTTTCCTGGTTTGGGCCTCAAAACTGGGGGCGAAGTCCGGGAAAAGGACAAGAAGAGCGGTGGCAGCAATCGGTGAGGTTGCGTCGAGGCAATGCTACCAGTTGTGCGGGCGTGGCCGTCGGATCACCACCTACCACGAGTTGGTCCAGAATAACCCTAGCGTTTAGCTGGTTCGCTCTGTAATTAGTTAGGGGTAGAGTGGGAATTAGAATTAGGATAAGTAGAGGGAGACCCCCACCTCCCATCTGTTGATGATAGTTATAGCATAAAAATACATATCAAAATATCGTCAACAGGCTCAAAAATAGAGAAGAATGACATGACATAGACAGGTTTTATCAATAAAAGGTTCACACTTGTACTCTTAGTATTGATTTGCAGGTATAACAAAATAAGAAAGGAAATGGACACCTGGACCCACCCAAGGTGGGGTCGGCCGACCCAACCAAGGGAGCTCCTCGGGCTTGGTGATGTGGCACTATCCAAGTGAAGCTTCACCGAGCTACTTTCCACCATCAGATTAGAATGTGTTTGCATTCAATGGTGAAGATGAGAAGCACATGGATCCTGGGCCCACACAAGACAAATGTAACCACGTATGACCCAGGCTCCATGAATGTGGGTGAAGGACCGAAATGCAAAAGCAAGGCGACCAGAGGGGGGGTGAATGGGAGCCAATAAAATTTCTCACGAAACTTTGTTCAAGTGTCCCAAAATCAATCCCCAGAGCTACTACCAAAAACGTGATGCCCACGACCCTTGGAAGAGGGTGGATGATCCCTGGGATCACAGCGAGGCACCACAAAAACTTCCTCACCCAAGTTCACGCAAGTCAACTAGTGACGGGATGGGTTTTGGGTAACCTCAAACCTCCCCCGAGCAACGCGAGGGGGATTCAGGCTATTTTGTAAGCGGGAAGCCCAAATTCTGTAGAGCACGAAGTTAGGAATCCAACGCAACAAACGAATCTCGAATCGAAAGACGAACGAACAAACTGCGGACGAAAACGCGTTGAACCAGCACTGACCGGACTCTGCCTGCGTCCGGTCCCTGACCACCGGACGCGTCCGTCGTGCGAAAACAGTTTTCGGAGCTTACTGTTTCTGACCGGACTCACCAGAGACGAGCGTCCGTCGAGAGCAGTGCGTCCGGTCACAAAATACAAGCCAAGTGAACAGTACAATGAGCGAGTCCGGTCACTTAGCGAAAGGTGCGTCCGGTCAAGTCACGAACCGAACACAGCGAAGGTGTTCATCGACCGGACTCACTGACAGCGTCCGGTCGTTGAACAGGCAGCGTCCGGTCACCCCGATTCAGGCTGTTCGTTCACCGATTCGACTCGATCTCACCCAAAACAAATCCTCTAGGGATCAAACTTGGTGAGAAGAGTCACAAGAGTATAGTGAGCTATCTCTAAGAGATCATGGCTCGAACCTATCTCCAAATCGATGAATCGAAGAATTTCGGGGGAAGGGAGAAAACTTGACCCGAAACGAAAATCGATCGATCTCCTAGACCGTGAGGTTAGAGGATGATTCCTTCGGTGGAAAGAAGTGCCTCACGATCTAGAACAAACCAGTTCAAACGGAATTGCAAAAAATGAACCGAGCAAAGAGATCAAGCGACGGGAAAATCGTGGGGAAAAGGATTCCGCGAAGAACACGAACAAAACGCGAATCACACCCACCGAATTGCAAGCCGAAGCGCAAACACACGCTACGACAAGGAGGTTACGGCCTCCTTTCCTCAAAATCAACAGTACACAGAGTTGCAAGTCTCTCTGCGGATCTCAGCTACAGCAGGGATGGGGAGCAGGAAACCCTAAGTGCAGGAGCAAATGAGATGGCTAAAACTGAAATAACTGAGATAGGGAGGAGGGTGTCTCCCCTGACTACTTATCCTATTCTAGTCTAAGTCTATTTCCTACTCTACCCCTCTCTATTCTAATTACAGAGCGAACCAGCTAAACCCTAGGGTTATTCTGGACCAACTCGTGGTAGGTAGATCCAACGGCCACGCCCGCACAACTCGTCCGCGTTGCCTCCACGCAACCTTCCGATTGCCGCCACGTGCCGTCCTCGCTCTGCACCCCCGGTTTTGTGGCCAAACCGGGAAACCAGCCTTTTCCAGCAAACCCCGGTTTTGAGGCCCAAACCGGGAAACCACCCACCAGCCTGAGTTTTGTGGCCCAAACTCAGAAACCCGCAGCGCCCGAGTTTTGAGGCCCAAACTCGGAAACCGGCCCATCACCCGAGTTTTGTGGCCAAACTCGGAAACCATCCGCGCCCAGGTTTTGTGGCTCAACCTGGAAACCGAGCACCCGGTTTTGAGGCCCAAACCTGGAAACCGTCCACCCGGTGGTTTTTCTCTGGCTCAACCAACAAACCGGAGCTGTAGAAGGGATGCACCGCCGCGTGCACCCCGTCCACCGACACGTGTCCCCAGGTCCTCGACCCGAGCAACACCTGCCCCGCAAGTCTCTGCTCGTCGCTGTCCCAGGCTGCCAGCCACCACAGCTGATCCTCAGGCACTCCGGTCCCTCAGTCCAAGCCTCACGTCCGCCCTTCACTCACTGCTCGATCCATCGGCATGCACGTCCGCCGCACGGCACGCCCATCCTTCATCGCACCCAGTCCATCGGCACGGCACGTCTCAACTTGACCTTCACCTTGCCCTCGATCACTGTCTCCGTGCTCGACACCTGCACAACACAAGCCAAAGAACATGCGATCAAACCCGTTGACAATCACTCATCACTCAGAGACTCGGCATACACCCATGTATCCGCAATCTCCCCCTTGATGAGTGCATTGTCAACTACACACACAAATCATAATGAAAGAAGAAGGTAGGAGGAAGGAGAAGGAGAGAACTCAACCAAATGACCCAAAAGCATAGCAAAGCCGAAGAAGGTCAAGTGGAAGAAGCGAGAACTTGGTCCCAAAGACATGGGCAACGGCTCGACGCGACCAAGCAAAGCAAAGCTAGCCCTCAAGAAGAGGTAGAACAGGCTCAACACCGCTAGCAGAAAACCAATTGAAAATCGGAGCTAAAAATTGGCAAAGTGCTAGTCCCTCAAGATAGAGGCACAGAGGCTCAACACAACTAGCACGAAAACCACTCCCGACCAATTGAAAAACAATCGAAAGTCTTCGAACCAATCGAAATCAAACTCGACGCCAAATGAGGAAAATGTTTGCTAGTCCCTCAAGATAGAGGCAACGGCTCAACACAACTAGCAAACTCCCCTCGACAAGTGCAAGCAACCAGGGACTCCCCCTTAGGTCCAAAAGAGAAGAGCATAAAGATCTGAAAATCTCCCCCTTAGCAAAACTCCCCTTAATTGAACGCCAGGAGACATATGATTGCAAAAACTCTCCCCCTTAGTTGAAAATGCACTTATCAAGCACAAACTCTCCCTTGAGCCAACAAACTCCCCCTTCTAAAATGCATATGAAGTCAGAAATGCAAGTTAGCAGCTTCAGGCATATAATCAAAAGAGTGCAAAAATGCTCTAATCGGTATAGCTCCAATGGCACAACTAAGCACTCAAATAGCGAAGGCTCAAACTGATCACACATACGAAATATGAAGCATATGAGCAAGTGAGCAGTTTTTAGCCAAAAGATAGTCACCATCAAATAGCACTACACATGTATAGATAGGAATCCAGACAAGTGCTAAACATGTATACAAGGTGAACTACCCCTAGCAAAGTTCAATCATCATGCATAGGAATGAAGCATATACTTGTGATTTCATTTTTATATTGGAGTTGCAGCGGTGAAATTACAAGTTTATTTCAGCATGTGATTGCGAGAGGTTGAAAGCTTGTCTTTGCCTAACTTTTCAACCGAGCGAAGCCTATGCCGAAGCAATCAGAAGCTTAAAGCACGGTTTCGGTCATACACTACACGGCTCAAGTTTAACTCAAAGTGCAATGAGAAACAGTCTCGATACCATGAGGTGTTGACAAGCAATCCCATCTCGATCTTTTCAATTCACTAAAACTTGGTTCAAATTTTATACATGATATGAACAGACCAAGCAAGTGAATGACTCATAACTAGAGACATAGCAACCTAGCATATATGAAAAGCACGAGTGAACTCAACATATCCTACACATGCTAGTTGCATATCTCAATGGTGAACATTTTCAGATTGTAAGTTAAGTAAATTCACCATTCCAAAATAGCTCAGCTCATAACATGTACTAGTGATCAGGAAGCATAAGCTACAAGCATCCATAAGCATCGGAGCATACTAAATAGAGCATAGTTACATTCTAGTGATTATAAACATGAAGCTCAGAATGTAAATGCGTATGCTAAAATGCAAAGAAAGAAAGACAAAAGAGTCAGTCAATATACAAGATCCAAATGTTTCCCCCATCTAAAAGGGAAACACACACCAAGCTCACCCCTCAACCGATTAAAGGTTGATTCGTCTAAAGGCTTGGTGAAAATATCAGCCAGTTGATGATGAGTATCGACATGGCGAAGGTCGATATCACCCTTCTCCTGGTGGTCTCGCAGAAAATGAAAGCGCACATCAATGTGTTTGGTCTTCGAGTGAAGCACGGGTTCTTAGCAACGCTAATGGCACTCGTGCTGTCACAAAGCAAAGGCACGCGAGAAAAGCTCAGACCAAAATCACGCAAAGTGGCCATCATCCAAAGCAACTGGGAACAGCAGCTAGCCGCAGCAACATATTCAGCCTCCGTAGTGGACTGAGCGACGCTAGACTGCTTGCGAGAAGACCACGAAACAAGAGAAGAACCAATAAACTGGCAAGTCCCAGAAGTGGACTTGCGCTCAATACGACAACCAGCAAAAAATCAGCATCCGAATAACCGCAAAGGGAGAGGGTGGAGGAAGCAGAATACCAAATCCAAACTCAGCGTGAAACGAAGGTACCTGAAAATCCGCTTCACACCGCCTGACGGTGAGAGTGCGCGGCGACGCCTGAAAGCGCGCACACAGACACACCGCGAACTGGATGTCCGGGCGTGTCGCCGTCAGGTAGAGGAGCGACCCGATCATGCTGCGGTACTCCTTCTGGTCCACTGCTTCTCCATCCACATCTGCATCCAGGGCAGTCGTCGTCGACATGGGTGTTGGAAGAGGCTTGGCCTCACCCATATCGAACCGCTTCAGCAAGTCCTTGGTGTACTTGCCCTGGTGCACAAATGTCCCCTCTCGGGATTGCTTGATTTGCAACCCGAGAAAGAATGTCAGCTCGCCCATCATGCTCATCTCGAACTCCCTGCTCATAGTATCTGCAAACTTGGCAACCAGAGCATGAGAAGAACCACCGAAAATGATATCATCCACGTAAATCTGGACCAAGAGCGTGTCTTTGCCTTGCCGGAGGAGAAAGAGCGTTTTATCTACACATCCCATTTTAAAACCCTTAGCAAGCAAAAAGGTTTTCAACCTATCATACCAGGCTCTAGGGGCTTGTTTCAACCATATAAAGCTTTATGAAGTTTAAAGACATGGTTTGGAAACTTGGGATTTTCAAAACCGGGGGGTTGCTCAACATAAACTTCCTCCTCTATGTAGCCGTTTAAGAAGGCACTCTTGACATCCATTTGAAAAAGTTTGAAGCCCTTGGATGCAGCAAAGCCAAGAGTATCCTAATAGCCTCCAACGAGCTACAGGAGCAAACGTCTCCTCATAATCTATCCCCTCCTTCTGACTATAGCCTTTCGCTACAAGCCGGGCCTTGTTTCTAACAACGTGGCCATCCTCTCCTTGCTTGTTTTTGAAAACCCATTTTGTCCCAATAGGCTTACAGTCAGGTGGAGGTGGACTAGAACCCAAACCCGATTTCGCTCAAATTTTCTAACTCCTCATGCATGGCATTAACCCAATCCGGATCCGTCAAAGCGTGTCCAACATCTCGGGGCTCAAATTAGCAACAAAAGCAGAATGAGCGAAGTGCGAGATTTGCTGTGACCTGGACCGAGTGACCCGTTCGTCGATGTTGCCGATCATCTGCTGAGGCGGGTGCTGGCGCTGGATATGTCGTGGCGCCTCCCGAGCTGAAGTAGCCTCCCCTCAACAGCAGCTGGTGCCTCCCGGGTACAAATGGTACCGCTCTCGGGGTGGCGGATCCCACGGCCCCCAGGAAGAAGAGGTGTCGGGGCCGTGAGTCGTCGTCGAGGCCGCTCTTTGCGGCGCGGCAGGTGGAGGGGGTGCTGGATCATCCATACCTTCAGCACCCTCGTCCTCGTCATCAAAAGAGGCTCACCAACCTCATGATCACCTGCACGCTCAAAACGAGAAGAAGGACAACCATGGTCTCGTCGAAGGTGACATCGGATGTCTCCATGACTCGGTTAGTGTCAAGGTTAAGTACACGATAAGCTCGAGTGTGAGTGCCATAACCCAAAAACACACCGTCAGAAGAACGAGATTCAAATTTGTCCAAGTTGCCCTTTTTGAGTATAAAACAATGGCAACCAAAAACTCGAAAATAACTCACCTTGGGCAGTTTGCCAAAACGCAACTCATAAGAAGTCTTTTTCAAGAAAGCTCTCAGAAAAATGCGATTGGAAATATAGCATGCAGTGTTCATAGCTTCGGCCCAATAGCGCCTAGGAGTCCTATGCTCATCAAGCATCGTCCTGGCCATCTCAACAAGGGTCCGATTCTTCCTCTCTACAACACCATTTTGGGGCGGTGTGTAGGGGGAAGAAAACTGATGCTCCAAGCCAAGGCGGTTACAAACTTCTCTCAAATCCGAATTATTTTGAATTCGGAACCATATCACTTCTAATAGCTCGCATCGAGTTCAAAGGGAACTCGTTCTGAAGACGCAAGATCAGATTGCGAGCGAAGGAGAAAGTCTCAGTCTTCTCAGTCAAAAGAAGACCCACGAATATCTCGAAAAGTCGTCAACAACAACCAAAACATACCACTGCCACCAACCGAGCTCACCCGAGCCGGACCAACAAGGTCCATGTGTAAAAGCTCTCCGGGGTGCGAGGTCATGACCTTAGTCACTGGATGGTGGGAGCGGCAACCATCTTCCATGTCTGCAAGAATGGCAAACTAGATCCTTCCCATCGAAAGCTTGGGCAATCCTCGGATTAGGCCAAGTGAGCTAAGTCTTGCAAGCAAGTCGAAGCTTAAATGACCGAGCCTCATATGCCACTTCCAAAGATCGGAGGAAGAAGGACTAGCCAAAAGGCAGCGAGAAGAACCAAACGACTCCGAGAAATTCGCGCGAAAGACTTTCCCAAAGGGCGAAATCAGACATACAAGATCGCCCTGAGGATCTAAGATGCGACTAAGGTTCGGTTTAAATGGAATCTCATAGTCATCATCAAAAAGTTGCGAAACAGAAAGAAGGTTAAAATGCATGTGTTAGAAACAAGAGCAACATCGCGCAACACAAAGTGCTCATTAACCCGCACCTCCCACGAGACAATCCTTACCTTTACTATTGTCGCCGAAGGTTATGTACTCCTTTCCGGCGACCGGGCTAAGGCTGGAGAACCACTTGGCGTTCCGGTCATGTGCCTCGAGCAACCAGAATCCACCAACCAAATGTCCTCCAACCGTCTCACCTACATCAATAAAAAGACATAGGGTGAGCATACGGTCCAACACTGGGGTTAGTGAAGTAAGGAGAATACCAGTGTTGGGCCGGCTGCTCAAAAGAACGGTCAGTGTAAAACTATCCCTAGCCTGTCTAGGGGGTAGCGATCACCACGTACAGGAAAAGTGGTCCGCTGGGGAAGAAGCACTCACCGCGGTACTCAAACTGCGGTGGGGGAAAGCGCTCAACAAGCCTCCGCCACGGGGTCCATTACCTGCAAAAGCAGGACCCCGTCGGGCACGCTCTCTTCGAGATCTACGCCTAGGAGCCTGGGGCTCAACTGCTCTAGCGTCTCTCCTCGGAGCTCTCTCCTGCCTAGGCCTAACAAACTGAGGTGCTGGACCTAGGCCTAGTCTCCCTCCTAGGGGCTCTCATCCTCCTGCCTAGGCCGGGGACCTTGACGTCCGGGCTAGCAGCTCCCCTGAGCCTTCGGCACATGCCACCATGAGTTGGATGGTACATGTCCGGGTTCTCCATCTCCCGAGTACGGCGCGCCTCTCGCTTGCGTCGGAAACAGAACTCGATCAAGTGACCATCCCTCCCACAGAAGTCACACTGGTACCTCACCGCACGCAAAGGGGGTTGTTGGGACCAGGGCTGTGGGTGTGGTCACTTTGCCCTTCTGAGGCAAACACTCCTCTCTAATGGGTGGCATAGCATCAGCTTGTTCTTGAGGTGGTTTGGCTTGGGTGCCCAAATTGGTTCTTGGGAGAGCTCTCGGGGGTTCCTCAACCACACCATCTTGGTGGTAGGCTTGGCAGCTCTTGGGGGGAAGTTTGGCATGCTTGGGAGTAGTGGTGGAGTTAGGCTTCTCACATGGATTCAAACACTCGACTCTCCAATCTTCCCAAAAGCAGAAAGATCAACACCTGAGCAAAACCTACACCAGGAGCCCCAGCAGCTCGCTTGAATTGGGAGATCATCATCCCGAGCTGCGGCTCACTACACAGGAGACCCATGACAAGATGGTCCGAAGGTATGTGTTTTCTTCCTCGGTTTGCATCTTGCCATGCTTCACATTGGCAATCTCCAGCTCCAAGCCCTCGCACAAAACGCACCTCGCCACTCCAGTGCTACCTGAGCTGGCCTCCTCAAGAGACACAATCTTGGCATTCTTCTCTGCCAACTCAGATTGCAAGACAGGACAGGTCTTGCATGCACCCAGCAAAGAGGGTCTGGCCTCATCTCATCCAGCTCTCCAACAACGCAGCATACTTCCTCTCAAAGTGAGAAGATCAGTCATGTGCGTGGTGCACGACTCACACTCAACCTCTTCCGACACAACCACGGTGGACTTGGCAAACTCAAGCTCCCTCACCGTGTCTTCCCACTTCTGCCTAAACTCCTTGCGTTCTCTAGCGGCACGCCTAAGCAACTTGTCCTGACTAAGGAGCGCGGCAGTAAGCTTCTCGACCTCAGCAGAAAGCTCGTCGTGGGTGAGAGATACCTGGGAGGAGTCGTCGTCGTCGTCGTTGTTCCGAGGGATGTGCTCCAGCTTGCCGTCGACTTCATCACCAAGCGCCATGGTGCAGAGGCCGTCGTCGTCGACGAAGAAGCAGAGACCGTTCAGCTTGTCCTCGATTTCTTCTTTTCTCGGACTCATCATCGCTTGAGCAAGCGAAGTCGTCATCCGAGCCATCGACGTCGCTGAGCGTGGCGAAGAACGCACGCTGCTCAGCCTAGGCCTTCTCCAAGTACTTCTTCTTGATGTACTCCTTGTTGAAGCCGCCCCTCCGCTTGTGCCTCGCGGGGACGTACTTCTCCTTGCGCTTGCCGGAGTCGTACTTGTGCCCATGATCGCCCTTCCCAGATGAATGCTTCTTCTTGGGGCAGTTGGCGATGAAGTGGTCGGGGTCGCCGCACTCATAGCATCCTGAGCGTCCTCCACCGCGGCGACGGTTCATGCAGTTGTTGTGGAACCGCGTGAACCGGTTGGCGAGCATGCCAACTCATCATCCCCCAATGACTCAAGCTGGTCCTCTGTGACAGAAAAGAGTGAAGAAAGTGCAAAGCCAGCAGAGGGGTTAGAAGAGCCAGAAACCAAAGCCATAGTCGGGCCAGAAGGATTCGCATAAGAAGCCCTCGACATGGCGTCAATCTCACTGGACTTGAGCTTACTAAAGAGCTCGTCGCAGGTGAGGGTCTCATAGTTAGGCGATTCGATGATCGCCTGAACCTTGGAATCCCACACCGACCGATCAAGAGTGTGCAAGAGCTTCAAAGCACGCTCATGAACGTCAAAAGGCAACTGCTCCTTGTTAGCCCTCTCCTGTTGACAATCACCTGAAAGCGAGCGAATAAACTTTCTATGCTCTCGCCAGGCTGATGTCGAAAGTTCTCATACTCACGCTTGAACGACTCGTAGAGTCGGGTTTTGACTTGAGAGGTGCCCTCATGGAAACGCATGAGGGTGTCCCAGATCTCCCGAGCCGTAGCAAGGTGAGAAAACAGATCAAACTCACCCATGCTCAAACAAGAAAAGAGAGCATTACGGGCTCGGCTATGGCATCGTGCTCATCGATCTGTTGCTGAGAAAACACGAGCAGCCAAGACCACGTAATCAGCAGAGTTGCAAATATCCCAAATAGAAGCACCCAACTCTGCAGATAGGCCGACATGCGTATCTTCCAATACGCATAGTTCGTCCCATCAAAGAACGGTGTTTGCCCACGCCGCGATCCATGTCGCCTCCTGTGGATCTGGAACCGGCTAAGGTGGAAGATCCTTAACCCGCTCTGATACCAATTGAAGGACCGAGAATGCAAAAGCAAGGCGACCAGAGGGGGGGGGTGAATGGGAGCCAATAAAATTTCTCATGAAACTTTGTTCAAGTGTCCCAAAATCAATCCCCAAGAGCTACTACGAAAACGTGATGCCCACGACCCTTGGAAGAGGGTGGATGATCCCTGGGATCACAGCGAGGCACCACAAAAACTTCCTCACCCAAGTTCACGCAAGTCAACTAGTGACGGGATGGGTTTGGGTAACCTCAACCTCCCCCGAGCAACGCGAGGGGGATTCAGGCTATTTTGTAAAGCGGGAAGCCCAAATTCTGTAGAGCACGAAGTTAGGAATCCAACGCAACAAACGAATCTCGAATCGAAAGACGAATGAACAAACTGCGGACGAAAACGCGTGAACCAGCACTGACCGGACTCTGCCTGCGTCCGGTCCTGACCACCGGACGCGTCCGGTCGTGCAAAAACAGTTTTCGGAGCTTACTGTTTCTGACCGGACTCACCAGAGACGAGCGTCCGGTCGAGAGCAGTGCGTCGGTCACAAAATACAAGCCAAGTGAACAGTACAATGAGCGAGTCCGGTCACTTAGCGAAAGGTGCGTCCGGTCAAGTCACGAACCGAACACAGCGAAGGTGTTCATCGACCGGACTCACTGACAGCGTCCGGTCGTTGAACAGGCAGCGTCCGGTCACCCCGATTCAGGCAGTTCGTTCACCGATTCGACTCGATCTCACCCAAAACAAATCCTCTAGGGATCAAACTTGGTGAGAAGAGTCACAAAGAGTATAGTGAGCTATCTCTAAGAGATCATGGCTCGAACCTATCTCCAAATCGATGAATCGAAGAATTTCGGGGGAAGGGGAAAACTTGACCCGAAACGAAAAATCGATCGATCTCCTAGACCGTGAGGTTAGAGGATGATTCCTTCGGTGGAAAGAAGTGCCTCACGATCTAGAACAAACCAGTTCAAACGGAATTGCAAAAAATGAACCGAGCAAAGAGATCAAGCGACGGGAAAATCGTGGGGAAAAAGGATTCCGCGAAGAACACGAACAAAACGCGAATCACACCCACGAATTGCAAGCCGAAGCGCAAACACACGCTACGACAAGGAGGTTACGGCCTCCTTTCCTCAAAATCAACAGTACACAGAGTTGCAAGTCTCTCTGCGGATCTCAGCTACAGCAGGGGATGGGAGAGCAGGAAACCCTAAGTGCAGGAAGCAAATGAGATGGCTAAAACTGAAATAACTGAGATAGGGGAGGAGGGTGTCTCCCCTGACTACTTATCCTATTCTAGTCTAAGTCTATTTCTACTCTACCCCTCTCTATTCTAATTACAGAGCGAACCAGCTAAACCCTAGGGTTATTCTGGACCAACTCGGTGGTAGGTAGATCCAACGGCCACGCCCGCACAACTCGTCCGTGTTGCCTCCACGCAACCTTCCGATTGCCGCCACGTGCCGTCCTCGCTCTGCACCCCCGGTTTTGTGGCCAAACCGGGAAACCAGCCTTTTCCAGCAAACCCTGGTTTTGAGGCCCAAACCGGGAAACCAGCCCACCAGCCTGAGTTTTGTGGCCCAAACTCAGAAACCCGTAGCGCCCGAGTTTTGAGGCCCAAACTCGGAAACCGGCCCATCACCCGAGTTTTGTGGCCAAACTCGGAAACCATCCGCGCCCAGGTTTGTGGCTCAACCTGGAAACCGAGCACCCAGGTTTTGAGGCCCAAACCTGGAAACCGTCCACCCGTTGGTTTTTCCTGGCTCAACCAACAAACCGGAGCTGTAGAAGGGATGCACCGCCCGTGCACCCCGTCCACCGACACGTGTCCCCAGGTCCTCGACCCGAGCAACACTGAGCCCCGCAAGTCTCTGCTCGTCGCTGTCCCAGGCTGCCAGCCACCATAGCTAATCCTCAGGCAGTCCGGTCCCTCAGTCCAAGCCTCACGTCCGCCCTTCACTGCTCGATCCATCGGCATGGCACGTCCGCCGCACGGCACGCCCAACCTTCATCGCACCCAGTCCATCGGCACGGCACGTCTCAACTTGACCTTCACCTTGCCCTCGATCACTGTCTCCGTGCTCGACACCTGCACAACACAAGCCAAAGAACATGCGATCAAACCCGTTGACAATCACTCATCACTCAGAGACTCGGCATACACCCATGTATCTGCAGTGGGGACATCAGGGGAACAATAGTGGGCCAGCCCTGTCATAGGGGGGTCGGCCGACCCCCCCTTGGTGGGCCCTGGCTACACTATTCAGCCTAATGACATCAGCACCTTCTAGAAGCAAAGTGGTGGGACCACCTATGATTGGCTGGGGTTGGCCGACCCTAGGGTGAACCCCATCCAATGTCGGTTGCTTGCACATATTTCACACGTGAAGAAATCAAGGCCATCCATCCATGGCGGTTACAATGACGGTGGATCCAAGGGATGAGAGATGGGGAGCACGCGGATCGATGACGTGGCGCGGAGTAGCCCCTACTCCACCTCCCCTATAAATAGAGGCTTCATCCACCCTCTCAAGACATGGTTCATTAGAGAATTCACTTCATATGAGATACAAGTGTTAGCCTTCTAGTTGTAGTGTAGTCTAGTGTGGGAGTTAGAGTGAGTCGAGCAAGCTCGGGGTCTCCGGAGTCGTCTTCTGGGAGTCTGGTATTGCTCTTGTATCGTTCTCTTTCCAGAATTATTTATTATATATATTCTTCTTCTGCATTTCAAAGTGTTATCCTTTGTGCAATATTATTCTTGCAATAGTATTGTAGTGCTCTAGTTAGTCTTGTAGTAGTTACATACTAGATTGTGATCCTTACACAAACATCTTGGTTGTTTATCATCGCCCGTAAAACGGTGCTTTAGTTAATCGTATATTAGCTAGAGTAATAAGGATTAGCATAAGCATGGTGCTTAGGCTAAGACTTATCTTTGGTTGCCGCTGGCTTGCACGAACAGTAGGGGCGCATGGGCAAAAGGTGACAGATTTTGCCTGGCTACCTAGATCCCCTCACGTGAACTCAGGCTAGTTTTTAAAAGGTAAGGCGTCCATAAGCCAAATATCCGCTTGAGTAGTGGGTTAGGTGAAAAACCTTCTATCGCACTATTCTCTCGTTTCTCCCTGGCAACCAAGTTGAAGGTAATCAATCCTAGTTGTATCTACTATTTGATTAATTAGAACACGGGAGTGGATTAAGAATTTCACAGGAACCTTTCTCACTCGTTGTCCTCCCACCTAGCTATACTACACTAGTTATCTTTAATTATCTCATCTAATTATCCTGAATCATCACCTTCCTTTACCCTTCGTTTATCACCCTCTACATTAGTTGTAGCTAATCTAAGATAGGATCCCTTTCTTGTTAGTCTTTCTAGTCATCGCTTCCTTTGGGATAAAATAAATACGATACCTTGGAATACTCCCGGGTGAAGTGCTACATCGGTAATTTTGTGCGCTTGCGGAATTATCCAATAGTCATTAGTTTTACCAACAAGCATTTCTGGCGCCGTTGCCGGGGATAGATTAAAACTCTATTCTTAGTAGCGTCGCTAAGAAGTGTCAACAAGCATTTCTGGCGCCGTTGCCGGGGAAGCATAGCCTAGAAATTTTAATAAGAACGAATCCAGAAATCTATCTTTAGTTTAGTATCAATTAGTTGTAGGGGGTTTTACCCCTCTGCCTTTGCTTCTATATATTGTGAAGCAAGGTAGTGTATGAGTGAGTACCAATTCCAGGAAACCACATTAGAAAATCCTGAGATAACCCGAAGGAGAATTAGACGTCGTCTAGTGTCCCCTCGGAGATTCAGCTCACACTTGGATTCACTCAAGGAAGGAGGCTCAGCACCATCGTTCAAGCAGCCAATGGCTAACTCCTCAGTCTCTGACTTCTCATCTCCCTCAGTCACCCAAATAACTGTAGGACCGAGAGTAGAAGTAGAAGAAGTAGACTTTGAGCTTAAGCCATCGCTAATCTCTATGGTGCAAGCCAGTACATTTAGTGGAAAGCCACATGAGGATGCAAATGCACATCTCCAGCACTTTCTAGAGGTGTGTGGCACCATTGCCATCAAAGGGGTCACAGCTGACCCATCCGTCTTCGCTTATTCCCATTCTCTTTGACTGGGAAAGCGAAGCAATGGTTTACGCTCAACCCGATGATGTTAACACCTGGAGAAGGTGTGCCAATGCATTTCTCATGAAATTCTTCCCAATGGGCAAGACATCTGCTCTACGGGCCAAGATTTCGAGCTTCCAACAGCAGGCAGACGAGACTATTCCCGAAGCATGGGAACGTCTTCAGGAATACATCCAAGAATGTCCACATCATGGAATCAAGGAATGGCTCCTGATTCAAGGTTTCTATCATGGGCTAACTCCAGTAGCCCGTAGTCACCTTGATGCCGCTGCAAGAGGATCGTTCACCTCCCTGAATATCACTCAAGCCAAGAATCTCATTGAGAACATAGTGACAAATCAAGGGTGGAGTGGAGAACGTCCTCAACCTAAGAAGAGAGGCATGAACACCATTGAAGAAGTGAATGCCATCTCCAACAAGATGGAGCTCTTGATGAAGAAATTGACGAACGAGCCAAGTTCAAGAAAGATCGAGAGGCCATCCAACAGTACGCTTCAGCACATGCATACAAATCAAATCAAGAGAGCGAGGTGCAAAATGTAAGCCATGAAGTTGTGTATGCCACCAACAACGGGCAACCTCAACAAGGAGGAACGACTTCGCGCTTCAAAGGCCAAGGTAACCCCAATTGGCCTTCACTTAAAGATCTTGTCATAAAGCAAGCTAAAATCAATGAAGAAATGAATAAAAGATTGCTAGCTAATGACAAGGTTCTTGAGTCTTTAACTTCTAAAACTGATTCTCTTGCTTCTTCTGTCAAAGATCAATTGAACTTAATAAAATATTAGAGTCTCAATTAGCACAAATAGCTGCTACTATTCCATCTTCTGTAAATTCTTGCAACACCTTAAATGCGGTGACCACGAGAGGGGGTAAGACCACTCGTGATCCACCAAATCCTAATATAACAACAAGGAGGAGTACGAGAAAAGACAAGGAAGATAGAGGCAGAAGAAAAGAAGAAACAACCATCCAGGAAGATGACACCAAGTTCCATGGAAGAAACGGCTCCACACGAGTTCTACGACACCAGTAGATTGCTGCCTTTCCAAGGACGAGGAAACAAACAACCGACAAACATTCGGCAAATTCGTCGAGGTAATTCGTCAGTTGTATGTCAATATTCCTTACTTGATGCAATGCAGGTTCCAACCTATGCCAATACCTAAGAGACATTCTCACAACAACGCCCGCTGCTCACAACTGAGGTAATTAAACTAACCGAAGAATGCAGCGCGGCTATATTAAACCAAGTGCCGAAGAAGGATCCTGGGTGTCCCACCATTGAATGCTCCATTGGAACATAACACTTCGAGCATGCACTATGCGACTTGGGAGCAAGTGTCAGTGTCATGCCAAAGGTAGTTTTTGATAAACTAAGCCATGCTGTTTTGTCCACTACATCAATATATTTGCAGTTAGCGGATCAATCAATTCGCCATCCGGCGGGGATAGCTGAGAATATTCCAGTCAAGATACGTGAATTCTTCATCCCCGTGGATTTCGTGGTACTGGACATGGAGGTAGACAAGAAGAATTCACTTATCCTCAGACGACCATTTCTCAGCACCGCCAATGCACATATTGATGTTGGAGCCGGAGAAATTCAGTTCAATATTATGGGACCCAAGAGAAATTCCACTTCAAACCCAAGCTTGCACAATGCTCACTAATCATGGCCGTGGACGTGGAGTAGTCAGTCTCATGTATAGTACAAAGAAGAAGGCCAATCCAAAACCACGGGCAAAAAGCAAGCGAATATGGAAGAAAAAGGTGACACAACCGGCAACACTTCCGAAGAAATTCCTGCCCCGGTCCAAGGACCTGCTACAGGAACCTGAGGAATCACTCTTCCATCAGGGAAGTACACTAACACTTAATTTAACTTTCATTTACTCCAATTTTTTCATTAATTTCTCACTACCCTTTTCTGTTGACTTTAGTTAAATATAAAACTAACTTAATCATCTAGTTTAACACCACTGAAACTTGGACACCAGGTGGGCCCCTGGGTGGGGTCGGCCGACCCCACCCTGGTGACCATCACCTGCAACTTTTGTCTATGTTAATCTATGCCATGCCTTGATATGCTGCTTCGTTAAATAGCCAATCACATAGCATGTCACTTCACTTATCCTTTTTTATCTTCCAAATGAACCTAGCATGGCAACCTCTCAACTTCTTTTCCCAAAGCCTACACATGTCTTAGTGCACCTAGATTATGGACAGCATCTCACAAGGTGTATGGTGGGGTCGGCCGACCCCACCCAGGTGCTTGTCACCTACCCCCTTGCATGTCATGAGATGCTCCCCATGCAACATTTGCTACATCCACGACAACACTTAAGAAATTGCATGATAATCTACATTGCTCTAATTGAACATGTAAATAAAGCTAGTATGCTAATCTTTCAAATATTTTCAGTCACTCTGTGTGCGCTTTCATATTCTAGTACTAGTATACTCTGCTCAGAACAATTTAAGTGGGGATGATGGGGTCGGCCGACCCCATGGTAGGCCCCACCTCATCTCACCTTCTGGCATGAGCCATCTAGATAGAGATGCAAGAATCAACAGACATATACTTGTCGACTTGAATTCTAGGACCTAGAATAATGATCTCTCTCTCATCTGTTGCTTAAATAAACTTGATGAGAGGAGTGCACATACTCAATCATTCATGAGTAACCTGAGGAAGTAGGTAAGTC
This sequence comes from Coix lacryma-jobi var. lacryma-jobi, assembly GCA_009763385.1. Lineage (NCBI taxonomy): Eukaryota > Viridiplantae > Streptophyta > Magnoliopsida > Poales > Poaceae > Coix > Coix lacryma-jobi. Next base: position 63,147,633 of record CM019825.1, read on the forward strand.
CCTCTTCCTAATTTCACTCATGCAACCCTCAATTCTATCACTCCTTGCCAACCTTGGTTAAGACATTTGCTTAACTCCTTAAGCAACCACCATTTGGACAATGCACCCTGTGAGCACACCATGCACATCATGCCAACTAGCAAGGTCATGTCTTGCTCCCTCCTTTTGTTCTTTCTTCCACCCATCACTCACTTCAAGAAGAAGAGCAAGCATCCAAGGAGACATTTTCTTTTGCAAAGATGCTAGGCAAGGATTGACACCCACTAACTCAAGCTTGGCACATGCAAATGGGGGGAGTACCCCGGGGTCGCCCGACCCCATGTCTTGCACCTGCAACTCTCTCTCTTCCCTCCTTTTTATTCACACACTCCTTCCTATGTTGCTTCACCAGAGCCACCAGCAGAAAATTTCGACACCCTCGTTCGTTGTTTCAGTGATCAACACTCAACGAAATCAAGAGAGGTAATTGGTAGGTAAGAAGGGTTATCACTTTCCACTAACCTCTCTTGCTCAATTAGTGTTCATCATTGTACCAGGCATGAAGAACCCACTCAAATCCGCTGTGAAGAAATGCGCGCAGCTCTCAGCGGGAGCTCATCATCAAGACCCTCGCAACCACTAGCTCTAGTGGGCAGTCGGTGCATGACAGTGGACTCGCAGCACACAGAGGAAGATCGCAGCAACCCCGACGAAGAGCGCAGCCCCTGAGGATTCAAGACCCAGGAACTGGGTATGGCTAACCGCTCAAGAATTAGCCACTCTCAACTCCATCCGCAACCGCAACTTCGAGCACACCAAGGTATTCGATCCCGATCTCCTCTACTGCACAGGTATGGATGAGGAGTTCTCCGATGTTTTTTCTGTAATAGGTTGGGGTGATTTCTTGGATTTTTCTCAGTATCCGGGCAGCAAGCTTCTTACTCTAGAATTCATGAGCACCGCAAAATAACTCAAACTACCATCTATTTCCGGTTGTGCGGTAATGAATTTAATTTTAGCTGGGATCAATTTGCAACATGCCTGGGCTTGTTAACTGTGCATCAAATATTGAGCTAGCCGCCAGACTTTGACAAATTAGAGTTTTGTATAATATAACTGGGGATAACATAATTGGGAAAGCACAACCACGCACAAGTCATATTTGTCACCCCACTTTAAGATTCATGCATAGGTGGATAGGAATCACGTTGTTTCCTAGAGATGACATAAGAATTGTTAGGGAGATTGATGCTAGGATTCTATATGCCATGGTTAATCAAATTCGAATAGCTCCGGTAAAAGCCATGGTACAACATTGGTTAAGTGCACCATCAAGATTAGGATCTTTTGATTTCACTTCCATAATCACAAAATTTTGTAGTCATGCAAACATTCTTGATGGGTTTAATGATTTCATAAGAACTCCTAGAACCATCTTAAGAAAGGAGCACTTCATCCAAGCACTTGTCATTGCGAGTGGTCCCAACAACACCATTGAATTTAAGTTCCGTAAATCGGAAACAAGACTTACTTTGCCATGTCCGGAATTAAAATTATATGGGGGCCAACCGCTAATCCCTAACATTCCTGGAGTGGGAGGCCGTCAAAGTTTTTCAGGACCATACACACGTGGGAAGTCTCAGGCAGCTCAACGCCAAGACTTTGATGATGACAGCGACTACGAGAGAGACGCCATGCACACTTCACAGCCCGGAAGTAGACGCAGGTCTGGGGTACAGAGTGCCCGAGTTTCTATGTCTTCTTCGCAGGAATCCAGGTCCCGCAGCAAGCGTCATGACATGGAGCTGCTTAATAACCAGTTCGGCATGCTGCGCACCAGCCATGAAGCCATACACAACACTGCAGTCCAAACCACAACAGCATGCATGAGTCTCCAGGAAGCTAGTGGCCGAAACTGGGCCAACCTTTATGCACACCATAATATCCCCGTACCACCATATATTCCCCAGTATCCACCACAGCATCTACATCCATACCCGTCTCCGCAATATCCTCCACAGTATCCTCCACAATACCCGCCATACTATCCACCATATCCACCCCAGTGAAAAACAAAAATGATAACAAAAAGACAAGCTTGGGGGAGATTCTCTCCCCCACTAAGGTAAGTATTCTATCTTAGTATTTTTATTATTTCTTTTATCGTATCTTAATAATATAAATAAATAAATAATAAGAAAATGCCAAAAATATTTCCCATGCTTACTTATGTTTTCTCATATGTCATGCATGTCTACTTTTCTTGGAAATGATGAACAGTTGCTCTGTAATATTTCCTTAGTACCCAGTATACAGCTTGCTATTTTTCTAAGTATGGATCACTTAGCTCACATAAGACCGCCATGAACTTGAACACTTTTGTGGGTATGCAAGTGCTAAAACTAAGTCTAAGTTGTGTGAGACATGATATAGTGAGACAAGAGCTGCTATAATATTATTCTAAGCATGCATGATTACCGGAGAAGTTATTCTTAAAATAATCAAAACCTTAATTGTTCCTCAATGGTGATAAATTTCCTACCACAGCCTTATATATATAATGTAGTAAAAAACCTTCCACATAAGCTGCTTGCTTAGTGTTGAGTCTTGTTAAGTCTTGTTGATCCGTGTTAAGAGGTTTTTCATACTCCTAAGATCAAATCACACACGTACACACCATATATATATCCTTGCTGCTTCTACACTGGAAGTACGCACAAACATGCCATTTATTCACTACACAAAAATAGAGTGCTTCATGTTTTTAGTATATCTTTCTCCAAGTATGAATCAATAAATGAGACACAAAAGGCTAGGCAAAATAAATATTTATGGACATATGAGAGTCCATGCAAAATAAAAATAAAAAAATAAAAAAAATGCTAGCCATGTCTCAATAAATAAAAAGGAGACAGATCTTATCAAATAGAGAAGCACTCTAGTCCACTACATATCACACACTTGCACATCTTGATCTGGGGGTATGACACTTCTCTTCTTGGATCCAAGCTTTAACTTGACAATACATGCTCAGTAAGTATGTTATTCTTTGTCACTCCTACCTTAAGCTCCATATAAACCTTTTTAGAAGTAAGATGAATTAGAGAAGGCAACACTTACCATATGCCTTGGTGAGGAATCATACACCATTTGAGCGACATGAGAGAACCATATGTGGAACATTAAGATTTCTTTTGAAAATATTGCAAAAATCTTCGGTATGAAACTTGCAATGAATGAAAAAGTAGTGCTCAAGTTTAACTGTTCTGTCTCTCAACTTCCCAAGACAAAGGAAAGGCCATAAGCCCCACGAAAGACTAAGGTAAATATGGGTGAGTTTTACCTAGCTAAATTTTCCATGCTTAAGAGAAATATCTTGTTGCATACATGGTACTCTTGAAATATAAACATTGTAGCAACTCTTGATCCACCGAGACTAAGTTTGATTATTTGCTCGGGACGAGCAAAGGTTAAGTTTGGGGGATCTTGTTGACGATAGTTATAGCATAAAAATACATATCAAAATATCGTCACAGGCTCGAAAATAGAGAAGAATGACCTGACATAGACATGTTTTATCAATAAAAGGTTCCACTTGTACTCTTAGTATTTGATTTGCAGGTATAACAAAATAAGAAGGAAATGGACACCTGGACCCACCCAAGGTGGGGTCGGCCGACCCCACCATGGGAGCTCCTCGGGCTTGGTGATGTGGCACTATCCAAGTGAAGCTTCACCGAGCTACTTTCCACCATCAGATTAGAAATGTGTTTGCATTCAACGGTGAAAGATGAGAAGCACATGGATCCATGGGCCCACACAAGAAAGCAAATGCAACCAACGTATGACACCATGCTCCATGACATGTGGGGACATCAGGGGACACAAGTTGGTGGGCCAGCCCTGTCATAGGGGGGTCGGCCGACCCCCCTTGGTGGCCCTGGCTACACTATTCAGCCTGATGACATCAGCACCTTCTAGAAGCAAAGTGGTGGCCCACCTGTCATTGGCTGGGGTCGGCCGACACCAGGGTGAACCCCATCCAATGTCGGTTGCTTGCACATATTTCACACGTGAAGAAATCAAGGCCATCCATCCATGGCGGTTACAATGACGGTGGATCCAAGGGATGAGAGATGGGGAGCATGCAGATCGATGACGTGGTGCGGAGTAGCCCTACTCCACCTTCCCCTATAAATAGAGGCTTCATCCACCCTCTCAAGACATGGTTCATTAGAGGATTCACTTCATATGAGATACAAGTGTTAGCCTTCTAGTTGTAGTGTAGTCTAGTGTGGGAGTTAGAGTGAGTCGAGCAAGCTCGGGGTCTCCGGAGTCCCTTCTGGGAGTCTGGTATTGCTCTTGTATCGTTCTCTTTCCAGAATTATTTATTATATATATTCTTCTTCTGCATTTCAATGTGTTATCCTTTGTGCAATATTATTCTTGCAATAGTATTGTAGTGCTCTAGTTAGTCTTGTAGTAGTTACATACTAGATTGTGATCCTTACACAAACATCTTGGTTGTTTATCATCGCCCGTAAAACGGTGCTTTAGTTAATCGTATATTAGCTAGAGTAATAAGGATTAGCATAAGCATGGTGCTTAGGCTAAGACTTATCTTTGGTTGCCGCTGGCTTGCACGAACAGTAGGGGCGCATGGGCAAAAGGTGACAGATTTTGCCTGGCTACCTAGATCCCCTCACGTGAACTCAGGCTAGTTTTTAAAAGGTAAGGCGTCCATAAGCCAAATATCCGCTTGAGTAGTGGGTAGGTGAAAAACCTTCTATCGCACTATTCTCTCGTTTATCCCTGGCAACCAAGTTGAAGGTAATCAATCCTAGTTGTATCTACTATTTGATTAATTAGAACACGGGAGTGGATTAAGAATTTCACAGGAACCTTTCTCACTCGTTGTCCTCCCACCTAGCTATACTACACTAGTTATCTTTAATTATCTCATCTAATTATCCTGAATCATCACCTTCCTTTTACCCTTCGTTTATCACCCTCTACATTAGTTGTAGCTAATCTAAGATAGGATCCCTTTTCTTGTTAGCCTTTCTAGTCATCGCTTCCTTTGGGATAAAATAAATACGATACCTTGGAATACTCCCGGGTGAAGTGCTACATCGGTAATTTCTGTGCGCTTGCGGAATTATCCAATAGTCATTAGTTATACCAACAAGCATTTCTGGCACCGTTGCCGGGGATAGATTAAAACTCTATTCTTAGTAGCGACGCTAAGAAGTGTCAACACCATCCTATCTCAGTCATTTGCTCTTTTGCTTCTAGGGTTTCCTGCTCTCCCATTCCCTGCTGTAGCGAACTGAGATCCACAGAGAAGAGAACATACCACTGTGTCCGTGAGATTTTTGAGGAAGTGAGACCGTAATCTCACTGTTGTAGCATGTGGTAGCCACACGGTTGCAAATTCGTGGTTGTGATTCATGTTTTGTTCGTATTCTTCGCGGTTGCTTTTCTTCACGTTTTTCCCGTTGATCGATCTCTCTACACGGTGCGTCTTTTGCAAATCCGTTTCAACTGAGTTGTTCTAGATCGTGAGGCACTTCTTTCCACCGAAGGAAATCATCTCTAACCTCACGAGCTAGTAGATCGGTCGATTTTTGTTTTGGATCGAGTTTGCTCCTTTTGTCCCGAATTCTTCCAATTCACCAATTTGGAGTTAGGTTCGAGCCATGATCTCTTTGGGATAGCTCACTAACCTCCTAGGAACTCCTCACACCAAGTCTAAGCCTTAGTGCTTTTGATTTGGAGGAGCTCGGGTTGAAATCGCGGAAGAACAGTTCTGTATAGGGACCACTGGACGCTCTGTTCTTGAGCATCGGACGCTGAGTTCTTTCCATCAGAGCGTCCGTTGCCACGTGTCTTCTGACAGTGAGTTTTAAGGAGCATCGGACGCGCCGGGGGTCAAGCATCGGACGCTAGGGTTGCACTGTAGCAGCTTCCGATGCTGGTCTAGTAAGGTTCCAGAAGTGTTCTTTTTACATCAGACGCTTCCGGTGTTCTGACATCGGATGCTGCCAGCGTCTGATGCTGCTGAGTCTGCGCAGTTTTGTCCACGGTTCGTTCGTCCATTGTCGGTTTTGATTTCCGGCTTTTGCGTTAGGTTTCTAGAGTTTGTGTAGTGTCTCGCTGTGCTTCTTGGAAGCATCCACCTTATCTCTAGGGTCGTGGACACTTGCAAGCTCTAGGGTTTGCTTTTGCGGTTGATTCTCGGGACAGTGGCGACAACTTTCTGAAAAGAAATTTGAGCTTTGAAGCCCCATTCACCCCCCCCCCCCTCTGGTCGCTTTCTGGTTGCTCTCTCGGTCCTTCAATTGGTATCGGAGCGGGTTAAGGATCTTCTAGATTCACAGAAGGCGACATGGATAACGGCGTGGGCAAACTGCCGTTTTTCGATGGGACGAACTATGCGTATTGGAAGATACGCATGTCGGCCTATCTGCAGAGTATTGGTGCTTCCATTTGGGATATTTGCAACTCTATGATTGCTGATTACGTGGTCTTGGCTGCTCGTGTGACTCAGTGTCAGATCGATAAGCACGATGCCAATAGCCGAGCTCGTAATGCTCTTTTCTCATGCTTGAGCATGACGGAGTTTGATCGCGTTTCTCACCTCGCTACGGCTCGGGAGATTTGGGCTACCCTCATGCGTTTCGATGAGGGAACCACTCAAGTCAAAAACCGTCTCTACGAGTCGCACAAGTGAGAGTACGAGAACTTTCGACACATGCCTGGCGAGAGCATAGAGAGTTTATTCGCTCGCTTTCAGGTGATTGTCAACAGGATGAGGGCTAACAAGGAGTTGTTGCCTTTCAACGATCATGAGAGAGCTTTGAAGCTTTTGCACACTCTCGATCGGTCGGTGTGGGACTCAAAGGTTCAAGTGATCATCGAATCCCCTAACTATGAGACCCTCACATGCGATGAGCTCTTCAGCAAGCTCAAGTCCAGTGAGATCGATGCCATGGCGAGGGCTTCTTATGAAAATCCTTCTGGCCATCGATGGCTTTGCTTTCTGGCTCTTCTGCTAACCCCTCTGGAGGATTTGCACTCTCTTCTCTTCTTTATGTCATAGAGGAGCAGCTGGAGTTCATGGGGGATGACGAGTTGGCTTTGCTCGCCAACCGGTTCTCGCGGTTCCACAACACCACATGAACCGTCGCCGCGGAGGAGGATGATCGGGTTGTTTCGAGTGCGGCGACCCCAACCACTTCATCGCCAATTGCCCGAAGAAGAACAAGCAAGTCTTCGGCAAGGCGGACCATGGGCACAAGTACGACTCCGGCAAGCGCAAGGAGAAGTACGTCCCCGCGAAGCACAAGCGGAAGGGCAGTTTCAACAAGGAGTACATCAAGACGAAGTACTTGGAGAAGGCCCAGGCTGAGCAGCGTGCTTTCTTCGCCACGCTCAGCGACGTCGATGACTCGGATGACGACTCCGCTTCTTCAAGCGACGACGAGTCCGAGAAGAAGAAGAGGATCGAGGACAAGCTAAACGGCCTCTGCTTCTTCACCGACAACGAGGGCTTCTGCACCATGGCCCTCGGCAAGGAGGTCGACAGCGAGCTGGAGGAGACTCCTCGGAACGACTACGACGACGATGATGACACCTCCCAGGTATCTCAGACCCCTGACGAGCTTTCTGCTGAGGTCGAGAAACTTACTGCCGTCCTTCTGAGTCAAGATAAGTTGCTTAGGCGTGCTGCTAGAGAGCGGATGGAGTTTAGGCAGAAGTGGGAGGATATGGTGAGAGAGCTTGAGTTTGCTAGATCCACCGTGGTTGGTTCTGAGGAGGCTGAGTGTGAGATGTGTTCCACACACATGACTGACCTTCTCACTTTGAGAAGTAAGTATGTTGTGTTGGTAGGAGAGGTGGATGAGCTGAAGGCTAGATCCTTGTTGTTGGGTGCGTGCAAGTCCTGTGCGGGCTTGCAATCCGAGTTGGCAGAGAAGAATGCCAAGATTGTGTCTCTTGAGAAGGCCAGCTCGGATAACACGTGTGTGACTAGGTGTGTTGTGTGTGAGGGTTTGGAGATGGAGATTGCGAACGTTAAGCATGAAAAGATGCAAACCGAGGAGGAAAACACATACCTTCGGACCATCTTGTCATGGGTGTCGAGTGGTGAGCCGCAGCTTTGGATGATGATCTCCCAGTTCAAGCGTGCTGCTGGAGGTCCAGGTGTAGGCTTTGCTCAGGGTGTTGAGTGTGTTTCATCTTTTGGGAAGATTGGAGAGTCGAGTGGTCTAAACCCGTGTGGGAAGCCCATCTCCACCACTACTCCCAAGCTTACCAAGATTCTACCCAAAGAACCTCTAAAGCCTAACACCAAGGATGGTGTATTTGTGGAACCTCCGAGAGCTCCACCCAAGAAACAATCATGGGCTCCAAAACCAAACCACCTCAAGAACAAGCTAGACAACATGCCACCCATCCAAGAGAGAGCTTATGCCACAGAAGGGCAAAGTGATCCACACCCACTACCGTGAGTACCAACAACCCCTATGAGAGCGGTGAGGTACCATTGTGAGCACTGTGGGAGAGATGGACACTTGAGTGAGTTTTGCTTTCGGCGCAAGAGAGAGGCACGCCGTGCAAAGGAGATGAACAACACGGACATGTACCATCCTTTCATGATGTTGCGGATACATGAGTGTATACCGAGTCTCTGAGTGATGAGTGATTGTCAACTGGGATGATGCTCATGTTCTTTGGCTTGTGTTGTGCAGGTGTCGAGCACGGATACGGTGATCGAAGGAAAGGTGAAGGTCAAGTAGAGACGTGTCGTGCCGATGGACCGAGAGTGGCGAAGGGTGGACGTGAGGCTTGACTAAGGGACCGGTGGCCTGAGCATCAGCTGTGGTGGCTGACAGCCTGGGACAGCGACGAGCGAAGACTTGCGGGCACCGTGTTGCTTGGGTCGAGGACATGGGACACGTGTCGGTGGACGGGGTGCACGGACGGTGCATCCCCTCTACGGCTCAGTTTGGTGGTTGAGCCACAGAAAAACCACCGAGTGGACGGTTTCCAGGTTTAGGCCTCAAACATGGGCGCTGATGGTTTCCGAGTTTGGGCCACAAAACTCGGGCTGAGGACGGTTTCCAGGTTTGGGCCTCAAAACCTGTGTGCTGCGGGTTTCTGAGTTTGGGCCACAAAACTCAGGCGATGGACGGCTGGGTTCCCGGTTTGGGCCTCAAAACCAAGGGTTGGTCGTGAAGGCTAGTTCCCGGTTTGGGCCTCAAAACCGGGGAGAGGTCCATGAAAAGGACGAGCGGAGCAGTGGCGGCACGTGGCGGCAATCGGTGAGGTCGCGTCGAGGCGAAACTACCAGTTGTGCGGGCGTGGCCGTCGGATCACCATCTACCTCGAGTTGGTCAGGAATTCCCCTAGGGTTAGCCTGCTCGCTCATTAGCTGTAAGGGTAGAAGGGGAATAATTGTATTAGGCTATATAAGGAGAGGCCTCCCCTCCCTCCAGACTATCTCAGCTATTGCTATTTTCATTCTAGGGTTTCTGTTTCCTACATCCTTGTTGTGGCTACTGAGATCCGCAGAGACGGTGAACAATACCTCTGTGTATTTGCTTTTTGAGGAAACGAGACCGTAATCTTGTTGTCTCCTCGTGGGGATGAATTTCGGCTGGCAATTCGTGGTCTTGATTCATGTTTTGAACTTGTTCTTCGTGTTCCTCTTTTCTCCACGATTTTCCCGTCATTCGTTCTCTCTCCACGTTGAGTGTTTCGTGATTCCGTTTGAACTGAGTTGTTCTAGATCGTGAGGCGCAACTTTCCACCGAAGGAATTCCTCTCTAATCTCATGAGCTAGTAGATCGGTCGATTTTCGTTTCGAATCGAGTTTTGTTCCCTTTGCCCCGAATTCTTCCGATTCATCGATTTGGAGTTAGGTTCGATCCATGATCTCCTTGGGATAGCTCACTAATTTCCTTAGAAACTCCTCCTAAGTCTAAGCCTTAGAGCTTTTGATTAGGAGGAGATCGAGTGATTTTCGCGGAAGAACAGCTCTGGTCTGGGAGCATCGGACGCTGGTGTCGGGACCATCGGACGCTGATTCATACTGGCGGACGCGTCTGATGCCATGTGTCACCTGACAGTCAGTTTTATGGAGCATCGGACGCTGACCATCGGAGCGTCCGTTGCCATCGGACGCGCCGGGGTCAAGCATTGGACGCTAGGGCTACACTGTAGCAGCATCCGATGCTGGTCCAGTAAGGTTCCAGAAGTGTTCTTTTTACATCGGACGCTTCTAGAGTTTCTGACATCGAACGCTGCTAGCGTTCGATGCTGCTGAGTCTGCGCAGTTTTGTCCGCGTTTTGTTCGTCCGTTGTCAGTTTTGATTTCCGTCTTTTGCGTTGGGTTTCTAGAGTTGTGTAGTGTCTCGCTGTGCTTCTTGGAAGCATCCACCCTATCTCTAGGGTCGAGGACACTTGCAAGCTCTAGGGTTTGCTTTTGGGGTTGATTCTGGGACAGAGGCCTCAACATTTCGAAAGTAATTTGAAGCTCCCATTCACCCCCCCCCCTCTGGTCGCTTTCTGGTTGCTCTCTCGGTCCTTCAATTGGTATCAGAGCAGGTTAAGGATCTTCCACCTTAGCCGGTTCCATATCCACAGAAGGCGACATGGATCGCGGCGTGGGCAACCGCCGTTTTTCGATGGGATGAACTATGCATATTGGAAGATACGCATGTCGGCCTATCTGCAGAGTTTTGGTGCTTCCATCTGGGATATTTGCAACTCTGCTGATACGTGGTCTTGGCTGCTCATGCTACTCAGCATCAGATCGATGAGCACGATGCCAATAGCCGAGCCCGTAATGCTCTTTTCTCATGTTTGAGCATGACTGAGTTCGATCGCGTTTCTCACCTCGCTACGGGTCGGGAGATTTTGGCTACCCTCATGCGTTTTCATGAGGGAACCACTCAAGTCAAAATCCGTCTCTACGAGTCGTTCAAGCGAGAGTAAATGAGAACTTTTGACATATGCCTGGCGAGACATAGAAAGTTTTATTCGCTCGCTTTCAAGTGATTGTCAACAGGATGAGGGCTCAACAAGGAGCTGTTGCCTTTCGACGATCATGAGAGAGCTTTGAAGCTTTTGCATACTCTTGATCGTTCGGTGTGGGATTCCAAGGTTCAGGCGATCATCGAATCGCCTAACTATGAGACTCTCACATGCGATGAGCTCTTCAGGAAGCTCAAGTCCAGTGAGATTGATGCCATGGCGAGGGCTTCTTATGAAAATCCTTCTGGCCCATCGATGGCTTTGCTTTCTGGCTCTTCTGCTAACCCCTCTGGAGGATTTGCACTCTCTTCTTTCTTTCTGTCATAGAGGAGCAGTGGAGTTCATGGGGGATGACGAGTTGGCTCTGCTTGCAAACGGTTCTCGCGGTTCCCAACACCGATGGACCGTCGCCGCGGAGGAGGAGGACGCTCGGGCTGTTTCAAGTGCGGCGACCCCAACCACTTCATCTCCAATTGCCCGAAGAAGAACAAGCAAGTCTTCAGCAAGGCGGATCATGGGCACAAGTACGACTCCGGCAAGCGCAAGGAGAAGTACGTCCCCGCGAAAGCACAAGCGGAAGGAAGGGAGGCTTCAACAAGGAGTACACAAGAAGCAAAGTACTTGGAGAAGCCCAGGCTGAGCAGCGTGCGTTCTTCGCCATGCTCAGCAAGTCGATCGATGACTCGAATGATGACTCCGCTTCCTCAAGCGACAACGAGTCTAAGAAGAAGAGAAGAGAATCGAGGACAAGCTGAACGGCCTCTGTTTCTTCGCTGAAGACGAGGGCTCTGCACCATGGCCCTTGGCAAGGAGGTCGACGGCGAGCTGGAGGAGATCCCTCAGAACGATGACGACGATGACGACACTCCCAGGTATCCAGACCCCCGACGAGCTTTCTGCTGAGGTTGAGAAACTTACTGCCGCCCTTCTTAGTCAAGACAAGTTGCTTAGGCACGCTGCTAGAGAGCGGAAGGAGTTTAGGCAAAAGTGGGAGGATACGGTGAAGGAGCTTGAGTTTGCCAAGTCCACCGTAGTTGTCTCTGAGGAGGGTGAGTGTGTGATGTGAGATGGCACAACACACATGACTGACCTTCTCACTTTGAGAAGTAAGTATTGGTGTTGTTGATAGGAGAGGTGGATGAGCTTAGAGCAAGATCCTCAGTGCTGGGTGCGTGCAAGTCTTGTGCAGGCTTGCAATCCGAGTTGGCAGAGAAGAATGCCAAGATTGTGTCTCTTGAGAAGGCAAGCTCGGATAGCACTTGTGTGTCTAGATGCGCTTTGTGTGAGGTTTGGAGATGGAGATTGCAAATGTGAAGCATGACAAGATGCAAACCGAGGAGGAAAACACATACCTTCGGACCATCTTGTCATGGGTGTCTGTGTGGTGAGCCGCAGCTTGGGATGATGATGATTGCCCAATTCAGACGTGCTGCTGGAGGTCTAGGTGTTGGTTTTTGCTCAGGGTATTGAGTGTGGATCTTCTTTTGGCAAGGTTGGAGAGTTAGTGGTCTTAATCCGAGTGAGAAGCCAAACTCCACCACTACTCCCAAACTTACCAAGATTCCATCCAAAGAGCCTCTCAAGCCTAACACCAAGGATGGAGTATTTGTTGAACCTCCGAGAGCTCCACCCAAAAACAATCATGGGCTCCAAAACCGAAACACCTCAAGAACAAACTAGACACAATGCCACCTATCCAAGAGGAGCTCATGCCACAGAAGGGCAAAGTGATCCACACCCACTATCGTGAGTACCAACAACCCCCTATGAGAGCGGTGAGGTACCATTGTGAGCATTGTGGGAGATATGGACACTTGAGTGAGTTTTGCTTTCGGCGCAGAGAGAGGCGCGCCGGCAAAGGAGATGAACAACACGGACATGTACCATCCTTTCCATGATGCACAAGTGTCGAATGTTCAGAGGCATGCTGCTAGGCCAAGAGGTCCAAAACCTCAAGTTCCTAGGCCTAGGCCGCGAGGAGGTCATGCCCGGCGGGAGCCTGCATTTGTGGGCTATGGACCCCGTGGCGGTGGCTTTGTAGTTGAGCGCTTTCCCCCACCGTGTTTTGAGTACCGCGGTGAGCCGTCCTTCCCTAGCGGACCACATTTTCCTCAGCGCGGTGATCGCTTTCCCCATAGGCGTGCTAGGAATGGTTTTTCTGCTAACCGTTCTTTTGAGCAGTCGGCCCAACACTGGTATTCTTCCTACTTCACTAACCCCAGTGTTGGACCGTATGCTCACCCTATGTCTTTTTATTGATGTAGGTAAAACGACTGGAGAACGTTTGGTTGGTGGATTCCGGTTGTTCGAGGCACATGACCGGAAACGCCAAGTGGTTCTCCAGTCTCAGTCCGGTCGCCGGAAAGGAGTTTATCACCTTCGGCGACAATAGCAAAGGTAAAGTGTTGTCTCGTGGGTCGGTGCGAGTTAATGAGCACTTTGTGTTGCGCGATGTTGCTCTTGTTTCTAACTTGCATTTTAACCTTCTTTCTGTTTCGCAACTTTTCGATGATGACTATGAGATTCATTTTAATCCGAATCTCAGTCGCATTTTGGATCCTCAGGGCAATCTTGTATGTTTGATTTCGCCCTTTGGAAAAGTCTTTCGTGCGAATTTCTCGGAATCGTTTGGAGTTTCTCGTTGTCTTTTGGCTGGACCTTCCTCCTCTGATCTTTGGAAGTGGCATATGAGACTAGGTCACCTGAGCTTCGACTTGCTTGCAAGACTTAGCTCACTTGGCTTAATCCGAGGATTGCCCAAGCTGTCTATGGAGAAGGATCTTGTTTGCCATTCTTGTAGACATGGGAAGATGGTCGCCGCTCCCCACCATCCAGTGACCCAGGTCATGACTAAGCGCCCTGGAGAGCTTTTGCACATGAACCTCGTTGGTCCGGCTCGGGTGAGCTCGGTTAGGGGGAAGTGGTACGTGCTTGTTGTTGTCGACGATTTTTCGAGATATTCGTGGGTTTTCTTTTTAGCAGAGAAAACCGAGACTTTCTCCTTTGCTCGCAATCTGATTTTGCGTCTTTAGAATGAGTTCCATATGAACTCAATGCGAGCAATTCGGAGTGATAATGGTTCCGAATTCAAGAATTCAGATTTTGAGAAGTTTTGTAACTCTTTGGGCTTAGACCACCAGTTTTCTTCTCCCTACACACCGCCACAAAATGGTGTGTTGTAGAGAGGAAAAAATCGGACCCTTGTAGAGATGGCCAGGACGATGCTCGATGAGCATAGGACTCCTAGGCGATATTGGGCCGAGGCTATGAGCACTGCATGCTATATTTCCAATCGCATTTTTCTCCGAGCTTTCTTGAAAAAGACTGCTTATGAGTTGCATTTTGGAAAACTGCCCAAGGTGAGTTATTTTAGAGTTTTTGGTTGCCACGTTTTATACTCAAGAAAGGCAACCTAGACAAATTTGAGTCTCGTTCTTCAGACGGCGTATTTTTGGTTATGGCACTCACACTCGTGCATATCGTGTACTTAACCTTGATACTAACCGAGTCATGGAGACATCAGATGACACCTTCGACAAGACCATGGTTTGTCCTTCTTCTAGTTTTGAGCGTGCAGGTGATCATGAGGTCGGCGAGCCTCTTTTGATGTTGAGGACGAAGGTGCTGAAGGGATGGATGATCCAGCACCTCCTCCACCTGCTGTGCCGCAAGGAGCGGCTTCTACTACGAACTCACGGCCCAGACCCTTTTTCTCTACTATGGGGGGCCGTGGGATCCGCCACCTCGGGTTGTACCGTTGTTACCCGGGGAGGCAGGCACCAGCTGCTGTTGAGGGGGAGGCTAGTTTAGCTCGGGAGGCGCCACGACACAGTCAGCGCCAACACCCGCCTCAACAGATGATCGGCAGCATCGGTGAACGTGTCACTCGGTCTAGGTCACAACAAATCTCTCACTTTGCTCATTCTGCATTTGTTGCTTCTTTTGAACCCCGAGATGTTGGACACGCTTTGACGGATCAGGATTGGGTAAATGCCATGCATGAGGAACTTGAAAACTTTGAGAGAAATCGGGTTTGGGTTCTTGTTCCTCTTCCTCCTGAGTGTCACCCTATTGGGAGAAAATGGGTTTTCAAAAAAAACAAGGAGAAGATGGCCATGTGTGAGAGAAACAAGGCCAGACTTGTAGCCCAGGGGTATAGTCAGAAGGAGGGGATAGACTATGAGGAGACTTTTGCTCCTGTAGCTCGTTTGGAGGCGATTAGGATACTCTTGGCTTTTGCTGCATCCAAAGGGTTTTAAAATTTTCAAATGGATGTCAAGAGTGCCTTCTTAAATGGCTACATAGCAGAGGAGGTGTATGTGAAACAACCCCCCAGTTTCGAAAATCCCAAGTTTCCAAACCATGTTTTTAAACTTCACAAAGCTTTGTATGGTTTGAAACAAGCCCCTAGAGCCTGGTATGATAGGTTGAAAACCTTTTTGCTGCTAAGGGTTTTAAAATGGGATGTGTGGATAAAACGCTCTTTCTCCTCAAGCAAGGCAGTGGCACTCTCTTGGTCCAGATTTACGTGGATGATATCATTTTCGGTGGTTCTTCTCACGCTTTGGTTGCCAAGTTTGCAGATACTATGAGCAGGGAGTTTGAGATGAGCATGATGGGCGAGTTGACGTTTTTCCTCGGATTGCAAATCAAGCAATCTCGAGAAGGAACGTTTGTGCACCAGGGTAAGTATACCAAGGATATCCTGAAAAAATTCGATATGGGTGAGGCCAAGCCTCTTCCAACACCCATGTCGACCACGACGGCCCTGGATGCGGACAAGGATGGAGAAGCAGTGGACCAGAAGGAGTACCGGAGTATGATCGGGTCGCTGCTGTACCTAACGGCGACACGCCCGGACATTCAGTTCGCGGTGTGTCTTTGTGCGCGATTTCAGTCGTCGCCACGCACCTCTCACTGTCAGGCGGTCAAGCGCATTATGAGGTACTTATGCTTCACTCCTGAGTTTGGGATTTGGTATTCTGCTTCCTCCACCCTCTCCCTTTGTGGTTATTCTGATGCCGATTTTGCTGGTTTCCGCATTGAGCGCAAGTCCACTTCTGGGACTTGTCAGTTTATTGGTTCTCTTTGTATCGTGGTCTTCTCGCAAGCAGTCTAGTGTCGCCTAGTCTACCATGGAGGCTGAGTATGTTGCTGCGGCTAGCTGTTGTTCCCAATTGCTTTGGATGATGGCCACTTTGCGTGATTTTGGTCTAAGCTTTTCTCGTGTTCCTTTGTTATGTGACAGCACGAGTGCTATTAGCGTTGCTAAGAACCCGGTGCTGCACTCTAAGACCATACACATTGATGTGCACTTTCATTTTCTGCGAGACCACTATGAGAAGGGTGATATCGACCTTCGTCATGTCGATACTCATCATCAGTTGGCTGATATTTTCACCAAGCCTTTGGACAATCAACTTTTGCTAGGTTGAGAGACGAGTCTGGTGTGTGTTTCCCCTTTTAGATGGGGGAAACATTTTGACTTCTGTATCATAAACTGACTTTGTGTTTTTCAATTGGTATCTTTTCTGCATTTCATCTTGCATATTTACATTCAGAGCTTCATGTATATAATCTTTAGAATGTGACTATGCTCTGTATAGTATTTGCTCCGATGCTTTATGATGATGCTTGTAGCTTATTCTCTTCCTGATTACTGATACATGTTGTGAGCTGAGCTATTTATTAATGGTAAATTTGCTTAATGAACATAAAACTTGAAAATGTTCACCGTTAAGATATGCAACTAGCATGTGTAGGATGTGTTGAATCCACTTGTGCTTTTCATCTATGCTAGGTTGCTATGTCTCTAGTTTTGAGTCATTCACTTGCTTGGTATGTTCATATTCTGATTTAAATTTGAACCAAGTTAAGTGAATTGGAAAGATCGAGATGGGATTGCTTGCAGCACATCACAGTATCAAGACTGTTTCTCATTGCACTTTGAGTTAAACTTGAGCTGTGTAGTGTATGACCGAAACTGTTGCTTTAAGCTTCTGATTGCCTTTGCATAGGCTTCGCACCATTGAAACGTTAGGCAATGACATGCTTTCAACCTCTCGTAATCACATGCTGAAATTTGAACCTGTGTAATCTAACCGCTGCAACTCCGATAAAATCTAGATACACAAGTCTATGTTTCATTCTATAGCATGATGATTGAACTTTGCTAGGGGTAGTTCACTTTGTATACATGTTTAGCACCTGTTTGACTTGCTGTCTATACATGTAAGTGCTATCTTTTGTGGTGAACATCGTTTTCTGATTGGCTAAAACTACTCATTTTGCTTACATGTTCATATTCCGTATTGAGTGATCAGTTTGAGCCTTTGCTAGCATTCGTGCATTTTATGAGTCATCAGATCAGCACTCTATCTAGCATCTTCATATTCTATCAACTATATCCTGAAGCTGCTAACTAACTTGCATTTTTGACTCATATGCATTTGGAAGGGGGAGTTATTCTGTCAAGGGGGAGAAATTTGCTTGATGGTGCATTTTCAACTAAGGGGGAGAAAATATGACAAATCATGTGCTTTTCGAGTTGAACTAAGGAGGAGATTTCCTGGTTGTGTGCACTATTTGAGGGGGAGTTATTGAGCTGGTAACAGTTGGTTCGGAGCATTTTTGGTAGCTAGTTGTGTTGAGCCTTTGCCTCTTTCTTGAGGAACTAGCACCGTTGCTTGTATGCTCGTCAGTTGGTATCAAGCTTTCTTCAGTTGGTATCGAGCTTCCTCGCTAGCGGTGTTGAGCCCGTTCTGCCTCTTCTTGAGGGCTAGCTCTATTTTGCTTGAATTTCAGTTGATCCTTCAATTGGTATCGAGCTTTCTCGCTAGCAGTGTTGAGCCTATTCTACCTCTTCTTGAGGGCTAGCTTTGCTTTGCTTGGTTGTGTCGAGCCATTGCCCACGTCTTTGGGAACCAAGTTGTTTTGCTCTTTCACTTGACCTTTTTCGGCTTTGTTATGCTTTTGGGTCATTTGGTTGAGTTCTCTCTTCTTCTTTCTTCTTCCTCTATTTTATTATGATTTGTGTTGGTAGTTGACAATGCACTCATCAAGGGGGAGATTGCGGATACATGGGTGTATGCTGAGTCTCTGAGTGATGAGTGATTGTCAACCGGGATAATGCGCATGTTCTTTGGCTTGTGTTGTGCAGGTGTCGAGCACGGATATAGTGATCGAAGGCAAGGTGAAGGTCAAGTAGAGACGTGCTGTGCCGACGGACCGAGAGCGGTGAAGGGCAGACGTGAGGCTTGGACTGAGGGACCGGTGGCCTGAGGATCAGCTGTGGTGGCTGATAGCCTGGGATAGCGACGAGCGAAGACTTGCGGTCACGGTGTTGCTCGGGTCGATAACCTGGGGACATGTGTCGGTGGACGGGGTGCACGGGCGGTGCATCCCCTCTATGGCTCGGTTTGGTGGTTGAGCCACAGAAAAACCACCGATTGGATGGTTTCCAAGTTTGGGCCTCAAAACCTGGGCGCTGATGGTTTCCGAGATTGGGCCACAAAACTCGGGCTGAGGATGGTTTCCGAGTTTGGGCCTCAAAACCTGGGCGCTGCGGATTTCTGAGTTTGGGCCACAAAACTCAGGCGATGGACTGCGGGTTTCCCGGTTTGGGCCTCAAAACCGGGGGTTGGTCGTGAAGACTGGTTTTCCGGTTTGGGCCTCAAAACCGGGGGCGAAGTCCGGGAAAAGGACAAGCAGAGTGGTGGCGGCACGTGGCGGCAATCGGTGAGGTTGCGTCGAGGCAACGTTACCAGTTGTGCGGACGTGGCCGTCGGATCACCACCTACCACGAGTTGGTCCAGAATAACCCTAGGGTTTAGCTGGTTCGCTCTATATTAGTTAGGGGTATTGTGGGAATTAGAATTAGGATAAGTAGAGGGAGACACCCACCTCCCATCCTATTTCAGTCATTTGCTCTTTTGCTTCTAGGGTTTCCTACTCTTGCATTCCCTGCTGTAGCGAACTGAGATCCACAGAGAAGAGAACAATACCTCTGTGTTCGTGAGATTTTTGAGGAAGTGAGACCGTAATCTCACTGTAGCGTAGGTGTGGTAGCCACACGGTTGCAAATTCGTGGTTGTGATTCGCGTTTTGTTCGTATTCTTCGCGGGTTACTTTTCTCCACATTTTTCCCGTTGATCGATCTCTCTACACGGTGCGTCTTTTGCAAATCCGTTTCAACTGAGTTGTTCTAGATCGTGAGGCAGGCACTTCTTTCCACGAAGAAAATCATCTCTAACCTCACGAGCTAGTAGATCGGTCGATTTTTGTTTTGGATCGAGTTTGCTCCTTTTGTCCTGAATTCTTCCAATTCACCGATTGGAGTTAGGTTGAGCCATGATCTCTTTGGGATAGCTCACTAACCTCCTAGGAACTCCTCACACCAAGTCTAAGCCTTAGTGCTTTTGATTTGGAGGAGATCGGGTTGAAATCACGGAAGAACAGTTCTGTATCGGGACCATCGGACGCTCTGTTCTTGAGCATCCGACGCTGAGTTCTTTCCATCGGAGCTTCCGTTGCCACGTGTCTTCTGACAGTGAGTTTTAAGGAGCATCGGACGCGCCGGGGGTCAAGCATCGGACGCTAGGGTTGAACTGTAGCAGCTTCCGATGCTGGTCCAGTAAGGTTCCAGAAGTGTTCTTTTTACATCGGACGCTTCCGGTGTTCTGACATCGGACGCTGCCAGCGTCCGATGCTGCTGAGTCTATGCAGTTTCGTCCGCGGTTCATTCGTCCATTGTCGGTTTTGATTTCCGGCTTTTGCGTTGGGTTTCTAGAGTTGTGTAGTGTCTCGCTGTGCTTCTTGGAAGCATCCACCCTATCTCAAGGGTCGTGGACACTTGCAAGCTCTAGGGTTTGCTTTTGGGGTTGATTCTCGGGACAGTGGCGACAAGTTTCTGAAAAGAAATTTGAAGCTCCCATTCACCCCCCCCCCCTCTGGTCGCTTTCTGGTTGCTCTCTCGGTCCTTCAATATCCTCCTGTACCAATTTCGCCATCCAACAATTAGGGGGAAATGGCCAGTTCTTGAAGGTGCTTGGCCATTGGTTCAGCGGGGGTGATTCCAGATTTAAAAGGAATTCTTTGGGTTTCCCTCTCAATAATCTCTGTTGGGTCAGGATTCCCATTGGGCCAAGAAGGTAGGAGTCAGGATTGGCAGCACAAGGAATCAGAATCTGGTTCTTGTATTCCTTCAAAGAATGGCAAAAATTGGAAAAAAGGAAGTGAGCCGAAAGGGAGACGAAACTAGCGGGAAATCACCAAATGTGTGAGAATGAATGAAGTTTACCTCCGGGATCTCGTCCTGAGTCGCCATTAGGGATTCGAGGTGAATTTGGAGTTACGCCGAGGATTGAATTTCTTGAGCAGCGGCTACGGTGTCGAAAGGTGTAAACCTAGAAGAGGGGTTAAGTTTGCGGACAATTTCGAAATAGAATGACTTTTATCCCGAAATTGAGGGGGCATGTGTTAACACCAGATTTTCGCATGCACAAGGAGATGACAGATGAGCCAGTATGCGAGAGATGGGTGTATAAGGCATTCGGCAAGTGTCCATGCGGTCGGCTAGTTTCCAAGGATTCGGCAACTGCTTATGCGGCTACTCTGAGAAAAAGGGAGTTTCCGTTGAAACGATGAAAGCAAGAGCCGATCGGGCAACAACAAGATAGCCACAATTAAGGCAATGAAGATCTTGAAAGGAGTCGAAAGCCAAAATATTGTACTTTCCTTTAATTTTTCATAGTTGTGTCCTCTTAGGACTTGTATTGTGTCCGGGTGTATAAATATAAACCCTGGCTATTGTAAAAAGGGTTCAGAACCATATCAATACAATCGACCCCGTGCCATCTTCGAGTCCTTCGTGTCGTTGAGTTCTTCGAGAGGAATCATCGATCCGTC
Source organism: Coix lacryma-jobi var. lacryma-jobi (assembly GCA_009763385.1). Taxonomy (NCBI): domain Eukaryota; kingdom Viridiplantae; phylum Streptophyta; class Magnoliopsida; order Poales; family Poaceae; genus Coix; species Coix lacryma-jobi. Next base: position 63,168,558 of record CM019825.1, read on the forward strand.
GACCTCCGTAAGTCCCGACAACCTTGTTATCATGTCTAGTATCATGCGGTGGATTTAGATGTGATGCAAGTAGTCTTGTTTGTTCCAAAGATCGTGCGACGGATCTATGTCGACAATCAAGAAGTCTTTGCTTATGCTATGCTTATGAGTAAATACCGTGCAGCAGGCGTTTATTTGATATGTTTAGCAAAAGCGAGATAGTTATCGGCTCTATTAGATTTGGCAAGATCTAATAGATTCATTAAGTTATTTTGTGTTGCATGCTTTAATTAATTTTGTAACACTCTTTTGCCCAATCTAGATTGATTTTGTTCGGCCTCCCTTTACAAGTTTACTTATACTCCAATAATCGTTATTTTCGTGACATCTCTTATAGATTGCATGATCATAATGGCCGAATTAACTTCTAATCTAGATTGTTACATGTTGTGGGTTCATACATGTCAATCATGCTTGAGCTTTGATAAAACTAGGTATCGTGCGGCAGATGCAGGTTTTAGATTAGTTTGATCGTGTTTATGTGCATGTTCCTTCTTCATGGACCCCAATTCGGCTGGTTTGCCGAATTTGGTTATATATCGATTTGTAATTTATTCTTATTTGTTTAAGCATGCCTTTTTCTATACGTATATTCGGCAATCAATGCTTTCATATGCTTTTCTTCTATATTAGCCGAATAATTCTATAAACCTGCTTGGCAGACAACTTCTATAGCTGTATGTCGTCGAAAGTGGCTTCAGGGCCGTAAATATGGAACTGTCTGGTCTCACCCAGCATGTTCCAGTTTTATTCTCACAGTTTTATCCCTTGTTGGTTTTCAGGTCAAACCGACTGGCACGTTTCTGGATTTCGAATCGCCCGGGCACCCGATTGAAGCCACGCTTTCCGGCTTGCTGTGTGTGAGGCACAGTGTGCACATTTTGTGCCAACAATAAGAATCTTACTTGAATCAGAAGTTGATCACCCGAAGCATCTTAGGAGCAAGCTCGAGCAAAGATTTATCCCGCCGAAGTACAACCGGAGGAAGAAGCACCGACAGGTTGGCATCTCCTCCAAACTCCTCCCTCGCTCTCGATCTCTCTACTATCTAGAAGACTAGATCTAAACTAATTCTAGAGAGAGTTTTTCCATTCAAGGGACACCTCTCATCTAGAAACCCTAGATTTTGCTCTTGGTGACAATTATGATGAAGATAGATGATGGATTGCTGCAGGGAGGGGGTCTGGGGCTCCTTATATAGCCCGATGGGATGAACCGTAGCCCTTGGATCAAACTGACTTGAAACAATGGTTGAGATGCATTGTAGAGGTCGATTAGGTCACATCGAACGAAGGTGGGCCGACTTCCCTGTGGGCCCAGACCGGCCGGCCTAGGGGTGGGGCCGGCCGGCCCCACCTGGCAGCCGTCGGGCTCCGCCTTCGTTGTGGTGTCTTCTAGAACCTTCCTTGTTGCCCTAATGCGACTTCCATCCGTTTGCGCGATTCGTCATATTGGATTAGGACTCTACCCCTTTCCATCTGCTGGAAACACCCTGAAGAATAGCAATTCACCATAGCTGTTGGATCTGTCAGTTTAGCCCCTGAATTATGTTGCTTGGTGATCACTCCAGGTTATTCTAGAAGCTTCCAAGTCGTATCCAACAAGGACTCTTGCTCCGGGACTCCAAATGTAGCAAACCATATATCTGTTTCGATAATCTTGACGAGCTCTTCGTAATGGTGTGCTCTGTTTCATCACTTGAGATACCTTCATATGGTGAAATATTGATAACCCTGCAAAACAAGTGAGAACAACACAACTCGTGGAATTTGTCAGAATCAAACCTTATAACTATGCTTTATGGTTTATTTCATATCATTCTATGCATTAGTTGTATAAATATAAAATTGTAAGGACCGTCAACAGCACTCATCTGACGACCGGACGCTGAGGCCTAGCGTCCGGTCAACCCTACTTGTGCGTCCTGTCACTGTGATTTTTGCCCAACGGCTAGCCCATTTGTGTGTGAGCTATATAAGTGTTTGGCTGGCTTTGGGGAGGCTCTCTTGGCATTCTAACATCTTGGACATCCCTTTGAGCTAAACATACTCTCCCCACTCATCTCCTTGCTTGATTGTGTGAATCAAAGTGAGATTGAGTGATTCCAAGTGCATTTGCTTATGTGTTTGCATCTGCTAGTGGCACTTAGGGATCGTTGTTGCTGCGGGTATTCTCGTTACTTTTGGTGGTTGCAGCCACCTAGACGGCTTGGAGCTACGGAGCAGCATTGGCACGAGTTGATGATTGTTCATGGCCATCTCCCGGTGATTGTGAGGGGTATTGTGCCTTCCCCGGCGAAGAGCCAAAAGGTAACTCTAGTAAATTGCGCGTGTCATTGAGTTACCTCCATTTGTGGGTCGGTTCTTGTGGCACTAAAGTGTTGAGCTAGGTTTGTGAACACCTATTAGCCACCGAACCACCAAGTGGTTGATCAACACAACGAGGACTAGCGTGCTGGCAAGCACGTGAACCTCAGGAGAAAATCATTGTGTCGTCTCTTGCCTCTTTGGACATCTCCCGTAGTTACTTGGTATTCATATTGTGATTGATCATATCTTATCGGCGTCGGTATATCTCTCTACCACTTGTATTACATTCTTTATTTCTTGTGTAGTGGTAGTTAATCTTGCTAGTGTTAGCTCTCTAGTTCATTGTATTAGTTCTTGCTAGCTCACTAGAATAGAGAGTAGTGACATAGATATTGTGTGTTTTAGAGATCATACCATACTAGAATTGTTTTGTCACTTAGTAGAGCCCGTGCAAAAAGCTTTGCTTTGTAATTGTCTAACAAGTCTCTCTAAGTGTTTTGTAGAAATTTTATTAGGCTATTCACCCCCCCCCCTCTCTAGCCATTAGGACCTTTTAGAGATCATGAAAGACAACTCTAGTGGATTGCTTGTAGCTTGTGGATCGCTATCTTGTGTTGGTTCTGTAGCACTCGGTTGCGAGTTAGGCATGTCATACCTATTAGCGCATGAACCTCCAACTGGGTGAATCGCTACAATGAGGACGCAGATTGCCAGCAACATGTGAACCTCGGTAAAAATTATTATGTCATCTTTATCCGAGAGGATTTCATTGGTATTCATTGTATTAATCACTTGTCGCAGTGGTATATCCAATCTACCACACTTGTATTTATCCTTTTTACATTCTTGTCTAGTGGTAGTATAGCTAGTTTAGCAAAGTAGTTTTCTTTATGTATTTAGTTTGCTAGATTGCTCTCTATCGTAAAACAGTGACATAGCCTTTATGTGTGACATAGTGATCATAGCATATTAGAATTGTGGGTAGGTGTCTTGCATTGTATTCTTTTGTAGAGCTAGTGTCAAACTTGCTCATGCCATTTAGTTGTCTAACCACTTTGTTTAAGTGTTGTTGTAGAAAAGATCGTCGTATCAACAAAACCACGTAATAAACTGCTTTGAAATGGTTAAGAAGGGCATTTATCCAATTTTGAAAGTTTAGAGGGTAAGTTGTTCGGCATTTGACTTCCAAAATTTCTTTTGAACAAGTTTAGAGGGGTAATTCGGACATTTAGAAATATCCATTTAGGATATCTTACAACGTTTGACGTAAACGATATATTTAATGTATGCTATCACTTGTAATATATTATCCTATTTGTTGTTATTATATGTAATTGTGATGTATATGATGGGTTAGAAATAATTTATAGAGAAATCATGCATGTTAAAAAAAGGAATTATTTGAATTTGGTTTAATATTTTGATTTTTTGTTTATCATTGAAGTCCGATAATTTTACAGAAATTGTAAACCTTGTCATCGGATAGGTAGGGGTTTTTCCTCCCACAGGATCATCTGGTAAGGTCTAATGATCTTGGCCACAGACCCATGAAACCACGGGATGAAAAAACTGAACGCCTTGTCACCTGATTATCAGGTGGCATCAAAAAAAAAGTTTTTTGTTTTATTTTTTCTTTAGTGCCAATGGTATGCACTAGACCTAGGTACTGGTCCATTTGCTGATATAGAAGTACATGTACTCCCTCCATATTGCAAATAGAAGACTTTTTGAAAAAAGTTCGGTCAAACTTTGAGAATATAAATCATAAATAACTTTTAAATTATTGAGTTAAAAATGTAAAAATCATATAAATAAATTTATCTTGAAAAGTATTTTCATAAAAGTATATATATACCACTTTACAATAAATATTTTAAAAGAAATAAATGGTCAAAGTTATGCTTTGGAGACCGTGTCGTTGTCCTAAACGTCTTCTATTTGTGATACGGAGGGAGTATTTGTCAACTGGTGTAAGAAAAATGTAGCCACTGAAATTTTAGGAGAGACGCCAAATGCTTCATTATTTCTAATCCATAAAAGGAGTAAGTCCGCATCAATGTCAGTGAAAGGTTCAGAGTTCACCAATGTCAACTTAATTAGAATAATTAATATAGGGCCATTTCTTTTGGTAATTAGAGTGACGCAACTGACGTACATCAGCCACTTTGGGGCTGTAGGAGAACGAGTCAGTCAACACTAAACCCTCAGGCTGGTGTTCGTGTTTCGTACCGCCCTCATTTATCGATCGGTTCACCTTTTCGCTATTGGCTATTGCATTTGTACTTATATACTTGTATATATGCCTTGCAACATATAGAGTATTTCCTTTCAGAGATCAACAGTGAGCAATACTACAATCCAAATATAAATACCTTTCATCGGAACGGAAGCAAGCACCAATTGTGGCCAAAGTAATAATAAAATAACGTTTGACACTTCTCGTTGGATCATCCTCACTTAAGCAAGACAAGAATTTCCTTTCGACACTAAAAGTATGGTCCCGGTCCTATTGACATATATTCGTCCCATGGAACATTTATTTTTTTTATTTTTAAACGACTATACCATTTCTCGTGTTAGTTTTGGGTATGACAGAAATGCCCTAACATGTCAACTCAATCCCTGATTTTACATATAGTAGTAGGGTATCGAAATTTGCCATCTTTACCTCAGCATCTTTTGACATCACCTCCGCGATATATAGCTGCGAGACACTGACACTATATACTACACACGACGACCACTAGCGAATGAGGATCGGTCAGTATAACTCTTTACTGTCTGATGGCATTAATAGGCTAGTGTCAGTGATGAGTTTTATTGCATTGTTTTCAAGACTGTCATGTCATATGAAATAAAATAAAATTTGAATCAAACTCTTTATTAAGAGTAAGAGTTTCATTCTAGAGTTTCATAGATATTAAATTTCATGACTTATAGATAATTAAATTCGTGACAAGAGAGTTTTATCTAGATGAAACTCATTTTTTCCCTCTCTTCTTAAATATATTGTCATGTCATAAAAAAATACTTATGTAACAACATATTTAATGCAAATAAAACTCAGAGATGAAAGTCTCACTGAAACTGGTCTTAGATGTTGTAATAAGGTGTCGGTATAAAATTATATCTACTAATAACATGCATTTATACCGTGACCTATTTGTAGTTGGGTCAATACTATGAGGCATGGGAACACTAGGAACTCCAAGCTATATATAGCATATTCAACAGCTCTTTAAAACAATTTTCTAATTCGGTTTTACAATAGCATTGCTCGTGGGGCGCCTTAGATCTAGCTAGTGTGGGCCAAAACCACGCAAAATTTCCAAGAACCCACCGGAACATATACTAGCATTGGTCACGGAGCATCTTCGTTACGATGTGGCTCTGTCTTCACAATTATTTCTTCCCGAATCTCTCGTACACCATCTTGAATATGAAGAGAAGTTGTATGTGAAGGGCTTGCTCCCAGAAAAGGAGGTCCACCAAAAGAAGCTCGAAGGAAGAATTTGTCCATATTTTTTATGATATGGTTTTCCCTAACTAACTCGATCTGTGAATTGAAAACTATTTGTATTTGCATATACTTTGTGTTCTATCGCAATACAGGTCTCTTCGCTTGGAACAAAGATACGTGAGCCAATATTAAGAACCTAGAGTCTGCTTGTGTCTCACTTGTAACAGATCGGGTCACTGACGTGACAGAGAGCTTTTACAACTCTAATCAGCTATCCACTGGACAATCTCAAACCTCGCGTGTCCGTGACGAACAAGCATAGGTCATCTATGCCTTTATCTGTACCTACTAATACTAATTGTATATATACCCAATACTAAAGACACAAAATTTTATGTCTTTTTTTGTTTGGTCCGCCCTCCCTAATAACCACTGGGTTGGTGGTCAATCCGAGAGCACATACTTCTGGGCCTGCAGAGAGTTGTTCATCGTCTAGGTGCTAAATTTTTGTCCTTTTTTGTTTGGTCTGCCCTTCCTAAGGCCAATGTCAATGGTGAGTTTCATTTTGTTGTTTCAAAGACTGCCATATCATATGAAATAAAATAAAACTTGAATGAAACTCTCCATTGAGAGCAAGAGTTTCATTGTAAAGTTTCATAAACATTAATTTATGACTCATAGAGAGTTAGTAGATGAAACTCATTTCTTCTCTCACTTCTTAAATACCGTCATGTCATCAACAATGTCTATGTGGCAACCTATTTAATGCAAATAAAACTCTCATTGAGATTGGTGTAAGGGCACCCACAATGGTTAGAGTCAGCTGCTAGCTCCAAGCTAACTTCTCCAATAATATTAGCTCTTAGTACATGACTTTTAACATGGATGACCCCACGTAACAATCTCACATGACCTTGAGATGCGTGTAAGAGCTTAGCTCTTCACTAAGAGCTAGATTTTCTCTCTCCTCTATAAAAATATAAGAAAAAATGCTTATAGCTAGCTTAAAAGCTAATTGTTGGAGGTGCCCTAATAACCACTGCGTTGGTGGTGAATCCGAGAGCACATACTTCTAGGCCTGCAGAGAGTTTTTCCACGATTTACTGATTCAGCGATTGACTAGCAAAACATATATGTGCGTTGCAACGAGAAAAAATATTAAACTTAATGAAAACAACAATGAAAAATAGTGCATATATATTTGTGTTTAGTCTTTGTATAAAATTTTGGATCTAGTATAAATTTATTTTATGATGCCCATAACATCCATAGCATATGTTGACAATAATATCACGATGTCCTAAATAGAAATTGAAACACGAAGACATTAAAACTAGAAAAGGTAGAAACAAAACTCGTGGATAAATAAAACCCAGAAAAAAGAGAAATAAACCAGAAACAAAATGGCGGAAGAAGAAAAAACAAAAACCAAACTATATCTATAATTATAATAGTCATCTTTCTATTCAAATTCTTATTTCCATGCATCCAGACAGCTGAGAAAGCAGGAGCTGAATTATTCCACTTATGACTTAGAGCTAGCGGTTATAGTAGCATATGTTGACAATAATATCATGATGTCCTAAATAAAATTGAAACATGGAGAGATTAAAACCAGAAAAGGTAGAAACAAAAACTCGTGGATAAAATAAAACCCAGAAACGAATGGATAAAAAGAAAAAAAGAGAAATAAACCAGAAACAAAACGAGAAGAAGAAGAAAAAACAAAAGCCAAACTATATCTATACTTATAATAGTCATCTTTCTATTCAAATTCTTATTTTCATGCATCCAGCCAGCCGAGAAAGCGTGAACTGAATTTTTCCACTTATGACTTGGAGCTAGCGGTTATAGTTCATGCTCTGAAAATTTGGAGATATTATCTAGTGAGCATAAGAGTGATGTGATGCACTATAGAAAAAAGCTCAAAGCTGGCGCCCCCAAAGATACCACAGACGGTTTTAGTTATCACACGCTTGTGGTATGAAAGGGGCCCATCTAGAGCCACCAACCGCTTATATAAATCCATTATCTATGTAAATGGATCATTTATACAGACGGTTGGCTAAGTCAACCACCTATTGTAATGGATTATCATAGACAATTGTAGTTGATAACTTTTTGATTTGAATTTGTTTAGGGCCTCAAATAAGCAAATTACACTCGGGTTAGTATAATATGTGGGGAACCGAAATGGAGTATAAACACATATGAGTATGTAGTGCAGTGATAGAGGAGGTTTACATAGGTGGTTGGATTAAGCCAACCATCTGTGTAAATGTGTTTCCACTAATAGTTTCTTAAGCCAGCCGCAAGTGGAAATTATATTTAAATTTAAAATTTGAATTTTTCAAAAGACCTCAAATGAAGAAACGGCCAATATGAAAGTTGTAGATCTCAAAAAGTTATGAAACTTTGTCGTTGACAAATTTTTTATTTGAAATCATCTTGTCAACAAAAACTACATTTCAAATTCTCAAATTTGAAATTCAAATTTTTATAAACGACCTCAGATGGAAAAACTACCAAAATAAAAGTTATAAACCTCAAAAAGTTATGAGACTTTGTAGTTGATAACTTTTTATTTGAATTTATTTAGGGCCTCAAATAAGCAAATTACATTCGGGTTAGTATAACATGGGGAACCGAAATAGAGTATAAACACATATGAGTATGTAGTGTAGTGATACAAGAGGTTTCGCGCGAGGGAGAGGTCGTGGGTTCGAATCTCGCTGGCCGGAGTGGCCGCGTTAGCCGTAAATTTTGCGCAAAAAATATCGGGACTTGCGACTTAGACGGGCGGGCGGTGTCCACGGGGCCTCTCTCAATTTTTTTAAAAAAAATATTTTTCAGGTTTTACCATTTTTTTCTTTAACCATTTCCACGGGTGATCTGCTAAGTAAACCGCCTGTGCAAATGATTTCCACAGGTGGTTCACAAGCAACCGCCTGTGTTGTGGAACCATTTCTTCTAGCCTCCAGCGTAGGCGGTGTTGGAAAACGCCAGTGTTGGAAAATGCCAGTAGAAATAGGTTTTCAACCGCTTGTACAGTATGTCTGTGTACTAGTGATGTGTACATAGATCATAAGAGTATAAAGTACATTTTTACTCAGACGGATCTGAACTTGAGGCAGCGTCGTTGTCTGGAATTGATCAAGGATTATGACTTGGACATATATTATCATCCTAAAAAGGCCAACATCGTAGTTGATGCATTCAGCAAGAAGAGTTACGCCTATGGACTTCACATGAGGTTTATGTCTGCAGAGTTGTGTGCTGAAATGGCGCACATTAATTTGTGTTTTGCCAACAATACAATGAAATGACAGTAGAGCCTACCCTAAAACAAGGCATACGCAAGGGTCAGCTAGAGGATGAAAAGTTTAAATAGATAGTAGAGAACATAATGCCTGAAAAGACACCAGGTTTCAGTATGGATGAAAATGGTTCTCAATGGTTTGGAAAAAGAATATGTGTGCCTAAATAAAAGCTATTTGTCACGTAATTCTGCAAGAGGCATATAAATATGCTTACTCTACACACACTGGCAGTACCAAGATGTACTTGGATCTTAAAGAGAAGTACTAGTGGTATGGGTTAAAAAGAGATGTGGCAGAGTATGTGACTTTGTGTGATACTTGCCAAAAAGTGAAAGTTGAACATCAAAGACCTACAGGATTGTTGCAACCGATGAAGATACGTGAATGAATATGGGAAGAAGGGCATGAATTTTATTGTTGGGTTACCCCGCACACAAAGAGGCTATGACTCTATCTAAGTAATAGTTGATCGCCTCACCAAGGTTGCTCACTTTCTACCTGTCAAGACCAATTACAATGTTGCAAGATTAGCAGAGCTATACATGAAGAGGATAGTGTCTTTGCATGGTGTCCCAAAGAAAATTGTATCCGACAGAGGAACGCAATTCACGTCCCAATTCTAGCAAAAAGTGCATCATTCTAAAAGACTGAAAGGAACGCAATTCACGTCCCAATTCACGTCCCAATTCTAAAATTGTATCCGACAGAGGAACGCAATTCACGTCCCAATTCACGTCTATACATTAAATTTTAGCTCCGCGTACCACCCTCAAACTGATGCGCAGACTGAAAGGATAAACCAAATCCTAAAAGATATGCTGCCTTATGTTATGTCGCCCGCCTCCATTAAATGATTAACATAAAAGTGAGCCGGACAACCGCCTCCACTAGGTCATGATTAACTATGATCTTTGATTGGAGGCGGTTTCATTGTCCGCCTCCAATAAGCTATTTCACCCGCCTTAAATAAATTTTCTATACTAGTATTTTTCCTAGTTTAACTTAGGCCTTGTTTAGTTCCCAACCAAAAACTTTACGCTCTGTCATATCGGATCCTAGACACATATATGAAGTACTAAATATAGACTAAAAATAAATAATTACGCAGTTTGCGTGTAATTTGCGAGACGAATTTTTAAGCCTAATTAGTTCATGATTTGACACTAAAGTGTTACAGTAACGCATGTGCTAATGATGGATTAATTAGGCTTAAAAATTCATCTATGATTTACAGACGGATTCTGTAATTTATTTATTTTTTGTTAGTATTCGAACACCTCATGCACAACTGTAACACCCTAATTTTCCCTAGAATTAAAATAGATTAAAATTATTTATTATTGAAATTTTGTGAGCATGAAACATAGGATAATAAATATTTTGCACAAAATTAAAATCAAGTAGGGACATGTTGAAGCAGTCGAGCTGCTGCATTTTATTTATGTGATATGTGGATTTTATCAAAATTTGTTGAATACAAATTTATTTAGAAAGTTTGAAAAGTGTTAAAAAATAAAAAAGAAAACAGGAAATCCTCCTCTCTCTCTCTACTGCAGGCTAGCGGCCCAACTCCACCTTGGCCCGCTCTCCCTTCTCCCGCCGGCCTTCGTCTCTTCCTCTCTGGGCCTCAGCCCCCTTGGCGCCGACGCATCCACGTCGCCTCTGGCTCCCATGTTGGGTCGGCCCATCAGCCGCGTGATGCAACCGCGCGCCGCACTCTATTTCCCCCTCCCTAACACCGATAGCCTAGGCCCGCACGTCAGTCCCCCTCCTATTCCTCAACCTCCCCGCTCCTGGTCTTGCGCACGCCGGGCGCAACCGCCGCTCGCTCGTTCCGCGTGGCGTGGGAGCGCCTGAAGGACCGAAAATGCTAAAGAAACGCGACCAGAGGGGGGTGAATGGGAGCCTAAAACTTTCTTTCGAAATTCCAGTCTCTGTCCCAACAAAATCAATCCCAAATACTTCACACTCAGGAGTGATGCCCACGACCCTCACGAAAATGGTGGATGATCCTTAGGATCATAGCGAGGCAATTCAAAACTCCTAAAACTCCGAGTCAAGTTCGTACCCAAAAGACCCAGTCTCAAAAGTTGATGGAGGGCTACGTCGGGAAATCCCTAATTACCTATGCTAACACGTAGCAAAGATAGGTAGAGAGGTTCCTAGGTGAACTCTAGGAGCAAACGAGAAGTCCAGAAACGAAACAGAAAAGCCGAGAGAGCAAACACACTAAAATGCAACCTACAGTAAGGTAGCGGACTGTCCGGGCTACTGGTGTCGGACTGTCCGCGCCAGGGGCGGATGTCCGCGAAACCCTAGCAGACTGTTCGCCGCTCAAGTTGCAAAAACAGCAACGCTGCTGGACCCTCCCTGTGCGACTCTCGGACTGTCCGCGCCTTATACGGCGGACTGTCCGCCGGTCACCAGACCGCGAACAATGCTCGCTGCGGAACTGTTCAGGCCGAGCCCTGATGGCCGGATAGTCCGCCACCAAGGGGCGGACAGTCCGCCACTATCCAGAAAGCCCAAAAACAGCACGGGACAAAACTAAAATTGATTGGATCTCACCAAATCGAAGGGGCTGCAACCAAACTTCTCTCAAGTGTTCTTTACGTGTCAGGAAGCTAATCATAGGATATCCCGCTCCAACCAACTAATCCATGAGAAAACGGAAGAACACTAGAAAAGGGGGAGAATAAAGAATGTTGACACTGGTTATCTATTAAAATTAAAGGATAAATAAATATGAAAAGGGCATGAATTCAATCACCAACAAAGGTTTAGGGTTTAATTGACAATATTCCACGAGTTTTGGTGAATTGTGATTCTGCAGGGACTAAACCAGGAAACCAGCACTGATTGCTTCCCCTAGAAGGAAACGACGCGAGATAACGCAACCGCATGTCAGGAATATTCTAGAAGACTCCAGAGGACACCAGAAGACACCAGGAGGTCGGGCACCGCGGGACCCTGGCAGGTGGGACCGACCGGTCCCACCCGGAGACCGACCGATCTCCCCCGGGCCCGCTGGCTTCCGTCTTCTGCAAGCTTCCTCCACCGCCTCCTAGGATGCATCTCCACCGTCCCTGAAGTCGGTTTGATCCAACGGCGCGTTGATCCCTCAGGGCTATATAAGCAGCCCGAGACCCGCCTCTCCAGGCATCTCCATCTTCATTATTCATCTTCACATCAGAAACTAGGGTTTCAATTAGAAGTAGAGGTCCCTCTAGATGAATCTCTTCTAGTTCATCTAGAATTTGATCTAGTTCATCTAGTTGTAATCAAGAGCCAGCTATCAAGTAGAAGACTAGTTACCCCTCTAGTTAGGTTTAGAACCTAGTCTTATACTAGAACTAGAAGAGAGAGAGAGGAAGAGATCAAGAAGGAGCTCCGGCCTGTCGGATCAACTTCTTCATCTTGTACCTGCGGATTCAAGTTCATCTTCAACTTGCTTCAGCGATTGTTTTAGTAATCAACGTCTATATTTAAGTTTGAGCCATTGTTCTTATTATTCTTAAGGTTTATGACTCTCTTTTGAGTACTTAATTCTAAGTTGCTCTAGAGTTAGAGTAGTTGGATAGTGTAAGCGTGGTGCTTAGACTTGATAGCATCATAAATGCCTCCTATAACGCCGGTAGTAGTGGTTGTTCGCAAGGGTGACTCTTATAGCCTTGTTGATTCTTCTATAGTCCACTTACCCGTGTGTAGGCTCGGTAGGATTATACATTTGCATAAAAGACTCATACTCTGTTTGTGACCTTTTATGGCAACTTCCCCACTAAGAATAATATAAACATATCACTCTTAAGTTGGATTTAGATAACCTTAGTGATCCCCTCTATACTTCTAGATTCTCCGTCCTTGTTAGCTACTCAGGGGATAGACTTTAAGACTTAACACTATCCGTTCCTTTGGGTTCGATATTAAAACTGGGTTACTCCGGTGAAGTGCTACATCGGTAGATCTTATCTGTGCGCTTGCGGATAAAGTAGAGTGTGCGTTAATTTATACCAACAAGCATTTCTGGCGCCGTTGCCGGGGAACGGTAGATCAACTTAAGTCTTAGTTTAACCTTTAATCATACTTTTATCTTTTCCTTTTTTGTCCCAGTCTTTTCATTATTTTTGTTTTCATTCTTATGAATGTTGTTTTTGAATTCCACTCTTATCTATCACTACCCCATGAGCAAGCTATAACCAGTAGAATCCTTATACCCCATCATAATACCTGGTTATGAGCTATGCCTACCTCTCTGCTGCACTGTCCTTGTAATGAGCATAGAAATATAATTGTGAAAATATTCCTTTGGGTATTTTGTCACTAACCTTCCCAGGTCTGGAGCAGAAAAGAACGAAGGAACAACAAACACAAGGTATGTCCCACCAATCATCATGCAACATTGAATTACATTCATCCAATCTTGATTTGTGCAAAATCCAAGCTTGGGGAATAGACTTTCTAAGAATATTTCTTGCCATGTTGCTATGTTGGTTGTCCCTACCTTTAGGATATGCTCATATACTAATCATACTCTTTCATCACCATCTGAATAAATCTCTACAATGCTTTCATGTTATCTTTATTTGCTATAGTATATTCTTCGGTTTGAAGTATTTATACACCTTTTAAATTAGGCATGGAGCTTAGTTTAACTGTTTTCATGAATTAAGTAAGACATGGTATCTGGTTTGATTCTTGAGCTAAAAGGTGTGCTGATTTACCTCTAAAGGCTTTTAAATTAAGTATGGTGCTTAGGTTAAAATGTTTCCTAAATCAAATTAGACGTGGTGTCTAGGTTGTTTTGAGCCGATAGTATGCTATAGTGGATGTTGGATATTTTGTTGGACTAACCCTGCAGGGAAACTTTCAATATCAATTTGGGAAAGTTCAGAGATGAACTCACACTGGAGATGAAGAGACACATGAACTTCAACAACTTTGCACAATGAAGACTCAGCTCATTCATCATGGATGAAAGAACTGTGAGTATCAAAGTTTATTTATTTTGTCTTCTACTGCAAGTTATCTTTTGCCTTGAATCATGTTAAAGTGCAGCCAACAAATACTAGTCTATGCTAAAGTAATCCTAAAAACATCTTTTATTAGCATAGATGCAAAATACATATGTTGTGGACAACAACCCATGCTTAAATTCTTGCAATCCTTCGGGTATATATCCACTAACGTTATGCAGAAGAGAGATTTTGTTCATCCATGGTTTGGTCTGAACATTGAAGATCCAAAACCCAAACCATAGACACACAAACCTACTCTCAGATCACAAATGGTGCTAGCCTAGCTTTGAGTCTTGCTTGGGCGCTGATGACAAACAGGATGCAACTTACCTCGTATGAGACAACCTATGCCTGCAACCATCATTGCCCAAGACATCAAGACAAGAAGTGAGAAGTTATCCTCTTTTCTAATCAAGAGCTAGCTTGGGAGACAAGATGGTACCACTACAACAATAGCAAGATCTACAAGTCAAACACATGAACATGTTGTTGGGAGTCCATCTACATCACAAGCCAGCCTGGGAGAGACAATTCCGTTGTCTAGATGTGTTTCACAATCAAAGGGAGGAAGGAGAGAAACCCAACTTCAAGACATATTGATCTCCTACCACCACTTTGATCAGTACAAACCACTAGATGTTGTCCCAGTCGAGAGAAGAATATGATCCACCACTCATTCTTGGAAGATCGTTCTTGAACACCATCAATGTTATCATCTTTGTCGGACCTGGAGAAGTCAACTTTTGGATCTTTTGCTGATTCTTCAACAACTACATCACTTATGAGCAGCCAAAGAGAACCAAGAGAAGACGTCGAAGGGAGACCAACTGCCAAGAATTGAGGAGGGCATCATGAAGGATGAAGCCACTGCACCACAAGAGTTAGAAGATGAAGAGATTACCTAAGTTAGCAAATCAAGAAGAACAATCGATAAGATCTCCATCATCTAGACACTGTTGAGAGGACAAGTCTCAGTTGTGACATTACAAGACAAAAGACTATCATAAAGGCACTCGAGTAGCAGCTCTAATTCAAGTCTCTTGTCAACCCAATGATTAAAGGAAAACAAGAAAGGTTGACAAGAGAAGAATGCGGAACTGTCCCTACATCCTCATAGTACAGAATTAATACAAGAAAGAGAGGGATCCTAGTCAGCATACTCGAAGAACAATGCGCCTTCACTGATAAGTCGACACAAGAGAAGGAAGGTCGATACCTATAAAGATGATTCCACTGTGATCTTCCTCCTCTCAAGCACACTGTGAGACAAACAAGAGAAGACAAGCCATTCATAAACAACAACCAGCTAGACAAGAGAAGCTTCCACAAGGTGGTTCGACACATCACGCTTCAATCACAAAGTAACATTTCAAGGTAAGTAACCATCACTTTAAAAGCTTCTTCTTGATTCTAGTATGAACATAAATAAAGAACTAAACATGTTTAAGTTGCACCTCACTTGATCCAACCTAATCAACTCTACATATTCAGTCCTTTGATCTTTGTTCCTAGCTTTACTCTCTTGAATCTCACTGTCTTAACTAAATGAGCTAAATATTTGTGCATCTAACCTTTGGAAGATGATATATCTCAATTATAAAAAGATCAACACTTTATGCATAGATTATCCTTCCTTGGGTTAAGTAACTTGATCTGTTAAATATTTTAAGATGCTACTTTATGCTCATCCTCTGATCCTATCACTCATGTTTGAATAGAACACATAAACAACAAGTTTGTCTTGTGCAATGTGCCTAAGGTTAGAGAGGAATAAACAAAACTTTTGGTTCTGTTGGTGTTTTTCCACCAACAGAGCCCATGCACTTGATCTCTACCTTGTCTTTATGAGCAGGACACACTCTTGAGCAAAACATGGAGAAGTCACTCCCAAATTCTACAGAGTGAAGGTCCTAGATCTACAAGAACATGCACACTGAGCAAGATACTTCCAGCATCCACAATTAACGCTTCATTTCAAACTGCTGGGCAAACAAATGACATGAGTGACACCATATCAAGAGGCATAAACAAGAAGGAATGATGGAAGACGTCGTAGTCAGAATTAGAGGTCATAAGTCCCCACAGACTTCTTGATCCTCGACATGGGAGAAGACGATATGTCCACCTCATCCTAGGAAGACCATTCCTCTGTGCTACAAGTGCAATCATCTACAAGAGGAAATCCATTTCACTTTCCTGGAGAAAAGGCACGATGCAACTTCATCAACTACATACCCAATGAAGCACCCAAGAAGAACAAAAGTGAAAGACGCCGCTCTCAAACCCAAGAAGACAAACTATCAAGAATAGAGAGGTCAATCACAAAGAAGAAGCTATCGACACTGTCCCAGAAAAGAAAGAACAAGAAAACCTCAAGACAGTGAACCACAGGAAGTGAAGACTCAGACCAAGAAAGTATGAAAGAAAATGTCTGCACCTCAGAGGTACAATCAATAACAACTTTCCAAACGTCTGACATACCTTGGGAGGTCTGAACCAAGGGAAGGTCCGGTTCGTCGGACCTAAATATCCGAACCTTCGCCAAAAGGTAAAAATCGGTAGTTATCCTCATATTTACTTTTCTGCATATTTCATATTTAATTCTTAGTCATTTATTGCATCATCATATTTAATTCACAAACATTTTATTTTTGCATTGCATTAGAAAACAAAATAAAAATATTATTTTTACACTACATCATAACCATAAACCCCATGTGAATAATTCTATGGTGTGTAAAAACCGCAAGGATGTTCACCGTGGTGGTATAAAATAATAAAAATAAATATGCATGCATTCATCCTGTTGCATTTTCTCTTGCATCATAAAATATAAAAATATTGAGGAAGAGATCTTACTGAAATTCTAGACAACTAAGCTTGAGTGGCCAACCACTAATCTGTTCCACAAGTTTTGTTGTCTATTTGAGTTTCACAGGATTTGAAAGGCCAAGAAAAGCTGACGAGCAAGTGAATGCTCCATCCACTGTTGGAGCACTGTCTCAACAAACATCAACATCAATCAAAGCTCTAATAGAGGAAGGACATATCCACTGTCAGTCTGCTACATTGCAAGATCGAACGACTACGTCAACATTCAGCTTGGGGGAAGGCACCCCATGTATCCACGTAAGTATCTTTATCCTCTTAAGTTTTTCATTCTAAACAAATTCAAAACACCAAAATATGTGAGCACATGAAGGTTCACTCTTTAAAATGAAACACCAAAAAAAATATGAGCACATGAAGGCTCACCCTAAAAAGAAAAGAACAAAAATATGTGGGCACATGAAGGCTCACCATTAATTAATTAAAAAAAGACAAAAATATATGGGCACATGAAGGCTCAACGCTATTAAGGGAACCAGCTTGGGGAGACGCACCCCTGTTATCTTCGCGATTCAGGTATGTCTTTATCATTACTACTACTACTATTATTAGCTTTATCTTAAAGTGTGTTAGATTAAATAAATAAAATAGTGTGTCTAGTTTGTTTTAAGGAGTTGATGACTAAAGAAGAACCCTCTCTCTCTAATCTTTTGCATGGAAATGATGAATAATTGCTCTATCTAATTTCTTTCAAGTACCTAGCCTTCAAAGCATGAGTTCTCCAAAATAATGATGTCATAAAATAAAATTAAATGCATGGTTGGCAATACTTAATCTAAGGTCTAGGTAATTGGGATATGACATGTGATGATCTGAGCTGCTATTATCTTGTTCTAAACAACACTAAAGTTGGAGATTTCTAAATATAAACATGACTAATAATTGCATTGAGTTAAATTAAGCTTTGTGACCCTATGAGTAGTTTATCATACCATTGAATTGAGATCACTTACACATTTCATCCATCTTTCGCATAAATGCTCATAATTATCTGTTGCTACCTCTCAGAAGTTTGTTGGAAGCATGTGGCTATTAAAAAAAGAAAAAAAAGAGAGAAAAGAAAAAAAAGGAGATCCGAGGAAATAAAAAGGGACAAGTGTCCGAAACCTCAAAAAGATAGATCCCGAGGAAATAAAAAGGGACAAGTGTCTGGAACCTCGAAAGAAAAAAAAGAAAAAAAAATGTCAGAGAAAAAAATGGGCACGTGCCCGATAGTAGAATTAGCCTGATAGCCATATGTCTCTGATAAACAGAAGAGAGTGAATATATTCAAAAAGCATCCGACTCCATTTTTCCATACACATGCACTTCTTGATTCAATGGTTGGTTGACTTTCTCTTTGGATCCATTGTTTAATTTGACAACACATGTATTAAGCTTTTAAAAATAATTAAAACTCGGGATAAAGGTGAAGTGAAAGAACTAGAGACATAGTGCTTGATTTGATCGTTCAATCTCTCAATTATTCAAGATCTAAGGTAAAAGTAATAAGCCCCATGAAGAATAACATGATATGTTTCGGAGAATTTTGTTTAACAGCAGGTGTACTTGTTGGAAGTAAAGATATTGTAGCAACTCCTGATCCATTGTTAAGTTTTGGTTTTGCTAAGGGACTAGCAAAAGGTAAGCTTGGGGGAATTGTTGACACTGGTTATCTATTAAAATTAAAGGATAAATAAATATGAAAAGGGCATGAATTCAATCACCAACAAAGGTTTAGGGTTTAATTGACAATATTCCACGAGTTTTGGTGAATTGTGATTCTGCAGGGACTAAACCAGGAAACCAGCTGATTGCTTCCCCTAGAAGGAAACCGACGCGAGATAACGCAACCGGCACGTCAGGAATATTCTAGAAGACTCCAGAGGACACCAGAAGACACCAGGAGGTGGGCACCGCGGGACCCTGGCAGGTGGGACCGACCGGTCCCACCGGAGACCGACGGTCTCCCCCCGGGCCCGCTGGCTTCCGTCTTCTGCAAGCTTCCTCCACCGCCTCCTAGGATGCATCTCCACTGTCCCTGAAGTCGGTTTGATCCAACGGCCGCGGTTGATCCCTCAGGGCTATATAAGCAGCAGCCCAGACCCGCCTCTCCAGGCATCTCCATCTTCGTTATTCATCTCCACATCAGAAACTAGGGTTTCAATTAGAAGTAGAGGTCCCTCTAGATGAATCTCTTCTAGTTCATCTAGAATTTGATCTAGTTCATCTAGTTGTAATCAAGAGCCAGCTATCAAGTAGAAGACTAGTTACCCCTCTAGTTAGGTTTAGAACCTAGTCTTATACTAGAACTAGAAGAGAGAGAGAGAGAGAAGAGATCAAGAAGGAGCTCTGGCTGTCGGATCAACTTCTTCATATTGTACCTGCGGACTTCAAGTTCATCTTCAACTTGCTTCAGCGATTGTTTCGGTAATCAACGTCTATATTAAGTTTGAGCCATTGTTCTCATTATTCTTAAGGTTTATGACTCTCTTTTGAGTACTCTAATTCTAAGTTGCTCTAGAGTTAGAGTAGTTGGATAGTTAAGCGTGGTGCTTAGACTTGATACCTCATCATAAATGTCTCCTATAACGCCGGTAGTAGTGGTTGTTCGCAAGGGTGACTCTTATAGCCTTGTTGATTCTTCTATAGTCCACTTACCCGTGTGTAGGCTCGGTAGGATTATACATTTGCATAAAAGACTCATAATCTGTTTGTGACCTTTTATGGCAACTTCCCCACTAAGAATAATATAAACATATCACTCTTAAGTTGGATTTAGATAACCTTAGTGATCCCCTCTATGCTTCTAGATTCTCCGTCCTTGTTAGCCACTTAGGGGTTAGACTTTAAGACTTAACACTATCCGTTTCTTTGGGTTTGATATTAAAACTGGGTTACTCCAGTGAAGTGCTACATCGGTAGATCTTATCTGTGCGCTTGCGGATAAAGTAGAGTGTGCGTTAATTTATACCAACAAAGAACGAACGCGATTTGACCCGATCTATATGCTCGTGAGGTTAGAGGGGAAATCCTTCGGTGGAAAGAAGGAGCTCATGACATAGAACAATTTGATTCAAACGGAATCGCGAATCATCACTCAGAGAGGGAGAACGAGGCAAATCTCCGGGAGGGGAAAACCAAAACACGAAGAACAAAAGGCGGATCGATCCAAATTTCAGCCAACACCAGAGGAGTAAGAAATTGATCCTTGGATTGCTACGGGATGATGAATTGTGTAGCACACTGTGTCGGGTTACAAGTCACTCCTTGCAACACAAAGCTCGGATGGCGAAAAGCTAAAGAACAAGAGCTGCTCCTCTCTCTAACCCAAGCCTCCTCTCAAATGAACAAAATGAGAGTGACACCTCCAAGGATGGGCTGCCCTAACCAACCCCCTCACATATATATAGGCGCACGTCCGAAGACCAAAATGCCCTTACATGAAGCACTGACCCAAATACCCCCTAGGGGTAAAACTGTCCAACTCGGTCATTCTTCATCTGACGGCCACGCGCCTTCTCATCCTTCGCTTCGCCTCGACGCAAGCTCCAGGATGCCGCCACGTGCCATCACCGTCGACCACCGCGCCTTCCTCACCGATAGCTTCGCCGCAGCGCAAGCCTCTCGGTGCCGCGACGCGTCGACTGTTCCACATAGGAACCTCCGCCCGGTTTTGAGGCCCAAACCGGTAAACCCGCCGCCTAGGTTTTGAGGCCCAAACCTGGAAACCGGCCACCCCAAGTTTTGAGGCCCAAACTCGGAAACCGTCGAGGGTAGTTTTTCGAGGCTCAACTACCTAACCCGCACCGTAGACGGGATGTGGTTCGCACACCCCTGAAGGGTCGAGATGGCAGACTAGAGGGGGGTGAATAGTCCTTTTTAAAATAAAACATATAGGCTAACCAAACAAATGCGGAATTAAAACTATCGGTCTAGCCAAGACTACACCCCTCTACTTATACTCTATGACACCTTACAAAAGTTCCTAAACAAAGCAAATAAGGTGTAGGGCTAGCTAAAACTCACCTAATCAATCTAGCTTGCAAGGTCACACAAACCTATGCAACTAGTACTCTAATCAAACCGGGGAGCTCCTACACAATATAGTAAGCAAAGCACAAAGCTCCTAAGCTCACTAGCAATGCTCAATAACAAGGCTACACAAGCCAAATTAGAGAGCTCAACTTACTTAGCTACACAAACTAAGCAATGTGACTAACAAGGCTACCCAAGCCAATTAGTCACGCAAGAGAGGTACTTATATGCTACACAAGCAAAGAAGGTAACTAGCAAGCTACACAAGCTAACTAATTACAAGAGAAACTATACAAGCACAATATATATGAAAGTAAATACAAGCTTGTGTATGGGGATGCAAACCAACGGGATGAACAAGGTTGACACGGTGATTTTATCCCGAGGTTCACTTGGTCGCCACCAAGCTAGTCCCCGTTGAGGCAAGCCCAAGGTTGCCACCGATCCTCTTGCTAGTGGTGACCCTAAGTCACACTCTCCACGATGGAGTGCTCACCAAGAGCACTAGCTTCGATCCACCCGGACCACTTGGCGCTCTTTGCGCCTCTCTCTACTAGAGTTGCTCTTCGCGATCTCCCGCGGGGCGAGCACAATGCCCCTCACAAAGCTTCTCCGGAGCCACGCACAATCTACACGCGGGCTTCACGACGGAGACTCGATCACCAAGTCGTCTAGGAGGTGGCAACCTCCAAGTGTAATAAGAACCACCGGCTTGCAACTCGATCACCTAGTGCCACTCGATGCAATCTCTCAAAGAAATGCACTAGCGATCACTCACTCGCTATTTATTCGCATACTAGCAAGCACAAGCGAGTTAGAGGGCTCCCAAGCACATCCACACAAGCCACAAAGGCTCTAGAGTGCTCAGCACCCAGCCCAAGGCCGGTTACCGATGCTATATATAGCCCCAAGGGCGAACTAGTCGTTGCCCCTTCACTGAGTAACCTGCGCCACCATCGGACGCCCCAGTCGGGTCATCCTGTTGACGCAAAATGTGGCGCCTCGCGTCAAGAGCACACAGCAAGCCGAACGAGGCTAGCTTCAATCGGGAGCCCGGGGTGTATCGAACCCGGATACGTGCCAGTCGGTTTGACCTGAAAACCAACAAGGGATAAAAGTGTGAGAATACCTTGGAACATGCTGGGTGAGACCAGACAGTTCCATATGTATGGCTTTGGAAGCCAATCACGACGGCACACGGCTATAGAAGCTGTTTGTCGAAACAGGTTTAATATGTCATTCGGCAAGTATAAAGAGAAAGCATGTAAACATGTCGAATGCCGAATTCATACGTGACAAAAGGATAAAAGAGGTAACTTGTAAATACAAATCTATTCAGATAAGATATGCATAGGCCAATCCAGCTAGTCTGCCGCACGTCCAGCCTTCATAAACCCGTCAGGCATAAACTCAAGCAAAGCTAATCCACCGCATGATACCACTTGCTATAAATCTACACCACTCCTTATAATTAGATTAATCCACCGCATGATACGATTTAATTATAAGAAGCTAAAAGCACACATACATCTGAACAGATCTATACATACTCATTACTCATGTAAGCTTAACTAGAATCGGCAAACTAGCCGAACTGGGATCCATGAAGAAGAAACACACAGGCAAAGCATGATTAAACTAATCTAAAACCTGTACTTGTCGCACGGCACCCAGCTCTATCAAAGCCTAAACATGATCGGCATGTATGAACCCGCAACATGTAACAACCTAGATTGAAAGTCGATTCGGCCATCATGATCTTATAATTAGCAAAGCACAAGCAAACTCGTGCAACAAGGCCGAACGAAGATCAATCTAGATTGGGCAAAAAGTGTTGTACGACTTAAATAAATAAAACATATAACACGTGATAACTTAATGAATCTATTAGATCTGCCAAATCTCACAGAGCCGATAACTATTTTTACTCATGACTCAATCCGCCGCACGATACAAGTCATAGGTAAAAACTTCCCGTCATAAGCTTAAATCTGCCGCACGATACTAAGCTTAACATACGAGACTACTTGCATCATATCTAAATCCACCGCATGATACTAGGCATGATAACAAGGTTGCCGGTACTTACGGAGGTTGATGGATCGATGATTCCTCTCGAAGAAATCGACGACACGACTATAAGGACTCGAAGGTGGCACGGGGCCGGTTGTATTGATGTGGTTGTGAACATTTTTACAATGGTTGAGGGTTCATATTTATACCCTGGATGAAGCACGAGTCCTAGACGATTACGACTTACAATAAAACGGAAAGATATATAAATCTACATTATTCGGTGCCTTCCATCACCACGTGTCTTCCCGTGCAAGCCAGCTTTACTTGCAACATGTGTTTTCCCGAATGGAGCCGCCGTCTCTCAAGACAACCAGCCATGTATGCATCCGCCGAATCCGGAAGACTAGCCGACCGCCTGGTCGTCTCCCGAATGCTTCCTTCACCGCCAGCTGGGGCCCTCTTGTCATTCTTCGTGTGTGCGAAAATCTGGTGTCAACACATCCGATGCTTGGATGCTCGCCACGTGTCCCCTGCGTTCAACTTGGGCCGAGCGATCCCAACGGCTATATCACTTCCCGCGCCAGATAAAGTGGCATCGGACGCGCCAGATAAAGTGGCATCGGACGCGCCAGATAAAGTGGCATCGGACGCGCCGATGCCAAGCATCGGACGCTCTGATGCCTCTGCTCAAACTGCGCAAACCTGCTCTCACATCAGACGCGTCGGACCCTTAGCATCGGACGCTAAGGGCCAGCGTCTGATGTCTATGCAGAGAGCTCCCGAGAGCCCCTGTGGACATCGGACATGTCCGATGAACGCGCATCGGACGCACCCCAGCGTCTGATGCATCCTCTGCAACAGACTTCGTCTAGGGTTTACCATCGGACGCTCGGCCCAGCATCAAATGCCCCTCGGACCAGCGTCCGATGCTCCGCGAGCATAGCACTTCACCTCCGAAAACCGCTGAATCCTGCCTCGCAAGCTCGGCAGCAAGGAGAGGGACTATACACTAGTTTCTCCCACTTCTCCATGCCCCCTTTCAACACAACTTCTTTTCAAAACAAATTCTCACAACTTCTTGTCATAATCTTCTCTACACACCTATGACCGGTGAGATGAAATGCCCTACAAGTATACCTTTGCCTTGCGCATTCCATTCCACCTCCTCCATTGTTGATGCAACACATGCACCAACCTCTCATCAAATGATATGATCCACTTCATATCATCACATGGCCTCCATGGTCCATAGATCTTGACCTTACTTGCTCTTCACCATTGCTTTGGTCCTTCGGTGCCAAGTCTTGCTTAAGCCTCCCGACACTCGGTACCAACGGCTTCCAAGCCTCCAACTTGCCCTTCACCTTCGCAACCGGTCCATCAAGCCAAGTCTTGTCTTGATCTTCACCATCTTAGCCACATGACTCCATGTCATGTTTCATGTGCATTAAACTCCTTCATCATATGTGTGAGCCTTGCAACATCTCCAAGCCATTTCACCTCCAAGGCATATGTTGCCCACACATGATCACTTGTGGACTAATCACCTGTGTAATTCACTTCAAACACATATTAGTCCACCTAAGTTGTCACTCAATTACTAAAACCAAACTAGGACCTTTCAATCTCCCTCTTTTTGGTAATTGATGACAACTCTACAAAGATATGGAAATTAAGCTTATTCCAAGCTAGCACTTTACAAGAATGCAAATTGCTAACTTGGTTTGGATTCTATGTTACTTATCCAACATTAAGACCACATATGAAGATTTGGATAAGTACCATACAACCCAACTTTGTAGTGTTAACTCCCCCTACATGTGTGCTCAAATGGTTTGGTTTCAAGCTTGCACACATGCATAAATATGAAATTTGGGAGTGTTAGCACTACTAAGTGATGCTAAGGTATACAAGATGGAAATGTACCTTTGAAGCGTGTATACCACATTTTAAATTATCCTTAGCATCAACCTTGCTAGAAACAAGTGAAACTAGATACCACGTGAGATCAACATTATAAATAAGGTTCTAGTTTCCACTTGCTATACTAAGACTAGGCTATAGATAGCAATAGAAGGAAACACAATCATCATCAAAGTCTTAGCTCTAGCAATCATTGCACACAAGCATATATATCAAATGTAAGACATATGCATTGTAAGCAAGCAAATGTAATGCACAACTAAATGCATCAAACATGTATTCATGAGCTTGCTCCCCCAACTTGTGTGCTCTCTTTGTCCAAGAAATTGATCCTTCTTCATCATCAATCTTGCTCCCTCTTGATCCATGTCCATCTTCTTTTATCCCCCTTTGTCCTTGACATATCACAATTGACATATCGCCACAATTTCTCCCCCTATCATATCATAACTTTGGCACTTTCCCCCCCTTTGTCATCAATGACCATAAAAGGTATGCTCTTTTCTCACAAAGAGTGACACTAGGGTAGATGGTTGACACTTGAGTCTTCATTTTTGATGGACACCACCATATGTGTTGGAATGACACCATTTGTAGATCTGATACTTAACCTTGACCTACCAATAGGTGGGAACCTCCCCTATGCCATATCATGGGTCATCCTCTTGATATACTTGAGCTCTTGTTGGCGAGGGATGCTTCGGTTGATTTGATCACTTAAAGTTGAGGATCACTTGAAGTCTTGTAGGATACCACTTGTGAGCTTGATCTAGACACCACTTGGTAAATATCACTTGAAAGATCATATACCATTTTGAATAGATACCATGTGAAGAAATGATGAGTCTAGATACCACTTGAATGATAGTTTAAACTTGATATCCATTTGCATTATTGTCTTCTCCTTCAAATCTTGTGTCATGAGCCTCTCATTTGTGACTTGAACTATTAAACTTGCACAAGATATCTAACTCGGTTTGCTCTAGAGTAAGCTTCTTCACACATCTTTCAATGGTTATATTACTCACGTTGAATTTAGACACTTGAATGCTCATCTTCTAGATCAAGTACTTGGGTTCACTAGCTCATGAACAAACTCACATACTAACCACTAGATCATATAGTCAATCAAGCAATAGTGGTAGGCTATGAATTTAAACTTAACATTTGTTATGCATGATCCTATTGAGCATGTACTATATGCACTAACCGCATACTAGTAAGGGATGAAATGATCATGCACATTACAATAATACCTTTGCTATCTTGGAGTAGAGGATAGTCATTTGATTCCAATTAAGCTCCAAATAGCAATGTGAAGTCTATGGTGAAGACCAATAGATACCAATTGATAGAACAAATCTTCACCCATATGATCAAGTGCACTATCTTGTTGTGGTTGGCTTGCTTCTTCATTTGATCATAGCTTGTATATATATACCACTTGTTTATATCAATAGTGAATACCACTTGAATGCTTCAAGATTTTGCTCTCTTTTGGGTGTTGCTTGCTTTCTTGATCAATCCTTTTGATTTCTTCAACTAAGTATCCCCAAATGACACTTTAGATCACCACTTCCATGTTAGCCTTCAAGCCTTGCTTGGTTAACCTACCAAAGGTGGCAAGCCCCTACAAAAGGGAGAAGTGACCTCTCTCCAAAGAATCATCCTTGATACTCACTTGAATTGACTTGGTTTGATTTATCCAAATGATGAACTCTTCTTGAGATATGACATTGAATCCTTCTTTGAGTCATTTTGTTTCTTCCAAAAGATCTTGAATTAATACTAGAACATGATCTTCAACTTCATCTTGATGTTGGTCTTGATCTCTATTTTAGTACCAATTGTGTGTCAAATACACTTCTAGTTGAATAGCTTTGTACTTATATTTGTCATGCTTCTAGCTCATCTCAAAACCAAACATAGGTCCCTCAACCACTTATAAACATGATTCCAACTTGAGGGCCTTTCAATTATAGTGACTCTAGATCAATCCAATAATTATCACTTTTCTGGCAGATTCTATCCTTCTCAAATAAACATGCATATCTCCCAAAATATGAGTCCAATTACCATGAAATTTGGTGGAGATGTGCCTCACTATGTATTCTAGTAGGCATAAAAATTTGAGCTTCATTCGCTTTCTAGATTGCTACCAGATTTCAATTATTTCACTTGCTGTCCATGCTGAAAACTGCTGCAATAGAGTTGACAAGATCCACTACCACATGGAGTTTCACTTATCCAATGAATTCCAATTTTCTACAACAACTATACACTATAAGTGTAGAGCATGCACACCAAATCTAAAGCCAATCCAACTATATTTGATCATCCAAATATGGATATCTTCTCAGCTTACTTAGATTTTGCAATATTGGACAACTTTGAGCAATTGAGCTATACTCTACTAATTTGAATCAAACTTGAAGCTAACTTGTTTGAATAATCTCACAAGACATATATCCATTCAAATTACTCACTAAATGAAGTCTCATGAACATATTCATTCAAACTAACTCAATTTTGATCACTAAGCATCAAATCCATTCAAACATCTCATAGCAAGCAACATATGCATATATATCCATTCAATCAACTCATATGCATCCAAAATAATATGATCAACTAGAGATATACCTTGGTAGCTCATGATTATCAAATAGCAAGCTTCTTCATCTACCATTTGCAAGCCATCAAATATTTCAAATCAACCACCACAACTTGATCTTTACACTTGTATGTTATAGCACTTGGACTTCACTTCACTTGACTTGGCATTAGGATGAGAGTAGCAATAAGCTTCATTACTTGACTCAATCATATGATGAACAATATGGAATCAATTGAATCAAGTCTCCAATGCCATGGTACCTACACACTTTCATCCACTTTTTGATGGTACCCAAACTAGTTTGGGTCCTCTCAAGTTAGGAGCAACATACTTAGACAAAGCCTTAGTATGAGTAGCGAGATGAGTTGCAATAGTAGCCTTAGAGGTACCATTTTCATCCATCCTAAGCATAGAATCATTATCAATTGAAATAGGCTTTAGGAATGTTACCTAGGGGACATGATTTGCCATGTGTCCCCTTTCCCAGCATGAGTAGCAAACTCTCTTTGATTGAACCTTTCTTCCTTGCTCATGTGTTGCTCCTCATTTCCTTGCCTTTCTCTCTTGCTTGAATCTTCTTCTCAAGCTTGGTAGGACACTCCAAGGCAAAGTGTCCCATGTCACCACACTTGTAGCACTTGGTGTGAGCCAAGTCTTTATTCTTTTCTTCATTCTTGCTCATCATCATCTTGGCATCTTGAATGTGAGTTGGATGCCTTGCTCTTCCACCCCTTCTTGTTTTCTTCTTCATCATCAAGTCACCATCATGATGGTTTTTTCATGATTTGAACTTGGGGCTTCCTTTCTTGCTCAACTTGTGGCTTTGTTGAGGCTCTTTGTTGCTTCACCAATTGCTTGGTTGGGCACATAGAGGTGAGATGTCCTCTAGTGCAGCATTTGAAGCATTTGACATGCTTGAGCCTCTCTTCTTCCTTCTTCAACTTGAGCTTCTCCTTGTTGGGAAAACATTTGCAAGATGTCCCATCTCATGGCACCGATAGAACATGAAATGAGATAGCTTCTCTTGTTCTTGCTTCTTAATTTCTCTTTCATACTTCTTCTTTCCCCATCTCTTGCCCTTGATCTTGCTCTTGTTGAAGCCAATGCCACTCTTGTCACCGTAGCTCTTTTGATTTTTCAACATGTGCTCAAAGGTGACTTTGGAGTTGTAGCACCTCTCTAACTTGTTGCTCAAATTCTTCACTTCACTTTTGAGCTCATTGTTCTCCTTCAAAATGTTAGTCCCACAAGACATAGAAGTAGAACAAGCATCTATATATGAAGAACATGGCATAGATAATAAATCATTACAAGAGGTGGATACATGCTTCTTCTCTACATCACATGGTTAGCACAAATATGTGATTGATCATTTGACCCAAATGATGAGCTCTCACTAGCTTTAGTTTCTACAATAGAAAGCTCCTTAGTGAGAAAAGCATGGTCTTGTACCAAGTTATCATGAGCAACACTAAGTTCCTCATGAGTCAATTTTAGCTCATCATGTGAACAAGTAGTAACATAAAGTAGATGCTTTTTGTTGTTCACATGCATTCTTTAGAAATGAGTTTCTTTTGTCAATTTCATTGTTTTAGCCATCTCATTTTCTAAAGCTTTGGTGAGTCTACATACAAGCTCAAAATTTGGATCTCCACAATCAACTACCACATTAGCAATTGATACCTTAGTGTCACCATGTGACATGAAGCAATGTGGTGTAGTAGAAGAGCTTGATGAGACATCACTCTCATAGCCATCATCATCATCATCATCATCAAGTGTGCATGGAATAGCATCATCATTAGCACCACTTGAACTCCGGCTATGGTCACCATCATCCTTGTCAAGTGATCTTGTGGATTGATCATCATCATCATCACACATCATCACTTGACCATGAGGTGGAGCAATCCTCCACAACCACCATGTTGTGATCATGCTCAACATCCTCATGTACCATCTCTATGTGATTCTCTTCCTTGAATTTGCCATCATCCCAATGGAGAATCACCATAGAGATGTTTGAGTGCAGTCCACATATCATGAGCACTCTCCGAAGTCATCACCCTACCAAATATGTCATCTTGCAAAGCATTTGTTAGAAAACATTGGGCTTGTGCATCGAGTGTTAGGCAATCCTCTTGCGCTTGGGTTAGATTACTCTCATCCAAGGCATGAGTAAACCAACAACAACGATCCACCAAAACTTCAGACTAAAAGCACAAAAATGATTAAGCATATGAAGTTTCCATCGTGCAAAGCGTGTGCCATCAAAAATATGTGTGTCACACTCAACATCTAGCCAACTAGTCATCATCCTCTCGGGTCGGTAAAGACCACAAATGAGAGACCTAGCTTTGATACCACCTGAAGGGTCGAGATGGCAGACTAGAGGGGGGTGAATAGTCCTTTTTAAAATTAAACGTACAGGCTAACCGAAACAAATGTGGAATTAAAACTATCGGTCTAGCCAAGACTACACCCCTCTACTTATACTCTATGACACCTTACAAAAGTTCCTAAACAAAGCAAATAAGGTGTAGGGCTAGCTAAAACTCACCTAATCAATCTAGCTTGCAAGGTCACACAAACCTATGCAACTAGTACTCTAATCAAACTGGGGAGCTCCTACACAATCTAGTAAGCAAAGCACAAGCTCCTAAGCTCACTAGCAATGCTCAATAACAAGGCTACACAAGCCAAATTAGAGAGCTCAACTTACTTAGCTACACAAACTAAGTAATGTGACTAACAAGGCTACTCAAGCCAATTAGTCATGCAAGAGAGCTACTTCTAAGCTACACAAGCAAAGAAGGTAACTAGCAAGCTACACAAGCTACTAATTACAAGAGCAACTACACAGCACAATATATATGAAAGTAAATACAAGCTTGTGTATGAGCAAACCAACGGGATGAACAAGGTTGACACGGTGATTTTATCCCGAGGTTCACTTGGTCGCCACCAAGCTAGTCCCCGTTGAGGCAAGCCCAAGGTTGCCACCGATCCTCTTGCTAGTGGTGACCCTAAGTCACACTCTCCACGATGGAGTGCTCACCAAGAGCACTAGCTTCGATCCACCCGACCACTTGGCGCTCTTTGCGCCTCTCTCTACTAGAGTTGCTCTTCGCGATCACCCGCAGGGCGAGCACAATGCCCCTCACAAAGCTTCTCCGGAGCCACGCACAATCTACACGCGGGCTTCACGACGGAGACTCGATCACCAAGCCATCTAGGAGGTGTCAACCTCCAAGAGTAATAAGCACCACCGGCTTGCAACTCGATCACCTAGTGCCACTCGATGCAATCTCTCAAAGAAACGCACTAGCGATCACTCACTCGCTATTTATTCGCATACTAGCAAGCACAAGCGAGTTAGAGGGCTCCCAAGCACATCCACACAAGCCACAAGGCTCTAGAGTGCTCAGCACCCAGCCCAAGGCCGTTACCGACGCTATATATAGCCCCAAGGGCTAACTAGTCATTGTCCCTTCACTGGGTAACCTGCGCCACCATCGGACTCTCCAGTCGGGTCATCCGATGCTTGGATGCTCGCCACGTCTCCCCCACGTTCAACTTCGGCCGAGCAACCCAACGGCTATATCACTTCCCGCGCCAGATAAAGTGGCATCGGACGCGCCGATGCCAAGCATCGGACGCTCTGATGCCTCTGCTCAAAACTGCGCAAACCTGCTCTCACATCGAACGCGTCGGACCCTTAGCATCGGACGCTAAGGGCCAGCGTCTGATGTCTATGCAGAGCTCTCCCCGAGAGCCCCTGTGGACATCGGACATGTCCGATGAACGCGCATCGGACGCACCCCCAGCGTCTGATGCATCCTCTGCACAGCTTCGTCTAGGGTTTACCATCGGACGCTCGGCCCAGCATCAAATGCCCCTCGGACCAGCGTCCGATGCTCCGCGAGCATAGCACTTCACCTCCGAAAACCGCTGAATCCTGCCTCGCAAGCTCGGCAGCAAGGAGAGGGACTATACACTAGTTTCTCCCACTTCTCCATGCCCCCTTTCAAGACAACTTCTTTTCAAAACAACTTATCATTTGCAAATGTTCCAACACCACCAAGTCTACAACATCATGTGTATGTGTGTTAGCATTTTCACAATCATTTTTCAAAGGATTAGCATTTGCACTTACCACGCCACTCGATCCTAACAACATCGCAAAGTTAGGTCGCTCAAGTGGCACTAGATGACCGATATGCAAACAGGTTTGCTCCTCTTAATAGTACGGTCATCTATCCTAAACCCGGTCATAATCTTCTCTACACACCTATGACCGGTGAGATGAAATGCCCTACAAGTATACCTTTGCCTTGCGCATTCCATTCCACCTCCTCCATTGTTGATGCAACACATGCACCAACCTCTCATCAAATGATATGATCCACTTCATATCATCACATGGCCTCCATGGTCCATAGATATTTGACCTTACTTGCTCTTCGCCATTGCTTCGGTCCTTTGGCGCCAAGTCTTGCTTAAGCCTCCCGACACTCGGTACCAACGGCTACAAAGCCTCCAACTTGCCCTTCACCTTCGCAACCGGTCCATCAAGCCAAGTCTTGCCTTGATCTTCACCATCTTAGCCACATGACTCCATGTCATGTTTCATGTGCATTAAACTCCTTCATCATATGTGTGAGCCTTTGCAACATCTCCAAGCCATTTCACCTCCATGGCATATGTTGCCCACACATGATCACCTGTGGACTAATCACCTATGTAATTCACTTCAAACACATATTAGTCCACCTAAGTTGTCACTCAATTACCAAAACCAAACTAGGACCTTTCAACCCCGACCACCGGCACTGATGTCGATGCATGTCCGGCCTCCACGTCGGGCACAACGCCTTCGCCTTGCTTCTGGACTCGGCCGACGGCACTTGCGCCGCACGCAAGGCCATGTCTGACCTCCCGCCAAGTGCCACGACGCCATCGTCTTCCATCCGACTCGGCCGATGCATCGCACATCCCCATGTGCTCTTGCTCGCTGATGCCACGTTCCAACTACCACAGCTTGTCCTCCGGCCTCTTGGTCCGTCGGTCCAAGCCTCTCGTCCGCCCTTCACCGCTCTGGGTACATCGGCATGGCACGTCCGCCGCACGGCACGCCCATCCTTCACCGCTCCCGGTCCGTCGGCACGACGCGTCTCTACTTGACCTTCACCTCGCCATCGACCACTTTCTCTGAGCTCAACACCTGCACATCAACACAGCCAAGAGACACATGTTGCACACGCACACTAACATGGGAACACCACAACTCAATGCCACCGGTTAGTCATAAGCATTAAGCACATAGCGAGATAATGACTCAACCGGGAAAAGCCTCAAACCTTCCTCACAAATGTCAATTATTCATCATATATGTTCTCAGCCCCCACTACTCCTTGCGGCTTTATAAGTCGGCTCCGCATGCGCTCCTGCCCTCCTTTCTCCTTTCCTCCCTTTTACCCATGCCCCGTTCCTCCCTAAACCAATCGTGCCCGAGCTCGGCCACCACCACCATCCGCCGACCCCACCGGTTGATTGGGCATTTCCCCAACCGATTCTCCCCTCCGTCGAGCTCCGCATCGAGGTAACGAAGCCGAGGATTGATTTTATCCTTCGGGTTGGCTTGA
Organism: Coix lacryma-jobi var. lacryma-jobi; assembly: GCA_009763385.1. Classification (NCBI taxonomy): domain Eukaryota; kingdom Viridiplantae; phylum Streptophyta; class Magnoliopsida; order Poales; family Poaceae; genus Coix; species Coix lacryma-jobi. The sequence goes on from CM019825.1 coordinate 63,201,808, forward strand.
AAGCTGCTCACCGTCGCTGCGTGGTTGTGTAGGAGCGCCGTCGTCTGCCAATAACCACTGTTGGCCATCCTCGAGCCCTTGTCGCCATTCTTATCGCTACGGTGAGCTTCGCCTTCTTCCCCTCTCCCCTAACCAACCCCTTACTGAGTCGTGTCGTGGACCGCCCGACCAAGACATGGAGCTCCGCCGTGCTGGAAATGGCGGCCACGCGCATGACGTTGTCACACGACCGCAATGTTGCGGCCTGGGCGCGTCGGCGGCTTCGCCCTCTCTCCCTCCCCCTCGTTTCTAATCCTAGCCTCCCACATTCAATCTGACAGCTTAGAATCAAGGATACCCCTTCGTGGGGTATTTTGCGTAAGAGCCCTTCAGCTTTCATGAAATAGACCCCACCATCCTTTGGCTAGGTTTAAATCCAATTTAATTTGTTTTTAAATTTGTTTAAATTCAAATGCAATTCTAATTATTTACAAGTTCGCCACTGCACTAAAATGCTTATAAAATCTTCGTTTTAGCTCCGTTTAGACCCCATTCAATTGTGTTAGGTTCGTAATTTAATTCTCTACATGTAAGTACCTCTGTTAGTCAGGTTTGTAGAGTTTAATTTTCGAGGTTAGTGTTAATTAAATACAAGGCTATAGGAAACACTATTTTGACCATAACTTTAGCGTTTTAAATCCGATTTCAGTGAATCAATCGTCTACGTGATCGTAGTGTATATTATTTTATTTCTGTTGGTGTACTGTTCTAACTGTAGCCATGTTTTCTATGCATGATTGTTTTAGAATATGTGGGTGTGATGCAACGTGATCAAGTAGAAACGGTGAGCAGAACGTGTTCGAGCAGGAGCCCTTCTTCGAAGAAGACCAGTCGGAGAACTCTCAGTTTGCTGATCAATGCAAGTATAGCATGGGATTTCCTTGATGTCCTATTCACTTTAGTTTTTACTTCATACTGCATGTGTCTAAATTATAACCTTAGAGACCCACTTAGTTATTGAATTCCTGTGATGGTCTTGATACCTATGGGGTTAAATGTATATGAGTAGAATGCTAGTACTTGATCTAACGATACCTAATCCAGTCCACTGATAAATGATGTTATGAACAGAATGGTGAAAAATTGTTCAATGAACTTATCTGTTGGCAAAAGCTAGAACTTGTAGTGCAACCATGAGGGCTACATGGCTCTGGTTTTAGCTAAGTAGCCTGGCTCTTTTCTAACTTGTTATTGGTTACCCGAAAGGACACAAAAGGGGCTTTCCACTTTGGGTGTAGGGTTGCTCCTGCTCCTATGTGTATAACTGCAATGGTCTTGGGCCATAGGAAAGAGGGTTTGCTACATCTACCTACCAAGGAACCTAGTGGCCCTAACTTGTTAGACAAACAAGCAAAGGCTTCATAGTGTACCATGTCCATTCACCTTGGAAGTGTTTGTGGGAGTAATTACCCCGGGCATATGGGCAACACGGCTCATGGGTAAAGTTGCACAACCTCTGCAGAGTGTTAAAAACTGTTATAACAGTCGTGCTCATGGTTATGAACGGCCTGGAAAACTAACAGAATAAATGGTTAATATTTGTTGCTCTTTATGTTAATGATCTTGGCTATGTTGATTATTTACTAATGGTGGATTAAATGGATCATGGGATTTATGGGAATAAGCACAACATATGTTTACTATTATGCTAAAACTTTGCCAAGTTAAAAGTTAATTGTAGTCTAACCATGTGAGCCGTTGGAGCCTCATGAACCTTATGTTATCTTGTTAAGTACTTGTTAAGTACGAGGTGTACTTACACTTATTTAATTTTACTACTTGGATAAAATCCCAGATGGATAACATATATTGATAAATTTGGAGACTTTCTGGAAGATTTCTAGGCCTGCGATCTCCCAATTGACAGTCTCTGTGATGGAGCTTGTGAGAGTTGTTTAGTTTTTATATTCCGCTATTTATGTAACACTATGTTTTAACTAATATCCTGATGTAAGATACACTGTGATGGTACCTTTCTTTAATTTGTCGACTTATGTGTGCGACTGATCTCTGGGCGCATATGAGTTCTATGCTCTCTTTTATCCTTAAAATTGGGTGTGACAAGAACTAAACAAACCCTTAGGGCACTTACAATGCAGACTCTATCATAGAGCCTAAGCCTATCTATTATCCTCTTATATATAGTATTTTGCTGATGTGGCAGAATATTTAATGAAGAAAAAAGAAGAAAAACTAAGACTAAGTTTTATTTAGACTTCAAGTCAATGATATCTTCGAGTAATAAATAGACTTAGACTCTACGGTAGAGTTTATATTGTGATGAGTGCTCTTAGGATAGATAAATATTAAGACTGGACATGGCAGACCTCTGTTGAACTACAAAGAGCACATATGGGAGGAACCTATTCATTGCTACCTAACGCCTTACAAGCAAGGAGAAGAACCAATGCTGCCCAATTTGTAACTAGAAGCGATGAGTGGCTAGATCTGACGGTGAAGAAAATCAAGTATCCAGGGTAGGTAAATCCAAAACTTATAGTTTGGACAATAATGGGTCAATCCACAATCCAATAGTGATATTATGGTGCAAGCTACACACGACGCGATATTGATATATCACTGGCCTAACCTGGCGGTGATATTCCCCATAATCATTGATGGTCGGTGGCTATACTGTTAGAAACTTAGGCAATTTCACAAGCAAATTAATCCAGAAAATAGCAGTAATTAGAAGATTTGTGATATCATATGTGCTTGTATGATCTAACAGTGACATATACATAGATGATACTAACCAACAACATCATGACAGTAAACCTTACCAAAGAGTTGGGTTCGTTATAGAAACATATATCCCACGACTGAGCCGGATGCGCTAGTCGATGTAGTGCTCGGTAACATAGTCGTCTCGCTCGATGTAGTGCAGAGGTGTAGTCGTGCCAATCACTTCCGATCACCGGAGATGTTGTCCTCCAAGGTTGCAGTAGCAAGTAGTCGTGCCAATGATACCCCCAAAAATGTGATTGCCGTAAAGCTGATCGAGCAGATGAACTCGTTGATGGGGCAAACGTTTCGGAGGCTCCTGCTCTCCGAGGACATGTACGCGCAGGCTCTGAGGCAGCGAAGATGTAGAAGAACCAAGAAAATGACTGGCGAAGATAGAGGCCCGCGCCCACGCCCATGCCTAACAGCCCGACAGATGGTGGCGCGCGTGTGGTATGCTGGCATCATTTTCTCGACTTCTCAATATGGACAAATAAAATCAAACCATATAAGTTTAGTCAACGTTCAGTCAAATTCTAATATAGTACTATTTAATAACAAGCCATAGAGTTATTTGATTTATTAAATATTATGTGGGTCGGGCCCATAATATATATTCAACATATACCCGGCAATGATATATTGCCACTAGGTCATGGCTCAACCTGACAGTGAAGAAGAGGCTTCACTGACGAGTTAACCAAATCCTCAATCATTTTTTTTTGAGTAATCCTCAATCATTGTTCGGATTAGGGTTTTGGCCGTGACGTCTAAGAGGGAATAATTTAGACAACTTAAAATCTATTTATAAACTGGTCCATAATCTTCTTCTAGTTAAAATCAATGCAATAATTAATCTAATATGGCCGCTGGGACATTGTTTTTTTCCATTTTAATCGTTTTTGCAAATCTTATTCTAAATTAATTGTACCCCACTTTTTATTTTTATTTTTATTTTTAACTCTTATGGTCGCACCAATGTGTCTAGCGTGGCAAAACGTGCTATCGCACCATATGCATCGGCATGGTATGGGCGGCCACCATAGACAACAATTTCGTGATGGAAACCCTTATCGTGCCACCCTGTTGGTATGGCAATACTATAGCACCACGCTAACGGGACTAGAGCAGCAAATCTCAAACCTTAGAAAAAAAAATCATTTCATGCGACCTCGAATAAAGATGACTTTTATATAAAAAATTATAGTTGTCCACGAGATTTACAACTTTCTGGTTTTGTATATTATTGGCACAAAATGTGGCGCATTGTGCCTCACACACAGCAAGCCGCAAAAGCGTGGCTTCAATCGGGTGCCCCGGCGATTCGAAATCCGGAAACGTGTCAGTCGGTTTGACCTGAAAACCAACAAAGGATAAAACTGTGAGAATAAAACTGGAACATGCTTGGTGAGACAGACAGTTCCAAATTTACGGCCCTGAAGCCACTTTCGACGACATATGGCTAATATCAAAGAAAAGCATATGAAAGCATTGATTGCCGAATATACGTATAGAAAAAGGCATGCTTAAACAAATAAGAATAAATTACGAATTGATGTATAACCAAATTCGGCAAACCAGCCGAATTGGGGACCATGAAGAAGGAACATGCACATAAACACGATCAAACTAATCTAAAACCTGTATCTGCCGCACGATACCTAGTTTTATCAGCTCAGGCATGATTGACATGTATGATCCCACAACATGTAACAATCTAGATTAGAAGTTAATTCGACCATTATGATCATGCAATCTATAAGAGATGTCACGAAAATAACGATTATTGGAGCATAAATAAACTTAAAGAAAGGCCGAACAAAATCAATCTAGATTGGCCAAAAAAGAGTGTTACAAAATTAATTAAATCATGCAACACAAAATAACTTAATGAATCTATTAGATCTTGCCAAATCTGATAGAGCCGATAACTATCTCGCTTTTGCTAAACATATTAATAAACGCCTGACGCACGGTATTTACTCATAAGCATAGCATAAACAAAGACTTCTTGATTGTCGACATAGATCCGCCGCACGATCTTTGGAAACAACAAGACTACTTGCATCACATCTAAATCCACCGCATGATACTAGACATGATAACAAGGTTATCGGGACTTACGGAGGTCGACAAATCGATGATTCCTCTCGAAGAACTCGACGACACGACAAAGGACTCGAAGATGGCACGGGGCCGATTTGTATTGATATGGTTGTGAACCCTTTTTACAATAGCTAAGGGTTATATTTGTACCCCGGACGCAATACAAGTCCTAAGAGGACACGACTATGAAAATTTAAGGAAAGTACAATATTTTGGCTTTTGACTCCCTTCAAGATCTTCATTGCCTTAATTGTCGCTATCTTGTTGCCCAATCGGCTCTTGCTTTCATCGTTTCAATGGAAAACTCCTTTTTCTCAGAGTAGCCGATCGCATAAGCAGTTGCCGAATCCTTGGAAACTAGCCGACCGCATGGACACTTGCCGAATGCCTATACACCTATCTCTCGCATACTGGCTCATCTGTCATCTCCTTGTGCGTGCGAAAATCTGTGTTAACACATGCCCCCTCAATTTCGGGATAAAAGTCATTTATTTTTAAATTGTCCACAAACTTCTTCCCTCTTCTAGGTTTACACCTTTCGACACCGTAGCCGCCGCTCAAGAAATTCAATCCTCGGTGTAACTCCGAATTCACCTCGAATCCCTAATGGCGACTCAGGACGAGATCTCGGAGGTGAACTTCATTCATTCTCACACATTTGGTGATTTCCCGCTAGTTCCGTCTCTCTTTCGGCTCACTTCCATTTTTCCAATTTTTGCCATTCTTTGAAGGAATACAAGAACCAGATTCTGATTCCTTATGCTGCCAATCCTGACTCCTACCTTCTTGGCCCAATGGAAATCCCGACCCAACAGATTATTGAGAGGGAAACCCAAAGAATTCCTTTTAAATATGGAATCACCCCGCTGAACCAATGGCCAAGCACCTTCAAGAACTGGCCATTTCCCCCAATTGTTGGATGGAGAAATTGGTACAGGAGGATATTGGAAAAAAGTAGCAGTCACTGGGAGAGTCAAGACATTGGCCATTGCCTGGAATTATCTCTATCAAAAACGCCCAGAAACGACTACCTCCTGATAGCAGCTTCCCACTTTTGGTGTGACGCCACCAATGCTTTCATCTTCGGCATGGTATGATGACTATCACTTTAGCTGATGTTTTCATGATGACTGGCCTGAATGTGGCAACACTACAGTATATCCTTACAAGTACAAGAACAAAAGTAATCAAAGAGTCATCAGTTCTGGATGTGGATGGGCCAAATACATCCAGACTTACATGGAGTCGTCTAGCACTACCCTGAACTAAAGAAAAGTACTAACAATCTTCATGAATATGTGGGCTATGCAGATTCATCTTCTGTGGAAAATCCATGAACCCACCCTGAACTATATAGTGATGGCTGAAGACTTATCTGCAGGTACTCAAATTCCTCTAGGCAAATACCTCTGGGGTCTTGTTTATCATATGATGCACCATATTACTTTCCAGATGCACCTAGGTGGAGAAAATCTCCTGTGTGAATGGTCCCTGGTGGTTGGTTCAGATGTGGCTCTAACTATATATGCATCAGATAGTTTCTGTGAACCTTCTTAACTTGAGTTTCCCTTCAATTAACTATGTTGAAGGCAAGGCAGCAAAGGTTAAAGCATGTCAGATTTATGGAGAAGCAGCATCATCTATCAGTATCGACATAGACATTGGTCATCTCTTTAAGCTGTTCTTCAAAGGTTTCAACAATGTACTTTGGTTTCCTTACAGAGAGAATGAAAATCTGACTTTTACTTGCAAGTTTAATTATGAATTCGGCTGTGTAGATAAAGTATCCATTGATATCTTCAACTCTTTCCAAACCTTGCACTCTGCCCAGCCGAATTTCATCATGAAAAGATTAGTGCAGTCCACCTATGAATTTATTATCCAAACATGGTGGCCAGACAATTAGGATGTGGTCAATTACCCCCAAAACCTTTCTTCTCTCACAATAATAAAGCCCAGGGAAGTAATCACAGAAGGGATAGTGACTGAAAAAGTCTTTGAATTAGGATGAGAGTTGCCAACATATTAACCATCTCCATTTGGGATAGTAGACATTGCTCATCCTTTCTTCACTTCTTGGTGGGAAGAATGGCACGCTCATATCTTCAATGTATCAGTCCACCTTTTATGTCAAAACTTGCAACCTGGATTTTGCTTCTGACAGTGAGGTATCATTATACTTATCACTTTCTGCTCTTGAATTCGATCCTCTCCTTAAAATTCGGTTATACACAGGATTTGGAGCCTACACCCCCTGTCAAGCAATCAAATATTTTTGGCTTGGACCCAATCCTGCCTTGCGTTTCAATGCTCCAAACTTGAAAACTTTTATGAAAATTCCTGCAACTTCAACTACTGCACCTTCAAGAGGAGAGGAGAGGTAAAAGAAAAGCACTTGAGAGTATCCCTTTACCGAGGAAATCAAGGACCAAAAGGGCTCAATTATCTCCCAAGGTATGAATCCTTCATCCTGTGTCAAGTTAATAACTTCATTCGGCAATAAACCTGACCACTTCCATATTCCATCGCTTCTATTGCAGCAGCCACAGTTTAAAACTCTCAAATTAGGTGGTACCTCATCAACTGAAGATCCAACAATCCTGAAGGTTCAAAAAGTCAAGAAGCCGATGAGACCATAGGTAATACATTCGGCTAAACTCCTTTCTGCTGCCACACCTCTTTCCATACTCACACTATTATTTGGAATAGATGAAATTTTAAACGAACTGGCAGAAGAACCTTACCCTGACCATGCTCCAGTTCACCTCCTTTGAATACTCAGTCAAGCCCTCAAACAGGCCAAGACCAATCAGCTCAGCAGGTAAAGTTTTGTTTCAAACTATATTATTTCAACGAATTTAATCAATTGGCTAACGCTTCTTTCCCCTCTCTTGTAAGAAAACCAACGAGCCGACCCCGAGTTATTCCTTCCCCTGAAGATTATATCACTGAGAAGGGTGAAGAAAATACTTCTCACCGTACTCTGTCAACGGAAAATCAAGCTCGGCTGAGGGAGATGACCGTCCTGCTGAATAAGGACACCGTCAATTTGGTTCAGGATGCAGATCAAATCAGAGACATCCTTGAACTTATTGATGAAGATATCCCCTCTGCTCTTTTAACTCCCCTAGAGTCTGTAGCCTGCCTTGACAACTTCGTCGGCATGGTGAGAAGGGGCGATCAAGACACATCATCTAGGGCTGTCTTGCAGAATGACAGGTCCCTCAAGAAGCTGGAACTTAAAGATTTGAATTTTCATATCCAAACTGCAGAAATTCCCTAGCAACCCTGGAGCCCGAATTGAAGGCCATGGAGGAGGAAAAAGGCAAGTTAGAAGCTCAGCTAACTGAACTAAATGCTAAAATTCAGTCTCACAGGGCCCATATAGCTGATTTGCCGAAGAACATAGAAGTGGCTTCACTAAGGATGACTTCGGTCCTCAAAGAAGTCGGCAAACCAAAGCCAAGCTACCAAGATCCAAAGCTCTGAAGATGAAGATCAGAAAGTACTAGACAACGTTAGCCGATCAGGACCGAGGCCCTAAAGGCAATTAATCATCTTCTGAATGAATAGACATTGAGCTTGTAATAAACTAAGTTAATGTAATCCGTCTCCGTAAAACCATCCTTGTGCTTCCACGCCTTTATTTGTCTGAGAAAACAATCGGCCTTTTCCTTTAAACTTTTCCTGTTAAGATTTAGCCGATTGTCCTTATCTTTCTGATAATCGAACGGAAACCTGACTCAAAGAACAAGGATATAGCCGAACGGCGTTCGACTTAACTGAGTCTGGCCCAGTCCAGTAACGGCCCATTCGAGAGGGGGAAAACCCTACTTTGTCGCTTGGCATTCTCACCGCTTCGTGGACTAACTCGCCACGACTCTTTTGGCTTATAATAAATCCCTTTCGTCAGTCTTGATTGCCACCTGCAGTCAAGCATTCCTTCCTGCCTCCGCCTCTTCATCTTTCGCTCGACTCATCCAGAAGCAAACCCTAACCTCCATAGCAATGGTGAATGGTGATGCTCGCGGCAAGCGTCCTGCCAAAGGGGAAGCAGAGGGAAGCAGGCCACCGCAACGCCGACGCCATGGGTGAAAATCGGTTCCTTTGCCCCCCTTGCAGTTCTTCGCTCCGGTCCTTCTTCCGCCTGGATTTTGATTTTTCTTCTTACTCATTAGGATAAGATTCATCTCCAGCAGCCATAGTCATCCTCAACCAGGAACTCCATCATCTGGTTCCTCAACCCCTCTGATTCCTCGGACCCTTCATCAGACTCCTATTACTCCGACTGGTGGAGTAACCACGATGCCTGCCGCTTCAAGGAAGAGAGGGACAAGGCCCGAGAGGAACTAGGCGAAGTTTCCAAGCAATACGGCATCGACCAGCTTGAATGGGAGGATCAGCGGAAGCAACTCTGCAATGCCATCACAGGTCAGTGAAATCCTCGCCTAATTCCCCTTCTTTTAATTGAACTTGCTTGCTTGGCGCATCTTTTTCTCTTGCCAGCATTGTCCGTGGAGGTCGACCGCCTGAAGATTGCAGCAACTAGGGTGGCCGACAAGGTGAACGCCCAAGGGGAAAACGTGGAGGCGCGCCTTGATGATGCAAATAGCCGTGTCGATCAGGCCGTCATTCATGGCGTACAACCACGGCGTCGCCTTAGGGCTGGCGGCGATGTCCACCCAGGCGCATGAGGATTTCTCCACCATGCCAACTGGCTCCTCGCGGCGTGAACTCCCAGAAGACATCGAAGAACTTCTGGAAAGTTACGATGATCACGCAACTGTCTTGCCCAGGCTACAGATGTCCAATCTGTCTTGAACAGATTATCTGATGAATAGACTGTACTTAGGAGTTCCTGTAACAAGACTGCCTTCTTTTGTGAAACACTTTGCATCTGTGAAATATTGGTCTGTGACTCCTGCTTTTTTTTCTTCTCTAAATTGCCTAAAGCAGGACCCCTGCATGATATTATCCTTATTCGGTTATATATTTCTTGCTCTAAAGGCGACACATGTCATGTCGGCTATTTTCCAACTTTGGAGGATTTTTCCGCTAAAGTGATGTTTTACATCGGCTATCTTTGCACATGAATATTCTTGAATCTGCTCATGTTACCCTTCCACACTGGGATTCACAACTCTTCTTCTAGAAATGTCCCATTAATAGCTCTAAAAATTCTTCTCCCAGTAAAGTCTTCAAAGTATATGCATTGCCAGCACATGTCTTACTATCCGAAAAGGACCTTCCCAATTTGGAGACCATTTACCGAACGCTTTATCCTTCATCCCGACTGGCAATATAACCTTCCAAACCATATCCCCTTCTACAAAGTGTTTCTCTTTAACTTTCTTAATATAATATCTGGCAACACTAATTTATTTTCTCTATATTTTCCAATGCCTTAAGACGAACCAAGTGCAAATCTTCTAGTTCATTCATCATTAAACTTTCATAATCTTCCTTCCTTAAATCATTCTGCAATGTAACTCGTCTTGAACTCGACTGTAACTCCCATGGCAACACAGCACAATGCCCATAAACCAACTCATAGGAGACGCTTGAGTAGACCCATGACATGCCATTCGGTAAGCCCACAACGCTTCATTAAGAACCAAATGCCACTTTCTCTCTTTTCATCAATCTTCTTCTGGATAATTTTAATCATAATTTTATTTGATGCTTCAGCTTGACCATTGGCTTGTGCATAGTAAGGAGAAGAATTATAACAACTTGATCCCTATTTCTTCAGCAAAATCACAAAACTCGGATGATGTAAACTGAGTCCCTTGATCTGTTGTTATAGTTTGAGGGATCCCAATCTGTGAACTATATGCTCCTTAACAAATTGATCATGTTTTCTGATGTACCTTCTTTAAGGGTATAGCCTCAACCCATTTGGTAAAGTAATCCGTAGCCAATAGTATGAACTTATGTCCTTTGCTAAAGGAGGATGATTTCCAATCAAATCTATGGCCCATCCCCTAAATGGCCATGGCTTGATAATTGGATTCATAGCCGACGCCGGAACTCTTTGAATATTACCGAATCTCTGACAATCTTGGCATCCTTTTAATATTCAAAAACAATCTTCGAGCATAGTCGGCCAAAAATACCCAGTCCTTCTTATTATCCATTTCATTCGGTAAGCCGATTGATGTGCGCCACATAACCCTTCATGCACTTCATACATCAGCTTTTTGGCTTCTCCTTGACTTAAACACTTGAGGAGCACTCCATCTATAGATTTATAGTACAACTGATCATCAAGAAGTGTAAACTTGAGAGCCTTATACCTGAGCTTTTGGGAAACCTTTTGTGATGGATTTTTTAAGTAATCGGCAATTTCTTTTCTCCAATCATCAGCCATACGACCTTAATTCAAAGCGAGAACTTCTTGATTTTCCCGGTATCCAGAAGCAGCCTGAGCTAATTTGCTTCTTCTTCTTCGTTGTGCCCCCTAGGGATATGATGTAAAGTTGTCATCTGAAAGTATTTCAAAAGCTCTTGACATTCTTCATAATACTCTCTCAATACATCACTTCTACATTTATATTGACCGGTTAATTGGTTAATGAACAACTCAGAATCCCCAAAAATTTCGACAGCAACAGCCTTTATTTCCACAAGAAGCCGAAGTCCTCTGAGCAAGGCTTCATATTCTGCTTGATTGTTAGTAACATAAAACTCAATGGGGATAAACATATTTAAAAGTCAACCCTCATGGAGAAATCAGAAATACCAGCACCACACCACCACCTTTGCTACAAGATGAGCCATCGAAAAACAAAGTCCAAGGTGCGATATTTTACCATATTAGCAAATGTGATGAGGATGTAGAAAAAAGGCAAATCGGCAATTTTAGCTTGACCCTTTACCGCCTTTGTCGATTCGTACCTTAAATCAAACTCTGACAGCGCTAAAATCCACTTGTCGATCCTTCCACTTAGAATAGGCATTGACAACATATGCTTTATTACGTCAAATTCAGAAATTATTACGCATTCGGCATTTAACAAGTAGTGCCGAAGTTTGGTATACGAGTAGTACACATATAAGCAAAGATTCTCTGTAGCTGAATACCTTGTCTCTGGGTCTAACAACTTTCGGCTAAGGAAAGCTATTACTCTTTCCTTCAAATTCTTGTATAAGGGCCGATCCTATTGTTAGGCTATCGGCCGCCACGTACAACTTGAAAGATTTACCAAGCTGTGGAGGTACCAACACTGGTGACGCCTTCACGTATTCTTTAATTTCGTCAAAAGCTCTCTGTTGTACGTCACCCCACACGAACTTTCGGTCATTCTTAAGCTTCAGCAACGGAGAAAAAGACAGAATCCTTTCTGAATGTTTATCAATCTCAATCTATACTCTGGATCCAGATTTGTACTGACATATATTGGTCTTGTTTCGGCTTCATTACCAACATTTACTTCTTCTAACTTATCAGCCGACATGAAACCTCGTCCTAACTTTCCTTCGTTACCATCAATTGGATTATCCATTTAAAAATTGCTCTGAGAGCCGACTGCTTGGATCGGCTGTTGGTCCTTGTCGAAAACATTTATAGGATCTTCTTTTCAGATTCTTCCAGAGAAGCACTCGACATCATCATATTCCCAGTAAACGGGTTATGCAGTAGCAACACTTACCAAATCATCGGCATGGACAACTTCGACGTCATCTCCAACCCACTGGATGAGGATTTGATGCATAGTTGACGGAATGCAGCAGTTTGCATGTATCCAGTCCCTTCCTAAGAGCAAAATATATGCCCCCTTGCCATCGATGACGAAGAAGTAGTAATCAAAGTTTTTGATCCGATCGTCAATTCAACATGAACTGCTCCTCGAGTATCAGAAGGATTGTCAGCAAAGTCCCTCAACACCATATCAGTTTTCAATAACTCCTCACTTGCCATCCCAAGTTTCCTGAAGGTAGTATATGGCATGATATTTATGGCAGCTCCCCCGTCGATAAACATTTTGGTTAATGGCTTGCCATTAATGTACCCCTTCACATAAAGTGGCCTCAAGTGCCAATGCTTGGCTGGTTTATCAAAAACTGCCCGCTGGGTCAGAACGAGCTGAGCCATCAGATCCTGGTATTCGTCTTCGTCAAAATCCGAATACACCTCTTCTTGGACACATTTATCTACGAGAGCTATGAATTCTGATGGGAGAAAAAATGTCATGCATGCATTAGCCGAACGATCACCTTCATCAGGCTTTTGTTTTGGACGCCAAATTTGCTTTGTTCTGGCGTCTACTTGCGTCAATTCTTTATTTCTCAGGCGTTGCACCCTTCTTTTCTGGCTTTTTATCAATCTTGGTGGACACCATTGTCCTCTCTGCCAAACATATTCACGGTACTCTTCCTCCTCAGTGCGAGCCCAATCTCGATCGGCAAATCTTTCCCCGTGCCGATTTTTGGAATTACCCATCTTTAAGCGCCAATCGTCCTTGAGGGGTTGCATCCCAAGCCTTTCATGGACGACAACTGCATTCGGGGCAATTATTCTTAGCAGACAGCTTCAAGCCTTCATTCCAACAATATTTGAAAAATGAGCACCCCCAATGAGATTGTTCTTGCTCTCTCATATGTTCTTGTTCCTCTCGGTACATTCTTTCTTCATGCCTCCGTTGCTCCTCTATGAACTCTTGTTCCTCATAAAACTTTCGCCTCCGGTACCGTTCCTGCTCCCGACGCCATTTGTTCAACAAAATACGTGTTGTGACCCTGGGCCTGGAAGCTTCTCCCCTTTCAGTTCGCCTATTCTGGAAACGAACTTGTTGCCGAAATTCTTCATTTGTGATCTGTCGATCGGGGTCAACAGCACCGGTCTTTCTTGCTCTATCGGAGGTTAATACCTTCATCTTGTTTTTTGCCCTGGGGTCATCTGCATTAACCATGTTAATAGAGAAAGATATGGTATTTTGTCCAAAAGGGCTACCATCAATTTTCATTTTTCCATCGAACTTCAAATGCCCTTCCTGGATAGCTTTCTGGATCCACACTCTGAACACTCGACAATCATTTATAGAGTGGGATCTGGTATTATGAAAACCACAATACTTCTTGTCTTTAACCCCTTCAGGGTGCAGCATGGATGGCCTTCCGGCAGCTTGATGCGCCCTTCTTTCAATAATAATTCAAATAATTTATCCGATTTGGAAACATCAAAGTCATAGGCACCCTTTTGCTGCATCAGCCATCGTTGATTAACTTGAGTCAGCTCTTTCGCCCAGACTAACTCAGCTGCAGCTATCTCGTCTTCGTCATCATACTCCATTGCTTCCTCTAAGAAAGCCTGATACATCTCACTAGCCACATCGCCTTTCTAGAACTGGTTGCTTCTCCTAAACCCTGAGCCTGACTATTCATCATTGCCAATCGTTGTGATAATTGCCCAGATCATCAAACTCCATACCGAACAGCTTTTCCCTGATATTCGGCAACATGCCAGCTATAGCTATCCCTGGCAATTGATCATCTCGCAAATTCAGGGAATAGCAGAGATTTTTAGTCTCCCTGAATCTGCGTAAATATTCTTGGGGCATCTCATTAGCTCTCATTTTCAAACTCATGAGGCGACCAACTTTTTCTCATTAGTGCCTGTAAAGAAATACTAATGGAATTTCTGTTCTAGCTCTGCTCATGTATTAATAGAATTTGCCGGCAGAGACGTGAACCATGAGAAAGCTGGTCCTGTTAATGACAGTGGAAAATACCGGATTCTCCAAGCCTCATCTGCAGACGCCTCTCCAAGTTGCATCAAGTAACGGCTGATGTGTTCTATAGTACTAGTGTCATCTTAGCCCGAAAACTTAGTAAGATCAGTGGGAGGTTTCACCCTTGGAGGAAGTGCCACTCGATTATACCATTCCGGTAAGGAGACTTATAAGCGTAGGACTGATTCTTTGGCTTTAGGCCGAATTGATTTTGCATCATGTCGGCCATCCTATGCATGATGAGGTCAACACTTGAATCTGGAGCCGCATGCGCTTGACCTCCAAGAAACACCCCGTTGAGTTTTTATAGCCCGGGTTCGGGAAAGCATCAATTGCACTGTAGTCAACAAACTCTTGATATCCATCTCCGTACATGTTCTTCTACAACCTATTTGTTGCTGGAGATACTCTGAAGGCAGATTGCGGGATGTTCCCCGTCGTGTCGAATACGAGTTGGCCATGAGTTGTGGGAGGTTGCTGCCCCTGATGAAGGACCATCCCACCTTTGCTTGAACCAACCCCGCCGTCTTCAGTAGTTTTTCTTTGATGTTGGGGTACGGGAATAACAGTGGTCCTTGCATCGGGCCAGCAGCTTCCTCAACAATGTTTGTCAACCGTCGGGCCAAAAATACCAACCATGATAGCACGAAAGGTATTCAAGAAAGGTGATTGATGATTTGTCATGGCCTCTGCTATAGCTGTGTACATCAGTTCGGATAGTTTCCGAGCATCTTCCTCATCGGTGCTATTAGATTCATGAGAAAGGAGAGTTCTTGGAGTGGCGGCTTCTGGAAAACCTTGTTACTCTTATTCTTAGAGAAGGACATCAAGCATTTGCGCTGAAACTCGTCGCATGCTTGTTGTACTACATGTCTCAAGTCTACTGGCACCTCTTCCATAGTCACTTCCAGAACTTGAGTGTTGTCGATCTCAGGCATCTTGGAATGTTGGGTCCCACTGGGCGTGCCAAAAGTGTGTTGGCACAAAATGTTGCGCACTGTGCCTCACACACAGCCCGGAAAGCGTGGCTTCAATCGGGTGTCCGGGCAATTCGAAATCCGGAAACGTACCAGTCGGTTTGACCTGAAAACCAACAAGGGATAAACTATGAGAATAAAACTGGAACATGCTGGGTGAGACCAGACAGTTCCATATTTATGGCCCTGAAGCTACTTTCGACGACATACAGCTATAGAAGCTGTCTGCCAAGCAGGTTTATAGAATTATTCGGCTAATATAAAAGAAAAGCATATGAAAGGATTGATTGCCGAATATACGTATAGAAAAAGGCATGCTTAAACAAATAAGAATAAATTACGAATTGATATATAACCAATTCGGCAAACCAGCCGAATTAGGGTCCATGAAGAAGGAACATGCACATAAACACGATCAAACTAATCTAAAACCTGCATCTGCCGCACGATACCTAGTTTTATCAAAGCTCAGGCATGATTGACATGTATGAACCCACAACATGTAACAATCTAGATTAGAGTTAATTCGACCAATATGATCATGCAATCTATAAGAGATGTCACGAAAATAACGATTATTGGAGCATAAATAAACTTGTAAAGAAAGGCCGAACAAAATCAATCTAGATTGGGCAAAGAGTGTTACAAAATTAATTAAATCATGCAACACAAAATAACTTAATGAATCTATAGATCTTGCCAAATCTGATAGAGCCGATAACTATCTCGCTTTGCTAAACATATTAAATAAACGTCTGCCGCACGGTATTTACTCATAAGCATAGCATAAACAAAGACTTCTTGATTGTCGACATAGATCCGCCGCACGATCTTTGGAAACAAACAAGACTACTTGCATCACATCTAAATCCACCGCATGATACTAGCCATGATAACAAGGTTGTCGGGACTTACGGAGGTCGACGGATCGATGATTCCTCTCGAGAACTCGACGACACGACAAAGGACTCGAAGATGGCACAGGGCCGATTTGTATTGATATGGTTGTGAACCCTTTTTACAATAACCAAGGTTTTATATTTATACCCCGGACGCAATACAAGTCCTAAGAGGACACGACTATGAAAAATTAAAGGAAAGTACAATATTTTGGCTTTCGACTCCCTTCAGGATCTTCATTGCCTTAATTGTCGCTATCTTGTTGCCCGATCGGCTCTTGCTTTCATCGTTTCAATGAAAACTCCCTTTTTCTCAGAGTAGCCGATCGCATAAGCAGTTGCCGAATCCTTGGAAACTAGCCGACCGCATGGACACTTGCCGAATGCCTTATACACCCATCTCTCGCATACTGCTCATCTGTCATCTCTCTTTGTGCGTGCGAAAATCTGATGTTAACATATATTTTTCCATTTAATGTTGTTAATATAGTTAAAAATAATATGAAGTTTCTCTGCAGCATATAAATTATGTATGACCCTTTGTCACCTTAGAAAAACAATTTTTCTTGTATGATGTCAAATTAAGATACTCTTTACATAAATATGGTAGCTCTCAATGAGATCTATAACTTTATAGTCTTGTTATTTATTTAAGATTACTAAGATGCTTAAAAAGTAATATAAAGTTTCAATAGCATATTAATGGCATACAAGATATTGTCGCCTTAGCAAAATTATATCTTTCTTTATCGATGTCGAATGAAGATATTTTTTATATTAAAGTTATAGCTTAAAATTTAAAATTACCGTCTCGATTAATGTTTTAGTAGTTCTCGCAAAATCATTTTGTAGTATTGTCTATTTCTCATATGAGATCATCATCTTTTTAATGAGCTATCGTTTATTATGGGTCATGATGAAATTTATTTAATTAAAGTTTGGACGGAATAATAGTCCTATTAGTTTGGATGAAATTTAAAGTTTTGTCTAAAAGGAAATCATTTATTATGCCAAATTTAATCCAATAAATAACTCATTATCATTTGGCAGAAACACTAGGCTACAAAATGTATGTCCTGTTAGTTTGGTAGCCTTCTAATAAAAACGAAATTCCCACTCGATTACCACCTCTAAGAATTGATTGATGAGATTGGAGTTGGTTGTCTTATTTTTCTCGTCCCACCAAAACTCGTATCACACGCGAAACAACCAAAAGAAACAACCAAGACTCTTTGCCTCCAAACTACCGTTTCATCGTAGCAACTCCAGCAGTAGCCTCTAAAATATAGGACCCCTACTTTTAATTTGAGTAATTCTCCTATTTTTTAGGTCATGTTTTCTAGGCTGCACTCCAACAGTGCCACTGAAAATAGAGTACTCAAATTCATTTAAATTATCAATGACATGTGGGGTGTTGGGGTGGTACCCAAACCATAGGCGCCTCCGCCCGCGATACCAAAGGAATATGGAGCTTTTGCGCGGATGTGCGCATTCGCGCGGAAGCATGCATTTGCCTTCGGCCCGCGAAACCGAAGGGAGACGGAGCTTTCGTGCGAAAGGAAGCATTCGCGCGGAAGCACGCCATCACACGGAAGCACGCATTTGCCTTCGACCCGCGAGACCGAAGGACGACGGAGGTTTCGTGCGAAAGCAAGCATTCGCGCGGAAGCACGTCGTCGCCCGGAAGCACGCATTTGTCTCTGACCCGCAAGATCGAAGTAGGATGGAGCTTTCGTGCTTAAGGGAGCTTTCGCACGAAAGCGCGCATCCGCGCGAAGAAGGGCATAGAAGCAGCTTCCAGGCGGAAGCTTGTCATCACGCGGAAGGAGTCCGACGCCACCGGCGGGAACTTTCGTTCGTTTCACAACTTTGGTTTTTTACAGGTTTTCACGGTCGCCGAAAGCCTCGGTCGAAGGGAGCGGACCCACCGGCCAGGGGAGGAGCCAGGTGGCGCCGGGCCCACCAAGGGACGAAGTTACGATGGTGCCCCTCGGGCCGGTAGAGGCGGCGTACAGCCATGGAGTAGTTGGGTAGGGCATCATTGTAATCGTAACAGAGTGGTTAGAAGGGCATTCTTGTACTTTCAAACTGACCTGATTTAATATAAAAAGCTCCCGGCTTCCTAGGAGGGGGGAGGAACACTGTTCACTTGATCCGTTTCTCCACTTCTCTTCCGTCTACTCTTGCTTTCGCTTCGCGCTCGCTCGTGTGACAACCTTCTGTTTCGGGGTCTCGGTCCCGAAACAACATTGGCGCCCACCGTGGTTGTCGTCCGAGCTTGCCATGCCACCAAGGAAGGCGCCGAAGACGGTCGACAATCCCGAGACGGTTGCCGCGAACAAGGATGGCCATGGCACAGTCGCGGCATCCGCTTTAACCACTCAAATACCACCGAATACAGCCCAAAACACCCAAGCTTTCGGCAGCACGCTCCCGACGAGAACCCAGCTACCGCCGATAGCAACCTCGAGCCGTGACTCGCAGCCTTTCGGCAGAGATGGCACGCCGGAAGGGAACGTCCAAGACGAGCCCGCGAGACGAAGACGACGATGCTAAAGTTACCAGGCATGCCCAAGCAATCAGAATGCTGACGGAGCAGCAAGAAGAAATCGAAAGGTTGGTTCAGCAAAGAGATCAGTTGCAGCGCCAGCTTGCGGCAAAAGCAAGGGAAGATGAACTCGCGACGCGTTTCGTCAGGCGGAGGCGCAGAGGAGGCATCTGGAAAAGGAAATTCAGGAACTGCGAAGGGCTGGAGGAGGCCGGATCCCAATAATTCAAGAAAATGTGTCCGTGCCAAGGCGAGAGCAGCCACCAGCTTTCGACAATGCAATCGACGAAACCTCACCGCTTTCAAGAGAATTGCAAGCTCATTCGTGGCCGCTCAACTACAAGCCACGCATCCCGACTTTCGACGGCAAGGCGAATCCGCGCAAATTCTTGGCGAGTTACGAGACAGCCGTCTTTTCGGCAGGCGGGGACAATCAGGCCCTGGCAAAATCTCTCATTCTGGCGGTCGAAGACGTGGCTCACGATTGGTACACCACCCTCAAACCACTATCCATCTATTCGTGGGCTCAGTTGAAGGCCGAATTGCTCGCCACTTTCCAAGGATTCTGGCCGGACGTCAAGACCACGCGAGACCTCATGAACTGCACCTAGCAAGACCACGAACCCTTATTCGAGTACCTTAAACGCTTCATCCAGCTATTAGATCTTGCTCCGAATGTGCCGGAAGCCGCGGTAATTGCAGCAGCCACCGAAGGCTTGGGGACCGCGCAGTGTGCCGCTCACTTGTCCAGAGAACCGCTGAAAACTGTCAAGGAATTGTTCGATGTGATGAACGCATATGCAAGGTTAGATGATGACTTTCGGCGGCGCAAAGCCGCCCGCTTGATGCAGAGACAAGCGACGAAAGCAAGTCGACCGCCGCCAGTGTCGAATCAAAGGATGGTTAGACCCTTTCGGTCAATCAACACTCTGCAGGAAGAACCAGCACAATCAGCAGCGGGCATGGAGAGGCCGGACATGGCCAACTTTCAGCCCCAAAGGGGGTTCGATCAACCTTTCCGCGGAGGGCGTGGCGGAAGGACAGGACGTGGCGGCCGAGACGGTAGAGGCCGCGGAAGAGGAGCCAAGCCACCGTATTGTGTCATCTGCGACGGCAATTTCGGCCACACCACTTGAGAATGCAAATACAGCAAAATGGCAAAAGAACTAAAAGACAAGGATCAAGCTTCAGCTTCCGGCGAGAGCTCCAAGCATGTTTTCCACAATTTGCAAGACTTGGCAGCAGGTGCGGTAGCGAGCACCAACTACGCAAACACACCTATGCATCCCCCGCAGTACATGCCCTCCCAGAATTTGCACTAGTACAATCCGGCGTATCAGGGCTACTAGTTTCCAGTCTTTGCGCCACAGTCTGTGGCAGTTTTGTCGCCCATGCACTATCAGCGTCAGCCAACACCGCCACCAGTGCTTCCGGCTCAAGCCCAACCCAGGGGCACCCAGCTCAACCTAGTTACCAGCAGGGCAGGAGATAGAAAACGAAACCAGCGCAATCAACAACATCCTTCCGTCAAGAGGCCACATTTTCACCATCACGGGCGGATCCAACTTGGAGCACGAAAGCAAAAGAGCAAGAAAGGACAATCATCGAAGAGTTCAAACAGTATCACCAAGGCTCCCGCTAAACAAACCAGCTTGGTCGCTAGCGCCGATAAGTTTCGACGAATCGGATTTCAAAGTTCGAGACTACCCACATTGCGACGCTTTCGTCACCACGGCCAATGTGGCCGGTTTCACCTTGCATAACATTTTGATCGACACCGGAAGCTCAGCAGACATCTTGATCGTCAATGGGGCGGGCGCGTCTTTACTATCGGCCGAGGGGCTCGCAACGAAAGCACCCTCGCGCGAATTCCACCGCCCCTCGCCAAAGTGTGCGGTGGCGGGCGCGCCTTTACTACTACCGCCCCTCAACGAAAGCAATAGCGCGAAAGACACGGCAAAACAGCTACGCGTGTGGGGGCGAGGGTTTTCGGCCAGCCAATGGGCGGCCACCACCCCCAAGCTAGATGAACGAAAGGAACAAAGCTCGTATTTCCAAAAATATACGTATATGCATATAACAATGACAGCACCAAAAAGATAAGAATCACAACAACCCCCTTCTTTACATTCAGTTTTCAGTTTTCAAGCAAATTCGTACAATGCGCTCAAACTCGCAAACTACTACTCAACGAGCGAAGCAAGATGCTATATCGCCGCGCATCCGGTGAAAGCGTGGCGTCTTCGGGCTCCACTTTAACAAACGGGGCGCCTTCGAAGACTGACGGCGCACGCGATGCCTCGCGCCTCCTCCGCCTCGCCTCAAGTTCGCACAGGTCAAAGTTTTCGTAAAAAGCGCGTAAACGCTCTTCCGTGCGCTTAAGCTTCTTAGCGCGCTTATTCAGATAAGACGAAAGCGACGCCGTCGGAAACCTAGAGCGAAACTCCTCCACAAGTCACCTCCGACACAGAGATTGCCTGATCTAATCATTAACGGGCAGATGTCAAGAACATCCGGCGTTCCCGCATCCGCACCCTGTTCAAATACAACATTCAAGTTTAGTTCAAAAGTCTTACACGGCAACAAGTTTGGTGAATACTACCAACACATAAAACGGGCCCTAGTCATTCAGCTACCGCCTCTTGGGGAGCGTTCGCGTCGCGGGAAGCAGCGGCGGCCGAGATCTCGGGGACCTCCTCATTCGGTTGGGGCAGGCTCGCTTCATCTTCTAGCTTGGCTTCATGCGCTCGCCTCTCGGAGATGAAGTCCGAAAACACCTTTCGGATGTGAGC
The DNA here is from genome assembly GCA_009763385.1 of Coix lacryma-jobi var. lacryma-jobi. Lineage (NCBI taxonomy): Eukaryota > Viridiplantae > Streptophyta > Magnoliopsida > Poales > Poaceae > Coix > Coix lacryma-jobi. The sequence goes on from CM019825.1 coordinate 63,223,624, forward strand.
TTTCTCCTCAGGAGTCTGCATCAAAACGATAGCTCAGAAGAGGCGCCTTTCAGGTCACGAATAGAAAAAGGGTCAAACCAAAGCACAAGCAGCCGTCCTAAAGTACCTTTCCACGGCCCATGGCGGACTGCATGAGCGACATGTCGTTCCACCGCCAGCCAGAATCATCGAAGAATCTTTTGCCCGACTTTCGCTGCCTCAGGGTTACGCCAGTAGTAGTTTTGTTGATGGTGCTTAAAGCATCATTTCACCATCAACATTTCACCCAAAACCAAGGTAAAACAACATAAAAAGTAGAAGATTTGGTTTATAACTAACTTATTTCCACATGTGCATAGTTTCTTATCTTAATGCAGGAAATGATGGAAATTGGCCAAACAAGTGTACCAGGAGCAAGGCCAAGCCACTCTGGCCCATTTGGGCCTGAGTAGGGTGGCGGCCGCCACCTATTACTGGCGGCTGCCAGGTCCATCTTGCCCAAAGTGGCCCAAGCCACGTCATCGATCCGTGGGAGTCACCTTAAGCTCAAATCCTGGCCATTGCACACTAAGACGGTTTGATCCAAGGGCTAAGAAGAGTATCACCTGGATAGTGGGCTTTGGACACGTGTCTGAAACCCTAACCGACCCTCAAACCGACTTAGGAGAGCAAGTGAAGACCGTTGGATGAATGGCGGTTGCAATGGACGGCTGAGGGGTGGCGGGCTCCAGGGTTTAGTGGCGGGCCACTCCTAAACCCTAACCCTAACTGACCTCCACCTCACTCTATAAGTACCCCCCCCCTAGCTTCCTAGCACTATAAATAGGCCCCTAGAGCTCTCATTCGGAGAGCCTCACATCATTCCTCACCATTTGGTTAGATTATCACACTTGCTATGCTAGAGAGATTAGAGAGGGTGTGAGTGCCTCACTAGAAGAGGAGCTGGAGAGGAGAAGAGTAGAAGTCTAGAGAGTTCCGGAGTTGTCGGAGACCTCTGCTTCTCTCTTCTCTGCGCTTCAACTTTGGTAACTTAGTATTTATTCTATCTTCAAGTATTTACTTTTCGGTACTTGTCTGCTTGTTTCATTGCTTGATATTAGTTTCAAGTGCTCTAGTTCTAGTACAGGGCTAGTAGTAGTAATATATAGATTAAGTGTTGTACTTAGGCTATATATTGCCAGTGAATACGGCTAGGCCCCCGGATAGTTGTGGTAGCAAGCAGGTGGTGACAGCCCTCTGCGCCTTGAATTCCACCACGTAGTTGGTCTAGTTTAACAGTAGGGCTCGTTGTGCTAGCGTTCAACCTAAGTCAGTGGTAAAGGCTAGTACGCCCACAGTACACTAGTAAAGAACTTAAATCACTAGAAGTCTAATAGAACTAGGATCTACCCCAATAGATAGTGCTCGTTCCCTTCATCTATCCTAGATACCTTACCCCCCTAGTTTTCTCAAAATCACTTCGCGTTCCTCGTGGATTCGATACCCCGGAATACTCTGAGGTGAAAAGCTACAGCTGACAGCCGTGCGTTTGCGGTTTCTTCTGCGTGCCACTCGAGGTGTCAACAAGCTTTTCTAGCGCCGTTGCCGGGGAACGGTAGTTGATTTTTGAGACTAGAGTTAGGATCATCTTTACCCTCTCCGTATGGAGAACCAATCTATCTTACAATTCGCAGCTCCTAAGAGTTCGCGATTAGAGCCACATTTATCATCACAACCTATATATGCCAATAGTTACGAATTGCGCCTTGACTTTATTAACAAAGTTCAGGAGAGCATATTTTACGGGATCAGAAATCCCTACACACATCTACGTGAGTTTGAGCAAGTCTGTGCATGCTTGAACATTTCGGGCATTTCACCTGACACTGTCAAGTGGAAGCTGTTTTCGTTCACTTTGACGGGAGCAGCTAAAACATGGCATGCTCGAACTGTGGGAAGTGCCAGAGGAGACTGGGGAACTTTACGGACCAAGTTTATCTTGACATATTTCCCTGTCCACCGAGTGGTACGACTACAAGTAGAAGTGTTGACCTTTAGACAAAATGATAAGGAGACATTAGGGGAGGCTTGGGACCGTTTTATTGATTTAATCAATTCAGGACCCGATTTAGCCATACCCGATCCAGTGCTCCTTCAGCATTTTTATGTCGGTTTAGAGAAAGAGAGCGCTCTTCACCTTGATCATTCGTCTGGTGGAGCGTTTCTTCATCTTTCTCCACGAGGTGGAAAGGAGGTTCTTGATAGAATTCTCGAGAATACTCCTTATACTGGAGTTTCCGATGAAATCCCTGAGGAAGAAGTCGTAGAAACCCAAGTTTCGACCGTAGAACAACAAGAAGAGCCCGAGTCTAGCTCGTTGGACTTAGCAGAGCCTATTCCATCCACATCTGGGAGAGAAATTCTTCTGGAATTTTTGGGCGAGATAGAGGATGATGTGTTTGAGGATTACGGAAATGCTATGAACTACTCCGTTCAAGCTCTCCCATCCGACAAACCACTTCCTGAGTCTTCTGATGAAATCTATAGCCGAGAGCGTCTTTTGGAACTTTCATCTATCATGAGTCATGAATAGACAATGGAAGTTGAAGTATCAGAAAACATCCCTCGCATAGATAAAGTACCTAGCATAATAGATTGTCGAATTAGGGGAGAAAGAGCCTTTGTCTTTTACGACCCTGTCGTGGGAATTAATGTTCTTGCTAGTAATTACGTATCCAGAACATTCCCCGACCTTCAACGACAACCAACTAATGGTGTTTAAGAGACCCAAATGGTGACATCTTGGAAAGTGAAGGAATCCTAAAGATGGTCCCCATCCAAGTAGATGGAGCGGACATGGTCTTAGATTTCTACATTTTCGATGTAGTCCTTTTTGACGTCTTCTTAGGACAACCTTGGTCCATACTTGCCTTGCAACGACCATGTCAAGAGCACTTTAATGCTCAAATCGGTGGAAAAGAGTACTCAGTACCTTTTGTTCGTGCATTAAATTCTATTGCCGAACAACCACCAGAACCAGATCTTCTCGATCAAGCTAGAACCTCTACCCTTTATGAGTTGGCTCAGCCTGATTTTGAAGAAGATTCTGAGTTCTTTGTCGAAGAAGAAGCCGAGACAGATGAACCGTTTCGCTTAGACGAATCGGAAAAGCCATCTTGACCTTCCATAGAGCTAAAACCTCTGCCTGAAGGCCTGAGATACATTTTCTAAACAATGACCCCGAGACTTAGTAATCATTAGCAGTAAGCTATCTGAAGACGAAGTCCGTAGGTTGACCCTTGTCTTAGAAAAACACGGATCTGTCTTTGGCTATTCACTTCAAGATTTGAAGGGAATTAGTCCAAATCTCTGCACCCATCGTATCCCTCTCGATCCTGAGATACCCCTTCAAGAGAGCCCCAAAGACGACTTAATAACGCTATGCGTGAAGTCGTGAAAAAGGAGGTCCTGAAACTCTTGCACGCGGGAATTATTTATCCAGTTCCTTATAGTGAATGGGTAAGTCCCGTGCAAGTAGTTCCAAAGAAAGGAGGCATGACAGTCGTTAAGAATGAGAAAAATGAGTTAATCCCTCAACATACTGTCACTGGATGGAGGATGTGTATAGACTATAGGAAGCTGAATAAAGCCACAAAGAAAGATCATTTCCCACTTCCTTTTATAGATGAGATGCTAGAGAGATTGGCAAATCATTCCTTCTTTTGCTTCCTGGATGGATATTCTGGTTATCACCAAATCCCAATCCATCCAGATGACCAAAGTAAGACCACTTTCACATGCCGTATGGAACTTATGCCTATAGACGCATGTGCTTTGGACTTTGCAATGCGCCGGCATCTTTCCAACGGTGTATGATGTCCATCTTTTCCGACATGATTGAACAAATCATGGAGGTATTCATGGACGACTTTTCGGTCTATGGGAAAACCTTTGACGATTGCCTAGCCATTTAGACAAAGTCCTCCAGCGCTGTGAAGAGAAGGACCTACTTCTTAACTGGGTAAAGTGTCACTTCATGGTGCGGGAAGGAATTGTCCTAGGCCATCAAATTTCAGAACGTGGGATAGAAGTGGATAAAGCCAAAATCGATGTAATTGAACAATTGCCACCACCCACTAATGTGAAAGGAATCCGAAGCTTCTTGGGCCATGCCGGCTTTTATAGAAGGTTTATTAAGGATTTCTCACAAATCGCTAGACCCTTAACGAGCCTGTTAGCAAAAGACGTCTCATTCAAATTTGACGAGGATTGTCTACAAGCTTTCAATATTTTGAAAAAGGCTCTAACTTCTGCACCAATCATCCACCCCCAGATTGGAATTTGCCGTTCGAAATCATGTGTGATGCAGTGATTATGCTGTGGGAGCCGTCCTTGGTCAAACTAAAGATAAGAAGCATTATGCTATTTCTTATGCTAGTAAGACCCTGATTGGCCCCCAGCTAAACTATGCAACCACAAAAAGGAACTTTTGGCCGTAGTCTTTGCCATAGACAAGTTTAGATCTTACTTAGTGGGAGCTAAGGTGATGTTTATACCGATCACTCTGCTATGAATATCTCTTCACTAAGAAAGATGCTAAGCCAAGGTTGCTCCGCTGGATCCTACTCCTTCAACAATTTGACCTAGAAATAAGAGACAAGAAAGGAGTAAAAAATTTAGTAGCTGATCACTTGTCTAGACTACAAGTCAATAATTCGGACAATCTCCCAATAAATGACTTTCTTCGCGATGATACCCTTTTAAAAATCACGTATACCAACCCTTGGTATGCAAACATCGTGAATTTTATAGTCGTCGGCTATGTCCCGCCGGGGAAGAATAAAAAGAAACTGTTATATCAAAGCAGAACGCACCTATGGAATGAACCATATCTCTATAAGGTCTGTGTAGATGGACTTTTGAGAAAATGTGTCCCCATAGAAGAGAGGCAGCAAAAATCATAGATAGATGTCACTCCGCTGAATATGGAGGACACTATGGGGCTTTTCGAACACATGCTAAAATATGGCAGAGTGGTTTTTATTGGCCATCCATGTACGAGGACACAAAGAATTTTGTGAGACGTTGCCCTCGTTGCCAAAAGCATGGTAACATTAATGCCCGAGATGCTATGCCTCTCGTGAACAATCTCCAAGTTGAGTTGTTCGATGTTTGGGGTATAGATTTCATGGGCCCCTTTCCTAAATCCTATGACGCTAAGTACATTCTTGTGGCGGTGGATTATGTCTCGAAATGGGTAGAAGCCATATCCTGTCGAGTGGCAGATGCTAAACATTCAAAGAAAATGTCCAAAGAAAACATCTTTCCTCATTTTGGAGTTCCTAGACTAGTCATTAGTGACGGAGGCCCTCATTTCATAGATAACAGCTTCCGACATTTCTTCTAGTCAAGGACCAACATAATGTAGCCACTGCATACCACCCCCAACAAGTGGACAGGCTGAAACGTCCAATAAACAAATAAAGAATATCTTGCAAAAGACGGTAGAAGAAATGGGAAGGGCATGGAAACATAAGTTACCCGACGCTCTGTGGGCCTATCGACCGCCTATAAGACCCCCGATTGGAATGTCCCATACCAACTAGTTTATGGGAAAACTTGTCATCTTCCTGTGAGCTTGAATTCAAAGCTCATTGGGCCATTAAGAAATGGAACATGGACCTTGACCAAGCTGGCCAAAAGAGGAAGATGCAAATTTCCGAACTAGAAGAATGGCGAGAGAAAGCCTATCATAGTGCCAAGCTCTATAAAGAGAAGACTAAGAGATGGCACGATAAACGGATCAAAAAGAAAGAGTTTAAAGTAGGAGATAAAGTTTTACTATTTAACTCCCATGTTCGACTTTTCGGACATGGTAAACTCCGAAGCAAATGGGAAGGACCTTTCAAGGTTGTTACAACCTCGTCCCATGGAGTCGTCACATTGGAAAGTGATGATGGGCAAATCTTCAAAGTCAATGGACAAAGATTAAAAATATTCTTGACTTTGATAAAAATGAGCTAAACGAAATTGATATAATGATTTTGAGGTAGCTCAAGCCCATGACCATTAATAGATGGACCCAGTTTATCCCTTGTCCATTTCATGCACCTAGTCCATCACAAACCCGAGAAAGGCCTCTTTAGGCCACCCAAGCCATTTCGACCTCGGATTTTGAATTTTAGAGGCTTGCCTTCTCCCGCTCGATGCCCGACCCGAGAAGGAGAGTGGCGGCCGCCACTCTCAACTGACGGCCGCCACCAAAACCCTAGCGCCCGCCCACCTAGGCAGTGGTTTAGAGGCCCCCTCCACGTGGCAACCAATCCCGAGCTCGGGAGAGTGAAAGAAGGAGGAGTAAGGCGTGTTTTTCACTAAGGCCTATCCCTCCACTTCTTCCCTTCTTAAAGGAAGAACTCCTTCTTCTTCTCCTCCATCCACCTATGAAGTCTAGCCAAGCCTCCTCCAAAACCATGTCGTCTCCACAGAAATCCGAGTCCTACAACAACCCTCAAGGATCCATCTCGTCCTCCACCAAAGCCATCATCCGGTCATTGATCGACGACTACATGGAGGTGCTTGACGTGCCTCCTTTGGCGATGGTGCTGCCCGATGCCCGACGGAACCTATGTCGAGGGGACACCACCGGAGGGTGCGGGGAAGGCACCAGCCACCACTCCAGTGGCAGGCGCCACCCCTGCTGGGCCGGGGGTGGCCGCCCGGGGTGAAGCGCCCCCTGGCCTCGCCTCCGCTCCATCTTCATCCTCCTCCGGTGACGCCACCCGAGAAAAAGTTGAGGACGCCCACCAGGCCGACCACGGGGGAGATCACCCCAAGGAAGTCTCCGGCCGTCAAGACCAGGGGCGATGAGACGCCCACTCCATCAAGGGTGAAATCCCGGGTCAGCTTTGGCTCGGATAGCCGCACCCGTAGTTATAGCCCCAATCCTAAGAGGGCTAAACTGGAGGTGTATGGCGTGAGAATGTCCGATGGGCATTATGAGAAGGTGTTGCGTGAGCGCGAGGCAAGCACTCATGACTCCAATGGGTCACTCTTTGAGCCATCTGTGCGCCGCCGTCTTAACCCATCGCCGGCAGGAGTCCCCAGCGAGATGGAGCACAGCGGTGGTGAGGAGGGGTTAACCCTCGAAAAACACGTCGCCGAGGTGAAGAAGCTGCGCAAGGAGAAGAGCGCCTTGGAGGATCAGGTCGCAGAGATAGCCCTGTGGCGGATGGATATGGAGGATCGGTTCACCATCCTCGGCAAGGGCTACACCTCGAAGATCAAGCATCTCTTCAAAGAGACGGGCTTCGAGGATCTCTACGAGACTCCTTCAGTAGATTAGATTAGGTTTAGGGTGTCTAGTTAGATTCTTAGTTAGATTAAGTTTAATCTTTAGTTTGCTTGATTTCAATTTCAGTTTGTTTAAATTTCAATTTCAATATTTGTTTAGGAAGTTCCTATAATGAATAAAAACACACCCTTATTTTTCCCTTCATCAAGATTGTTCATTTTAAAAATAAAAAGTACCAAAACTTCTAGTGTGGGGGAAATCCCCTCTTTAAACACCACTGTAAAACGTGCTAAAATGTTCAAAGCAGTAACCTGTTCTTAGCAAGGTAGCTGTCACACTGTTTGCAAGCCATTTGGGCCAAAGCCCATGGCGGCTGCCACTTATTACTGGCGGCCGCCAGGCCACTCTGCACCGAAACACCCCGGTGAACCCCTAAACCTGTGTTCTAAATTCTGTACAATTTGGATCACTGGATGTCTCGGTTTGAACTAAAAATACAGCTAGGAAATAAAAAAATGCTGAAACAATTTCTTTTGAATTGAGTGTTTACACGACATGTTCTACCTTTTATTCATGTGTAGTAGCCTACTCATTTTGATAGGGAAATCAACCTAGGTTGTTGCTTGATAAGATATAGAAGTAGTAATTGAAATTGCATTAGTACTCTGCTACAACCTTGGGAGTTTTTATTTTGAAAACCAAAATTTCCATGGTTCATGATCTTTCTTTCCTATCCACCTACCAAAGCCAAAATATTAGAGTATAGGAGAACAGCCCACAAAGCCTTCTAAATCAATCTTTGAGCCTTGTCAAGAATAGTTGATCTAGGTAGAAGAGTTTAGTCATGCTCTAAAGGCCAAGGCAAACCATGCCTTTTTGAGACAACTCTCACACTGAGAGTATACTCATGTAGTTCTCCTCCAAAATTTTGTTCTAAAAGAGTTGAATAAATTTTCTCATTCCTTCAAAGGACATGGCTATAGAGTATCTAAAACAAAAAAAAGAGCAAATGCTCTAAAAAGGACAAGTGTCCAAGTATTCAAAAAAAAGAGCAAATGCTCTAAAAAGGACAATTGTCCAAGTATTCAAAAAAAAGAAAGAAAGAGATGCATATAGCCATGATCCTCGGTAAGAGAAGAGATTCAAAAAGAACAAAGGAGTTGAGTTAGTCCACCTTATACCTTGGCTAGTGCATGACTATACTCTCTCATGATCCTAACCTTGACTTAGCAATAAAAGAGAGATAGAAGTGCCTTACATTCTTTCCTTTCCCTATAAACTCCACATAAACCATAGGATAGACTCTGGCATTTCTTTTGCCATAAAGTGAGGATATACACCACGAGTGCCTTGAGATTTAAAGAGAGATTCAATGAACCATGTTTTTCTTTTTAAAATATCCCGAAACCCCAAGGTATGTAAAAGAGGAAAGTGTGTTTCTCTTATTTGCAAGCTATTCTATATTTCAACCGCCATAGGTATGATTTATTAGCCACTTGGAAAGGTTACTAAACATGAGTATAGGTAGTTGAACATCTTGTGTGAATGCTTAGTTCAATAAAATTGTTGCTATTCTTAAAGTCCATGCTTGCTCGGGACGAGCAAGAGGTTAGTGTGGGGGAGCTTGTTGATGGTGCTTAAAGCATCATTTCGCCATCAACATTTCACCCAAAACCAAGGTAAAACAACATAAAAAGTAGAAGATTTGGTTTATAACTAACCTATTTCCACATGTGCATAGTTTCTTATCTTAATGCAGGAAATGATGGAAATTAGGCCAAACAAGTGTACCAGGAGCAAGGCCAAGCCACTCTAGCCCATTTGGGCCTGAGTAGGGTGGCGGCCGCCACCTATTACTGGCGGCCGCCAGGTCCATCTTGCCCAAAGTGGCCCAAGCCACGTCATCGATCTGTGGGAGTCACCTCAAACTCAAATCCTGGCCATTGCACACTAAGACGGTTTGATCCAAGGGCCAAGAAGAGTATCACCTGGATAGGGAGCTTTGGACACGTGTCTGAAACCCTAACCGACCCTCAAACCGACTTAGGAGAGCAAGTGAAGACTGTTGGATGAATGGCTGTTGCAATGGACGACTGAGGGGTGGCGGGCACCAGGGTTTAGTGGCGGGCGCCACTCCCTAAACCCTAACCGACCTCCCCATCACTCTATAAGTACCCCCTAGCTTCCTAGCACTATAAATAGGCCCCTAGAGCTCTCATTCGGAGAGCCTCACATCATTCCTCACCATTTGGTTAGATTATCACACTTGCTATTCTAGAGAGATTAGAGAGAGTGTGAGTGCCTCACTAGAAGAGGAGCTGGAGAGGAGAAGAGTAGAAGTCTGGAGAGTTCCGGAGTTGTCGAAGACCTTTGCTTCTCTCTGCTCTGCGCTTCAACTTTGGTAACTTAGTATTTATTCTATCTTCAAGTATTTACTTTTCGGTACTTGTGTTCTTGTTTCATTGCTTGATATTAGTTTCAAGTGCTCTAGTTCTAGTATGGGCTAGTAGTAGTAATATATAGATTAAGTGTGGTACTTAGGCTATATATTGCCAGTGAATACGGCTAGGGCCCCGGATAGCTGTGGTAGCAAGCAGGTGGTGACAGCCCTGTGCGCCTTGAATTCCACCACGTAGTTGGTCTAGTTTAACAGTAGGGCTCGTTGTGCTAGCGTTCAACCTAAGTCAGTGGTAAAGGCTAGTACGCCCACAGTACACTAGTAAAGAACTTAAATCACTAGAAGTCTAATAGAACTAGGATCTACCCCAGTAGATAGTGTCTCTTCCCTTCATCTATCTTAGATATCCTTACCCCCCTAGTTTTCTCAAAATCACTTCGCGTTCCTCGTGGATTCGATACCCCGGAATACTCTAAGGTGAAAAGCTACAACTGACAGTCGTGCGCTTGCGGTTTCTTCTGCGTGCCACCCGAGGTGTCAACAGTAGTCTACCTCCTTGACCGAAAGGTCCGCAATGTGGGAGCATCCGGCATCAACAAGGCTGTGACCGATCGCCTTGATCCCCATGACGGCTGAGTAATCTCGGCCGAGGGCCATGTGCCCCTCCAGCGACTCCATCTCGGATCGGATCTAGCCAATAAGGCCATCAACGCTACGCTCCGGGGGCTCTTCCGCCTCAACGCCGATACTGCGAAGGCACTCGCGAAAGCGAGACACTGCCTCCCCAGCGGAAGTCTGAAGCGCCTTTTCCCTATCGGTTTGGGCAGCCCGCAGTTGCGAAAGTTCCCTCCTGAGATTTTCAACCTCTTTCTGGCTCGCCCTTCGGGAGGTGCGCTCATCCTCGGCTTTCTTCGTCTGCAACTCAAGATTAGTAGCGAGTTTCTTCGCTTGAGTGTCCAGATCCTGCTTCTCACGCTCGATCTTGCGAATGTAGAGATCGCTTTGGTTGCTTTGGCTGCGAGCGATGACGGCAGCCTGCGAATAGCAACGAGTCAAAGACAAAAAGTTAAAAGAGGAAGCTAAGCCGAATGAACCACGAAACTCACAGCGAAAGCCAAACACTTACGCTGGCCAGGTGAAACGACAGAGCATCGCTCAGCTTTATGCTGCCAACTTTGAGGAGGTCTCTCTCGATCTCCGGTGCAATGAAAGCCTTCTGGGAGAATTCCACAAACTTATTAGCCTCCTCACTTCCGCCGGGAAGGATCCTCGCCCGTCGGTAGTCAAGTTGACAGGTGAGTTGGGCGTCTGAAGCTCCACCCAAAGAACGCGCAACGCGATAAGACTCTTCTTTCGCATCGTCAGTTTCGCTCGACGAGATCAGACCAGTGTAAAAACATGGGTTCTCGTAGTCCGAAGGCACCCGTCGATAATCAACCGCCCGTAATCGAGAAGTTGCCCTTCCACCATCTCCGGCGACAGGTGAATGCAACGCGACAAAAGTTGTGACTTACCTTTATCAGCGGCAGCGGGAGCCGGCATGCTTTCAGATCCGGCCCTTTTCTCACTAGGAGCCGCCCTTTCGCTTGTGGCCTGTGTAGGGGGCTCAGGGCACGGGGCTTTCGGCTTTTTGTCCTGGCGATCCGCGGCATTCGGCTCACCCGACGCTTTCCTGCGAGCCAGGCTTCGTGAAAGTCGGCAGTTCAGCGACGGAGGCGTCATCATCGAACGCCGAGTGCGAGAGGCGCACGTTCGGTTTTTTCGGAGCCATCCCAGCAGCGGAAGGCACACGGTGAAAAACACGCCGAAAACATGTCGTGTTAAACGCAAAGCGTGAGCTTCAAGAACGAAAACAACTCAAGCACGAGAGGAAACACGAAACGCTAAATCAAGCCGAAACGAAAGCACAGAAACTAACCACCCTCGGGTGATCAAAAGGATCAACGTCAGGAATTGACTCCAACGCTTCCTTTCGGCTCTTGAGCATAGGTTTGGCAACTAAACGCCCAATGCGAATATCTCCAACTTCAGCAGATTTTCACCGAGGGATCACACCGCTACGCCCACCACGCTGGGCCACGCCCTTCCCTTTCGTCTTTGAGCCTTCAGCCTCTTCTTTGCTTTCGTCAACCAAAGGTCTTTCGGCGTACTTGACACCCATAGCGTCGAAAGCCCGATTCAAGCGGCGACTTCGGCCGAGATTGCCGAGTTGGAACTCGCTTTCCTTTCGCAAATACGGCCCGCAAATTTTTCTCGCTTCACTTTCAATATGCTTCACGTAACGATCATCATCAGAGAAATTCGCGGGCCTCTCCAGCAGTAGAAGGGGGCCCCGATACCCGTCATTGTCAGAAAAACCTTCGAAAGAGGTTGCACTGCAGAGCGGGTTCGTCCCGATAGCCATCCACTCTTCGACCAAGTCTCGGCTAAACTGAAATCGCGCAGTGAGTGCGAATGCGTCTCCGCAGCGAATGGCCTCCTCGTCACTCAATGCGACAGGCGGAAGATGTCTCCCGGGGCATCTCTCCAAAACCGACACAAGCGGAGAAGCTTTCTTCTCCCTCTTACCCAGCTCGGCAGCGACGGTTTCGTACGAACAAACTCGGTAGTAGAACCAGAAGTGATTCCAATCTGGCCACTTGTTCCGATAGGTAAGCGAAATGGAAACGCTACCACGGGTCTTCCGCGGAACGAAATTGATGCATCCAATCTCGCTGGCCAGCTCGCCTCCCAAGTAAGGATCATTCACTTTCGTTGGTCGACAGTGAATGTCGTAGAATCGCACGAAAACGTCCGCTCGTGGCGCGCAGTCAAGCATCTTCATTGCTAGAGCGAAAATGCCGAGTCTGACGAACGCATTCGGCGTTAGCTGGTGGAGTTGTATGCCAAACCCCGAAAGAACATCTGAGACAAATTCCTCAAGTGGAAAATCTAACCCAGCGGCGAAATATTCGCGAAAGACAATAGCTTCGTTCGGCCGCGGAATGGGCACCTCTTTATCTCCAGGAACGCGGCAATTCGCCAAGTGGTCTTCCCTCAGCGGACCCTTATCGGCCATCGCTTGAAAGCCGGCAGCCGTCATTCATGACGCGCCCAGATAAAATGAACAGTCAGTGGGCACCGAAACTACACCAGAGTCCCCCTCATCAAACAGACTCCCGCTGTGATCTGGAACCCGCGGAGCACCCCGGATCCAATCGATATGTCAGCGCTACTCTCGCGACGGGAGGACCCAGAAGCGCCACCGCTTTCGCTAAAGCTCGAAGTCGATGTGGAACTGGAAAACGCCATCTAACCTGGCGCGAAAGACGAATGAACAAAGGATACATGCGACAGGAAAAAAAAAGAAAATAACAGCGATAGCACACAAACTTAAAGCACCAATTCGAAGCATGAGATAAGCTGAAAAGAAACAAAGACAAGAGAAAGAAACTACGCACCACAGCTCTCGCTCAAGCGAATGGTCGGAGCAGACACCAGCAGCTTTCGCCAAAAGCGAATGACGTGAGGCTTCACAAGCACGAGGCAACGGGGCAGGAATGCGTCAAGTGGCCAAGTAGCCTCCCCGCTCCAAGCCCTCACGCTTATATACGAGCAGCCAACACACGGTTTTCGAGGAAGACGAAAAGACACCCGGGCACGGGATTCGAAGCGTCGCAAAGGCATGCCAATACGGTACACGGCTTTCAAGGAAGACGAAAAGACATCCGGGCACGGATTACGAAGCATCACAACGGCCTGACAGACATCACACGGTGTCAGGGGTGACAAGACGTCCTCGCACGTGAAACGAAATGGGAAAAAAAAGAAACAAAAATCTGGCTTCGAAACGAAGCAAAGGTTTTTTGGGCGGGCGTAGGCGCCTAGCGAAAGGACACGGTCGAACTTTGCAAGCTCGCAGATCCGACCGTGAGGGGCTATTGTTTGGGTGGTACCCAAACCACTGGCGCCTCCGGCCCGCGATACCAAAAGAAGACGGAGCTTTCGCGCGGATGTGCGCATTCGCGCAGAAGCATGCATTTGCCTTCGGCCCGCGAAACCGAAGGGAGCGGAGCTTTCGTGCGAAAGGAAGCATTCGCGCGGAAGCACGCGTTTGCCTTCGACCTGCGAGACCGAAGGAGGACGGAGCTTTCGTGCGAAAGCAAGCATTCGCGCGGAAGCACGTTGTCGCCCGGAAGCATGCATTCGTCTCTGACCCCCCAAGACCGAAGTAGGATGGAGCTTTCTTGCGAAAGGGAGCTTTGAAGGACCGAGAATGCAATAGCAAGGCGACCAGAGGGGGGGTGAATGGGAGCTCAAAAATTTCTCTTGAAACTTTGGCCTTTTGTCCCAAAATCAACCCCAAGAGCTTCGATCGAAATCGTGATGCTCACGACCCTTGGAAGAGGGTGGATGATCCCTAGGATCACAGCGGAGCACCACAAAGTGATAGCAAACCAATCGGCAAAAGCACCGGAGCAACTTCGACCCTCAAAAACCAAGTCTCGAACGTAGATAGATGGCTACTGAAGGACCGAGAATGCAAAAAGCAAGGCGACCAGAGGGGGGGGTGAATGGGAGCCAATAAAATCTCTCTTGAAACTTTGGCCAAGTGTCCCAAAATCAATCCCCAAGAGCTACTACCAAAACGTGATGCCCACGACACTTGGAAGAGGGTGGATGATCCCTGGGATCACAGCGAGGCACCACAAAAACTTCCTTACCCAAGTTCACGCAAGTCAACTAGTGACGGGATGGGTTTTGGGTAACCTCAACCTCCCCCGAGCAACGCGAGGGGGATTCAGGCTATTTTGTAGAGCGGGAAGCCCAAAATCTGTAGAGCACGAAGTTAGGAATCCAACGCAACAAACGAATCTCGAATCGAAAGACGAACGAACAAACTGCGGATGAAAACGCGTCGAACCAGCACTGACCGGACTCTGCCTGCGTCCGGTCGTGCAAAAACAGTTTTCGGAGCTTACTGTTTCTGACCGGACTCACCAGAGACGAGCGTCCGGTCGAGAGCAGTGCATCCGGTCACAAAATACAAGCCAAGTGAACAGTACAATGATCGAGTCCGGTCACTTAGCGAAAGGTGCGTCCGGTCAAGTCACACACCGAACACAGCGAAGGTGTTCATCGACCGGACTCACTGACAGCGTCCGGTCGTTGAACAGGCAGCGTCCGGTCACCCCGATTCAGGCTGTTCGTTCACCGATTCGACTCGATCTCACCCAAAACAAATCCTCTAGGGATCAAACTTGGTGAGAAGAGTCACAAAGAGTATAGTGAGCTATCTCTAAGAGATCATGGCTCGAACCTATCTCCAAATCGATGAATCGAAGAATTTCGGGGGAAGGGAGAAAACTTGACCCGAAACGAAAAATCGATCGATCTCCTAGACCGTGAGGTTAGAGGATGATTCCTTCGGTGGAAAGAAGTGCCTCACGATCTAGAACAAACCAGTTCAAACGGAATTGCAAAAGATGAACCGAGCAAAGAGATCAAGCGACGGGAAAATCGTGGGGGAAAAAGGATTCCGCGAAGAACACGAACAAAACACGAATCACACCCACGAATTGCAAGCCAAAGCGCAAACACACGCTACGACAAGGAGGTTACGGCCTCCTTTCCTCAAAATCAACAGTACACAGAGTTGCAAGTCTCTCTGCGGATCTCAGCAACAGCAGGGGATGGGAGAGCAGGAAACCCTAAGTGCAGGAAGCAAAATAGATGGCTAAAACTGAGATAACTGAGATAGGGGAGGAGGGTGTCTTCCCTGACTACTTATCCTATTCTAGTCTAAGTCTATTTCCTACTCTACCCCTCTCTATTCTAATTACAGAGCGAACCAGCTAAACCCTAGGGTTATTCTGGACCAACTCGGTGGTAGGTAGATCCAACGGCCACGCCCGCACAACTCGTCCGCGTTGCCTCCACGCAACCTTCCGATTGCCGCCACGTGCCGTCCTCGCCCTGCACCCCCGGTTTTGTGGCCCAAACCGGGAAACCAGCCTTTTCCAGCAACCCCCGGTTTTGAGGCCCAAACCGGGAAACCAGCCTTCAGCCTGAGTTTTGTGGCCCAAACTCAGAAACCCGCAGCGCCCGAGTTTTGAGGCCCAAACTCGGAAACCGGCCCATCACCCGAGTTTTGTGGCCAAACTCGGAAACCATCCGCGCCCAGGTTTTGTGGCTCAACCTGGAAACCGAGCACCCGAGTTTTGAGGCCCAAACTCGGAAACCGTCCTCCCGGTGGTTTTTCCCTGGCTCAACCACCAAACCGGAGCTGTAGAGGGGATGCACCGCCCGTGCACCCCGTCCATCGACACGTGTCCCCAGGTCCTCGACCCGAGCAACACCATGCCCCGCAAGTCTCCGCTCGTCGCTGTCCCAGGCTGCCAGCCACCACAGCTGATCCTCAGGCACTCCGGTCCCTCAGTCCAAGCCTCACGTCCGCCCTTCACTGCTCGATACATCGGCATGGCACGTCCGCCGCACGGCACACCCATCCTTCATCGCACCCAGTCCGTCGGCACGGCACGTCTCAACATGACCTTCACCTTGCCCTCGATCACTGTCTCCGAGCTCGACACCTGCACAACACAAGCCAAAGAACATGCGCATCAAACCCGTTGACAATCACTCATCACTCAGAGACTTGGCATACACCCATGTATCCGCAATCTCCCCCTTGATGAGTGCATTGTCAACTACACACACAAATCATAATGAAAGAAGAAGGTAGGAGGAAGGAGAAGAGAGAACTCAACCAAATGACCCAAAAGCATAGCAAAGCCGAAGAAGGTCAAGTGGAAGAATCGAGAACTTGGTCCCCAAAGACATGGGCAACGGCTCGACGCGACCAAGCAAAGCAAAGCTAGCCCTCAAGAAGAGGTAGAACAGGCTCAACACCGCTAGCAGAAAACAATTGAAAATCGGAGCCAAAAAATGGCAAAGTGCTAGTCCCTCAAGATAGAGGCATAGAGGCTCAACACAACTAGCACGAAAACCACTCCGAACCAATTGAAAAACAAACGAAAGGTCTCCGAACCAATCAAAATCCACTTCGACGACAAATGAGGAAAATGTTTGCTAGTCCCTCAAGACAGAGGCAACGGCTCAACACAACTAGCAAACTCCCCCTCGACAAGTGCAAGCAACCAGGGACTCCCCCTTAGGTCCAACAAGAGAAGAGCATAAAGATTTGAAAATCTCCCCCTTAGCAAAAACTCCCCCTTAGTTGAACGCCAGGAGACATATGATTTGCAAAAACTCTCCCCCTTAGTTGAAAATGCACTTATCAAGCACAAACTCTTCCCTTGAGTCAACACAACTCCCCCTTCCAAAATGCATATGAAGTCAGAAATGCAAGTTAGCAGCTTCAGGCATATAATCAAAAGAGTGCAAAAATGCTCTAATCGGTATAGCTCCAATGACACAACTAAGCACTCGAATAGCGAAGGCTCAAACTGATCACACATACGAAATATGAGGCATATGAGTAAGTGAGCAGGTTTTTAGCCAAAAAGATAGTCACCATCAAAATAGCACTACACATGTATAGATAGGAATCCAGACAAGTGCTTAACATGTATACAAGGTGAACTACCCCTAGCAAAGTTCAATCATCATGCATAGGAATGAAGCATATACTTGTGATTTCAGTTTTATATCGGAGTTGCAGCGGTGAAGACTTCACAAGTTCAATTATTTAGCATGTGATTGCGAGAGGTTGAAAGCTTGTCTTTGCCTAACTTTTCAACCGAGCGAAGCCTATGCCGAAGCAATCAGAAGCTTGAAGCTACGGTTTCGGTCATACACTACACGGCTCAAGTTTAACTCAAAGTGCAATGAGAAACAGTCTCGATACCGTGAGGTGTTGACAAGCAATCCCATCTCGATCTTTTCAATTCACTAAAACTTGGTTCAAATTTTATACATGATATGGACAGTCCAAGCAAGTGAATGACTCATAACTAGAGACATAGCAACCTAGCATATATGAAAAGCACGAGTGAACTCAACATATCCTACACATGCTAGTTGCATATCTCAATGGTGAACATTTTCAGATTGTAAGTTATTAAGTAAATTCACCATTCCAAAATAGCTCAGCTCATAACATGTACTAGTGATCAGGAAGAGCATAAGCTACAAGCATCCATATAAGCATCGGAGCATACTAAATAGAGCATAGTTACATTCTAGTGATTATAAACATGAAGCTCAGAATGTAAATGCGTATGCTAAAAGGCAAAAGAAAAGAAAGACAAAAGAGTCAGTCAAATATACAAGATCCAAAATGTTTCCCCCATCTAAAAGGGGAAACACACACCAAGCTCACCCCTCAACCGATTAAAGGTTGATTCGTCTAAAGGCTTGGTGAAAATATCAGCCAGTTGATGATGAGTATCGACATGGCGAAGGTCGATATCACCCTTCTCCTGGTGGTCTCGCAGAAAATGAAAGCGCACATCAATGTGTTTGGTCTTCGAGTGAAGCACGGGGTTCTTAGCAACGCTAATGGCACTCGTGCTGTCACAAAGCAAAGGCACGCGAGAAAAGCTCAGACCAAAATCACACAAAGTGGCCATCATCCAAAGCAACTGGGAACAGCAGCTAGCCGCAGCAACATATTCAGCCTCCGTAGTGGACTGAGCGACGCTAGACTGCTTGCGAGAAGACCATGAAACAAGAGAAGAACCAATAAACTGGCAAGTCCCAGAAGTGGACTTGCGCTCAATACGACAACCAGCAAAATCAGCATCCGAATAACCGCAAAGGGAGAGGGTGGAGGAAGCAGAATACCAAATCCCGAACTCAGGCGTGAAACGAAGGTACCTGAAAATCCGCTTCACCGCCTGACGGTGAGAGGTGCGCGGCGACACCTGAAAGCGCGCACACAGACACACCGCGAACTGGATGTCCGGGCGTGTCGCCGTCAGGTAGAGGAGCGACCCGATCATGCTGCGGTACTCCTTCTGGTCCACTGCTTCTCCATCCACATCTGCATCCAGGGCAGTCATCGTCGACATGGGTGTTGGAAGAGGCTTGGCCTCACCCATATCGAACCGCTTCAGCAAGTCCTTGGTGTACTTGCCCTGGTGCACAAATGTCCCCTCTCGGGATTGCTTGATTTGCAACCCGAGGAAGAATGTCAGCTCGCCCATCATGCTCATCTCGAACTCCCTGCTCATAGTATCTGCAAACTTGGCAACCAGAACATGAGAAGAACCACCGAAAATGATATCATCCACGTAAATCTGGACCAAGAGCGTGTCTTTGCCTTGCCGGAGGAGAAAGAGCGTTTTATCTACACATCCCATTTTAAAACCCTTAGCAAGCAAAAAGGTTTTCAACCTATCATACCAGGCTCTAGGGGCTTGTTTCAAACCATATAAAGCTTTATGAAGTTTAAAGACATGGTTTGGAAACTTGGGATTTTCAAAACCGGGGGGTTGCTCAACATAAACCTCCTCCTCTATGTAACCGTTTAAGAAGGCACTCTTGA
Organism: Coix lacryma-jobi var. lacryma-jobi; assembly: GCA_009763385.1. NCBI lineage: Eukaryota > Viridiplantae > Streptophyta > Magnoliopsida > Poales > Poaceae > Coix > Coix lacryma-jobi. The sequence continues at coordinate 63,242,761 of CM019825.1, forward strand.
CATCCATTTGAAAAAGTTTGAAACCCTTGGATGCAGCAAAAGCCAAGAGTATCCTAATAGCCTCCAAACGAGCTACAGGAGCAAACGTCTCCTCATAATCTATCCCCTCCTTCTGACTATAGCCTTTCGCTACAAGCCGGGCCTTGTTTCTAACAACGTGGCCATCCTCTCCTTGCTTGTTTTTGAAAACCCATTTTGTCCCAATAGGCTTACAGTCAGGTGGAGGTGGAACTAGAACCCAAACCCGATTTCGCTCAAAATTTTCTAACTCCTCATGCATGGCATTAACCCAATCCGGATCCGTCAAAGCGTGTCCAACATCTCGGGGCTCAAAATTAGCAACAAAAGGAGAATGAGCGAAGTGCGAGATTTGCTGTGACCCTGGACCGAGTGACCCGTTCGTCGATGTTGCCGATCATCTGCTGAGGCGGGTGCTGGCGCTGGATATGTCGTGGCGCCTCCCGAGCTGAAGTAGCCTCCCCCTCAACAGCAGCTGGTGCCTCCCCGGGTACAAATGGTACCGCTCGGGGTGGCGGATCCCACGGCCCCCAGGAAGAAGAGGTGTCGGGGCCGTGAGTCGTCGTCGAGGCCGCTCTTTGCGGCGCGGCAGGTGGAGGGGGTGCTGGATCATCCATACCTTCAGCACCCTCGTCCTCGTCATCAAAAAGAGGCTCACTAACCTCATGATCACCTGCACGCTCAAAACGAGAAGAAGGACAAACCATGGTCTCGTCGAAGGTGACATCGGATGTCTCCATGACTCGGTTAGTGTCAAGGTTAAGTACACGATAAGCTCGAGTGTGAGTGCCATAACCCAAAAACACACCGTCAGAAGAACGAGATTCAAATTTGTCCAAGTTGCCCTTTTTGAGTATAAAACAGTGGCAACCAAAAACTCGAAAATAACTCACCTTGGGCAGTTTGCCAAAACGCAACTCATAAGAAGTCTTTTTCAAGAAAGCTCTCAGAAAAATGTGATTGGAAATATAGCATGCAGTGTTCATAGCTTCGGCCCAATAGCGCCTAGGAGTCCTATGCTCATCAAGCATCGTCCTGGCCATCTCAACAAGGGTCCGATTCTTCCTCTCTACAACACCATTTTGGGGCGGTGTGTAGGGGGAAGAAAACTGATGCTCCAAGCCAAGGCGGTTACAAAACTTCTCAAAATCCGAATTTTTTAATTCGGAACCATTATCACTTCTAATAGCTCGCATCGAGTTCAAAGGGAACTCGTTCTGAAGACGCAAGATCAGATTGCGAGCGAAGGAGAAAGTCTCAGTCTTCTCAGTCAAAAAGAAGACCCACGAATATCTCGAAAAGTCGTCAACAACAACCAAAACATACCACTTGCCACCAACTGAGCTCACCCGAGCCGGACCAACAAGGTCCATGTGTAAAAGCTCTCCGGGGTGCGAGGTCATGACCTTAGTCACTGGATGGTGGGGAGCGGCAACCATCTTCCCATGTCTGCAAGAATGGCAAACTAGATCCTTCTCCATCGAAAGCTTGGGCAATCCTCGTATTAGGCCAAGTGAGCTAAGTCTTGCAAGCAAGTCGAAGCTTAAATGACCGAGCCTCCTATGCCACTTCCAAAGATCGGAGGAAGAAGGACTAGCCAAAAGACAGCGAGAAGAACCAAACGACTCCGAGAAATTCACGCGAAAGACTTTCCCAAAGGGCGAAATCAGACATACAAGATCGCCCTGAGGATCTAAGATGCGACTAAGGTTCGGTTTAAAACGAATCTCATAGTCATCATCAAAAAGTTGCGAAACAGAAAGAAGATTAAAATGCAGGTTAGAAACAAGAGCAACATCGCGCAACACAAAGTGCTCATTAACCCGCACCGTCCCACGAGACAATACCTTACCTTTACTATTGTCGCCGAAGGTTATGTACTCCTTTCCGGCGACCGGGCTAAGGCTGGAGAACCACTTGGCGTTTCCGGTCATGTGCCTCGAGCAACCAGAATCCACCAACCAAATGTCCTCCAACCGTCTCACCTACATCAATAAAAAGACATAGGGTGAGCATACGGTCCAACACTGGGGTTAGTGAAGTAAGGAGAATACCAGTGTTGGGCCGGCTGCTCAAAAGAACGGTCAGTGTAAAAACTATTCCTAGCCTGTCTACAGGGGTAGCGATCACCACGTACGGGAAAACGTGGTCCGCTGGGGAAGAAGCGCTCACCGCTGTACTCAAACTGCGGTGGGGAAAAGCGCTCAACTAAGCCTCCGCCACGGGGTCCATTACCTGCAAAAGCAGGACCCCATCGGGCACGCTCTCTACGAGATCTACGCCTAGGAGCTTGGGGCTCAACTGCTCTAGCGTCTATTCTCGGAGCTCTCTCCTGCCTAGGCCTAACAAACTGAGGTGCTGGACCTCTAGGCCTAGTCTCCCTCCTAGGGGCTCTCATCTCCTGCCTAGGCCAGGGACCTTGACGTCCGGGCCTAGCAGCTCTCCCCTGAGCCTTCGGCACATGTCCACCATGAGTTGGATGGTACATGTCCGGGTTCTCCATCTCCCGAGTACGGCGCGCCTCTCGCTTGCGCCGGAAACAGAACTCGATCAAGTGACCATCCTTCCCACAGAAATCACACTGGTACCTCACCGCACGCAAAGGGGGTTGTTGGTGACCAGGGCTGTGGATGTGGTTCACTTCGCCCTTCTGAGGCAAACACTCCTCTCTAATGGGTGGCATAGCATCAAGCTTGTTCTTGAGGTGGTTTGGCTTGGGTGCCCAAATTTGGTTCTTGGGAGGAGCTCTCGGGGGTTCCTCAACCACACCATCTTTGGTGGTAGGCTTGGCAGGCTCTTTGGGTGGAAGTTTGGCAAGCTTGGGAGTAGTGGTGGAGTTAGGCTTCTCACATGGATTCAAACCACTCGACTCTCCAATCTTCCCAAAAGCAGAAAGATCAACACCCTGAGCAAAACCTACACCAGGAGCCCCAGCAGCTCGCTTGAATTGGGAGATCATCATCCCGAGCTGCGGCTCACTACAGGAGACCCATGACAAGATGGTCCGAAGGTATGTGTTTTCTTCCTCGGTTTGCATCTTGCCATGCTTCACATTGGCAATCTCCAGCTCCAAGCCCTCGCACAAAACGCACCTCGCCACTCCAGTGCTACCTGAGCTGGCCTCCTCAAGAGACACAATCTTGGCATTCTTCTCTGCCAACTCAGATTGCAAGACGGGACAGGTCTTACATGCACCCAGCAAAGAAGGTCTGGCCCTCATCTCATCTAGCTCTCCAACCAACGCAGCATACTTTCCTCTCAAACTGAGAAGATCAGTCATGTGCGTGGTGCACGACTCACACTCAACCTCTTCCGAAACAACCACGGTGGACTTGGCAAACTCAAGCTCCCTCACCGTGTCTTCCCACTTCTGCCTAAACTCCTTGCGTTCTCTAGCGGCACGCCTAAGCAACTTGTCCTGACTAAGGAGCGCGGCAGTAAGCTTCTCGACCTCAGCAGAAAGCTCGTCGTGGGTGAGAGATACCTGGGAGGAGTCGTCGTCGTCGTCGTTGTTCCGAGGGATGTGCTCCAACTTGCCGTCGACTTCATCACCAAGCGCCATGGTGCAGAGGCCGTCGTCGTCGGCGAAGAAGCAGAGACCGTTCAGCTTGTCCTCGATTCTCTTCTTCTTCTCGGACTCATCATCGCTTGAGCAAGCGGAGTCGTCATCCGAGCCATCGACGTCGCTGAGCGTGGCGAAGAACGCACGCTGCTCAGCCTGGGCCTTCTCCAAGTACTTCTTCTTGATGTACTCCTTGTCGAAGCCGCCCCTCCGCTTGTGCCTCGCGGGGACGTACTTCTCCTTGCGCTTGCCGGAGTCGTACTTGTGCCCATGATCGCCCTTCCCAGATGAATGCTTCTTCTTGGGGCAGTTGGCGATGAAGTGGTCGGGGTCGCCGCACTCATAGCATCCTGAGCGTCCTCCACCGCGGCGACGGTTCATACGGTTGTTGTGGAACCGCGTGAACCGGTTGGCGAGCATTGCCAACTCGTCATCCCCCAACGACTCAAGCTGGTCCTCTGTGACAGAAAAGAGTGAAGAAAGTGCAAAGCCAGCAGAGGGGTTAGAAGAGCCAGAAACCAAAGCCATAGTCGGGCCAGAAGGATTCGCATAAGAAGCCCTCGACATGGCGTCAATCTCACTGGACTTGAGCTTACTAAAGAGCTCGTCGCAGGTGAGGGTCTCATAGTTAGGCGATTCGATGATCGCCTGAACCTTGGAATCCCACACCGACCGATCAAGAGTGTGCAAGAGCTTCAAAGCACGCTCATGATCGTCAAAAGGCAACTGCTCCTTGTTAGCCCTCATCCTGTTAACAATCACCTGAAAGCGAGCGAATAAACTTTCTATGCTCTCGCCAGGCTGATGTCGAAAGTTCTCATACTCACGCTTGAACGACTCGTAGAGTCGGGTTTTGACTTGAGAGGTGCCCTCATGGAAACGCATGAGGGTGTCCCAGATCTCCCGAGCCGTAGCAAGGTGAGAAACACGATCAAACTCACCCATGCTCAAGCAAGAAAAGAGAGCATTGCGGGCTCGGCTATTGGCATCGTGCTCATCGATCTGTTGCTGAGAAACACGAGCAGCCAAGACCACGTAATCAGCAGAGTTGCAAATATCCCAAATAGAAGCACCCAAACTCTGCAGATAGGCCGACATGCGTATCTTCCAATACGCATAGTTCGTCCCATCAAAGAACGGCGGTTTGCCCACGCCGCGATCCATGTCGCCTTCTGTGGATCTAGAACCGGCTAAGGTGGAAGATCCTTAACCTGCTCCGATACCAATTGAAGGACCGAGAATGCAAAAAGCAAGGCGACCAGAGGGGGGGTGAATGGGAGCCAATAAAATCTCTCTTGAAACTTTGGCCAAGTGTCCCAAAATCAATCCCCAAGAGCTACTACCAAAACGTGATGCCCACGACCCTTGGAAGAGGGTGGATGATCCCTGGGATCACAGCGAGGCACCACAAAAACTTCCTTACCCAAGTTCACGCAAGTCAACTAGTGACGGGATGGGTTTTGGGTAACCTCAACCTCCCCCGAGCAACGCGAGGGGGATTCAGGCTATTTTGTAGAGCGGGAAGCTCAAAATCTGTAGAGCACGAAGTTAGGAATCCAACGCAACAAACGAATCTCGAATCGAAAGACGAACGAACAAACTGCGGATGAAAACGCGTCGAACCAGCACTGACCGGACTCTGCCTGCGTCCGGTCGCTGACCACCAGACGCGTCCGGTCGTGCAAAAACAGTTTTCGGAGCTTACTGTTTCTGACCGGACTCACCAGAGACGAGCGTCCGGTCGAGAGCAGTGCGTCCGGTCACAAAATACAAGCCAAGTGAACAGTACAATGAGCGAGTCCGGTCACTTAGCGAAAGGTGCGTCCGGTCAAGTCACACACTGAACACAGCGAAGGTGTTCATCGACCGGACTCACTGACAGCGTCCGGTCGTTGAACAGGCAGCGTCCGGTCACCCCGATTCAGGCTGTTCGTTCACCGATTCGACTCGATCTCACCCAAAACAAATCCTCTAGGGATCAAACTTGGTGAGAAGAGTCACAAAGAGTATAGTGAGCTATCTCTAAGAGATCATGGCTCGAACCTATCTCCAAATCGATGAATCGAAGAATTTCGGGGGAAGGGAGAAAACTTGACCCGAAACGAAAAATCGATCGATCTCCTAGACCGTGAGGTTAGAGGATGATTCCTTCGGTGGAAAGAAGTGCCTCACGATCTAGAACAAACCAGTTCAAACGGAATTGCAAAAGATGAACCGAGCAAAGAGATCAAGCGACGGGAAAATCGTGGGGGAAAAAGGATTCCACGAAGAACACGAACAAAACACGAATCACACCCACGAATTGCAAGCCGAAGCGCAAACACACGCTACGACAAGGAGGTTACGGCCTCCTTTCCTCAAAATCAACAGTACACAGAGTTGCAAGTCTCTCTGCGGATCTCAGCAACAGCAGGGGATGGGAGAGCAGGAAACCCTAAGTGCAGGAAGCAAAATAGATGGCTAAAACTGAGATAACTGAGATAGGGGAGGAGGGTGTCTTCCCTGACTACTTATCCTATTCTAGTCTAAGTCTATTTCCTACTCTACCCCTCTCTATTCTAATTACAGAGCGAACCAGCTAAACCCTAGGGTTATTCTGGACCAACTCGGTGGTAGGTAGATCCAACGGCCACGCCCGCACAACTCGTCCGCGTTGCCTCCACGCAACCTTCCGATTGCCGCCACGTGCCGTCCTCGCCCTGCACCCCCGGTTTTGTGGCCCAAACCGGGAAACCAGCCTTTTCCAGCAACCCCCGGTTTTCAGGCCCAAACCGGGAAACCAGCCTTCAGCCTGAGTTTTGTGGCCCAAACTCAGAAACCCGCAGCGCCCGAGTTTTGAGGCCCAAACTCGGAAACCGGCCCATCACCCGAGTTTTGTGGCCAAACTCGGAAACCATCCGCGCCCAGGTTTTGTGGCTCAACCTGGAAACCGAGCACCCGAGTTTTGAGGCCCAAACTCGGAAACCGTCCTCCCGGTGGTTTTTCCCTGGCTCAACCACCAAACCGGAGCTGTAGAGGGGATGCACCGCCCGTGCACCCCGTCCATCGACACGTGTCCCCAGGTCCTCGACCCGAGCAACACCATGCCCCGCAAGTCTCCGCTCGTCGCTGTCCCAGGCTGCCAGCCACCACAGCTGATCCTCAGGCACTCCGGTCCCTTAGTCCAAGCCTCACGTCCGCCCTTCACTGCTCGATACATCGGCATGGCACGTCCGCCGCACGGCACGCCCATCCTTCATCGCACCCAGTCCGTCGGCACGGCACGTCTCAACTTGACCTTCACCTTGCCCTCGATCACTGTCTCCGAGCTCGACACCTGCACAACACAAGCCAAAGAACAGCGCATCAAACCCGTTGACAATCACTCATCACTCAGAGACTCGGCATACACCCATGTATCCGCAGCTACGTCGAGAAATCCCCAAATACCTATGCTAACAAGTAGCAAAGATACCTAGAGAGGTTCCTTGGTCAACTCTAGGGCCAAACGAGAAATCCTGAAACCAAGCGAAGAAGCCGGGAGAGCAAACACACAAAACCGGAGTACACAGCCGATTCGCGGACTGTCCGACGGTCCCTGACTGTCCGCCCCTACTGCGGACTGTCCGCGAGGGGTTGGCGGACTGTCCGCCAGCCAAACACCAGAAACAGCAACGCTGCTGGAACCTCCCTGGACGTTCCCGGACTGTCCGCCAAGAACAACGACGGACTGTCCGCGGTTCAAAAAACGCTTGCCCAACAGCGCGGAGTCAGGCCACTGGTCTGACCGACCCCGACGCGCGGACTGTCCGCGGTACCAACGGCGGACTGTCCGCGGATGAACAGAGAGGGCGATTTCGGTCGCCCCTCTCACGATTCTTCCCAAATTCGAATCAAAACTCAATCCCACATTCCCAAACTTGGAGAGGATGATCACGAGGTAGTTAGGAACTATCCCCAAGAAATCATCCGCTCAAATTGATTCAATCACCGGGAAATCGAAAGGGGAGGAGTATGAACGAAAAAGCACCACGAAAACGAAATCAACCTGATCTACTTGTTCGTGAGGAGTTAGATGAATTCCTTCAGTGGAAATGATCTCCTCACTATAAAGAACAAGTTGATTCAAACGGATTTCGCAAAGACGCAATAGAGAGGGAGATCGAGTGACGGGAAAATCGCGGAGAAACGAAGAACGTGAAGAACACGAACAAAACATGAATCAAGTCATCGATGTGCAACCGTGTGGCTACCACACGCTACAACAGTGAGGTTATGGTCTCACTTCCTCAAAATCTCCAGTACACAGAGGTATGGTTCTCTGCGGATCTCAGCTAGCTACAGCAGGGGATTGGGAGAGTAGGAAACCCTAGAAGCAAAGAGCAAATGACTTAGATAGAATGGGAGGAGGGTGTCTCTCTCTACTTATCCTAATTCTAATTCCTACTCTACCCCTCAACTAATTACAGAGTGAACCAGCTAAACCCTAGGGTTATTCTGGACCAACTCATGGTAGGTGGTGATCCGATGGCCACGCCCGCACAATTGGTAGTGTTGCCTCGACGCAACCTCACCGATCGCCGCCACGTGTCGCCACCGCTCTGCTTATCCTTTTCCCGGACGTCGCACCCCCGGTTTTGTGGCCCAAACCGGGAAACCATCCTTCATAGCTATCCTCCGGTTTTGAGGCCCAAACCGGGAAACCAGCCGACCAGCACCTGAGTTTTGTGGCCCAAATTCATAAACCCGCAGCACCCAGGTTTTGAGGCCCAAACCTGGAAACCATCCTCAGCCCGAGTTTTGTGGCCAAACTCGGAAACCATCAGCGCCCAGGTTTTGAGGCCCAAACCTGGAAACCGTCCACTCGGTGGTTTTCTGTGGCTCAACCACCAAACCGAGCCGTAGAGGGGATGCACCGCCCGTGCTCCCCGTCCACCACCACATGTCCTCAGGTCCTCGACCCGAGCAACACCGTGACCGCAAGTCTTCGCTCGTAGCTGTCCCACAGCTGATCCTCAGGCCACCAGTCCCTCAGTCCAAGCCTCACGTCCGCCCTTCGCCACTCTCGGTCCATCGGCACGGCACATCTTTACTTGACCTTCACTTTGCCTTCGATCACTGTATTCGTGCTCGACACCTGCACAACACAAGCCAAAGAACATGCGCATCATCCCAGTTGACAATCACTCATCACTCAGAGACTCGGCATACACCCATGTATCCGCAATTTCTCCCTTGATGAGTGCATTGTCAACTACCAACACAAATCATAATAGAAATGGAGGTAGAAAGGAAGAAAGAGAGAGAACTCGACCAAATGACCCAAAAGCATAGCAAAGCCGAAGAAGTTCAAGTGGAAAGAGCAAAACAGCTTGGTTCCCAAAGACATGGGCAACGGCTCGACGCAACCAAGCAAAGCAAAGCTAGCCCTCAAGAAGAGGTAGAACAGGCTCAACACCACTAGCGAGAAAACTTGATACCAATTGAAAAATCAACTGAAATTCAAGCAAAATAGAGCTAGCCCTCAAGAAGAGGCAGAACGGGCTCAACACCGCTAGCGAGGCAGCTCGATACCAACTGTTACCAACTCAAAACCAAAAGAGTGCGATACCAATTGAAGAGCTGAAAATGAGCTGAAAATGTTTGCTAGTCCCTCAAGAAAGAGGCAGAGGCTCAACACAACTAGCAAACTCCCCCTCAACTAGTGCACACAACCCAGGGAACACATGATTTGTCAATATTTTCTCCCCCTTAGTTGAAAATGCACCAACAAGCAAATGTGCTCAAGCGCTCAAATCTCTCCCCCTTGACAGAACATCTCCATCCAAAAATGCATATGAGTTAAAATGCAAGTTAGCAGCTTCAGGAATATAATCAAAAGAGTGCAAAGATGCTCTACACAGTTTTGATCCGATGACTCATAAAATGCGCAGAATGCTAGCAAAGGCTCAAACTGGTTACTCGATACGAAATCTGAACATGGGAGCAATAAGAGTAGTTTTCAGCCAAAAAGTATTCACCATCAAAATAGCACTAAGTATGTGAAGACAGGAAGACAAGTGCTAAACATGTATACAGGGTGAACTACCCCTAGCACAGTTCAACCATCATGCTATAGAATGAAACATAGACTTGTGTATGCAAAATTTTATCGGAGTTGCAGCGGTTAAATTACACAAGTTTAAATTTCAGCATGTGTTTGCGAGAGGTTGAGAGCTTGTCATTGCCTAACTTTTCAACTGTGCGAAGCCTATGCAGAAGCAATCAGAAGCTTAAAGCAACAGTTTCGGTCATACACTACATAGTTCAAGTTTAACTCAAAGTGCAATGAGAAACAGTCTCAAAACTGTGATGTGCTGACAAGCAATCCCATCTCGATCTTACTAATTCGCTTAACTTGGTTCAAAATTAGAACAGCATATGAACATACCAAGCAAGTGAATGACTCAGAACTAGAGACATAGCAACCTAGCATATATGAAAAGCACAAGTGACTTCAACGCATTCTACACATGCTAGTTGCATATCTCAATGGTGAACATTTTCAAGTTTTATGTTCATTAAGCAAATTCACCATAAAATAGCTTTGCTCACAACATGTATCAGTGATCAGAAAGAGCATAAGCTACAAGCATCAATCATAAAGCATCGGAGCAAGTACTCTACAGAGCATAGTCACATTCTAAAGATTATATACAAGAAGCTCTGAATGTAAATATGCAAGATGAAATGCAAAGATGCATGAAGAAATCAAATGAAAGACACAAACTCAGTGTATAATACAAGAGCCAAAATGTTTCCCCCATCTAAAAGGGGAAACACACACCAAGCTCACCTCTCAACCGATTAAAAGTTGATTGGTCCAAAGGCTTGGTGAAAATATCAGCTAACTGATGATGAGTATCGACATGGCGAAGGTCGATATCACCCTTCTCATAGTGGTCTCGTAGAAAATGAAAGCACACATCAATGTGTTTGGTCTTAGAGTGCAGCACGGGGTTCTTAGCAACGCTAATAGCACTCGTGTTGTCACAAAGCAAAGGAACACGAGTAAAGCTCAGACCAAAATCACGCAAAGTGGCCATCATCCAGAGTAACTGGGAACAGCAGCTAGCCGCAGCAACATACTCAGCCTCCTTGGTAGACTGGGCGACACTAGACTGCTTGCGAGAAGACCACGAAACAAGAGAAGAACCAATAAACTGGCAAGTCCCAGAAGTGGACTTGCGCTCAATGCGACAACCAGCAAAATCAGCATCGGAATAACCGCAAAGGAAAAGGGTGGAGGAAGCAGAATACCAAATCCCAAATTCTGGAGTGAAGGATAAGTACCTCATAATGCGCTTGACCGCCTGACGGTGAGAGGTGTGCGGCGACGACTGAAATCGCGCACAAAGACACACCGCGAACTGAATGTCCGGGCGTGTCGCCGTTAGGTACAGCAGCGACCCGATCATACTCTGGTACTCCTTCTGGTCCACTGCTTCTCCCTCCTTGTCCGCATCCAGGGCCGTCGTGGTCGATATGGGTGTTGGAAGAGGCTTGTCCTCACCCATATCGAATTTCTTCAGGATATCCCTGGTATACTTACCCTGGTGCACAAACGTTCCCTCTCGAGATTGCTTGATTTGCAATCCGAGGAAAAATGTCAACTCGCCCATCATGCTCATCTCAAATTCCCTTCTCATAGTGTCTGCAAACTTGGCAACCAAAGCGTGAGAAGAACCACCGAAAATGATATCATCCACGTAAATCTGGACCAAGAGGGTATCATTTCCTTGCTTGAGGAGAAAGAGCGTTTTATCCACACATCCCATTTTAAAACCCTTAGCAAGCAAAAAGGTTTTCAACCTATCATACCAGGCTCTAGGGGCTTGTTTCAACCCATACAAGGCTTTATGAAGTTTAAAAACATGGTTTGGAAACTTGGGATTTTCAAAACCGGGGGGTTGTCTCACATACACCTCCTCTTCTATGTAGCCGTTTAAGAAGGCACTCTTGACATCTATTTGAAAAAGTTTAAACCCTTTGGATGCAGCAAAAGCCAAGAGTATCCTAATTGCCTCCAAACGAGCTACATGAGCAAAAGTCTCCTCATAGTCTATCCCTTCCTTCTGACTGTACCCCTGGGCTACAAGTCTGGCCTTGTTTCTCACAACATGGTCATCCTCTCCTTGTTTGTTTTTGAAAACCCATTTTGTCCCAATAGAGTGACACTTAGGAGGAAGAGGAACAAGAACCCAAACCCGATTTCTCTCAAAGTTCTCAAGCTCCTCATGCATGGCATTGACCCAATCAGGATCTGATAAAGTGTGTCCAACATCTCGGGGTTCAAAATCAGCAACAAATGCAGAATGAGCAAAGTGAGAGATTTGTTGTGACCTTGACCGAGTGACACGTTCGCCGATGCTACTGATCATTTGTTGAGGTGGGTGTTGGCGCTGGATGTGTCATGGCGCCTCCCGAGCTGATGTAGCCTCCCCCTCAACAGCAGTTGGTGCCTCCTCGGGTACAAAAGGTACCGCTCGAGGTGGCGGATCCCACGGCCCCTATGTCGTAGAGGAAGAAGGGTCTGGGTCGTGAGTCATAGTAGAAGCCGCTCCTTGCGGCACAGCAGGTGGAGGAGGTGCTGGATCATCCATCCCTTCAGCACCTTCGTCCTTGTCATCAAAAAGAGGCTCACCAACCTCATGATCACCTGCACGCTCAAAACGAGAAGAAGGACAAACCATGGTCTCGTCGAAGGTGACATCTGATGTCTCCATGACTCGGTTAGTATCAAGGTTAAGCACACGATAAGCGCGAGTGTGAGTGCCATAACCCAAAAATACACCGTCTGAAGAACGAGACTCAAATTTGTCCAAGTTGCCCTTTTTGAGTATAAAACAATGGCAACCAAAAACTCTAAAATAACTCACCTTGGGCAGTTTTCCAAAACGCAACTCATAAGAAGTCTTTTTCAAGAAAGCTCAGAGAAAAATGCGATTGGAAATGTAGCATGCAGTGCTCATAGCCTCGGCCCAATATCCCCTAGGAGTCCTATGCTCATCGAGCATCGTCCTGGCCATCTCTACAAGGGTCCGATTCTTCCTTTCTACAACATCATTTTGTGGCGGTGTGTAGGGAGACGAAAACTGATTCTCTAAACCCAAAGAGTCACAAAACTTCTCAAAATCTGAATTCTTGAATTCGGAACCATTATCACTCTGAATTGCTCGCATTGAGTTCATAGGGAACTCATTCTGAGGACGCAAAATCAGATTGTGAGCAAAGGAGAAAGTCTCGGTTTTCTCAGCTAAAAAGAAAACCCACGAATATCTCAAAAAATCGTGGACAACAACAAGCACATACAACTTCCCCCCAACTGAGCTCACCCGAGCCGGACCAACAAGGTCCATGTGCAAAAGCTCTCCAGGGCGCTTAGTCATGACCTGAGTCACTGGATGGTGGGTAGCGGCAACCATCTTCCCATGTCTACAAGAATGGCAAACAAGATCCTTCTCCATGGATAACTTGGGCAATCCTCGGATTAGGCCAAGTGAACTATGTCTTGCAAGCAAGTCGAAGCTCAGGTGACCGAGTCTCCTATGCCACTTCCAAAGATCAGAGGAGGAAGGTCCAGCCAAAAGACAATGAGAAACTCCAAACGACTCCGAGAAATCCGCACGAAAGACCTTTCCAAAGGGTGAAATCCCACAAACAAGATTGCCCTGAGGATCCAAAATGCGACTGAGATTCGGTTTGAAACGAATCTCATAGTCATCATCGAAAAGTTGTGAAACGGAAAGAAGGTTAAAATGCAAGTTAGAAACAAGAGCAACATCACGCAACACAAAGTGCTCATTAACTCGCACAGACCCACGAGACAACACCTTACCTTTGTTGTTGTCGCCGAAGGTGATATACTCCTTTCCGGCGACCGGACTAAGACTGGAGAACCACTTGGCGTTTCTGGTCATGTGCCTCGAACACCCGGAATCCACCAACCAAACGTTCTCCAATCGTTTTACCTACATCAATAAAAAGACATAGGGTGAGCATACGGTCCAACACTGGGGTGAGTGAAATAGGAATTATACCAGTGTTGGGCTGGCTGCTCAAAAGAACGGTTAGCAGAAAAACCATTCCTAGCACGCCTATGAGAAGAGCGATCACCACGTAGAGGAAAATGTGGTCCGCTAAGGGAGGAGCGTCCATCGCGATACTCAAAACGCGGTGGGGGAAAACGCTCAACTACAAAGCCACCGCCACGGGGTCCATAGCCTACAACTGCAGGCTCCCGCCGGGCATGACCTCCTCGTGGCCTAGGCCTAGGAACTTGAGGTTTTGGACCTCTAGGCCTAGCAGCATGCCTCTGAACATTCGGCACATGTACATCATGGAAAGGATGGTACATGTCCGTGTTGTTCATCTCCTTTTCACGGCGCGCCTCTCTCTTGCGCCGAAAGCAAAACTCACTCAAGTGACCATCTCTCCCACAGTGCTCACAATGGTACCTCACCGCTCTCAAAGGGGGTTGTTGGTACTCACGGTAGTGGGTGTGCATCACTTTGCCCTTCTGTGGCATAAGCTCCTCTTGGATGGGTGGCATGGTGTCCAGCTTGTTCTTGAGGTGGTTTGGTTTGGGAGCCCATGATTGTTTCTTGGGTGGAGCTCTCGGAGGTTCAACAAAGACCCCATCCTTGGTGTTAGGCTTGAGAGGCTCTTTGGGTGGAATCTTGGTAAGCTTGGGAGTAGTGGTGGAGTTGGGCTTCTCACATGGGTTAAGACCACTCGACTCTCCAATCTTGCCAAAAGACGAAACATCAACACCCGGAGCAAAGCCTACACCTGGACCTCCAGCAGCTCGCTTGAATTGGGAGATTATCATCCCGAGCTGCGGCTCACCACTAGACACTCATGACAAGATGGTCCGAAGGTATGTGTTTTCCTCCTCGGTTTGCATCTTGTCATGCTTCACGTTAGCGATCTCCATCTCCAAACCCTCACAGAGAACACACCTAGCCACACATGTGCTACCTGAGTTGGCCTCTTCAAGAGACACAATCTTGGCATTCTTCTCTGCCAACTCAGATTGGAAGCCCGCACAGGACTTGCACGCACCCAACAGCGAAGATCTAGCCTTCAGCTCATCCACCTCTCCTACCAACATAGCATACTTGCTTCTCAAAGTGAGAACGTCAGTCATGTGTGTGGTGCACATCTCACACTCCTCCTCATCGGTAACAACTACGGTGGACTTGACAGATTCAAGTTCCTTCACCGTATCCTCCCAATTCTGCCTAAACTCCTTGCGCTCTCTAGCAGCACGCCTAAGCAACTTATCGTGACTAAGGAGCGCGGCAGTAAGCTTCTTGACCTCAGCAGAAAGCTCGTCGGGGGTCTGAGATACCTGGGAGGTGTCATCGTTGTTCCGAGGAGTGTTCTCCAGCTCGCCGTCGACCTCCTTGCCGAGGGCCATGGTGCAGAAGCCGTCGTCGTCGGCGAAGAAGCAGAGGCCATTCAGCTTGTCCTCGATCCTCTTCTTCTTCTCGGACTCGTCGTCGCTTGAGGGAGCGGAGTCATCATCCGAGTCGTCGACGTCGCTGAGCGTGGCGAAGAAAGCACGCTGCTCAGCCTGGGCCTTCTCCAAGTACTTCATCTTGATGTACTCCTTGTTGAAGCCGCCCTTCCGCTTGTGCTTCGCGAGGACGTACTTCTCCTTGCGCTTGCCGGAGTCGTACTTGTGCCCATGTTCCGCCTTGCCGAAGGTCTGCTTGTTCTTCTTCGGGCAATTGGCGATGAAGTGGTTGGGTCGCCGCACTTGAAACATCCCGAGCGTCCTCCTCCGCGGCGACGGTTCATGCGGTTGTTGTGGAACCGCGAGAACCGGTTGGCGAGCAAAGCCAACTCGTCATCCCCCA
Source organism: Coix lacryma-jobi var. lacryma-jobi (assembly GCA_009763385.1). Lineage (NCBI taxonomy): Eukaryota > Viridiplantae > Streptophyta > Magnoliopsida > Poales > Poaceae > Coix > Coix lacryma-jobi. The sequence continues at coordinate 63,258,223 of CM019825.1, forward strand.
TGAACTCCAACTGCTCCTCTGTGACAGAAAGAAGAGAAGAGAGTGCAAAGCCTCCAGAGGGGTTAGCAGAAGAGCCAGAAACCAAAGCCATCGACGGGCCAGAAGGATTTTCATAAGAAGCCCTCGCCATGGCATCGATCTCACTGGACTTGAGCTTACTGAAGAGCTCGTCGCACGTGAGGGTCTCATAGTTAGGCGATTCGATGATCGCCTGAACCTTGGAATCCCACACCGATCGATCGAGAGTATGCAAAAGCTTCAAAGCTCTCTCATGATCGTCGAAAGGCAACAGCTCCTTGTTAGCCCTCATCCTGTTGACAATCACCTGAAAGCGAGCGAATAAACTTTCTATGCTCTCGCCAGGCATATGTCGAAAGTTCTCATACTCTCGCTTGAACGACTCGTAGAGACGGGTTTTGACTTGAGAGGTTCCCTCATGGAAACGCATGAGGGTAGCCCAATTCTCCCGAGCCGTTGCGAGGTGAGAAACGCGATCAAACTCGGACATGCTCAAACAAGAGAAAAGAGCATTACGAGCTTGGCTATTGGCATCATGCTCATCGATCTGACGCTGAGTGACACGAGCAGCCAAGACCACGTAATCAGCAGAGTTGCAAATATCCCAGATGGAAGCACCAATACTCTGCAGATAGGCCGACATGTGTATCTTCCAATATGCATAGTTCGTCCCATCGAAAAACGGCGGTTTGCCCACGCCGCAATCCATGTCGCCTTCTGTGGATCTGGAACCGGCTAAGGTGGAAGATCCTTAACCCGCTCTGATACCAATTGAAGGACCGAGAATGCAATAGCAAGGCGACCAGAGGGGGGGTGAATGGGAGGTCAAAAATTTCTCTCGAAACTTTGGCCTTTTGTCCCAAAATCAACTCCAAGAGCTTCGATAGAAACCGTGATGCTCATGACCCTTGGAAGAGGGTGGATGATCCCTAGGATCACAGCGGAGCACCACAAAGTGATAGCAAACCAATCGGCAAAAGCACCGGAGCAACTTCGACCCTCAAAAACCAAGTCTCGAACGTAGATAGACGGCTACGTCGAGAAATCCCCAAATACCTATGCTAACAAGTAGCAAAGATACCTAGAGAGGTTCCTTGGTCAACTCTAGGGCCAAACGAGAAATCCGGAAACCAAGCGAAGAAGCCGGGAGAGCAAACACACAAAACCAGAGTACACAGCCGATTCACGGACTGTCCGGCCCTGGGGTCCCGGACAGTCCGCCCGTACTGCGGACTGTCCGCGAGGGGTTGGAAAACTGTCCGCCGGCCAAACACCAGAAACAGCAACGCTGCTGGAACCTCCCTGGACGTTCCCAGACTGTCCGCCAAGAACAACGGCGGACTGTCCGCGGTTCAAAAAACGCTTGCCCAACAGCGCAGAGTCAGGCCACTGGTCTGACCGACCCCGACGCGCGGACTGTCTGCGGTACCAACAGCGGACTGTCCGCGGATGAACAGAGAGGGCGATTTCGGTCGCCCCTCTCACGATTCTTCCCAAATTCGAATCAAAACTCAATCCCACATTCCCAAACTTGGAGAGGATGATCCCGAGGTAGTTAGGAGACTATCCCCAAGAAATCATCCGCTCAAATTGATTCAATCATCGGGAAATCAAAAGGGGAGGAGTATGGACGAAAAAGCGCCACGAAAACGAAATCAACCAGATCTACTTGTTCGTGAGGAATTAGATGAATTCCTTCGGTGGAAATGATCTCCTCACTATAAAGAACAAGTTGATTCAAACGGATTTCGCAAAGACGCAATAGAGAGGGAGATCGAGTGACGGGAAAATCGCGGAGAAACGAAGAACGTGAAGAACATGAACAAAACGCGAATCAAGTCATCGATGTGCAACCGTGTGGCTACCACACGCTACAACAGTGAGATTACGGTCTCACTTCCTCAAAATCTCCAGTACACAGAGGTATGGTTCTCTGCGGATCTCAGCTAGCTACAGCAGGGGATTGGGAGAGCAGGAAACCCTAGAAGCAAAGAGCAAATGACTGAGATAGAATGGGAGGAGGGTGTCTCCCTCTACTTATCCTAATTCTAATTCCTACTCTACCCCTCAACTAATTACAGAGTGAACCAGCTAAACCCTAGGGTTATTCTGGACCAACTCATGGTAGGTGGTGATCCGACGGCCACGCCCGCACAATTGGTAGCGTTGCCTCGACGCAACCTCACCGATCGCCGCCACGTGCCGCCACCGCTCTGCGTGTCTTTTTCCCGGACGTCGCACCCCGGTTTTGTGGCCCAAACCGGGAAACCATCCTTCACAGCTATCCCCCGGTTTTGAGGCCCAAACCGGGAAACCAGCCAACCAGCGCCTGAGTTTTGTGGCCCAAACTCAGAAACCCGCAGCACCCAGGTTTTGAGGCCCAAACCTAGAAACCGTCCTCAGCCCAAGTTTTGTGGCCAAACTCGGAAACCATCAGCTCCCAGGTTTTGAGGCCCAAACCTGGAAACCATCCACTCTGTGGTTTTTCTGTGGCTCAACCACCAAACCGAGCCGTAGAGGGGATGCACCGCCCGTGCTCCCCGTCCACCGCCACGTGTCCTCAGGTCCTCGACCCGAGCAACACCGTGACCGCAAGTCTTCGCTCGTAGCTGTCCCAGGCTGTCAGCCACCACAGCTGATCCTCAGGCCACCAGTCCCTCAGTCCAAGCCTCACGTCCGCCCTTCGCCACTCTCGGTCCATCGGCACGGCACGTCTCTACTTGACCTTCACTTTGCCTTCGATCACTGTATCCGTGCTCGACACCTGCACAACACATGCCAAAGAACATGCGCATCATCCCAGTTGACAATCACTCATCACTCAAGGACTCGGCATACACCCATATATCCGCAAGCTTTCGCGCGAAAGCGCGCATCCGCACGAAGAGGGGCATAGAAGCAGCTTCCGGGCGGAAGCTTGTCATCACGCGGAAGGAGTCCGACGCCACCGGCGGGAACTTTCGTCGTTCACAACTTTGGTTTTTTATAGGTTTTCGCGGGTCGCCAAAAGTCTCGGTCGAAGGGAGCGGACCCACCGGCCAGGGAGAGGAGCCAGGTGGCGTCGGGCCCACCAAGGGACGAAGTTACGATGGTGCCCCTCGGGCCGGTAGAGGCGGCGTACAGCCATGGAGTAGTTGGGTAGGGCATCATTGTAATCGTAACGGAGTGGTTAGAAGGGCATTCTTGTACTTTCAAACTGACCTGATTTAATATAAAAAGCTCCCGGCTTCCCAGGAGGGGGGAGGAACACTGTTTACTTGATCAGTTTCTCCACTTTCTTCCGTCTACTCTTGCTTTCGCTTCGCGCTCGCTCGTGTGACAACCTGCTGTTTCGGGGTCTCGGTCCCGAAACAACATGGGGCCTGATTGTCATGGACTAACTCAGCCAAAACATAATATGGATCTGAGGGTGCAGGCCATGACGGGGAAGTGGCCCGAAGTCGTCCATCGTGGAGTCTACCGTTGTGGGAAGTCCCGCGGTCGTCGCGGGAGCGCGTCGCGGGGAGATGAGAGAGTGCCTACAGGGATGAGGGCCAAGCTGTTGGACCAATAGGAATGAGATCTCAGGGAAAGATTTGAGAGTTCACTCAAATTTTAGGATCCTAGTAGGGGTCATGCTAGAGCTCTTTTTTTGATTGAGTCTTCATATTTAGCTATGAGGGCTTAAGTAAGGGCTCTGCTGGAGTTGCTCTCACAAATTATCAAAATTGTAAATTATACTTTAACTTGATCTATATATAGTACGCGTGCATTCGTGCAGTTTTTAATTAACAAGCAGGGGGGCAACCGGGGTATTTCTCAAGGGCAAATGAGTTGTTTTTTTTTTTTTACTCTATGGAATGTTGAGTACTAATATATAGCTCTATAAATACTACGAAGACAGGGTTCCTCTTACTCTTAGCGGTGCGATGATCGTCGTTACTCAGACCCTTAATATGGCGGTCCTCGCGTTCTTGGTTTTACTGCTGCTGTTTGCCCCTGTCGCCGTCAGTCAGCAAGGTACCAATCTCTCGCTTCACATGCGTTGCCGTCGATCATATTCATATGACCTCGCTCGGAATTCTTGATGAATAATGCAGATTTCCTGAGCATCGACTGTGGCGTGGACGCCAGCTACAGCGGCAATCAGGACAAGTTCACCGGCATCGTCTACGTTTCTGACGACACCTTCACCGACGCCGGCGAGAACCGCAGGGTAGCCCCCGACCTCGAGAGCTTGTTTGACGGATATGATCAAACCCTCAGGAGCTTCCCGTCTGGCCAGCGGAACTGCTACGCGCTCCCCACCGTGGCCGGGACAAGGTACCTGGTCCGGGGCACCTTCGCGTACGGCAACTACGACGGCAGGAACAGCTCATCGCTGGAGTTCGACCTGCACCTGGGGTCCAACTACTGGCGAACCGTCTACCCGGACGCGAGGAGCAGCTACGTGGACGAGGCGATCTTCGTGGCGTGGGCGAGGTGGGCGCCGGTGTGCCTGGTCAACACCGGCCGCGGCACGCCGTTCGTGTCCGTCCTGGAGCTCAGGAAGCTCGGGGATGGGTTCTACCCGCAGCTCGCACCAGGCCTCATCTTATCCATGCACAGACGGGAAAACATGGGGGGAAGCGTTTCAACTATAATACGGTATATGCACGTTAAACTCTCTTCCTGTGGGACACATCTATACCTCATTTTAGATATTATTAGTTCTCCTCGTTTCGTCTTCAATCGGTTCTGAAACAAGTATTTGATATCTTAAACTAATTCAAATAAAAAGTTGTCAACTATACGGGGCTGTTGGGCGGCACTAGCTTATTCGATTCTGTGACGGGTGCTCTTTTGTTGTGAGAGAAATCATTGTTGTTGTGTGTCTGAAAAAAAAATGATGATTCTCGCTCATAAGCTTATAAAGTTTTATAACTTTTCGACATATACAACACTTTAATTTTGATCGTTTCTCTATTTGAAGTCGTTTAAAAAAATAATTTTAAATATGAGAAAATTTGAACGTAATTTTTCATGCATACATCATAGTTTGAAATGAAAAGGTTGTTAACTAATTTTTTAAAAAAAATTGTCAACTAAATAGTTATTTAATTTTTTAAGATTTACGACTTTTGTTTTGGTCGTTTCTCTCAAATAAACACATTGAACATCTCCAAGAGTTTGCTATCTTAACTTGGCATCTACAATTTTTTTGTAAAATAAGGAAAAATAGTCTCCAACAGATTGGCATCTAAACTTGACAATTTTCGCAACTTGGCATCTCCCACTCCCCAGCGCGTATCTTTACGCGCACGTATACGGATTGACGAAAGTAATTAGAAGGCTGAAAAATGATTAGAAACTCTTTTCAGGGTTCCAGTAGCGAAAGTATCAGAGACAAAGAAAAGGTGGGAGGACCTGTTTTAATTTAGATAAAAGTTTAGTGTTTGCTTTGCAAAAGTATTTTTAATTTTGGTAAGTCAAAAATAGCAAACTCTTGGAGACGAGCTCTATTTTTACTTGGTATATATTTTTAGGAGTTTCCAAAATACAAGATTTGTCAAATAAAATATAGGAAACACACGAAGATGCTCTCTTTATTCTAAATTGTCTAAGGTGTTTTGGTTTTTCTACATAATCTTCACGATTTCATTTCACAACCTAGGATCTAGGCTCACTCTCAAAGCAAACTGTTTGCTTATATATACGTACTCCCTCCATATGGAAATAGAAGTCGTTTTGGACAAGGTGTGAGTCAAACATTGAGAATATAAATCATGAATAACTTTTAAATTGTTAAGTTTAGATATGTAAAAATCATATAAATAAATTTGTCTTGAAAAGTACTTTCATAAAAATATACATATACCACTCTACAACAAATATTTTCAAAGAAACCGGCGGTCAAAGTTATACTTTGGAGACCGTGTCGCTGTCATAAGGGACTTCTATTTCCATATGAAGGGAGTATATAATATATATAATAAAATAATTAAATTTTCTTCTAATTGTTTTTGAGAATTTAATTTTTCTCCTAAATAACTCGGTGAAGGTATCCTGATGATCCCTACGACCGCTTTTGGTGGCCCATGGAGAATGTCAGCCCACGGTGGGTGAACGATTCGACCACAGAGCCGCCTATCCGACCGGACACCACTTACGGCGTGCCCTGGGTCATCCTGAAGACGGCCGTCGTGGCCGGGAGGAACGACACGGCGCTCACCGTGAAAACGTGGCAGTACAACACGCCGAAGTCCAGCTCGCTCATGATACTGCTGCACTTCGCCGACTTCCAGGACACCCAGTTTCGGCAGTTTGATGTCCTCTTCAACGAGAAAGATGCAAATCAGGGGCAAGTGCTCAAGTCGTACAGGCCCCCGTACCTGGCTTCACAATCGGTGTACGCCGAATCCTACAGGGCTACCGACGGCAGGTACAACGTCACGCTCGCTGCGACCAACGCCTCTGTGCTGCCTCCGATGATCAACGCGCTGGAGATCTACGTCCGCGTCCCCTACGAGAACCCGACGACGCTCCCTCAAGACTGTAAGCTAGCCGACACACTTGCCTCGTACTCACACACCATCAAATATACTCTCTCCGTATCGAAAATAGAAGTCGTTTTACAAAAGGTTTCGGTCAAACATTGGGAATATAAATCATGAATAACTTTTAAATTATTGAGTTTGGAGATGTAAAAATCATATAGATAAATTTGTCTTCAAAAGTACTTTTATAAAAGTATATATATACTACTTTATAATAAATATTTTTAAAGAAACAAGTGGTCAAAGTTAAGCTTTGGAGACCGTGTGGCTGTCCTAAACGACTTCTATTTGCGATAAGGAAAGAGTACTACGTACTACTGTTCTTCATACCGATTGGATGTTCAGTTAGCCTCCTCTTCTGTTCTAGACACAATACGCAAAGACACACATTGCACACTTCTATGACTGCAGGTGCAACCAGATTTCTTCATCTACAAAATAAATAAATAAATATTTTTTATCGTTGAAGACATCCGAATATTAAGAAAATAACATAGCAGTACGTGCAATGTAGATGAAGAAATCATTCTGTAACGGTTGTCCTAAAATGGGAGCCGCAAAATTTCTTTTCAAAAATATTTGGCCGTTGTCCTAAAATCAAACCCCCAAAGCTAAGAGCCACAACTGCGATGAGCACGATCCAAATGATTGGGCCCTAAGAACATAGCGGGTCACCACAAAGCAGAAAAAGCAAGCACCTATAAAACACTTACTTTTGAAACCGGAACCCCTCACTCCTATCAAGAAGAGAAAGTGTCCAACCAAAAATACTTCGGCCAATTAATGGCAAAAAAACCCTTAAAAATCCTTGAGAAGATAGAAAACAAAAGCAACAAACATGTCAGGTACCTCAAAATGAGGTACCCTGAAAACACGCACCAAGAGGTAATACACTCGGGCCCACCAGGGAACGCGACAGCTTACCGCCTCGCCCGAAGCCCTCACATAGAGGCCTCTGGCCTGGCAATTCTCTAGTTCGCCCGAGGCCCCGCGTCGGACCCTGGTTGAAGGTCGTGTTTCTCCGATTCGCCCGAGGCCTACTGTCACACCCCAATTTTAAGAACAAAATTGGAGCACAATATATGTATGTCAGGATCAATATTCATACATATATCAACATCATAGTAAATATCAAAACAATGTTTTATTAATAATATCGAACTTTATTACATAAATGACCCTCGGGTCCGAAAGAAAAGTACGTACTCTCATGATAACTGACTCTGATGAAGACTCTGAAGAAGACGCGGAAATCTGGACTCCACTCCACGCGAAGGTCGACCGGGGGTAGCGTCATCCTAGTACAGGTCGTCGGGGTCGAAGCCACCATCTTCTCGATACTCCTGCTCCTCGTAGATGTAATCTCCAGTGTCTGGGTGGGGTAGCAGGGAGGACAAAGAGGAAGGGTGAGTACATCGAAATTAACTCCGCAAGTGTAGGAAATATATGCTTATGAGGCTATTATCAAAGGTAGGCTGACATAGTTTGACTCAAGCGCCTAAAGTGACAGATCCAATTATTCCTATTAATCCTATGCACATATTTACTAAGTTATAGACATAGACACTGTAGAAAAATAGAACACTTGAAATCCACCGAGCAACTGCACTTGGAATCCACCAAACAACCACACTTGGAGTCCACCAAACAACCACACTTGGAGTCCACCAAGCACAACCCACACCTGAAGTCCATTAGGCAAACCACACCTGAAGTCCATCAGGCCACCCACAAGGTCGACCCGAAGAGTCCCCCTATGTGTATTAGTTCCATATGTCACGACATAGAAAGCTAGCTTCTGTAATAACACCAGGTCTGCGTCCGAGTCTGGGAGTCACTCCCGTACCAAGCAGTAACCCGCGTAGAAGAAGCCTCTGTACCCATGTCATATGGGACTAATGGCTACATAAGGCTTCCCTAACAAGACAGACCCTACCCACCAACTAATCTCAAAGAAGTCCAAGCCGCTCGTGACCGTGAGCACGGCTGATATATCAGTTTTACACTCTGTAGAGGTTGCACATCGTTACCCATGAGTCATCTGTTCTCTGTCACGCTAAACACTACCATGGTGCAAAGCGGGGTCGCACTACAAGGCCGTTACAAAATTCCCTGCAAGCCTGTTTTACAAGGTTTCACCGCTCACAGTGGATATAAACACCACTGCAGAAGCCCCCTCTTTTGTCACAAATCCGACCCCGTGTAAACACTCAACTTGGAGGCTAATTACTTAGCCAGGTCCTGCCCATCCAGACCTCACGGATGCGCTGTTAAGCCGGGTTACAGGCTTCGAGAACTGGGTCCTAGGGATCCAGGCAGGATAAATCTAGCACAAGCCGAGAACCAAAAACCAAATCCAGTTGTCGAGTCTCGTGGCACACAACCACCAGTACGGTCCATCCTACCGGATTTACCTAAACACCATGTTGCTACAAAAATTACCATGTCCACATTGTTTCATAGTTCATTAATCAGGATTATTAACAACTGACAATCATCCCATCCCGATATGACTGCAGGGCTAAGCAATACTCTACCCAAAACATCCCAAACCAGGCGACAAGGATAATAGAGCAAAATCTAATAAACCATAACATGGGATTCGAATTTAGACACAGCATGCGTCTATAGGATCTAACTACTCTAATACCAAAAGTAAAATAAAATAGGTGCAAGATGTTCAAGGACACTTGCCTGCGAGCTGGGTCGAATCTGCAGGATCACGGGGATAGTCAGGAGCATCCTCGAACTCCGCACTCTCTGGCCCAATCAACATACATGGCACATACAAAGCAAAATAAATAACAGTACAACAAATAGTAACAAAATAGTAAACTAATAGATCTACTGCGTAGATAATGAAATTATGAAACCAACGCAAGTTGAATGGGTCAAATCGGAGTTAACACGTGAAAGTTATGAGCTTTTGAAGTTGGATAGCAAGACTGTAAATAGACTGAACTCATTTTGCATTTAAAATAAATAAAAACTGTAAAAGAGAAGGCAGTGGGACCTGGCCTCATCTGTCCAAAAGTGCAAGGGCTAGATGTAAAAAAATTCTAAGACTCAGCGAACAGTTCCGAAGGACGACGGGTTGATTCCTGAAAACATTCAGGGCCTAAGTGAAAAAGCGTTGGGCGCGGTGCTGCGGCTGGTGTGGCCGCCTGCGTGGCCACCATGTGGCACACAGTCGTTGGTGCGGTCCACCGGTGCGCCATGGACGCGGACGGGTGCGCGTGGTAGGCCGAGTCCACCGAGTTAAATAACCAGTGCATACCCCTTCGCGAGGAAAACTAATCTATTCCGTCCATCCGAGATCTAACGGTTCACGAGGGTAGTGGGGAGTAACGGCGGTGGGCAGGGGCTGCCATGCGGCGGCGCACCATGGGCTCCGCCGGGGAAGCTCACTGGCGTGCAATGAGATGACGCGCCGGGACTCGGGGACCGTCGCAAGGTGGTGCAGAAGAGGGGGTTTTCACCCCGAGGCCGATGGAGGAGTCCCCGCCTTCGAACGGTGACCGCAGAGGGGAGGGTCGGAGGCGGCAAGCGACAACTACAGCGGCGCCCTGGCCAAGGTGACCGGCGAGGCTCGGGAAGAGTTCCGAAAGTGATAAAGACCGGGGAGGGTTCAGAAAAGATTGGGAGCTCACCTTGGTGCCAAAGGAGGTGGTTCGTGGTGCCTGCTTCGGCTCGTAGGTGATCGGTGTCGAAGAGGGTAGACAGCGGCGCTCTGCAGTACTCGAGGGAGCGGTGTACTCGCCCTAGGGGAGGAGGAAGTGCACGGGGTGGCGGAGAAATCCTCAACGCGCCCCAGGAGACTCAAGGTGGTCTTTCTGCATCCGGAGATCAGCGAGGACGGAGACCGACGAGCTTCGGCCCTACGTGGCTATGGCGGCGGCAGCAGTAGCGAGCGGGGAGGCCCAAGTCTTGAAGGGAGAGGTGGTGGCGCAACGCAGGTGGCGGGAAGGTCTTCTAATAGGGCAGGGAGGTAGGGTTTGCACGGCGGGATCCGCAGCTTTCAGATCCAAGCTGGAAGAAATGGGGGCGGCGGGGAGAGAGCGGTTGTGGAGCGGGGAGTTCGGAGGTGGGAGAAAGGGACTGGCCGGTGGGCCAGGAGTGTTGGTGCCTGAGAGAGGTGGTGGGAGAGGTGTGGCGCCTGGGCCACTTGAGCTGGCGCAGTGAAGGGGAGAGGGCTTTGGGCCAGAGGCAGTCGACCCAGTTCGAAAGGGGGAAAGGAAATGGCGGAGCGGGCCGAGGAGAAGGCCGGCGGGGAGAGAAAGAGAGATGGAAGGGTGGGCCGGCGGGTTGGGCCAGAAGGAAGGGAGAGGGGGGAGAGGCCTCGGGCCTAGTGGCGACTGGGCCAGGCCGGAAGAGATGGGAGAAAGAAATGGGGTTGGGGCCTTCTTGCCTTTTTTTCCTTTCCTTTTTGATTTTCCAAATGCTTTTCAAATTCATTTAAAGCTTAAAAACAAATTAGTTTGAAATAAAACATGTTTGAAAATTTTAGAAATATTTTCCCTAGGTTTTGCAAATAAAAGTTTGAGTTTGAAAATTTTGTAAACTTTTTATAAACCATTTGTTTCTTTTCTAAATAGAATAAAACTGATTCGCCCTATACGGGTTTTGATAAATTTAATTACCACACAATAAAAATATTCAATAGCATGAATGCAACATGACAAAATTAAATAAATTTTATTTTCCTCCTTTAATAAATAAACCAACCTATTTAATTTCTAATTAATTTAATTCAATTGGGAAAAAAATTTAAATTAGGTTGTTACAAACCTACCCCCTTAGAAGAATCTCATCCTCGAGATTAGGAAGAGTCGGCAAAGAGATGAGTAAAATCTGCCCGAAGATCATCTTCCTTCACCCATGTGGTTTCTTCTTCAGAGTAATGCTTTCATTGCACCTTGCAGATTTTTATCCTCTTGTTGTGAGTGCCTCGTTCCATCATGTCCAGGATCTTGACAGGCTCAAAGAAGGTCAAGTCATCCCTCAGATCAAGCTCCTCAAGTGGCAACTGCTCCTCTGGAACTCGGAGACATCTCTTCAACTGGGATACATGGAACACATCATGAATACCTGCCAGCCGTGTAGGCAACTCCAGCTGATAAGCAACTGCGTCTTTCTTGTCAAACACCTTGAAAGGGCCAATGAATCTCGGAGATAGCTTCCCTTTGACAATTAACCTACGGAGACCTATGAAGGGTGACACCTTCAAATATACATAATCCACAATCTGGAATTCCAGCTCTCGTCGTTTGACATCTGCATAGCTTTTCTTCCTAGACTGAGTTATCTTCAGGTTGCTTCTAATCTCCCAGACCTGTTATTCAGCTTCTTCTATAGATTCAAGGCCAAAGACTTCCCTTTCCCCAACCTGATTCCAGAATAGAGGAGTTCTGCACTTCCTGCCATAAAGGACTTCAAACGGTGACATCTTCAGACTGGCCTGGTAGTTGTTGTTATATGAGAACTCTGCATATAGACTCACATCCCAACTCTGGCTGTTCTGGAGTGCACTAGCTCTCAACATGTCCTCCAGAATCTGATTCACCCTTTTTGTCTGACCATCATTCTGAGGATGATAAGTTGAACTGAAACTGAGGCGAGTGTCCATAGACTCATGCAATCGCTTCCAGAATCTAGATATGAACTGTGTGCCCCTGTCAGATACTATGATCTTATGCACTCCATCCAAGCACACAATCTGAGACATGTATAGCTCTACAACCTATCTCCTTTATATGACTCCTTGATAGGAATGAAGTGAGCCACCTTGGTCAAACGATCCACTATGACCCAAATAGAATCATAACCAGACTAAGTCCTGGGCAAACCAGTGATGAAGTCCATGCTAATCTCTTCTCATTTCCACTCCGGAATTTGCAGAGGTTGTAGCAAACCAGCTGGTCTCTGATGTTGGGCCTTCACCCTCTAACATGTGTCACACAAGGCCACATACTCTGCTACTTCCCTCTTCATCCCAAACCACCAGTAATACTGCTTCAGATCCTGGTACATCTTGGTACTGCCTGGATGAAGAGAGTAGGTTGAATCATGAGGTTCTCTCAAGATCAACTCTTTGATAGCCTTCACATCTGGAACACAGATCCTGCCTCTGAACCATAAGACACCCTGATCATCCTCTGTGAATCCTGGGGCTTTGTCATCTTTGATCAACTGCCTGATCTCCAGAAGATACTCATCAGTGAGCTTCCCTGCTCGGATATCACGCTCCAAGGTCGAGTCAACCTCTGAGGCTACTGCATCAGTGTGGCCAAGAATACCCAGGTTGAGGTTCACAAACTCCTCATGCAACTCGGGCTGCTGCTCCTTGATCTCCAACACATTGCAGTAGACCTTCCTGCTCATGGCATCTGCTACAACATTCGCCTTGCCCGGATGATAGTTGATGCTCAGATCATAATCTTTGATCAACTCTAGCCATCTTCGTTGGCGGCGATTCAGATCTGGCTGGGTGAAGATGTACTTCAAGCTCTTATGATCAGTATATATCTTTGTCCTCTTGCCCATCAGATAGTGCCTCTAGATCTTTAGAGCATGGACAACAGCTGCCAACTCTAGATCATTTGTAGGATAATTCAGCTCATGCTTCCTGAGCTGTCTCGAGGCATAGGCAATCACACGACCCTCCTACATAAGGACACATCTCAGACCCTGACGAGAAGCATCACAATAAACTGTGAAGTTCTTCTGTACATCTGGCATGACAAGAATAGGAGCAGAAGTCAACCTCGCTTTCAACTCCTCGAAACCGGCCTGACATTCAGGGGACCACACGAACTTGGCACCATTCTTAGTCAGCTTCGTCATCGGCTTCGCGATCTTGGAGAATCCCTCAATGAATCTGTGGTAATATCCAGCCATACCGAGGAAACTCTGAATCTCAGTGACGCTCTCAGGTACCTTACAGTCCAATATATCTTGGACCTTGCCTGGATCAACAGACACTCCACCCTCTGAGATAACATGCCCCAAATATGCAACCTCCTTCAGCCAGAACTCGCAATTGCTCAGCTTCGCATACAACTGATGCTCTCTGAGCTTCTCCAACACTAACCTCAGATGCTTCTCATGTTCTTCTTCATTCTTCGAGAATACCAGGATATCATCAATGAAAACCATGACAAACAAGTCCAGAAACTCCATGAAGACCTTGTTCATCAGATACATGAAGAAAGCTGGGGCATTAGTCAAGCCGGAAGACATCACTGTGCACTCATAAAGCCTATATTGAGTCATAAATGCAGTCTTCAGAATATCAGCTTTACGAATCTTCAGCTGATTATAACCTGTTTGTAGGTCAATCTTCGAGAACACATGAGCACCCTTCAGTTGATCAAATAAATCATCAATGTGAGGAATAGGGTACTTGTTCTTCATGGTGGCTTCATTCAATGCGCGGTAATCAACGTACTACGAGATCAAATAACCATGGTGAACATCTTATGATTTGGAGGACCTACTTTTAAACAGAGTTTGAATTTTCAGCAGAGACATTCTACAAAAGTGGGAAAAAGGGTAAGCCTTTTAAAAATAGTTTTATAAACTCGCGACTTGACTAGGGTAGCGTCCTACGGTCAACACGGCTTTGATACCACTCTATCACACCCCAATTTTAAGAACAAAATTGGAGCATAATATATGTATGACATGATCAATATTCATACATATATCGACATCATAGTAAATATCAAAACAATGCTTTATTAATAATATCAAACTTTATTACATAAATAACCCTCGGGTCCGAAAGAAAAGTACAGACTCTCATGATAACTGACTCCAATGAAGACTCTGAAGAAGACGTGGAAATCTGGACTCCACTCCACAGGAAGGTCAACCGGGGGTAGAGCCATCCTAGTACAGGTCGTCAGGGTCGAAGCCACCGTCTTCTGGATACTCCTGCTCCTCGTAGATGTAGTCTCTAGCATCTGGGTAGGGTCGCAGGGGGGACAAAGAGGAAGGGTGAGTACATCGAAATGTACTCTGCAAGTGTAGGAAATATATGCTTACGAGGCTATTATCAAAGGTAGGCTGACATAGTTTGACTCAAACGCCTAAAGTGACACATTCTATTATTCCAATTAATCATATGCATCTATTTACTAAGTTATAGACATAGACACTGTAGAAAAGTAGAACACTCGAAATCCACCGAGCAAACCGCACTTCGAATCCACCAAGCAACCACACTTGGAGTCCACCAAGCACAACCCACACCTAAAGTCCATCAGGCAAACCACACCTGAAGTCCATCAGGCCACCCACAAGGCCAACTCGAAGAGTCCCCCTATGTGTATTACTTCCATATGTCATGACATTGAAAGTTACCTTTCGTAATAACACCAGGTCTGCGCCCGAGCCTGGGAGTCACTCCCGTACCAAGCAGTAACCCGCGTGGAGGAAGCCTCGGTACCCATGTCATATGGGACTAATGGCCACATAAGGCTTCCCTAACGAACCAGACCTAACCCACCAACTAATCTCAAAGAAGTCCAAGTCGCTCGTGACCGTGAGCACGGCTGATATATCAGTTTTACACTCTGTAGAGGTTGCACATCGTTACCCATGAGTCATGTGTTCCCCGACACGTTAAACACTACCAAGGTGCATAGCGGGGTCGCACTACAAGGCCGTTACAAAATTCCCTCCAAGTCTGTTTTACACGTTCACTAAGGTTTCACCGCCCCCTCTTGTGCCACAAATCTGACCTCATGTAAACCCTCAACTTAAAGGCAATTAATTACTTAGCCAGGTCCAGCCCATCCAGACCTCATGGCTGCGCTGTTAAGCCGGGTTACAGGCTTCGAGAACCAGGTCCTAGGGATCTAGGCAGGATAAATCTAGCACAAGCCCAGAACCAAAAACCAAATCGAGCTGCCGAGTCCCACGGCACAAAACCACCAATACGGTTCATCCTGCCGGATTTACCTAAACACCATGTTGCTACAAAAATTACCATGTCCACATTGTTTCATAGTTCATTAATCAGGATTATTAACAACTAACAACCATCCCATCCCGATATGACTGCAGGGCTAAGAAATACTCTACCCAAAACATCCCAAACCAGGCGACAAGGATAATAGAGCAAAATCTAGTAAACCATAATATGAGATTCAAATTTAGACACAGCATGCGTCTACAGGATCTAACTACTCTAATACCAAAAGTAAAATAAAAATAGGTGCAAGATGTTCAAGGACACTTGCCTGCGAGTTGGGTCGAATCTGCAGGATCACGGGGATACTCATGAGTGTCCTTGAACTCCGCACTCGCTGGCGCAATAAACATACATTGCACATACAAAGCAAAATAAATAACAGTACAACAAACAGTAACAAAATAGTAAACTAATAGATCTACTGCATAGAGAATGAAATTATGAAACCAACACAAGTTGAATGGGTCAAATCGGAGTTAACACGTGAAAGTTATGAGCTTTTGAAGTTGGGTGGCAAGACTGTAAATAGACTGAACTCATTTTGTATTTAAAATAAATAAAAACCGTAAAAGAGAAGGCAGTGGGACCTGGCCTCATTTGTCTGAAAGTGCTAGGGCTAGATGGAAAAAAATTCCAAGACCCAACGAACAGTTCTGGTGGATGGCGGGTTGATTCCTGAAAACATTGAGGGCCTAAGTGAAAAAGGGTCGGGCGCGGTGCTGCAGCTAGTGTGCCGCCTGCGTGGCTGCCACATGGCACACAGTCGTTGGTGCGGTCCACCGATTTGCCGTGGACGCGGACGGGTGCGCGCAGTAGGCCGAGTCCACCGAGTTACATAACCGGTGCATACCCCTCCGCGAGGAAAACTAATATGTTCCGTCCATCCGAGATCTAACAGTTCACGAGGGTAGTGGGGAGTAACGACAGTGGGCAGGGGGTGCCGTGCGGCGGCGCGCCATTGCCTCCGCCAAGGAAGCTCGTTGGCGTGCGACGAGACGACGCGTCGGGACTCGGGGACCGTCGCACAGTGGTGCAGAAGAGGGGGTTTTCACCCCCGAGGCTGATGGAGGAGTCCCCGCCTTCGAACGGTGACCGCAGAGGGGAGGGTCGGAGGCGGCAAGCGACAACTACAGCGGCGCCCTGGCCAAGGTGATCGGCGAGGCTCGGGAAGGGTTCCGAAAGTGGTAAAGACCGGGGAGGGTTCGGAAAAGATGGGGAGCTCACCTTGGTGCCAAAGGAGGTGGTCGTGGTGCCTGATTTGGCTCATAGGTGACCGGTGTTGGAGAGGGTAGACGGCGGCGCTCTGCAGTACTCGAGGGAGCGGTGTACTCGCCCTAGGGGAGGAGGAAGTGCACGTGATGGCGGAGAAATCCTCAACGCACCCCAGGAGACTCGAGGTGGTCTTTCTGCATCAGGAGATTAGCGAGGACGGAGACCGACGAGCTTCGACCCTACGTGGCTATGGCGGCGGCGGCAGTAGCGAGCGGGGAGGCCCAAGTCTTGAAGGGAGAGGGGTGGCGCAACGCAGGCGGCGGGTAGGTCTTCTAATAGGGCAGGGAGGTAGGGTTGGCACAGCGGGATCCGCAGCTTTGGGATCCAAGCTGGAAGAAACGGGGGCGGCGGGGAGAGAGCAGTGGTGGAGTGGGGAGTTCGGGCCAAGGGTGTCGGTGAATGAGAGAGGTGGTGGGAGAGGTGTGGCGCCTGGGCCACTTGAGTTGGCGCAGTGAAGGGGAGAGGGGTTTGGGCCAGAGGCAGTCGGCCCAGTTCGAAGGGGGGAAAGGAAATGGTGGAGCGGGCCGAGGAGAAGGCCGGCGGGGAGAGAAAGAGAGAAGGAATGGTGGGCCGACAGGTTGGGCCAGAAGAAAGGGAGAGGGGAGAGAGGCCTCTGGCCTAGTGGCGACTAGGCCAGGCCGGAAGAGATGGGAGAAAGAAATGGGGTTGGGGCCTTCTTGCCTTTCTTTTCCTTTCCTTTTTGATTTTCCAAATGCTTTTCAAATTCATTTAAAGCTCAAAAACAAATCAGTTTGAAATAAAACATGTTTGAAAATTTTAGAAATATTTTCCCTAGGTTTTGCAAATAAAAGTTTGAGTTTGAAAATTTTGTTAACTTTTTATAAACCATTTGTTTCTTTTCTAAATAGAATAAAACCGATTCGCCCTATACGGGTTTTGATAAATTTAATTACCACACAATAAAAATATGCAATAGCATGAATGCAACATGACATAATTAAATAAATTTTATTTTCCTCCTTTAATAAATAAACCAACCTATTTAATTTCTAATTAATTTAATTTAATTGGGAAAAATTTAAATCAGGGTGTTACACCTCCGCCGAGGCCTCGGACGAAGGCCGAATCACCGATTCGCCTGAGCCCACCTCGGACGACTACAACCGCAGCCCCTATCGCAACCGTGCCTCGGACAAGACCACATACCAACTCCTCGTACCGTCGGTCCTCACACAGTGTCACCTGCGTACCTGCTTGGTATTGGAAACGTGGTGCAACAGGACAAGGATCAAGTCATCCTCACTCACTCCCGACTCAACAGAGCGAGAGTTACCAAGCACTGCACCACCTTACTTCGCACTATACCCACTACCAAAGCCCTAACAATGTACAGGCATCACATCCAAAGTCCCATTTCGTCGGGACCCACACCAAGAAGCCAAAGCGCCAACCAGGCCTCGGCACCCTGCGGAGTCAAAGGCACAAAAGACCATGCCCCGCCCACAATCCCACCCACCGTCAGCACATCATCCGTGGGAGGCTCTACAGGGCCGGACATGCCAAGAGCATCGCTATAGCGTGTCGAAGGACGAGCTCCACTCCTCTGACCATGCCTCTACAGTTACCACCACGACGCCCACAGGACTCTACAGGGTCGGACATGCTGGGAGGTGACACTCCCATGTCACCAGGACGAAGACCACCGTACAAACCACGCCTTTACAGGGGGCCCTCCTCCTCATCCTTAGTCATTTACTCAGCCACACGTGGACACTCAAGATATAACCCTATGCCCTCCTTGCGCCTATAAAAGGAGGAGCCAGGGAAGTTTTAGAACATGGGCAAACTGAAGCACAAAGCTTTCGAACAGTCTTGCTCTCCACACTAGCTCACACACACACACCTCAAGACTTGGTATCGGCTTCCTCTCTCACTCGCTTGTAACCCACAACCGCACTTTGGCGCAAGATAATACAAGAATCTCTCCCTCCACTGGACGTAGGGCACTCCTTGCCTGAACCAGTATAAACCCTTTGTGTCCTTCTTGCACTACCGTCTGAAGTGGAAGCACGCGACTTCCCTCCATGATACAAATCTACTTGTCGGCCTCGAGACCCCCCCAACCTCGAGCCCCGACAAAACGGATCTCAAATTAGAGCTCAAAGGAAGAAACCGCGAATGAAAAACTGAATCAGCAGCACTGACCAGACGCTGAGGTGTGTCTAATCCAGACCGATCGGACGCGTCCAATACGGTATTGTGCTCTCTATGAAGCAATCAGATGTTGGTCAGGAGCGTCCGGTGTACTGTCCGGTCAGACGCGTCCAATGGTAACCTACCAGGAATGTTTGATGCAAGATGAACCTTACTACTCGTTGATCGGACGCTGCTACAGTGGTAGCGTCGCATTCATTGTGAAACAAGCAAAGCGTCTGATGCCGCGCGGGCAGAAACAGCGCTTGTTGTTCAACAACCGAACGCATCCGATGCCTGACATCAGCACGTTCGATTCCCCCGGTTGTATTGTTCGTCCACGCATTCATCTCGATCTCCCTCAAAACGCAAGCACTTGGCTTAAACTTTGTACAAGGGATCACAAGCAAGTTAGTGAACTATACTCCTACGAGATCATGACTCGAACCTAACTGCAAATCAGGGAATCAAAGAAAATTAGTGAAGGACAAGGTAGACGAGATCCAAAATAAAATCCGCCCAATCTATATGCCCGTGAGGAATTAGAGTAAATCCTTCATAGAAAAGATGCCTCTCACAATAAAGCATAAGATGGTTCAAACGGAATGGCAGTCCATCCCTCGAATCAAAAGATCTTATGAAGCCAAGAGATGGAAAATACAAGAGCATGAAGAACTAAACACGAGACAAGAGATTCAGCAAAAAAACCAAAAAGGAGACAAGCTGATTACGATCACCTTTCCTTGAATCCGAGTACAGAAAGGAATGATTACTCTATGGATCTCAACAACGGCTATAAGGAAGGGAACCCCTAACAAAAGTACTGCATAATAGCCTAATTGAAGAGATGAGGAGTGACATCCCTTATTTATAGCCTATTACATAACACCCCTTCTACCCCTACGATACAAAGAGCGAAGTAGCTAGAGTAGAGGCATTCTAGTCCAACTCTGCAGGTTTCCTTCATCGACGGTCACACGCCTTTCTCATCGTTAGCTTCGCCGCAATGCAAGCCTCATGATGATGCCACTTGCCGCCTTGACAGTCACAAGCCTTCTCACCGCTAGCTTTGCCTCGATGCAAGCTTCGTGGTGCTGCAACATGTCGCCTTGTTCCTCCTCAGATCATCCGCCGAGTTTTGAGGCCAAAACCGTCAAACCTGTCAACCTGAGTTTTGAGGCCCAAACTCAAAAATCCGCCACCCCAGGTTTTGAGTCTCAAACCTAAAAACTGTCGCGGTAGTTTTCTAAGGCTCAACTACCAAACCTACGTCATAGAAGGAGCGTAGGTCTTACACCCCATCTCCTGACACTGATGTCAATGCATGTCCAGCCTCTGCCAAACATGATGTCTTCACCTTCCTCCCTGACTCGACCGACGACACTAGCATTTTCCATGCAAACCCGTGTCTAGCCTCCGCTAGGTGCCACAACGCCATCATCTTTTGTCTTAACTCGACCGATGTCATCTTCATCCTCATGTACTCTTGCTTGTTGTCGCTAAGTACCAACTACCACAACTGGCCCTCTGACCTCCTAGTCCCTTGGCCCAAGCTTCATGTCCGTCCTTCGTCACTTCCGGTCCATTGCCACGACATGTCTCTAATTGACCTTCACCTCGCTATAGACCATTGCCTCTGAGCTTCACACCTGCACACCAACACAGCCAAGAGACATGTCACACATTCACGTCAACTCGTGAGACTACTGATCAATCACTCAATATAAGGACGAACCACAAGGGCATATATCAACCATGTGTTCATAATCTCCCCCTTGATGCGTGCATTGTAAACACAACACACAAACACTAAACAAAATGAAACAAATGGAAGAAAAGAAAAAGAGGATGTTCGTTCAAATGCCCAAAAGGCCGAAGAAAAGCCAAAGAAGGGCAATTCAAAATGAACAATGTTCGATCTCCAAAGATATGGGCAACGGCTCGACGCAACCAAGCAAAGATCAGAGCGAAACTCCACTCGGAGTGAAAACTCAATCAAAAATGTAAAAAACTTGGTTTCGAAAGACATGGGCAACGGCTCGACACAACCAAGTAAAAACTAGCTAGTTCTCAAAAAAGAGGCAGAAAAGGTTCAACACCACTAGTTCAAAGCTCAAAACACAAAAAACCACTAGTCCCTCCAAAAAGAGGCAAAGCTCAACACCACTAGCAAAGCAGCTAAAAAAGATACCCGATAACTTCTATTTTTTTAAATTATGCTGCAGAACTTCTGCTTTCCATTAAAATAAAGAGATATTTTTGTGTTTTAAAGATGAAGTGGTGAATATTGTTGGACTTGCCAAGTTATCAAACCAATAAGCAAAACTTCATTTGAGATAGTGTTGCGAAAGATGGAGATTCTGATATATGTAATCAAGATGAAAATTACATTCCAGCTCAAGCCTCCTCCTCCCGAAGAGGTGGTGCCAGTGAAGCCCGACATAAAACTCTTACGTGAATGTCTTTCGTGATATATAGTATTGTCGATGCTTTATTTGCTATGAGAGAGTAACAGATCATCTATCGTTTGAAAGGACAAACTTATGTTGATCGGATGTTTTGATAATGTATCGAATTATGTTAATATTTTGTTTCAACTAACAACAAACAACACCTAAAAGACTAAAAGGAACCGAATATGAAGTCTTATCCCGTTTGGCAGGGCTCCTTCACCGGCTTCAGGAGTTGTTTTGTGCTAAACGGAGTAAAATAAAATGATTTCACCCGGGAAGCCCCTTAAATTATGTTCTCACATATGTTCGAGGTGGGATGAAGCCAAAAATAGTGGCTTTACCAGCTTCACCTCATCCTACATGACGTTGTGTGAGAGCATATTTTAAGCAACTTTATATTTGGAGCTATTTTGTCAAATGGTTTACCAAAACGGCTTCAGCTTTACATATAGAGTTGTTTATGGAGCCGAAGCCCAAAAAATGGCTTCACTATTAAAGTGGAGTCGTGCCAAACGGGTTGTTAGTTAAATGCAACATAGGCCAATTAACTTATATGAGGGTTTCATTTAGATCTATTAACTCTAAAATTAATTTCTAAGTCCACAAACTTTTAAATTTTAACTTTCAGACGCACAAACTAGTAGCCTGTTCATTTGAGCTTATCAGCCAGAATCAGCCCTACTGTTCAGCTGTGTGGCGCTGATGTGGCAAACATTAGTCAAACATGTTCTTGTAGTCATGACCATATATATTTTTGCATGCCAGTTGACGCCATCATGGCTATCAAAATCGAGTACGGGGTGAAGAAAAACTGGATGGGTGACCCATGCTTTCCAATTAAATTTGTTTGGGACGGAGTGAAATGCAGCAATGCAAGTGGTAACATGTCAAGGATAACATCACTGTGAGTATCTGATACATTATTGAGGAGGTCCTACATCATGATCTCATATGTGTGACTCCTATATTATTGGTGGATTCAATAACTGATTTATGTTGAACTACAAATTCTCATGCAGAGATCTCTCCAGCAGCTCTTTGCGTGGCACGATATCTAAGAATTTTACACTGCTCACAGCACTTGAGACATTGTAAGTGCTATATATAAGGCTAATGTTCTCTGTTTCATTATTTATGTCCCGAGACTTCACGTTCCATGACTGCCAATCCCATTACCTGTGACCAATGATCATGATAAGTCAGTTTCTTTGGCTTATAAGTTTATGCTAATAACTTTGTTGAATCAGTCTAGTGATATTTTTTGGAATGGATCTCCTCTGTAATAAAACTATAATACCATAAACCACCCTCTCCAAGTTCAAGCCTCTATAGTGAGGAGATAGGATGTTATGTGGCTGCTAGGGTTCATGGGGGAGAGAGTTGAGAGGGCGGCGGCGGGTTGCCGTGCTACAGTACCCACAGCGCTACAGTACCCATGAGTATTGTTCACAACAGATGTGTGGCGATTGGGCTGCAAGGACGAGAGGAGGCCAGTCGGGGGCCTTGCCCATGGCTGGATAAGAGGGAAGAGATTTTCTTGTTAATTCTCATTTGATTAGATTGATACATCTCTTCTTCTTATATAGAGTGGTTTACTTGACTTCTAAGTAAAGCTTACTCGACATCTACGAAAGTGATCCTTATTTCTAATTAACCATACCCTAATAGGCTATACCGCCAGCCTAGGCTCAATAGGCCCATGACATACTCTAATATTACACCCTACCTGGATATGCAACTCGTCCTCGAACTACAACCTAACAAACTTATAATGATGACTCGATTCGACTCGACATAAATCCAACACCTAAAAATAAGTCTTTTACAACTCGTCTTGTTTTATTATATGCTCAACATGAAATAGATATAGACTCTTTAATTTTGTGTCCTCTTCTAGTGAAGGTGGACACAATGTACAACCATTTGGATCCTATAGGTACCATTTGAACGAAAGAGGTGCATATGTATGGTCACCTGGAAGTGATTGCAACGAGTAGCGGAGGCACCCTCACGACGGGCGATAGCGGAATGTGGAGGCACTACGTGGTGCGCTCCTGCCGGTGACCCCATGCCTTTTCTCCCTGCCAGGCAGCCACTGGTCTGCACTGCATAGAGAAGAGCATAGGGCTAGCGATGGACAACAATGATAAAGGGTGCACCTCCCAAATTGCTGCTGCCGCGGACTGTGAGTTCACCGCCTACTGGGAAAATAGCATGTCCGCCGCCCATAGGGGAAAGCTCCTGGCCAAGATCCCCGGCGCAGTGGATGTGATCGAGGTCCTTCGTGCGGTGAAGTGCAACTTGTAAGAGCTGCGAAGGGCTGCAGGACTGAATGACCTACAAATCACACATCTCTTGCACCTCGCGCCGCGCTAGGAGACCACGCGCAACAGCCTGCAGCCGCACCACTGCAAAACTTGGCATGCAAACGACGCCTGGCGATTGGTCGCCTTCGCTCGACGATGCATAGTGGAGGAACTGTGAAGGGGTGCCAGGCTGAATCAACTGCAGATCGTATAGCCACCGCACATGCCGGCGTGCCGCCACCTACAACCACACCACTGTTGACACCTGATGTGTAGGCATCTTCCCCGCTAGCTCTGTCACTATGTCCATCGGGTTCTTTGTGAATTGATGCTGGTAGTTCGGCGCATCATGGAGGACAATAATGTCAGTGGTAGGCACTGGATCGACCATCGTCGTGGCCGCCTGGGGGCCACAGACGCAACTGTGGTGGTCGGGGACAGCTATAGCAGCGCCATAGTGAAGATCGATGTCGGCGACAGCGTCAACGCGTAAGACGGAATAGACGACGGTGAGGACGGCATCTACAACTAATGGATCGGCACCGAGGTGGTTGTTGCGCCCTAAAGCAGCAACACCCGGGCGGGGATGCCCTGGAACCTTATTGTTGTTGTGCCATAACCAAGCATCACATAAGAGATAGGGAGGCCATGAGCGGAGACAACCGCTACCAGGCTGTCGGCAACGGCATGACGACGAGATACGACTGGATGGTGTTGATGGATCGAGCAATATCGGCGACAACCATGGCCAATTGGTGCGGCATCAACAATGAAGCTAGAGCTGACATCTCCGATACCAGATTGTTACGTGGCTGCTAGAGTTCAGAAGAAAGAGAGTGGAGAGGGCATTGTGGGTTGTCGTACCTGTGGGTACTGTTCACGGCAGATGTACGATGACTGGGGCTGCGAGGGCGAGAGGAGGCCGGCCGAGGGCCTTGCCTACGGTCGAACAAGAGGGAATGAATTTTGTTTTTAATTCTTGCTTGATTAGATTGATACATCTCATCTTCTTATATAGACAGGTTTACTTGATTTTCAAGTAAAGCTTACTTGACCTTTAAGCAAACGATCATTATCTCTAATTAATCTCTAATGGGCTAATACCGTTAGCCCAGGTCCAATAGGCCCATGAGATACTCTAACATAGGACTCGTGACATCTGTTGGGTTCTACAGTAGTAGTAGCATGCATTGCACCTTTTTTTTGTGCATGTCTTGTTCTGTTTAAATCTGTAGTTGCCAATTGAATGGATGATGCTATAGAGGACAGCCTTTTTTGTCATATTTGGCATAACTGCATCATCATCTTTTCCAATTAATAAACTAAAACAATCTTTTGTTTAAATCAGTCAATATTTATGTACCTTGCTCTTTAGTCTTGATCAAACGGCTCCAGCAAATTTAAATGGACATAATGCTATTAGAAAATTAATTAATGTACCAGAGCATACTTGTGAGGACTATGTTCCTAATCCCAATGATTGAACCACAAAGCTTTTATTTCTTACTATTAGATTGATACTCCGTCTATTTCTGAATAAATCGATTTCTAGAATCCGTGTCAAAGTTTAACCAACTTTATAGAAAAGAGTAAAAATATCTATGATATAAAATAAACATATTGTGAAAATATATTTTATGATGTATCTAATGATACTAATTTGATATCATAAATCTTGACGTATTATTCTAAAAATTCAGTCAAAGTTTAAAAAGTTTGACTTAGGACAACTCTAGAAATCTATTTATTCAGGGACGGAGGGAGTATGTTAAATTCCTTTCATGTAGAGTTTGAATCGAATATCTATGTACTTTTTCCTAACCGTAGTTGTGCAAATGTTTCAGAGATTTATCTTACAACCACTTGAGCGGGTCAATACCTGATTCCCTACCAAGTTTGCCTTCCTTACGAGTTCTGTAAGTGTATATTTTTCGCAAATTATTACCAACCCAAGGAAGTTACCAATAACCTTTCACTTTCTACAGAAATGTCTCTTTCAACCAGCTGAGTGACGAGTCCCTATGTAAAAATTATACTGGACCACTTATTTTCAGGTTTTGATTTTTCTTCTCAATACCCATTCCGTTAATATGCTTCTGAGTTTTGTATTGTATCTCTTGTTGTGACCTTCAAATAAGTGTCTGTTTAAGACATTTTCTCCTCGAAGATAGATCCAGTTCTGATTTTCAGTACTTTCAGACATGATGGTGGCTCTGTATGCAACAAACCTTCACCAAGCCCGCCAACAAATAAAGTAGCTATCATAGCTATTTCAGTAGTGGTTCCTGTGTTGGTAGTAATTTTACTTCTTGCATATTTCATCTGGTGGCAGAAAAGAAAGGCCAATGGTGCGCATCCTGTATTTCTCAATTCTTTTCTGACATGTATTAACCCTTTCAATTTATAATACTTGACCTTTATTATTTCATACTAGTGCAACCAGTCCCCATACATGGCACAACAAGAGATCCAAAACCTGATAATGCTTCATCAGGAAGCGAAAAAGGTCATGGGTACAACCTGAATAAAACACAGAATCGTCAGTTCACATACAAAGAGCTCGAAAAGTTCACTAATAATTTCAAGAAGTTCATAGGACAAGGAGGTTTTGGGCCCGTCTACTATGGCCGTTTGGATGACAACACTGAGGTTGCTATCAAGATGCGTTCTGAATCATCATCACATGGGCTTAATGAATTTTTAGCTGAGGTACCAAATTTCAGTGGCCTAGAAAATTTCAAGGCGTATTATCAATTTAATATTGTAAATAAAATATATTTCATACCTTGTTACATAGGTCCAGAGCTTGACAATGGTGCATCACAGGAATCTAGTGTCTTTGATTGGCTACTGCTGGGAAAAAGACCATTTGGCACTGGTTTATGAGTACATGTCTCAGGGCAGTCTTTTTGATCATCTGAGAGGTTTGTCTATGAAAATCCTATTGGGTATTTATTTAGGCATAACCTATGCATGGTTTGGATCTGAGAAACTATCTTGACTGACTTATATATATATAATCCTGGTATCTGGAAAAAAAAAATCTTTTTTTGGGGTATCTACACGTATTCCTACTGAAGTGCCTAATCCTTAGTGACAGATTGGTTGCAAAGATATTTGTTAGCATCCATCAAGGGTACAAATGGATCACCTATAGGGACACCTCTGAGTCTCTGACCCTCTTTAGTTCAAATATTTGTACGGAGGGTCGGAGGTGCCCCTAGCTAAGAGTCACCAATTTGCACCCTTAGGCCTTGTTTAGATTGCAACTTTTTTGTACTTCTAACATTGTAGTACTTTCGTTTGTATTTGACAAATATTATCCAATTATAGACTAATTAGACTCAAAAGATTCGTCTCACAAATTATAAACAAACTATGTAAAGTTATTTTTTTACCTATATTTACTGTTCCATATTTACTGTTCCATGCATGTGACCAAAAATTAATGTGATGGAGAGAGGGTGTAAAAAGTTGGAAGTTAGAAGGAATCTAAACAAGGCCTTAGCATCCATCTTAACATTGAATGATGGGTGACTTGATGTTGTGAGCTGCGCAGTTACCAAAAACCCCACCACCTGCCTACGCTTATTTTATTTTACTTTATGACTTCAGCTAATGTGTGTGTGAAAAGATTAAATTTATTTTGGTTATTAGCTACTCTCTTCGTTCTAAATTATAAGTCGTTTTGACTTTTTTGGTACATCAAATTTGTTATGTATTTAGACATAATATATATCTAAGATACATAGCAAGTTCAATTTACTAGAAAAAGTCAAAGCGACTTATTTGAAACGGAAGGAGCATATTGCAATTCCATTATAGAAGATCGTAACAAAACTAGGAAAAGGGAACATTACATAAATTTGTTGAAATTGACACGTGAAAGCTTTTAAACTGTTCTGTTATGTTAAAACATTGAAGGTAAAAATGGTGTTTATGAAGCCTTGAATTGGAGGAAACGTGTACAAATAGTGCTTGAAGCTGCACAAGGTATGCCGCAATAAAAGCACATAAAAAAACTAGAATTAAGCAAATCTTTCATATGGTCATTATAATTATGTTCATTTTTTGGCATCTCCTGTGATATAAAGGCTTGGATTATCTGCACAAAGGTTGCAATTTGCCAATAGTTCACCGTGATGTGAAGACCAACAACATTCTCTTGGGTCAAAATCTGCAAGCTAAAATAGCAGATTTTGGACTTTCCAAGACATATATTAGCGATACACAAACTCACATATCAGCCACTGCAGCTGGCACAGCTGGTTACATGGACCCTGAGTATGTCTTATCTTTCCCTGTTTATTCTATTAGCGTTTCGGTATTTTCTCCATGTAGCTTATTTCTTGGATTAGTACTAACCGAAAGAAAACTAGTAAAATTCGCCTTAATATAGGCAACATGGTTTCCATCCCTTGCAGTTTTCTTATTCAATAAAATTAGGCTCGTCTGGAGCGGTGTTTTGTGAAGCCTCATGTAATGCAGCTGTAGTGAAGTGTTTTTGCCGGCTACTGGTATGAAGTGTTTTTCTTGAACTTTCTTGTTGTTTATTCAGGTACTACCACACTGGAAGGCTCACTGAGAGCAGCGATGTGTACAGTTTCGGAGTTGTTCTGCTTGAGGTAACCACCGGCGAGCCCCCAATAGTGCCAAGCCATGGCCACATCATTCGGCGTGTTAAACAGAAGATTGCCACCGGCGACATCGGCTCAATTGCTGATTTGCGACTTGGAAGTGCCTACGACATCAGCTCCATGTGGAAGGTAATCGACACCGCTATGATGTGCACCGCAGATTCTGCTGCTCAAAGGCCAATGATGGCCACAGTCGTGATACAATTGAAGGAGAGCCTGGCGTTGGAGGAAAGTCGTGAGAAGGATAGTAGCATCAGTGTAAGTCAAGGGAGTGATATGATGTCCACATTTCGTCCATTGGCAAGATGAAGCTTTACCTGGATTCAGTTCATGCTTGATGCGTCTCTACTATAAGTCTACAATGGGTTTTTTTTGGTGAACTCCTTGTCATGTGAAGACAACTAGTGTATAATTGTGTGATGTTTTGGATCTGCATTTGCTTAAGGATTTTGAGAGTCCACGCTTGTGTGTACGAGTAATAAGGTTTGATGTGAGCTTGCAGCTTCTCAAGAATCCAGATATTATGAGCTCCCCATGCTCTGTATTTTTGAAAAATATTTCTCATGTTTGTATGTAACTGAATGGTACTAATAACATAAAGGATTGATTAGCTTGAGGCGAGGGATTGAGAAATTGAGCGCTAGTCTTTCCATTCTACCATGCATAGCTCTGTTCAATTTCAAACAGCTTTCCTTTGATATCCCATTGCCACCATGATTACAATTATAATACTCGTCCATCTGCATTTTTGTGTATTTTACTGGTTCAGTTATCAGTGTTATCTGCTTAGATAGCTGCCTTTCTTAAATCTCACGTTTACCTTTCTCGTGATCATTATTGTCACTGAAATTAGAAGTTATGTTGTGTCTATTATCTACACCTTGTTCGTTTGAACTTATCAGCCCGGCTTATTAAATATCGTACAATATTTTTCTTTCACAACAAAAAAGCATAAGCTATCTTATCAGCAGCAGAAATCGTAAACCAAACACCTCACTGTTATGAAATGTCTCTCCTTGTTCAAACAGTTCTATTTGAATGTTATGCAGCCCCCATACAATGAATTTTTTTAGTTTTTATTGGCTTCTCCAAAATTAAATTTGCAATGGCAAACTAAAAGTTCCCCAAATCCCAAGTTTATAAATGGAAAGGAAACCTACATCCAATCCCAGGTTGTAGGTTCTGATTCAGATTCAGTCCATTGGTAAACATAAATCTGTGCCTGTACGTACCAGTGCACCTGAATCTGGCTCCTTGATGGCTACAACTGGAAGTCGAAATGTGTGTTTTCAAGAGATATTGTCGCGTGACACTAGTGTTTGTGTGCGCAAAAGGTTCTTGATACCACGTGCGTGTTTGTATCATCTCCCAGTTCTCTGGGTACTGAGCTGCATCACATGCTTTCCTTGTTTGTACTTGTAGAGACATGTTGTGTGTTTGTATCCGAAGGTTAGAGACATGTTGTGTGTTTGTATCCGAAGGTATGAAAAAGGCAATGCCCTTTCCATTCGCTAATATGTTAGGACCTGATATCATCTGCTGATGTAGCTAGCCCAAAATACGCTCAGGAAACAGGTATATACTGCACATTAGGCATTAGTCATGAACAAGATCACTAGTTAGTGATCACCCTAAAAATTCAATCAATGCCTCAGGCTGAATGAGAAGTAATGGATGGAAATGGAACACTTCTGACTTCTGAGATTTGGCATGGTTGCCAAGCGATCTACAATAGCATCCTCATCAAAGATTCCAGAATTGAAGTACATAATAAACTGCCATGACAAAATCTACTCTGCCTAGGTCTGTATTGGTTCTAACACTACGATGACAGTGTAATAACCAAACATTTCCATTTCTACCAAGAAGCCAGCTATGAAAGAGATCTCACCAGGTAAGCTTCAACAGCATTTTAACATCATTTGTAGTAGGAATCACCCAGATTCATTGAAACACCAGCTTGTCCTTGCCACGTAAAGTGACGTTCTTGGAGACCCCAACAATCTCCTCCATTTGGTTGTCCACGAGCTCATTGAGCTGTTGCTCCTGAGTACTGAGATCTTCTGGCTGCTGCTCAACAGTTTGGTCGTCAGCGACCCCACTCTCCTGTGTCCAATATACAGCAAAAGACATCTCCTCATTCAAACTGCTTGGCGTCTGCAACAGACGCTTCCCGTTAATTCCAGAGGCACTGCCAAGGATCTCCCCCTTGGTCCGGTCATATATGCAGGCCCTGAAGTTGTCCATGCTCTTACGATCCTGAGAGTCAAGGCTTAGGAAGATCAGAATTTCCCAGCACCGGAGGAACTGTTTCTTGTTAATCTTCAGCTTCTGACGGACAGTCTCCATCAGCTCAGCTGGTGGAACCATTCTCAAACTTTGAGTCCTTTTTGACAGGTTGGTCTCCTTCAGAGACAAGACAATAGCACTGAGTGCAGGTTTGATCAGATCAAACGTGAGAAGATGGAGGCAGTCAATGGATGATCGCACATACTGCAGGTAATCAGAAGGGTCTTCTATGGTTACATCGTATATGTTATCAGACTGTGCAACATAATTGATTGCTTCAAGAAGACGAAGACCATGGCCTTCACCCTGATATGGTGGCAAGACAAGTATCTGAAAAATACAACAAAATCATATAAACACCCAGCCAGACCAAAAACTTGCTTTACTTTCCAAAAGATATGGTTATGCAACTATCAATGTCAGTTTAATATCTGGGAAAAAAACAGGCTGTCCATGGGTGCAAAAGCAAAAAGAACCTAGCAGTGTCATTAATAACTTCAAAGAAATTGACTAAATATTGGACACCCCACAGAAATGATGTAAATAGAAAGTAAAGTTGTAAGAGGACAAACCTGGCTGATTCGTAAGCGAGTACTCTCAGGATAATGATAGAAGTTATGGACAGCCGCAAAACCCAGCAGTTCAAATTTCGAAACGGCCTCTTGTGCTGTCTTCTTTACTACCAGGAGTATTTCCCATCCATGTTCTCCAATATCTATAGGAGTGGAACCTAGAGTGCAATGATATAAGCAAATAGAAGTCCCAAGTAAAACAGATTATTATATTTCAAAACCTTCAGTTACCTTCAACCAGAAGAAGAACGAGCGGTACCAGACGAGAATAAAGAAATGCAGCAGCACCTTGGAGTTCAACTCGAATAATCTGGGAATGGTATACAAATCAATCACAAAATTGATGGGACCCGAGTAGGAAAAAAATTTGAACAGAGGACAAGCTGAATGTAAATTTCCATGGATCTAACAGATTCATACAGCATACCAGATTAAACATTCTGAATATGGAAAAATACTGCATTTTAGCAGAGCAAGTGATTGGACTTTATACTGATTTATGAAAAGTGTCCTAAATTTGTAAGTGATGACACTTCATAGGGTAAACTTGAACAAATTTAATTGGATGGGTTCAAATCAGAGAACAGAGTTAAATAAGTATTAATAATCAAAATCACAAATGAATAGGATTATTGAAAAAAAAAATACCTCAACTGCTGGATCTGATTCATATGAGCCATCAGGCTTAATTGAACTACCATTTGCCACTGCAGTTCTGTAACAGTAAAAGAACGTAATTAAGTCATGCTTCCTGAAGCAACAAATAATACTGCTGCAGCATACTACTGTTCACAAACAAGAGTACCTGATATATTCACATTCCTTTGAAAATGTATTCAGAAATTCCTCTTTTTCTACCAAGTTTTCTCCAAAAATGCTCTGTTATAGAATAAACAAAGCTTAGGAGATAGGAAACATTATGCACAGAGGTTGTCTTTAGTTATATAAGAACATTGTGGACAAAACAGACCTGAAGAACAGGCTTTAGATCTGTTATTCCTTTCCCTCCCTGGAAGATATCAGTAAAAATGCTTTGTCAGTGCCTTTAGGAAATCAGGAAGGACTAATTACAGTTACTAACAGATACATGCCAACTGAAATTTTAAAATCTACATTTCATCACTCATTGAACAATAGTAGCCAATATATTCAAATGTTAAAGAAAGACAGCAAAGATGAGGAATTATGGTTGAAGGTTACAGATGGCTTCTGTGAGGTCATTGATCCATCAAAGAAATTGACATAAAAGTAAAACAAGTAAAAAGGTTACAATTACAAGGAACAATTTTGTAACCAACAGAAGTACAACTTCTTCGCAGTTTGGATTCAGAAAGCATTTTAAAGGAGTATCAAATTACAACTGGCAACCATATGCAGTAACTGCACATGCTAAAATTTTATTTTCTTGTAAAAAAAACATCTATACCCATAAAGAAGCCAAAGCTCTATGCAGATGGAATGCTATAATCAAATAGGCTCATAACAACATAGTTGAGTATTCTTTGATGAACTAGTACTTACATCAGATGTTTCGTCAAATGAAATATCAGCATATCCATGGAATGATTTCGCACTTATCCACACATTTATCTATAACAAACAAGCACATCAGATAACTAGCATGTCAAGCTAGTGGGAGAAAGGGCTGGAGAGTCTGTTATTTCAATAACAGTTGTTGACCTTAAGATTTTTGTAACCATATATATTTCCATCTTCACCGAAAAAATGGTTTAGGTCAAATGGTTGAATAGAAGTGCAGTCTACAGAGCCCACCTCGTCTGGATTCCTTACTGCCATAAAACCAATGCAAGAAACAAAAAGAATATGAAGGAACCAAATTAACAGGATTATGATTCACAGTACAAACATAAAATTTGTAAAATTGCTAGTAACATCAAAAAATTTCAATATGTGAAAAAAGTTATAGAAGCCAGCGGGAATGTGAGACAAAGGAACAAGCATACATAGTACATACAGAACCAGAAGGGGTGTAATAGTTGCTAAAATTTGCAATTAGCAGAGGAATGCTAAAAGCAATTCCATACCTAGAAACACTTGCATACACTCATTTGCCTCAACACCAGCATCTGCACAACAAAAGGAAATAGAAAGTGATTTCACCATTCAATCTGCAAGTCCAAATAAAACAAAAACGGCTGAAAGCACAGAAATGCGCAAGGGGCATCCACACAGATGAACAAACAGCGCAATTTAACTTGTATGATTGTATCTCACAGAGCAATCCATATGGGACTGATAGAACCACAAAAGTCCGGTGTCTCTTCAGGTTTGCAAAAGGCAAAACAGATCCACAGTTTGGTTTATGCTGAGTGCACTCAACAAAGAAAGCAAAATAGGGGAAAACTAAGAATGAATAGAATGCAAAAGGTGGAGAGGTTCGTCATTTCCTATCACATTTTAAACCTTTGTGGCTATCTAAAACCTCTAAAGACAGTGCATCAGGGATTAACCAAGCAAAGAAGGGCCAGATCCAATGCTCCACAGGCAGACAGTCAATTCATTACGGGCAATGCACAACCTCAGTCCACAAAAGAGGTAACAATTTTGCAACTTCTTTCCACCTCTTTTGACTAACAGAGAATAAACTCCGCAGGCTTCAATGCCGCAACCACCAAATTAAGCAAGGCAGAATGAGAAGCACCGCCTTCTCGGTTGCCCTCCGCACGCATATCCATGGCAGGACGACCCCAGCGTAAGACGCCAGGCCAAAAATAAACATCAAAATGAACACGCGCCGGAGCCCAACAAGACAGCCGCCGCGTCAGAACACGACTGGGACCTGCAGCGCCAGACTCGCCGCCAGACGCACGAATCGCCGGAAATGAGAGGGTGATGCGTGGGCCGAGTGTGGTACCGGTGCCGGAGAAGCCGACGCGGCGGCGCTTCTTGGGGTCGGTGGCGGCGGCATCGGTGCCCCTCTGCTTGAGCGCCATGGGCGAGGGGAGGACGGGGCGTGTGCGTGTGGGGTCGTTAGCGAGCTAGGGTTTGGGGGGTTTTGGGGAGGGGAAGAGGCGGGAGGCGGCGGCGGGAAAGAAATGGGGAATCCGAGAGCTGGGACCTGGCCAACCGGGTGCTCCCAGAACAATGTCTGGTAGGTGGTCTCATGTAGTGTCACGTAACTTTAAGACGACTTAATAAACGACATGTACAATAGTTTATTTTTTAAGTTGTCTCGTAGCAACTCATGATTCCTTAATTTATGGATAGAATAAAAATAAATTGTGAGTTGCATGACAACAACAACTCATACAATGGTAGAATAGTTGTCTCATAGTCCTAAATTTTAGCTCATGAGGTGGTTGTTTCGCGAAACAACGAGCTCCTCCTCTTTCGCTTCTCTCTTTCCTCCACATTAGCAAAAATCTTACGTGACACTGCATGAGACGATGTAGTAGACAGCTGACGTGTAGCAATGTACTTCTCCTAGTGCGGGCGGAGAAAGGGTGAAAAAGACGAGCTCATTTTTTTTTGCTGGCGAAAAAGGGTATAAAAAGGAAAAGATTTTTACTAAAAATATAAGGGCACCTACAACGGGTCTCCCCAACCCGTCTCTTCATCGCAATTTTTACAAAACCCCCTGCCAAAGCCTGGAGATGAAGCCAGTGTCGTCTTGTGAGGCGATGGAGCCGACCCGTGCTCCGATGCTATGAAGACGACCCGAACAACGTTGTACGACGCCGCCTCCCCTTCTCGATGGTGTGTAGATCTGGGGCGCTGGCCCGCGCGGATGAGGTTTGGGCGCGCGCGGGACGGAGCCGTCGCCCCAAAATCGTCTTCGTCGAGTGCTCAAGAAGTTTGCGATGAGTGCAAGGACTTGGCCTCAGCAAGAAGGGGGCAAGTCATCGACGGCGGCCCACACCATCGGTCACAGAAACAAGATCGGTAGTGACCCGATCTATCGCTCCCTCGATCACGGTAGCAACATGGTGTTGAGGGCGGATATGCCAACTACCTCCAGCTGATGGTCGCACAGAGGAGGATCTCTACATTGGGCCATTAGCGGCACCATGTTCCCCCCTCTAATGTGCTCTCTCTTCCCTGGGCACGGCAGCCAAGGTATTGCAACATGTGTGAACCGCGTCTCTGACTTCTGATTTAGGCACAGGCAGTCATCTTGTTGGTGGTCTTGGTTTTTTCTTATGACTGATGATGGTGTGTTTCTTTGTAGAGAAAAAAAAGTCGATGGAGACCTGAGGAATCTCTTCTCGTCCAAAGGAAACAAGTTGTAACTCGCCAAGAACATTATGGAATTTCAATTGATCTTTTCAGTTATAAAACTTACTTTATTCACATCAATTACTTCCAAATCTTGATTCAGAAATAAGGAGGGAGATTAATTCTCGGATCCCAGCAAAACTGACTGCATGAATATAGAAAATCAATCAGTATAGAAACCAGTGAACTATGATGTCTGAATTGTATTTTAATGAGACACCCGAGATTTTTCTGATAGCACAATGATCTATTATATTTCTCTGAGTTGTCATCTACTTGCTGTTAAGCTTGCTGCTTATGAAGAGCTTGCTAACTAAGCTTTCTAGCTGATAGGATCCTATGGACACAAGATAGATGTTGAATTCTTTTATCCTAATTGTTAACTTTCTGAATTCTTAGTTAATCTTTTAAAAGTATTGTAGTTATGTTCATCTCTCAGTATAAGAAATCTTTCAGTTGTCGCAGTATGTGGCTGTTATGAACTCCTTTATTATAAGCCTGAAGCTTGATTTCAGTATGAGGAATCTTTCAGTTGCCGTAGTATGTGAAAGGTGTCATTTTTCAGTCATTATAAGTGCAAAAGATGTCATGTTTTCATAATTTTCAGTTACTGTAAGTGTGAAGGTGTCATCTTTTTATATTTGCAGTTACTGTAAGTATTAGTGGAGTATTAATTTGTTCAGTTAGTGTGAATGGAGTACACATAGAGTCTGTCTATATAAATTGTGA
The DNA here is from genome assembly GCA_009763385.1 of Coix lacryma-jobi var. lacryma-jobi. Lineage (NCBI taxonomy): Eukaryota > Viridiplantae > Streptophyta > Magnoliopsida > Poales > Poaceae > Coix > Coix lacryma-jobi. The sequence goes on from CM019825.1 coordinate 63,294,381, forward strand.
GTATGATGGTCACAAATATCATTTGTCTATCTATTCTTCTCTGTATTGAAGTTTCTTAGTGCTATATTGAAGTTTCTTTGTTTGTTCTAGATTTATGAAAACTCGATGTAGAGTGTTAGTACTATCAAGTTTTCGTTAATTTATGAAAACTGGATGATGGTGTTTCTGTATTGTTAAGTGTCAGCATTGTTAAATTTATGAAAACTCGATGGTGGTCCTTTCAGTTAAGTTTCAGTGCTCGTTTCAGTTAATTCTGTGTGTGTTCATTTTATAAGAGAATAAACAATATCCTGATTATTGCTCCATCGAATGTGAACAAATAACAACTAGTATCAGTTTCATTCGTAAATGGTCCATGTGAACAGATAACAGATAACAGCTATATAAAATTATAATTATTATATTGATGGTTTAAAAATATTGTAATCATGTTGCTACTATATATTTAATATAATATAATTATTATATTGATGGTTTTAAAGATTGTTATAATTATATTGCTCTTATTTATCCTTGATATATTTTCTATCAAATAGCCACACATTGGTATACAAAAGTTTATTTATAGTTGATCCTAACTACATGCAAAGCATTAAACAGCTTAGAGACGAGCCCCTGTCCCTGGGTTGTATGATATGTCTTTATACTTGTTTGTATGATATATTCGAGGTGCTTAAAGACAGATCCGTGTCTGTGGGTTGTACATGCCTTAAGGGCTTCATGGCATACTGCCCCGGCCTCCATATCCTCATCCACTTCCATATCATAGCAGATGGTAATCTCACAGGTCGCCAAAGACTCCTGTAGAGGAGTCGATGGTTTCACCTGATAAAAGCTGCAAGCAGCAATCGGAGTGCGAGCTGCGGATGCAGAGCGACATAGAGCTGCTCCATCCTCGGCACAGAGCGACACTGATAAGGAGATTGAAAGGAATAAGATTGAAAGGAATAAGTGACGCACATTATGGGCATAGTGAGGAAGCACGCTAGTTGCAGCTCGTTGAGAGTTTTGATAGCCCAAAACATCCATGGTTATGTGGCCTAGACTTTTTGCGTGAGGCATATAGAAGTTGGCCCACGTTGAAGAAGCCCTAATGCAGGTAGATTAAAGATAAAAAGGATGAGTTATTTTTTTAGATGACGAAGGGTAAAATAGAAAAAAGATAAGTGAGAAAAATTACAATGAATTCTTGAGTTGACAAATGGTAAAGTCGTAAAGGACATAACTGTTTCCTTTTAAGGCAAAATTTTAACGCAATAGCAATTGAGAAGTGTGACCACGAAAAATTGAGACATGAATTAGCTAGAGTAGCTTTTATCTTCGAAAGAATCTTGTATCTAGGTACTAGGTCGATGGATCCCAACTATTCAAACTCTAGGAAACAATGTATATGTTTGATAATCAATAAAATATTTTGCATGACTTCTCTATGAAAAAGAAGAATAAAGAAGAAAATATTTTGCATAGAGTGGCTTCACGAAGAGGACGGTGTTGTCTTCACTGGGTTGCTGAACTTTTGAATACAGAAGGCACCGATTGGGATTATAATAGGATTCGCGGCATATTTTGTGAGGCTGACGTAGAGGCAATCTCAAGGATTAGATTGTCCAATAGAAGAACTGAGGATTTTTTAGCTTGGCAACCAGAGAAAACAGGTATTTTTTCGGTCCGCAGCGCATATAATGTCGCACTCATGGAGCAAACCAGGGAGGTCAGCACGTCTTCTAGTTCCAGTATCATGGGCGAGAGGAAGCTATGGAGCAATATTTGGAACACTGGAGTCCCGCCCAAAGTAAAAAATTTTGCATGAAAATTAAGCAAAGATATCCTACCAACGAAAGGGAATAAGTTCAAGAGGAGGCTAGAACTCACACCAATATGTGACATTTGCGGAAATGGCAGTGAAACAAGCTATCATGCGGTGGTCGCCTGCCCGCAAGCAAAGGCACTGAGACATGCCATGATCCAGCACTGGCAGCTCCCGGATGAGGAACAATTTCAGTACACTGGCAAAGACTGGCTCTTACTACTGCTGGATAACTGCTTCTCCCAACAGCTTGACAGCTTTTGTGGCGCACTTGGCAGATGCATAATAATATCACTCACAATTTGGGGCATACCTCTATGGCCCCGTTTGTTTCCGGGGTGCGTCTGAGCGAACGCGCGTTTCAGCAAACGCGGCTCCGCACCCGCGTTTTGGAAAACGCCAGCGCCAGTTCATTTCTCGCGATGCGCAGGCGCACGCGATGGGCAGCCATGGCCGTAACGCAACCCGTTCGGCGGGATTCTCTGCTTCTCTCGGTCGCCAACGCGCTCATAAACGGAAACAAACAGGCCCTATGACAGATTCAGTTTGTTTCTTGCTTAGCTTCCAAGAAAGCCTGGAGCTGGCTAGATATCCTTTGTCGAGCGATAGCAAAGGAAAACAACCTATGCCGACAGGAGGAGGGCATGTCGTGCGCCCCATAAGAGCAAGTTTAATAATACAACCAGCTTGCTAGCTGTAAGGTTCCTTACAGCCTTCTCTCAACCTGTTCATATAGTAGTTAGCTATTCATAATTAATACAGAGTCAACTTGTCAGTCTCACACAGTTTCTTGGTTCTTGTGTCTGAGCCGGCTGTAAGCTTACAGCCCGCTTCTCCTCTCTCTCTCCTCTCTTCTCTCCTTCACCTCAACATTTAGTCAGCTTACAACCCACTATTATACTTGCTCTAATACAGACTCATTGTCAAGCTGTTGGGAGAAGCCACCAACAGGGTGGATTAAAATCAACGTGGACGGTTCATATTTAGAGCAGTCAGGCATGGCTGGAACAGGAGCCATCGCCAGAGATGGCAATGGGGGTGGTCATCTTCTCGGCGTGGAGGTATTATGAGAAGTGTGGCAGTGCACCGGAAGCTGAAGCACTAGCTTGTGTCGAGGGACTACGATGGGCTGCAAATTGGGGGATTTCTCAGGTGATTATTGAATTGGACTGTGCGAGAGTCATTTCAGCATTACGAAGCCCGACAAGAGACATATGTGAAATTGGTCTAATTATTGAAGAGGCCAAAGGACTGGCTCACACGATGAATGAGTGGAAGACTTCCCAAGTAAAGAGAGATTGTAACCAAGTAGCAAATTACTTAGCTTTATTAGCTAGATGATGTAAACTTTCTGTGGCCCGGCAAGGCCAAGCTCCAGCGTGTGCTTGGAACCTTCTAGAGGCCGATTGTAATTCTCTTGTGTCTAGTCAATAAAGTTCTCTCTTTGCCCGCAAAAAAAAGAAGAAAATATAAATAAAAAATTTGGATTGGCAAAAGGCTAAAAAAGGAAACTTGCAGTTATTTTTTTGGATTGATTAAAAAAGAGAAAACGATTTGGGTTGGCAAAGGGTAATAATTTTCTCTAAAAAAAGAAAAAAAAAGAAAACTTGCGGTAATTTCTTGGATTGACAAAGGATAAATATATAAAATATAAATAGTTAAAATAAAAAAGAAAAAAACTTGCGGTGAATTCTTGAGATGACAAAGGGTACAAATAAAAAAGACTAAAAAAGAAAAAGGGTAAAAAATTTAAAAGTGTTGAAATAAAAAATTGTTAAAATAAAAAAGAGTAAAAAGGGAAAAAAAAACTTGCGGTGAATTATTGAGATGGCGAAGGGAAAAAATTTGAAATAGTTAAAAGTGAAAAACTGCGGTGAGCGTGGATCGAACACGCGACCTTCAGATCTTCAGTCTGACGCTCTCCCAACTGAGCTATCCCCGCTAATTGTTAAGTTTTTTAACTAGAGGTACATGTAGGTACTGTGGGTCACCAGATTATGACAGCAAATATATAAGCAAATCACTCATGTAAGTGACTGTGGACCACCAGATTATGGCAGCAAATGAAATGATATATGCTCCCTTACTGCATTTAGACACAATTGTACATATCACTATGGGTTATAAAAAGTAACCAATAACCAACAAATTAAATGAAAATCCCGGTATTATGTACATTTCACTATTGGATTATAAATAGCAACGAACAGATTAAATCATATAGTCCCGTACGGTATTTTATGATGACGTCTCTAAAATCTTCTAGGCCGTTGGAAACGTGTTGTGGAGTAGCGAATGAAGCAGCAGCATCAATCAACGAAACAAACTCAGAGCCAACCAAGGCCATGCATGCACTGGTGTGATGTACAGCTTCACCTCGCCGACGGACCAAACTCGGACATCATCAAAGCCGCGCTGTCGCTGGCGGCGATGCTCGCCGGGACGCTGCGGTCGTCGTTGTCGCGAGCATACTCCAGCGCGAGGCTGTCCTTGAGCTGCGCCACCACTTCGCCCATCGTCGGCCTCCCGGCGCCGGACTCCGCCGTGCACGCCATGGCGGTGTCGACCACCTTCCACATGGAGTTGACGTCGTAGGCGGCGCCGAGCCTCGGGTCGGCGACCGAGCCGATGTCGCCGGTGGCGGCGACCCTCTGTTTGACGCGCTGGACGATGTGGCCCTGGCCTGGCACCAGCGGGGGCTCGCCGGTGGCGGCCTCGAGCAGGACCACTCCGAAGCTGTACACGTCGCTGCTCTCAGTGAGCCTTCCGGTGAAGTAGTACCTGGAAGAAACAGCAGTAAGGACATGAAAAGGAAATCATGTTCATGTTGTTAATTTATAGTGTGTTTGGTTCATGCCATACTTCATACTTCATGAGGTGATGCATCGTGAGTTCATCCCATGAATTTTGGTGGAACCAACTCATTCCTCATCCATATACTAACTATTGGCTTATAAGAAATGAGGTGGTGATGCATCAACTCATTCCATTCCACCAACCAAATAGAAAAAGTGAGCAGTGAGAAGATGATGGACCACCTCCTTCCTCGAACCAAACACCCTATTAAATATTAAATATTGTACTGGGGAAATCCAATCCAACTAGTTATTACTGTAGTACATTTTTTTACATTTTACTTTAAATGTTATAGCATATACAGAGGAGGAGAGGCATACTCTGGGTCCATGTAACCAGCCGTTCCAGCTGCCGTGGCTGAAATATGAGTATGGCCATCGCTAATATACGTTTTGCTGAGTCCCAAATCTGCTACTTTAGCTTGCAGATTCTGACCCAAGAGTATGTTGCTGCTCTTCACATCCCGGTGAATTATGGGCGGGCTGCATCCTTTGTGCAAATAATCCAGACCTACAGCAGGAATAATATAATGCCAGCAGGTGAAAATGGAGAACAACAAATGGCAGAATTGCTTTGCTTAAAGAAATGAGCTGGCAATACGCGTTTTTCATTGGAGCAGCATACCTTGTGCAGCTTCGAGCACTATCTGTATACGTGTTGCCCAGCTCATCAAGGTTTCAGCAGGAGCAATTTTACCTTCATTGTGTTAACAGAGCACCACTGTGTTAGCAACTTCACATGTCAAGTTGATTATTGGAACCCACGGCTTGCCAAATAAGTTAGGAAGTCAAACCTCTCAGATGCTCATAAAGATTGCCTTGAGACATGTACTCATAAACAAGTGCTAGATGATCTTTCTCCCAGCAGTAACCAACCAAAGAAACGATGTTCCTGTGATGCACCTTTGTCAAGCTCTGAACCTATGTAACCAGATGACAAACATAGGAAAGACATATTAGCTGCCATATTATAAGCTCCTTCTATGCCGTGGCTCATGCAGTTGATTCACATGTATGCCATGCATTTCTAATGTGCCATGACTCATGAATAATTAATGCTGACTCAAGATTTGGTACCTCAGCTAAAAATTCATCTAGCCCATGTGATGAAGACTCAGAACGCATCTTGACAGCAACCTCAGTGCCATCTTCTAAACGGCCAAAATAGACGACTCCAAAGCCTCCTTGTCCTATGAACTTTTTAAAATTATCAGTGAACTTTTCCAGGTCCTTATATGTGAACCGCCTATTCTCGTTATCTTGCAGGTGACCCCCTTGATCTTTCGTACTTCTTGGAGCAATCTCGAGTTGTGCATTTCTTGTGTGATCGTCTATAGAAACTGCTTGCACGAGTATGACATAAGAATAATAAAATGAAAATATATAAACATGGTAATAGGATAGAGCGACGGGATGCACACCAGTCGGCCTCCTTTTTGCTCTTCTACAGATGAGATATGTAAGAACAATTGCAGATACAACCAGCACAGCGACCACAACAGAAGCAACTAAGATAACCGTGCTTTTCCTTGATGCAGTTATCTTTTTGTTGCACGTACTTGAATCATGTCTGAAATACATATGACAACAAGGTCAGAGTTTACTCTGGGAGGGGAGGGGAGGGGGTTGTCTTTGACTGCTCACTTGTTTATAGATACTAGAAACATATAGTATCTAAAATTCGCAAGCATATCAATAGGATAGGAAAAGGAAATATCAAGGTTAAAATCAAAACCTGAAAACAAGTGTCCCAGTGTAATTTTTACATAGGGAGTCGCCACTCAGCTGGTTGCCAGATACATTTCTGTAGAAAATGAGAGTCGATTAGTAAAGCTCTTGGCTTGGTAATTAATTTGCAACAAACATACACTTACAGAACACGTAAGGAAGACAAATTTGGTAGAGAATCAGGTATTGACCCGCTTAAGCTGTTGAAAGATAAGTCCCTGGAAAATTTGAACAATGTGAGCAAGGTCAAGAGTACATACGTAGTCCACTCAAACTCTAAGTGAAGGGAATTTGAAAAAAAATTAGGCTTTATCATGCTGTAGCATGATTTGTGACATACTACTAAGCTAATGTTGGGAAATAAAAGGGTCATAGTTCAGTCATTGGGAACATGATCCTGACGAGTATGTTGTAGTTCATCAACTGAATTTCTAACTGTGCCATGTCCATTCAAATTTGCTGGAGCCATTTGATCAAAACTATAGAGGAAGGTAAATTAAACATTATGAAATAAAACATTTAGAGGAAGGTTAATTGGAAAGGCGACAAAGCAGTTATGGCAAACATGCCGTAAAAAAGAGGGGGGGGGGGGGGGGGGCACAGAGAGAGAAGGGGGCTCTCCTAGAATAGTCCAATCCATTCTTGGTAACTGCTGATTTTGAAACCAAACAAGCCATACTCGCATACATGCACCAAAATGAGGTGTAATGAATGTCAGCCCTCAATATAGAAGCTTGGGCTTGGGGAGAGTGGTGTATGGTATTATTATTTTACAGAGGCCTGTAATCTGGATTCACTACAACAAATCTCTGGAGTGCATGGAACCCAATAAACTAACATGTTGGACCTAACGAATCATGATCATAGATAGTAGAATGTGAACATCAGTCATGGACTCATGGAACCTGGAGTATGGTGATATGAATAATGAAAGCAGAGGACAATAGTCTGTTATATAGCACTTACAGATTCTGTAGTGCCGTGAGCAGTGTAAAATTTTTAGATATTGTGCCACGCAAAGAGCTCTTGGAGAGATCTCTGCATGAGAATTTGTAGTTCAGCATAAACCAGTTATTGAATGGACAACTAATATAGTACCGCACATGAGATAACTACGTAGGAGTAAAACCTCCTCAATAATGTATCAGATACTCACAGTGATGTTATCCTCGATATGTTACCACTTGGGTCGCTGCATTTCACGCCGTCCCAAGCATATTTGATTGGAAAGCATGGATCGCCCATCCAGTTTTTCTTCACTCCATACTCAGCTTTGATAGCCATGATGGCGTCAACTAGCATGCAGAAAAATCATAGTCATGACTACTATGTGGGAACTGGTGTGTAGTGTAATTACCCAGATACAAGAGAGGAAAAAGGGGGGTAGAATCTTGGACAAGCCATTTTAGCATATTCTGGGTGTCTTCAGACCCAGTTCAGTGCCATAACCTGAAGCGACATTTAATCGAGCAGGCTGGGTACATGGGTCGGCGCAAGGTATGGCTCATCAGGTGGCCGTTGCGATTGGATGCTAACTAAGACGAAGGTCGGGCGAGGAAGTAGGATGCTTAGCGTGTGTTTGGTTTTGGGACTACTGGGGATGGGCTAGGTCAACCCATTGCCGGAGACTCCGCCGTCATCAGAGCAGGTATGAGGTATGAAAATGTGGTACGTATATTTGAAGGTGAAGAGCATGTATGAGGCAAGAGCGTCGGCTAGCTAGCTTACAGTCTTGAGGGAGTGTCGTCGGGTTCTCGAACGGGACGCGGACGTAGATCTCCAGCGCGTTGATCATTGGAGGCAGCACGGAGGCGTTGGTCTTAGCAAGAGTGATCCTGTAGCTGCCGTCGGCAGCCCTGTAGCCTGCAGCGGACGCCGATTGTGAAGCCATGTACGGGGGGCTGTACGACTTGACTTTGGGTCCCGACTCATCCTTGTCGTTGAAGAGGATGTCAAACTGCCGGCGCTGGGTATCCTGGAAGTCGGCGAAGTGCAGGAGTATCATAAGCGAGTAGGGCCTCAGGTCACCATCAGCTTGCCACGTGACGGCGGTGAGCGACGACGTGTCATTGCCCGATGCCGTGACGGCCGTCTGCAGAACGACCGAGGGCACGCCGTAGTAGCTCGTCTCCGGCTGAATGGGCCCTGGGGCCGATACGTTCACCCACCGTGAGCTGCTGCTACCATCATTATTGTCCGTCGGCCACCAGAAACGATCGTATGGATCATCAGGATACCTTCAACGAATCAAGAAAAAGTTTTACGGTCGGGGATTTATATTTACAAATTAATAATTACCGTAAATCCACGAAACAGACTTTATAAGCCTATATATATTTAGGGAGGGGTTTATGCATAAACCATCTTGCATCCCTCCCTGCTAGTAGTACATAATCCTAATTAAGACGTAGTACCAAAAGAACATGTGTAGTTTCTCTCTTGTTATAATCACGATGATTGCTTCTAAATAATACATTTTTATAGCATTATTTTCATCGTTGGTTTATATTACAATCCGTCGGTAAAAATATCTATCATGGACATAGCTAGTTATGATATGAATAGGTGGTCAAAGTGTCGATACAACATAAAAGTTGTATCTCAGATTGTGTATCTTGTATCTTATCTCTTAACCTATAAATTAAATGGAGCGTAGAGCTCTCTGTTGAGGCGACGACTAGCACAACAGGAACCACGACAACCACAACCACCCACACTAGAGACTTGAGAGTCCTTTTCTTTTTCAAATGCTTATAACCCCTACTACGAGCATCCGTGTAGAGTAACACGAGCAGCAACACCCATTCAACGTAAGGCTTTTTCTATCCGAACCAATATACATGCTTGTATTTTTTTTTCACATCATCCGAGGTTCGATGCACAGATACAAATTTACTTATTGGTTAGTCTATTTCCAACGGGGACACTCCGCTTCCTCACAACAACAACACGAGATCGAGTGCGATGGCCGCACGAGCGACCACGACTTGGATTAGAGTGGCGGCATGATAGCCGACTCGTGCTCGCTGCTAGCCTCTTGCTCGGGCAACCTACTTGAAATTACTGTTAGATTTAAGTAGACGTTATTGAATTCGAGTACCGGACGACCTACCATCCTTAACTTTCAAAGCCACACAAATCCACTCCCCTCAAATAGTTCAGAGTTGTTTCTAATTGGCTGATATGACATGTGGGCTCCACGTGTAATCATTTTTTTAGGCATACCATTTTTTTTATTAAATATTGGAGTATATAAATGACTTAAATAAAAAACAACTAGAAAGTGTAGATCACTTCGGTAAGTTAAAATTTGGTATAGAACATTTATCTATCCAAAATCGTTTGAAAAAAAAAGATTTATAATAATCACATAACTTAAATGTCTAAATGATCTTAAACGAAAAAAAATTCAACCACAAAATTATAAGATTATGTTATCCACAACTTTGATGTTGCCTTTGTCTGCATTTTCCATCGTTAGCCATCTTAAATCGGATTCAAGAATTTATATTAAATATTTAGATATATAAATTAAACTATTTAAAATTTAAAAGTTGTCTATTAACTTTATGTCAAATTAAAATTTATAATTTTGGTCTAATGTTTATCTTGGTCAAATCTTATATGAAAAAATTGTAATGCTTATCTTTTTTTTTGTGAAAGAGCCTATGACGATCCAACCATTAGTACATTGTCTATCATTGCATTGCCGGTTAAAACGAATCGGCACTAGTTGAAAAGGAGACAATTATTAGCTGCTACTCCCTTAGTCCTAAGATATAAGACACACACGTATTTTAAAATTTAGACTTTCTTATCTTTAACTAACGATTAACCTAATCATATAAAAAGCTTATACTACAAAAGTAGTTGCATTATATTTGTATTTAGAAATATTTTCTAATGATCAAATTTTTATTTCTATAAATTATATATTGTGAGAAAAATTATAGGTCAATATATTTTTGAAGACCGCACCAAGTCAAATCGTGTCTTTTATATCTTAGGACGGAGGGAGTAGTATACTAGTAACTATATTAGCTCAATGCAATCATTCATTTTTTTTAAAAAAAAATAGCAACAAGCAGGTTATATTAGAAGAGGAGTCTGAAGTACCGTATAAATGAATCGCCCCCCATGTTTATCCGTGTTACTCTGGAGACGATGAGGCCGGGTGTGACGAGCGGATAGAGCGCGCCCCCGAGCGGCCTGAGCTCCAGGATAGAGACGAACGGCGTGCCGTGGCCGGTGTTGACCAGGCACACCGGCGCCCATCCCGCCCACGCCACGAAGATCGCCTCGCGCACTTTGCCGACCTGCGGATCCGCGTAGACGGTGTCCCAGTAGTTGGCCCCCAGGTGCAGGTCGAAGCGCAGCGACGAGCTGTTCTTGCCGTCGTAGTTGCCGTACGCGAAGTTGCCCCGGACCAGGTACCTGGTCCCGGCCACGGTAGGCAGCGCGTAGCAGTTCCGCACGCCGGACGGGAAGCTCCGGAGAGTTTTGTAACGGTCCGGCCACGAGGCCCCGACCTCGGGGGCGATCCTGTGGTTCTCGCCGGCGTCGGTGTAGGAGCCGTCGGAGACGTAGAAGATGCCGGTCTCCCTGTCCGCGTACCCGCCGTAGTCGGCGCCATGACCGCAGTCGATGCTCAGGAAGCCTGCAAAACCACGCACACGTACGATCATCTCTCAATGATCGAGCGACCTGAATATATACCTACAACTAACAACAACTTTTGATAAATGAAGCTAGCAGCAGCGCGATCATAATGAAATGAAACAAGACCTTGTTGCCCGACGACATGAACCGGCGGGGCGGCTAACACCAAAAATGCAGCAACAAACAGAACCAAGAACGGCATCGATCGAGACTCGCGACGGCGACCACGCAGAGCAACGGCGGCGCGGCACCTCTTCGATGATCCTAGCTAGTAGCACGCACAGCACAGTATTATTTCCTAATAATAAGCTAGCCGCCGCCGGCCGGCCTGCTTCTTGTTGTTTGGCTGCGATATGATTACGTACTGGCCATCGGCCTCATATATTGGCATCCGATCCTAGCTAGCCTTTCCCTTTGACGGGGACTATGAATTCAAGATGATATTTTTATAATGTTTCTACTGATGATACGGTCTGCGGTATGCAGGCATGCGCGCGTGGCTGCGCGTATGTGCAGAACGGAACGGATCAACGTCAACCCATCATCAACATGTGCGGATGAGTTTTTGCCCTTTTAACAATAAAGCAACAAACACGTCTTAAATTAATTAGTGCAACTGGTTATTACAAGTCTTTCAGTCCAACACGTCTGGAACACAACTTGCATTATATTGGCCATTTCCATTTTCTAGGGTTTCTTTTTTGCAAAAAAAAAAGAAGAAGAAGAAGAAGAAGAAGGGGTTCTAAGGTAGGTAGCACAATTGTGTCTAATTTCTCTCTCACACATGCAAGTCTTTAGATAGCAAGAAATATACACTAGAGTATATGGGCACGGTTATAGCGTGACCCGTCGCGCACAAGTGTACCGCGCGACCCCAGCCAAACTTGCGCGCCCACGCAACAATCTCTCCCTCTCCCACGTCCTGTCCTTTCCATTTTTCAAATGCTGCACAGCAACATGCGTAACATCAGCCAAGCAAAATGGAAATATGACATGTGCGCAACGTCAGCCAAAGCATGCGTGGAACAACCTCATGCCGTCATGCGCATGTGTCTCCCCACCTCCTATCCTTTTTATTTACTAGGTAGCTCATGCCGTCATGCGCATGTGTCCCCCCACCTCCTATGCTTTTTATTTACTAGGTAGCGTATCCGTGCGATGGGGACAGCAAAATTTTTATACTGAAAATACACGGATCGCACGATAAGATAACAATACTGTAAAATTATATATCAATATTAAAGTGAAATTTAATATACAGACTTAAATTTTAACTCGTGTTATACTTGTTGACGTCGGAAGTGATCCGAATCACGCAGCAGTAGGGCTAGAACGCCCGAAGAGGTTACAGTTCAACCTGAGACAACAAGGGATCTAGCTAAACTGGTGAAACCGATCTCGAGACCGGTTTTGACCAATTTAGGGTTCAATTCCTTGTGTTGATAACTCTAGAACTCCTCCCGGTAAAACCCGTCGGGAAGAAGCACGTAGAGGTTGCCCTAGGACCAACAAGACCGCCTAGAACGCCGCCGAATCTCGCCGGGAGATACGTCGCACAGCAGGATAGAGGGGAAAAAGGGTAAAGGATTGTGGTAGATTGATTTGACAATTAGGGTTGTATCCTCAATCGGTCATAATCCTCTCATATATATATAGAGGCGGTTGGTCTTATAACAATAGGAAACATCTCCAGATCGTGATCTCTAAGTTTCTTACTCGAACTCCATCAAAATATAGAATCAAAGAGTCCTATCCGGACTAGAAAAAGTAAACTCAATCTAGCCGATTCTTAAACCGACTAAACCGGTATTTAATGGGCTTCGATATAATTGATAACAGCCCAAATCAATTACATCGATTAATAGATCTTTATAATCCTTAAACGCTAGAGAAAAGATCTTTAAATCGATACCTTGATGATCACGAATTGACGTTTATCACCATTCTAATGCTTCCGACCAGTGTCACCTAGTCGGAAGTCTCGTAACTGGTCGGAATATACTTATAACAATAAGTGAATCAAGCGACCAAACTCACTTAGAATATCCGACCTTTTAAACACAAATTACTTGAAGATGAATTCGGCTTCAAAATATTATGACCCGAATGCGTCTTCTAGCCTTATTATGTGCTTATGACACTTTTGAGTATCAACAGTACTATTATCAACCAGAGCAAGATTTTGTTTTCAAAGATTTGACAAATAATTATGCAGTCATCGAAGCTGCATTTACTACGACAGCCACCTCCGCAAACGCATCAGCTCCAGTCACCACCTCTAGACCCACCACCATTTGTGACTCCTGCTCGCCGAGCCTTGAAGCCATACTGCCGACACCCCTGCTGACAGGCGGTGTCGTGGTTCGGGATAATATATTCTTATGCCTTCTATTTTATTTTGGATTTTTGTTGTCTTCTGCCACTTATTTTGTTACTTGTCGCCTTCAGCTAACATTGCCATTCCTTATAGTGTTTGCACTCTGCACAAGCAAAATTGCCTTCAGAACACTGCTGTTCTAAAAACTAATTTAAAACATTAGGCATAAGTTGTTGACAAGCTAAGCTATATGTGTCGAACAGCTAAAATATTGTTGTGCCCTGCTATCCAAAGCAAGTCGCAACTAAATGTATAGACACAGTGCATCCTGAAGAAAGACAGAGAACTCACCTGAACAAACAATTTTAAATTGTTGTGGAAACACATAGCTAGCCAGAATGGGACACAACAGTCTTAAATGGAGCAGAAATTGCAAAAATAAATATCATAACATCTGACATGTACATATTTGTATGATTAATTTAATCTAGACCCATCCTTCATTCTCCAAGAATATGCACTGTTTCCATGTTTGTAAAATTTGTAGCCTAAACGTAACTCCTAATGTAGCCTGAACGTAACTCCTACTACATGAACGTAAGTCCTAAAACAGCTAACAGCAAAGATAGGAACTGAACAAAAAGTTTGTGTGTTCGACCAAGAGTTAGACAGGACAGGAGTCTGCCGCTAGACAGCAATAGCTATGCAGCAACATAATACAAGAAAATTGACAAGGCAGTCGAATAGTATTATTTAGAATTGAGAGTAAGTAAGCAGACCCTAATATAAATAGGATTTCCAAAGTGGCAAAATGCTCAATTGAAATCAACGCAGCACTACTAAACAGTTGCACTAATATCAGTAATTTTAACCAAAGCAGATGTCAAGCAGCTCAAACCACTGAGATTCATTTTTTTATTTATTTAGAAAGGAGGAACCTGACCGATCAAGTTGCACCATACCTGTGGCGGTAGAAAGAGCGTTGTCACACAGTGCACCATAGCACGCTCTCGCCACCGTTGTTGGTGTACGGGTGGAAGAATTTGGCAGCACCCCTGGCGCGGCGACGTGGCAACTCAATTATATAAAATAACCAAAAAATAGTAATAGATAAGTTCAGAGGCAAGCACATCTATCAGGTAAATCAATTTGTATTTTGTTGGAGTGAGAAACCAGGTGACCAATTCAACTCAACCTGAGGTGCTTTGTTGATGAGCTGATGGACGTAGTTCTCGCCGAAGCAGCGGTGGAGCGGCGGTGCGACAATTCGCTCCTGTAAAATAACCAAAAAGTAGTAATAGAGATATTCAAGTTTAGAGGCAAGCATATCTATCTGGTAAAATAACCAAAAAAATAGTAGTATCCCATGTTAATGCTAAGGTAAAAACAAAAGACAGTATTTTTTACACACACCCTCCCCACCTCTCCCATCCGCACGGCCGCTCTTGGCCAAGGATGGTCCAGATGCTAGGCTGTAAATCCAGCTCAACAGAATGTAATATTACAGTGACAGAGCCACAATGCAGACTGAGCATACAATCATATCATCATCATTGTTTTTCTCAAAAAGTTAAATATTATCATGTGATGGCATAGTAAAACAATTCCAGTGCATGATGAATAAACAAGCTATCTCAAATATATTTCAAGTTAGTAATGCAAATAAAATGCAGGAAAAATTTAACTATAGTGTATGGTAGCTAAAATAAGTAATATTTTAAAAAGACCCAGTGTCGGATAACTATATCAGGAAAGAAAATGAGGGAATATGACCACCGTAGATTTAAGTTTATTATCATACCCGTCATCCATAAAAAGTGCAGCCACTGGCATCTGCAACACCAGAATCCCAAATATATTGTTAAGGCTAAGTATAAGCCAGCGTAAAGGTGTCAAATAACATTCCAGCAGAGTCAAGGCCATGACTGCCAAATCAGTGTTCCTAAATGTTCGAGTTTGCAATCAAATTGCATTATACTCCCTCCGTCTCAGGATATAAGGCGCGATTTGACTTGGTGCGGTCTTCAAGATTATACTTTGACCATTAATTTATATTATTTTATATAACTAATGGAAACAACAAAAATATCATTAGAAAGTATTTGTAAAGATAAATCTAATGATACCATTATTGTACTATATATTTTTTATTTTATTAGACTTATTATTAGTCAAAGTTAATAAAGTTTGAATTTTGAAATACGTGCATGCCTTATATCCTGAGACGGAGGGAGTACCAATTACAGATATTTGGGATGAAAGATGCTACAATCAAGTGACTGCACATAGGCTGCAAGTATCAACTCCACGTGAATACTTGTGAAGATGATCTCAAGTATCAACTTCCACGCATACTTGTGAAGATGATCTCAAGTATCAACTCCTACAAAAATAGGCTGCAAGAAGATGGCAAGAATTGTTGTATCCCTTAAATAGGCTGCAAGCTGCAAGGACCTAACATGAACTTAAATTATGTCGAACTAATAATTGAGCACTCCATGTCCAATGTGAAATCAAGCCAACTTCATCTCAGCACTTTTTGCTCATAAATATGCATAAAAACATTTGAACTGAAGCTAACAGAGTATAAAAGGGAAAGACAGGCGGTACTATGTATGCGCGTTAATTTTTTACTGTCAGCTTACTTCTTGGCTTCTTGCCAAGAAGTTGCCCCATCCTAGTTCCCAGCAGCTGCACTTGAGCAGCATCACGCCATGGTACTTTGAGCTCCTCCTCGCGAACCTTGTGCTCTGGCGCCGGAGTATGTGCACGAACTCCACTTTGGTGCAATTCCTCATCTGGAAAGCACACCCATCAGTCCACCGCAAAATTATCGATCATGGAGAATCACATCTAGGAGAAATCAACATTTAAGAATAAATCAAAATTAGGAAATCAAAGGAGAAAAAGTCAAGTACAACATTTATGGATCAATGAGAAAAATGTGAAATATGAATGGACATGACAAAGATAAAAAAGAGAATCAATCAAATTGAGTGGATTAGGGTATGACTGGATTTTGGATTTAGCCATCAGCGACATCGCGTGACAACATGATGGAGCAAAATAATAAAAAAATAACAATCACTGTGATGGAGCTTCACATATTCACTAATAAAGGCGAGATGAACGTGCCCGGTAATGTTGATGAATAGACTACCTAGTATCTAAAGATCTCATACAACAATTTGGCTGAATTTTAACAAATGGCAAGCCTTCGGTCTCCTTCCATGGCACATTGGCACACAAACAAAAAGAAAAAAAAATCAAACTATTGGATTACGAATCAACAGAAGGGGGTCAGGGAAGGGAAAGGAAAGAACCTGGTGGCTACGAGGAGCACTGAGATCCAGCGAGGGCGCCACCACGCGACATGGGGAGAGCCGTCGAGCGCGGCTCTGCGCAACCTGGTGAAGGCCGCCGCGGCTTGTCGAAGCGGCTCTCTCGGCGTGGCGAACAACAGATGGCTTCAATGGCAGAGCGTCAGGGCGTGGCGTAGCAACACTCGCGGGGTTCCTGCGGGGCTCCGGCGGGCATGCGCGGTGGTGGCTGCCGCCGCAAGCCCTACCGCCTCACGCGGTGAGGATGCCGCCGCAGTGCACGTGGAGCTGCGCTAGGAGAGCGGCGGGGAGCGGATGCAGGGAAGAAGGGGCGCGGATGCGTCGGGCGACCAGGGAGAAGGATTTCGGATGATGCAAACGGGCCGGAGAGGGAGGGAGTGAACCGCAGGGGCGGCGGAGAAATCGGAGAGGTGAGGCGATCGCACGGGAGAGGAGGTGAGGCGAAACAAAAGCAAAATACACGTCAGGTGCCCGAACTTGGCACGAGGTGTCAATCAGGTCCCCGAACTTTTAAAGTGATATCTGCAGGTCCCTAAACTTGGCAAACTGTGTCATCTAGGTCCCAAACTTTCAAGGTGTTCACCACATATCCCTAAACTTGGTTGGTCGTGTCATCCTGGTCCCAAACTTTTAAAATAATCACCATAGGTCCCTCAACTTGGCTAACAGTGTCATTCTAGTCTAAATGTTATCTAACCCACTATAATAGCTATGTCATATACTAACTATACATTAAACTAACTATACGTTAAACGTGAATCTAACATACATCAATTTATATAATTATTATTTTAATACTACTTGTATAGTTTTTTCATAAATTTTTATATAATTATATTATTATTTAATACTACAAACATAGTATTATTTTTAATACTACTTTTTTGCTGATGTAAATTATTTTATATAATTTTATTAATTAACCTTGACATGCTGACGTACGTTAAACGTGGATCTAACATGTGTCAATTAATATAAATATTATAAAATTATAAATTATATAAAATAATTTACATTAGCAAAAAGTAGTATTAAAAATAATACTATGTTTGTCGTATTAAATAATAATATAATTATATAAAAATTTAGCAGCAAAAAAATATACAACTAGTATTAAAATAATAATATAGTTATATAAAAATTTATCAGCAAAAAATAATACTATAAACTAGTATTAAAGTAATAATAATATAATTTTTATAAAAAAATATCAGTAAATAATATTATAGTTTAAACCTAAATTATCATTTTAAATTATTTTAATACTTATTTTTTGCTGATGTAAATTATTTTATATAGTTTACAATTTTATGATATATATTAATTGATGTATGTTAGATTCACGTTTAACGTATAGTTAGTTTAATGTATAGTTAGTATATCACATGGCTATTATAGTGGGTTAGATAACATTTGCACTAGAATGACACTGTTAGCCAAGTTGAGGGACCTACGGTGATTATTTTAAAAGTTTGAGACCAGGATGACACGACCAGCTAAGTTTAGGGATATGTGGTGAACACCTTGAAAGTTTGGGACCTAGATGACACGGTTTGCCAAGTTTAGAGACCTGCATATATTATTTTAAAAGTTCGGGGACCTGATTGACACCTCGTGCCAAGTTCGAGGACCGGAGGTGTATTTTCCCTCCGAAACAAATGTAGCACCGAAATATCTCTTGAGATCAATGTTAATGGCAGTTTCATTTGCATTAACTAGGTAGCGTGCCCGTGCGTTGCTACGGGACAGCTTAACTTTTATATACTAAAACTACATAGATCGCATAATAAGATAATAATATCATAAAATAAAATACCAACATTAAAGTGACACTTAATTAAAAAGTAAATTTCGTAAAATTAACACAGTTATGGAGAACACATGTCGCACTCATACTCTACTGTATAGACTTCTGTAATGGGCTAAGATATTGTATTTGTTAAACTGAACATCAGCTCAACCTTTCTAAGTGAACATGAGAGCACGATCCTTTTTTTATTTCTTTTGAGCAAATCTACTATAGACAAACGCACACTCATAACCAAAAAAATAAACTGACAAAGACATAATCAATGGCAAAAACAAAATTCATTTCGTGAGAGCAGGAATAAGTCTAGACATAACTTCATTTGAACTTCTATAAAAGTCTTATTACAACCAAGCGATTCGCAAGAACAATCCCCATCATGCAGCATAAAATCTGACACCAGCCACCAGAACTGGTGAGCAGTGACTGCGGACTGTGACGTGGTGCTCCTTGCCTCGTTGGGCGGCTTCACAACACCAATCTTGTCGCTGTCGGCATCAAACCTCCACTGGCCTTGAGAGGGAGGCACCACAGTCAGCACCATCTCCCTGACGCTTCCCCAACCTCCCGCCACTACCATCTCAGACAGAGATAAATTAGATGGCCATTAATTAGTGCTTGGATGAAGGATAGCATCAGGTTTGTACATTAGGCATTTATAGGTGAAATTGGAGTTCTGAAGAAGAGAGCAGATGATTCGATGCTCACCACACGTTTAAGAGAATTGGCACCTGAATGGATCACAGGAGATACTCTAGCCAATAAACTGCATGAAATCTGCCAAGAAACAAATAAAGACTTTGTTATAGGTGATTCAGTGTGCGTCAGAACTCACAGTACCAGGTAGATAAGAGATAATCCAAAAACCAATAAACGCTTATGCAGAAAACCTGATACTTTTAGGCTCAGACAGGAAAACTAAAAAATATTAAACATTTTTTTCATCAGATGACACAGGGGAACTGAAAAAATATTCAACATAAATGATAACTAAAGATAATATAAATAATATTTAACTGGAATAGCCTGATCCCAGAAGTAAAACAATGGAAAAAATGGACCACTTATATATTATCAGCTAAAGAGTAGCAACCAACATATTTAGCTCCGAGAGACCACAAAAATATTTCTAGTGAAGATTGGCCTCACCTGTTGGCAAAAAGGAAATATGTGTCGCTCTTACACACCCAAACCTTTTAGAGATCTTATTAATATTGCCGAAAATAGGAATTCACACAACCTGTATGCATATAAGAACAGATAAAGTAGGAATAAGCTAAAGGCCTCTCATTCACCTTATTCTAGTTTTCACTGAATATATCCTATTCCATATATTCCTAGGAAAAATAGATGGAAAGGTAAATTGTATAACTAATCACATGGTATGAGAAGGGCATCAACTACTTCAGAAGTGATGATTCCTTGAAAGAAAAATGATGCTCGTTAACATGAAAACTAATACAACACTGCCTATGTGGTTCTTCCTAACCTTGCACTCCTCGTTGATGACTTTAAGGACTCATATCAGTTGGTGAATCCTCATTTCAAAGATGCATATATTATGTTTATTCTAGAATCATCTGCAAAGCTGCTCATATTAGAAAGGCCATGGCATGTCAATCAATATTATAAACAATTATGCCAGCGTGTTAAGATTAATTTAGTACAAATTAACCAATGGAACCTCAAAGAGTTTAGTACTGCTAACCAGATTTTTCAAGTTTTGTATTATGCGGATGCTTGCTAATTACTTCTACAGTTTCACTCACTCCGATAAGCTAATATGAACCTACAGATTTTTCTATCCATATATTTTGAAACTGGTAACCAGATTTTTCAAGTTTGGTCTTATATAGATTCTTGCTAATTCCCTCCTGAAGAAATCAACATCACCATTACGATGTTGAAGGTTGTGAACTGAGACCCAATATTTACTGCTCAGTTAGGGGCTCGAGGTGATTTGCTAGGAGCTGAAATTTTAAATTATGTAGAGAAATCAGCAATCTTATATTCCTAGTGAGGGCAGAGGAAAAAAATGCCCAAGAATGAACACTCACCTTTAACAGTTATGGACGAAAACCCCAAAACCACAGAAAGCACTGTTCAGCAGGTGTCTTCCAAGTGTCTGAAACTATATGAAATACATCAGCCTTTGCAGCAACACCTTTAGCCTCAAACATCTGCTCTAGTGCTCTACCTTGCTAACTAAGAGACATAGAAACCAAACCCCTGCATCACACCAAACTACCATAGACGGGAAAAACCATGACAAGAAAAACAATGAACCAAAGTGTGTTCAGGCTCGTGGAAACCCTGAACGCCCTTTCCTCTGTAGGAACTCTGGGATCTGTAATGCATGACCTTCGTCCTGTGAAGCAGGAGAAAACCAACCCGAGCGACCACGGTTGCTGTCTCCTCCAGCCTGGGCATGGATTGTCAGGACTCATGAGAATACACAGAAGAAATAAGAGAAATTAGACAAATGACGTTGCAATAGGTACCTGTGAAGATCGGCTCTCATTTTCTTCCTGGCGTTTGAAACTAGTTGCAATTAGAGTTATGCTCACCTGGACAGATGTATAATGTTATTGACACGGGCAATAGGATGAAGTTACCAGTTGTGAAATTTACAGGCCTCTAAGTTTTGATACATAAAACAATTTTAACAACAAAGTAGAAACAATGTTATTCCATGACATACTTGACCAGTGTATGACGGATCTATGACAGAGCCAAAAATCAGATTTGCGCCAGGGTCAACAAGATCATAGATTACTTCAGCTGCAGCATTCACCTGTAGAAAATGATGGCAATCGGGGTTCAGTTAGAATGCATTCTAACTATGCAAGAAGTCATCCCTAACAATGCAAGCGGGCTGCATGTTATCTCATTAAGAAAAGTGGCAGTACAAAATGAACAAAAGAACGGGAGAGGCTAGAGCAGACACTCCCAAGCCCAACACACCCCAAACACACTGATAGACAAGAAAAGAAGTGCCACAATAGACCAGAACACAACCACGATCTGCTTATCACACAGGCAACTAATAAAGCACCTGGAGCATGCGACCTCAGGAGGAACTCCTGAAAAGCTGACGCACTGGCCAAACACCACAAATGATATATGTGAATTATGTTACCTCTGTCATGGTTAGATCATTCCCTCCAGGGATATTCCATACAATTCCAGTTGCTCTTTCAATACCAATATCAAGTAGAGGAGACTGTATGGCATTGAGTGCAGCATCTCAGGCTCGTGTCTTGCCTACAAAGAGGTCAACAGGATTGATAGGTGTGGGTTAGTTGTCGATGTGTTGGTAGGGACATGTTCCAGATGGATAGAAATTCAGACTCAACATTATTAGTACCCATTTAGACGTTCAAACTACATATTGATTTTTCCAATAGCATAATATGCTCAGGATTCCACTGATAATTTGATAGGACAGAGCCTACGCATGTATGTGTGTTTGATTCAAAATGAACATGGTTCTCTGAATTCTGAAATTTAACATGTTGCTGTTCCAATGCCCATCAATGATGAGCCAGCATCCGACATAACTGATCGAACATCGGCAAAGTCCACATTCACCAGACCTGGCACCTGCAAGCAAAAGATGAAACGTAGAAGTGACCACTCTACCCAAGTAGATAGCATGCAATTGTCATCTAATCTGGGTGAACATTATGAGAAAGGATATATGGTTATTTTTTTACTTTACAATTTCTACACTTTATTTTAGAACAGCATGAGAGAGAGAGAGGAGTGTGACGCGGCGAGGTCTCGGCCACAGCCAGCGTGCAGGGGACGGTCGGGGCACGGCAGCCTGGCTAGGGGCCGGCATGGCCGCAGCGAGGAGGCCTGGCGCCGGGGCTTGCCAAAGGAGCTTCGACATCGGTGGACGGAGGCGTGGTGGTGGAGGAAGAGCTCGACCTGCTAGAGCTCGAAGTGGCAACGAGCACGCCGTCGCCGTCACGGTGCGGCCGCTGGGGCTGGACGGCCGACCAGGGTCGTAGGGAGCGGAGGCTGGGATGCAGTGACCCCGCACACCGGCGACGAAGTGGCTCGGCCCGGGCGCGACCGTGGCTGGACGGCTATGGCGGGTGCAGCTGGCCGGCGCAGGAACATGGAGGGAGGGAGGAGAAGAGGAGGCGGGCGGCGGCTACGGTTCTTATAGCGCGGACCGGCTAGGGTTCCCGAGGTCGGTCCGGCGATCCTTGGCATCCGTGCCCTCGGATGTGATAGCCGCCAGGACACGCATCAGACATCGGTCGGGAGGAGCGCGCGGCGTCGGGCGCTGAGGTGCGAGGGAGCGGCGACAGCGGCGGCTTCCAGGGAGCGCCTGCTCCCTAGGGTTTGGCCAGGGGCGCAGGGCTCGCGAGGGAGTGGCGGGCAGCGGCGCGAGGCTAAAGGCAAGGGCTCGCGAAGGCGATGGCTGGCAAGGGCGGCGACCGGAAAACCCTAGCCGCATTGGGTAGGGCGAGCGCGGTGATGGAGCGATGACGCGAGGACAGGGAGAGAGAGGAAGCGTCGGCGTGCTTGAGCGAGTACGGAGGTCTCGTACCTGGTCCCACCTGGCGGCGCAGAAAATGGATGACTTGCAGGATCGCTAGGGGGCGGACCCAAGCAGCGTACCGAAATTTTTCCACACCAAACTGGTGTCCCATCTTTAGTCTTTTTAGTTGCGAGACAATATGTTGTCACATATATATTGTTGATGACATGGCGGTGTATTTAAGAAGTGAGAGAAGAAATGAGTTTCATCCCTCTTGGCACTAATACCAACTCTCTATGAGTCATCAAATTTAATACATATGAAACTGTACAATAAAACTCTCGCTCTCAGTGGAGAGTTTTATTCAAGTTTCATTTTATTTCATATGACATGGCAGTTTCGGAAACAACAAAATGAAACTCACCATTAAGATTGGTCATAGTCTTTTTATTAGTTGTAGGATAAATGTCATTTTCATTGTGACGTCGCCCTGATGCGGGTAAAGAAAACCCAAGGCATTTACTTTAACCTGCTATAAATTTTAAATGGTATATTTATTTTAAATTTTGTTTGCATCATTATGTCCTACATGATGAGATGAACAAAACTAGAGCTTACGCATGTTTCCAAGAATTTGATTCTAGTAGCAATTTATGTGTACTATGTGTTATTAAAGAAATTGCTACCATATAATACTAAAGTTGCTACTGAAAGATCCAAAGGTAACTCATAGGTGGTATAATAATGAAATCTTTCATCAAGAGGCAAGTATTCTCCAAAATATATGACAACTTTTTTCTTGATATCTCATTTAACTAGAACTAAAAGAAATTTACGTGCAAAAAGTAATTTATGTAAAAGCATGAAACATTGAAGAACAACTAACATATATGGTTTAGAAAGACATCCAAATCTGAAACCACGATCGAAAATAAAACAAAAAACATTAAAAAACTTGACTGAAAATCAAACTAAAAAATACTGGGAAAAACTTGATCGAAAACTGAAAAAATGAAACAAAAAACTGAAAAATAAAATTTAGAACTTATTAAACTAAAAGGATGATTGTAAATAAGTTATTATCATTAAATAATGAAGAACCAAAAAAGACGACCAGAGGATGAATGAGAGCCTCAAATTTCTTCTCGAGAAATAAATGACCGTTGTCCCAGATTCAACTCCAAAAGCAAGACCAAGACTTGGTAGTGTACACGTCCCTAAATGTAGGGTGCATGTTTCCGAGAAGCACAACGAGACACTACGCTAGTCAAGGAACCCAACGCAAAAGTCGGATCGCAAATCGAAAACACACCGAAAAATTGCGGACGAAAGCGTGCAGAACAGCAGTGACCAGACTCTAAGTGCGTCCGGTCAGTCAGGAACGAACGCGTCCGGTCAGGGAAATTCCCTTCTGGAACCTTACTATTCGTGACCGGACTCTGCACAGGGAGCGTCCGGTTGTGAACAATACCAGCGTCCGGCCACAACAGCTCGATGAACAGTAGTAGCAGAGCGTCCGGTCAGTGTTCAATAGGAGCGTCCGGTCACACAAAAACCTTACTGTTCACTGACCGGACTCAAGGTCAGCGTCCGGTCGCGTCTGTAACCGTGCGTCCGGTCAGGTCTGCCCGAACTGGACTGCGCAACCTTCAACGACCGGACTCACCGCTCCCGGTCTGTCAGTCCAAGCCTCCGTCCACCCTTCACCGCTCCCGGTCCATCGGCACGGCACGCCTCTACTTGACCTTCACCTCGTCATCGACCACTGCCTCCGAGCTCCACACCTGCATAACAACACAACCAAGAACATATGTCTCTAGTCACCCCTTCTGGTTAGCCTATTGATCAATCACTCATAGCTTAGGGTGGAACCACAATGGCACATATCAACCTCGTGTTCACACAAATGCTCCCATAGGGAGCGTCCGATGCCCCTAGAACAACACCTCTCGCTTTCCAACTTACCCCCTTGCTTCCATGCGCCAACACTAAAGTGTTTTACCCACTAAAGCATTTTTCTAAGGGTTTTGTTAGTCGCTCACTAGGTCTAATGCAATACCATGTTAGCAATCACCTGGTGGCACTTGAACATCGCATAAGCCGTGAATATTCTCCTCTTGATAGTACGACTATCTATCCTAAGTGTGATCACACTCGCTAAGTGTCTTGATCACTAAAAACAAAGAGCCCTATAAGTTATACCTTTGCCTTCGGGCCTATTTGTTCCTCCTCTTCTATTCTTCTCTCCATTACACCAAGTGTAGAGCACTTGATCACTTGATTGCACGTGATCATCACCATCTCCATCATGCTTGTCATTTTGCTAGCTCCATCACTTGGCTTGGTCTTAATCTTTCTCGTTAGCTACACACATGCTTAGCCATAGGATTAGACTAAATAGGTTTCATCAATTAACCAAAACCAAACTAGGGCTTTCAATATTTCATCCCACTTCATCACTTCAATATTTCATTTGCAGACTCCATATTCATCTGTTAGGGCTTCTCTCCCTAGTTGTTGTAGTGATCCACAGATATGACAATCTTTTCCTCTATGTATTTTGATTTTAGGAAGGGATACTGTAATCTCCTTCTAGCCTCGTTGGCTTTTGCGTTGAAATCTTTCGGATCGCGTTTTGTTCTTCGCGTTGTTCGTTTTCCCCTCCTTGCTCTTTCGCGAGTTCTTTCGTTCTAAGGGATGGATTGCAGATTCCGTTTGAACCATCTTGTGCTAGAACATGAGAGACATCTTTCCACCGAAGGATTTTCTTACAAAACCTCACGAGCACATAAATCAGGCGAAAATCGTTTTCATTCTCCAAACTTTCCTCTTTTTGTGTGATCTGACATTTCTCAAGACCTAGTTAGGTTCGAGCCATGATTTCTTAGGAATTGCTCACCAACATGCGCGAGATCACCTGAGTGAAGTTTGGTAGGAAGCCTTTTTTATTTGGTTGAGATCCGATCAAAGTTGGGTTTGCTACGGGCTGTGTTTTGCATTGTCTGTGCATTCTCGGACAGTCTGGAACCCTGACCGCGGACAGTCCACGCGTCGGGTTTTGGCACAAGTAGCTGCATGTGTAGTTCTGAACTTGTTATGTCATGTGAACCGTGGACAGTCCGTGATCTAACGGCGGACAGTCCGCCAACAAGTTTTGATAGAAAACAGTTCACTAACTTCACTATTCAGTTTGAATTGCGGACTATTCGGTGTGCAAACCGCGGACAGTCTGGGACCTGTCCAAAACTGTTTCAGAACTATAAGTGCATTCGCCCCCGATGTGGGTTTTGGATAATTAATGACAATCAAATTAGGTACTAACATGTTTATCAAGTGACATCTACATGTGTTAGTCCATCGGTGAATTTAAACGAACAAATCCGGTGAATCATAGCATCCTAATTTTTTTATGGAAAAAAGGTGTCTAAACTAAAAGTGGTTCATCGTTCTAATCTTTATTTTAAGTTATAGGAAACATCGTACTATCAAGAGGGTCACAAATCATAGTTGGCTATTTGAGGATAAAAAGTGCTTATGTCATTATCTTAGTTCGCTTGCGAGAACATTTTTTCACCCACGGGCACTTAGTTTTTCGAAGACAACCAGGGTCGAGCGGTAGTACCGAACTTTTATCAGAAGTACCGCTCAAAGGGAAAAAGTAGTTTTGGAGGCGGCACGGTCCGGGCGGTGGTACCGCAAAGTACCACTGGTCCCTGACCGATAGTACCGGTCAGGCGACCGGAGGTACTAACCGTGCCTCTTCTCCTCCATGGGTAGTACCGGTCCCTGACCGCGACCGGAGGTACTGGTCGTGCCTCTTCTCCTTCATCGGTAGTACCGGTCCCTGACCGGTAGTACCGGTCAGGCGATCGGAGGTACTAGGCTCTCCAAACGGTAGTCTTCCTAGGTGACTAGTGTTGACACTTACTAACGTCGTTACTAAGAATGGACCTTACGATCCATCCCCGGCAA
Organism: Coix lacryma-jobi var. lacryma-jobi; assembly: GCA_009763385.1. NCBI lineage: Eukaryota > Viridiplantae > Streptophyta > Magnoliopsida > Poales > Poaceae > Coix > Coix lacryma-jobi. The sequence continues at coordinate 63,321,362 of CM019825.1, forward strand.
CGGCGCCAGAAATGCTTGTTGACACTTACTAACGTCGTTACTAAGAATGGACCTTACGATCCATCCCTGGCAACGACGCCAGAAATGCTTGTTGGTATTTCTTAGCGTAAGCAGAAGAATCCGCAAGCGCACGGAATTACCGTTGTAGCACTTCACCCGGTGGTATTCAGGGTATCGTATTTCCACGAGGAACGAAGGTATTTCTTCTATCTAGTTCGTCCAAGGACAACACAAGGGTAGAGAAGGAGAAGGGAATAGAGACGGATCGCTAAAGCTTTACTGTCTAAAGATAGATAAACGTTACTTCTACTTGTTCACTTCGGGCACCGGTTTATACCTGGTCTGCCAGGTAACTCCGGCCTTTGTGTAGCTCTACGCCGTAACCAAACGTGGGGAAAACTAAGGGCAAACAAGGCTGTCACCACCTGCCGCCGATCCCTCACCCGTGGATTACGAGGCAAACGAAGGTGAACCCTAGCCTAGACACCACGTCTACGCTATTGATCACTACTCTAGCGTTGCGCAGGAACCCCTCCAAATGATTCAGAGGTTCCTCTACTAGAGTATCCGCTACGAGAACGGACGACGAACCCGCAAACAAGAAGAGATAAAGTTTATCTAATCAAAAGAACAATAATACTGTAGAAACCACGAACACTTACTATGTATGGATCCCGATGTGGGTACAAGGTAAGGGCTCATCGAGGTACAAGCTCGGGGAGAGACCGACAAGCCCGGTACTTCCCCGCTCTCTTCCCTCACATCTCACTCTCCAACTCTAGAAAGCTACTAGGGCATAGCCCTAAGGAGTGGGGATCTACTCAAGAGAGAGGTGCTCTTCTATTCCTTTGTGTGTTGTTGTTTTGGCCTCCCCTCCTCCTCTCCTTATATAGGTGCTTTAGGTCGGTTTAGGAGGGACTTCGCTGCAAAAATCACCCAGAACCGCCTTAGGGAGGAGTTAATGCACCGCCTCAACAAAATTGGGCTGAAACCGTCGTTCTGGGGGGGCGGTCGACCCAGGGGGCGGACGCCCCCTGGTTGGGCCCCCATGGGCTGGGCCAAAGCCCATTTGGCCTGAAATGTCGTGCTGGGTCTGAATCTGGTTGAAGTTTGATGCACTTCTATATGGGCTTTTTGTGTCCTTGTTCATTTTGCGCATTTCGGCGTGTTGGATTGCGCCTTTTTGGTTGTTATCCACCTGTATGCATGTTTATGGTCTGCAAAACATAACTTTGCACTACATGTGGAACTTGGTTAGCAATAAATGTATATATATGAGTAAAATGCATGCTTCTTATTCCCTGGATTTCATGGTAGGTGGGCCACTTGGTATTTGTGTTGCATAATGATGTTTTATGCATTATTTTCCTTGCCTTTATATGCATTTCCATCGATGTATGCCTGTAAGCGAATAATCACCAAAACTCGTGGAATGCATTAGTGTAAAGCCCTATTCACTAGTCTTGGGAATATTTTTATATATTTTTATAATGAAGTTGGTGGTATAAAATATGAGTTAAGGACCACCAACAACTAGTACTACCGGTCGGTGACCGGTAGTACCGTCCCTGAGGACTGGTAGTACCGGTCGGTGACCGGTAGTACCGGTCACACGATCGGAAGTCCTGCCAAGCTTTTCTCGACTGCACACTTTTTGAACCGTTGGAACCCCACTGACCAGTAGTACCGGTCGTCCCACCTGTACTTCCAGTGGGCAGTCGGAAGCACGAGTATTTATACTTTTTCCCGTCCCCTTTGGACGGGTTAGTGACTCTCTCACTCACTTACTCGCTTTGCTTCAGCCTCCAAGCGCAGACTTACTCACTCTCTCTCCCCCTTTGCTTCCGAGCTTCGATTCTCCATCGATTTGAGCTAGGGACGTGAGATTAGAGAGCGAGAGCTTCGATCTTCGACTTGAGCACTTGGTTTCCTCATCTCGTCGGCTTGGTTTGTGGTTATTACTCTTGGGTTCTTTGAACCCTAGTGAAAGGTCCAAATTGTCTAGAGGGGGGGGTGAATAGCCTAATTAACAATCTACAAAATCACTTAGGCAAACACTATTAGTATAACAAATGACAAAGCTTTTTGCGCTAGCCTAATAGTGTGTTGCAAGCCACCTATCCAACACTTCTACTTAATATCTCTATGTCACACAATCAACTAGAGCTAATATCAAATGCGGAATAAAACAATCTAGCTCTAGAACAAGTATGATAAACAAGAATGTGCAATATATAAAATAAGCAAGCTAATCACAACTAGCTACACAAGGTATGTAATAAGAGATATACAACAATAGATTATCTCTACACAAATTAAATAGCTCAAAATAAATACACAAAGTAACTGAACTAGATAAAGATGATTTCACCGAGCCTTTGGGAATCGCCTAGTAGAGAGCCAATCACCGGTGAAATCCACTCGCGATGCCAATCACCAAGAATGAAATCAATCACAATAAGCACACGGGACACCAAGATTTATCCCGAGGTTCACGTGCTTGCCGGCACGCTACTCCCCGTTGTGTCGACCAACACTAGGTGACTCGGTGGCTAATCGACGCAAAGCCAAGCTCACAAAGAGCGCCACAAGAATCTACCACTAGTGAGGTAGCTCAATGACACGAGCAATCCACTAAGGATGCCTCTTGCCGCCCCGGCGAGGTGAGGCTCCAAAAACCTCTCACAATCACGATCGGTGGTGGCCAAGAACAATCTTCTTCTCTTGCCAATCAACCACCTCAACACCTCCAAGCCGTCTAGGCACCGACAAATGCCAAGAGTAACAAGAAACTCAAAGCCGATGCGAAGAACTAGTGCCACTAGATTGAACTGTTTTAAGTCACGCACTAGATCACTCAATCTCACTTGGTTTGATCAAATCAACTTGGGAGATGAGTTGGGAGGCTTGCCAAAGCTCACTAGTATGCTTAGGAATCAAAATGTGCAAGAGTAACAAGAAACTCAAAGCCGATGCGAAGAACTAGTGCCACTAGATTGAACTCTTTCAAATCACGCACTAGATCACTCAATCTCACTTGGTTTGATCAAATCAACTTGGGAGATGAGTTGGGAGGCTTGCCAAAGCTCACTAGTATGCTTAGGAATCAAAATGTGCAAGAGTAAAACCAAAAGAGCCGGCCAAGCCCCTTAAATAGGCCACACAAGTCGGCCTAGCCGTTGGATCCGAAACAGAGGCATCAGACGCGCCGGTGTCGGGGACATCGGACGCTACCCCAGCGTCCGATGCTCCGATGAGCACCATGTGTCCCCCTGCTATAAATTCAGCCCATTAGATCCCAGCGATCATATCCCTTCGCGCCACGGTTAAAGTGGCATCGGACGCGCCGATGCCAGACATCGGATACTCCGATGCCACTGCACGATTCAGCTCTTTTCTGCTCCACATCGGACGCGCCGAAACGTTAGCATCGGACACTCAACCCCTGCGTCCGATGACACAACAGAAAGGTTCCAGAACGCTCCAAACCACATCGGATGCTTCCGATGAATTGGCATCGGACGCAGCCCAGCGTCCGATGCTCCCTGGAAAGCACGCTCTTGCCACGTCACCTGCATCGGACTCTGCAACAGTGTTTCCTCAACGTCTGTTGCCAGCGTCTGATGCTCCTTCAACAATTGTCAGTAGTTAGGGTTTCCCATCGGACGCTCGGCCCAGCGTCCGGATGCTGCCGCCAGCAGCGTCCGATGCTGATAATCTCAACACCTTTCAATATCTAACTTCTACCCTTGTGAAGGGTCGAGATGGCGGACTAGAGGGGGGGTGAATAGTCCTTTTTAAAACTTAAACTTAATCGGAGCGGCTAACCGAAACAAATGCGGAATTAAAACTATCGGTCTAGCCAAGACTACACCCCTCTACCTATACTCTATGACACCTTACAAAAGATCCTAATCAAAGCAAATAAGGTGTCGGGCTAGCTAGAGCTCACCTAACCAATTCTAGCTTGCAAGGTTACACAAACCTAAGCAACTAGTACTCAAACAACGGGGGAGCTCCTACTCATGCCACTAAGCAAAAGCACAAAGCCTAAGCTCACTAGCAATGCTCAATAACAAGGCTACACAAGCCAAATTAGAGAGCTCAACTTAGCTACACAAACTAAGCAATGTGACTAGCAAGACTACAAGTCAACTAGTCACTCATGGGATCAACTTCTATGCTACACAAGCAAGGAAGGTAACTAGCAAGCTACACAAGCTAACTAATCATAAGAGCAACTACACTAGCACATGTATATGAACAAGTAAATACAAGCTAGTGAAAGGAGTTTGCAAACCACCGAGAAGATGAACACGAAGTTGACACGGTGATTTTTCTCCCGAGGTTCACTTGGTTGCCACCAAGCTAGTCCCCGTTGTGTCGACCACACACTTTGGTAGTTCGGCGGCTAATAGGCACCACACCTAGCTCGACACTCGAGCGCCGCAAGAACTCACCCACAAGTGAGGGTAACTCAATGACACGCGCAATCCACTAGAGTTGCTCTTCGCGATCCCCGCGGGGCGAGCACAATGCCCCTCACAATCCTTCTCCGGAGCCACGCACAATCTTCACGCGGGCTTCACGACGGAGACTCGATCACCAAGCCGTCTAGGAGGTGGCAACCTCCAAGAGTAATAAGCACCACCGGCTTGCAACTCGAACACCTAGTGCCACTCGATGCAATCTCTCAAAGCAACGCACTAGAATCGCTCACTCGCAATAGATTCGCACACTAGCAAGCATAAGCGAGTTAGAAAGCTCCTAGGCACATCCACACCAGCCACCAAGGCTTTGGAGTGCTCTCTCTCTATCCTAGGGCCGGCCACAACGACTATATATAGAGGGGGGAGGGCGGCGGCCCGATCCCCACCTTTTTACGCTTTGCCGGTAGTACCGGCCCCTCCTGGGCGGTAGTACCGGCCTTGGTCAAACTAGCCGTTTCCTCACATCCCGCTGATTTCGGCAAACCACCGACCCCTGGTCGGTTCCTCCGAGGTCGGTAGTACCGAGGTAATGGCGGTACTACCGCCAGGCCAAAATCGCCGCGAACAGCGAGCTCTGCGAAAAACCAGCCACTACCGACCTTGCGTCGGTACCACCGTGGGCGGTAGTACCGAGGTAATGGCGGTACTACCGGCAAGCCATTTTTCAAAACAACAGAGAGCCTCGCGAAAAAACAGCCACTACCGACCTTGCGTCGGTACCACCGTGGGCGGTAGTACCGAGGTAATGGCGGTACTACCGGCAAGCCTTTTTCAGAAACTACAGAGAGCCTCGCGAAACTCCTCAGGGCCACGGTACCACCGACCATCCGGTCGGTACCACCGCCGGCGGTAGTACCGAGGTAATAGCGGTACCACCGCCAGGCCAAAAACGCCCCATTACAGAGAAGGCTGCACGCAGCACCTATGGGCGGTACCACCGACAACCCAGGGTCGGTACCACCGACAACACACAGAAAACTCCATTTTCTTCTCTGTTTTGATCCAAACCAACTCCAACAACTTCTCCTTTGCAAATGTGCTAACACCACCAAGTGTTCATCATCTTGTGCAAGTGTGTTAGCATTTTCACAATCATTTTCAAAGGATTTTCTCTTTCACTCATAACGCCACTCGATCCTAGTAACAACGCAAAGTTAGATCGCTCAAGTGGCACTAGATGACCGATATGCAAACAAGTTTGCTCCTCTTAATAGTACGGCCATCTATCCTAAACCCGGTCATAATCTTCTCTACACACCTATGACCGGTGAAATGAAATGCCCTACAAATATACCTTTGCCTTGCGCATTCCATTCCATCTCCTTCGGTGTTGATGCAACACATGCACCAACCTATCTTCAAATGATATGATCCACTTCATATCATCACGTGGCCTCCATGGTCCATCGATCTTGACATCACTTGCTCTTCACCATCGCTTCGGTCCTTCGGCGCCAAGTCTTGCTTAAGCCTCCCGACACTCGGTACCAACGGCTTCAAAGCCTCAACTTGCCCTTCACCTTCGCAACCGGTCCATCAAGCCAAGTCTTGCCTTGATCTTCTCCATCTTAGCCATATGACCATATGTCATGTCACATATGCATTAAGCTCCTTCTTCACATATGTGAGCCTTGCAACATCTTCCAAGCCATTTCACCTCTATGGCATATGTTGCTCACACATGATCACCTATGGACTAATCACCTGTGTAATTCACTTCAAACACCATTAGTCCACCTAAAGTTGTCACTCAATTACCAAAACCAAACTAGGACCTTTCAATCTCCCCCTTTTTGGTAATTGATGACAACTCTACAAAGATATGGAAATTAAGCTCTTTGGATTCTATGTTACTTATCCAACATTAAGACCATATAAGAGAATTTGGATAAGCACCATACAACCCGACTTTGTAGTGTTAACTCCCCCTACATGTGTGCTCAAATGGTTTGGTTTCAAGCTTGCACATATGCATAAATATGAAATTTGTGGGAGTGTTAGCACTACTAAGTGATGCTAAGGTATACATGATGAAATTTTACCTTTGAAGCGTGCATACCACATTTTGATTCATCCTTAGCATCGAAGAGTAGTTAGACATCATAAAAACTAGAAAACCCCGTGAGATCAACATTAATAGCAAGGGTCTAGTTTTGCATAAAAAACACAAGTCTAGCTAGAAAACCTATGCATGCTAGTTATCAATTCATCAATTAAATCCTATAACTAGCATACACCACACAAGCATGCATATAAAATTTTTAAAACTTATGCAATGCAAGCAAGCGCATGATTATGCACATATCAAATGCAACAACCAAGTTCATGAGCTTGCTCCCCCTACTTGTGTGTTCTCATTGTCCAAGAATTTTGATCCTTCAATCTTGTGCTCCCTCTTGATCCATGTCCATCTTCTTTTCTCCCTCTTTGTCCTTGACATATCATAATTGACATATCTTTTCCATAACTTCTCCCCCTTTGTCATCAATGACCATAAAAGGCATGCGTCTCTTGATACAAAGGGTTGGACTAGGGTAGATGGATGATACTTGAGTCTTCATTTTTGATGGACACCACCATATGTGTTGGAATGATACCATGTGTAGGATCTTTGACCTTGATACCAATAGGTGGGGCACCTTCCCTATGTCATAGCATGGGTCATCCACTTGATAAGCTTGAGCTTTTGTTGGTGATGGATCTTTGCTTGATTTGATCACTTAAAGTTGAGGACCACTTGAAGTCTTGTAGGATACCACTTGAATAAAAAGTTTAACTTGATATCCATTTGCATTATTATCTTCTTCTTGAACTCTTGTCATCTTCATGAGCTTCTCATTTGTGACTTGAACTAGGCAATATTGCACAAGATATCTAACTCGGTTTGCTCTAGAGTAAGCTTCTTCACACATCTTTCAATGGTTATCTTACTCATGTTGAATTAGACACTTGAATGTTCATCTTCTAGATCAAGTACTTGGGTTCACTAGCTCATGAACAAACTCATATACTAACCACTAGATCATATAATCAAACAAGCAATAGTGGTAGGCAATGAATTTAAACTTTCCAATTGTTATGCATGATCCTATTGAACATGTACTATATGCACTAACCGCATACTAGTAAGGGATGAATATGATCATGCACATTACAATGATACCTTTGCTATCTTGGAGTAGAGGATAGTCATTTGATTCCAATTAAGCTCCAAATAGCAATGTGAAGTCCATGGTGAAGATCAATATATACCAATTGATAGAACAAATCTTCACTCATATGATTAAGTGCATTATCTTGTTGTGGTTGGCTTGCTTCTTTATTTGAACATAGCTTGCATATGAATACCACTTGAATTGTCATGATTTGCTTTTCTATCTTGGGTGTTGCTTGCTTTCTTTCTTGATCAATCTCTTGATTTTTCCAACTAAGCGTCTCAAATGACACTTTAGATCACCACTTCCATGTTAGCCTTCCAAGCCTAGCTTGGTTAACCTACCAAAGGCGGCAAGCCCCTACAAAAGGGAGAAGTGACCTCTCTCCAAAGAATCATCCTTGATACTTACTTGAATTGACTTTGTTTGATTGATCCATTTGAACTCTTCTTGAAATGTGACTTTGAATCCATCTTTGAGTCCCTTTTTGAGTCCTTTTCTTTCTTCCAAAGATCTTCAATTGATACTAGGACTTCATCTTTCTCTTCATCTTGATGTTGGTCTTGATCTTCAATTTGAGTACCAAATGTGTGCCAAATACACTTCTTAATCAAATGAACTTGTACTCATCTTTGTCATGCTTCTAGCTCATTTCAAAACCAAACATTGGTCCCTCAACCACTTATAAACATGATTCCAACTTGAGGACCTTTCAATCAAAGTGACTCTAGATTAATCCAATATTTGTCACTTTTCTGGCAGATTTTGTCCTTCTCAAAGAAACATGCATATCTCCCAAAATATAAGTCCAACGACTATGAAATTTGGTGGAGATGTGCCTCTCTAAGTGTTCTAGCAGCCATAAAAATTTGAGCTTCATTGGCTTTCTAGATTGCTACCAGATTTCAATTCTTTCCATAGTACTACATGCTGAAAACTGCTGCACTATAGTTGACAAGATCCTCTCCAAAACTAAAGCATCACTTATCCAATTATCATGAATTTTGCACAGCAACTAATACCATATGTGAAGAGCATGTGTACCAAATTTCAAGCCAATCCAAATAGATTTGATCATTCAAACATGGCTATTATCACAGCTAGCTCAGATTTCAGATTTTTGACAACTTTGAGCAATTGAGCTATACTTTACCAATTTGAATCAAACTTGAGCTAACATGTTTGAATACTCTCACAAGACATATATCCATTCAAATCACTTACTAAAAGAAGTCTCATGAACTTATCCATTCAAACTAACTCAATTTTGATCACTAAGCATCACATCCATTCAGTCATCTTATAGCAAGCAACATATGCATATATATCCGATTCAATCATCTCATATGCATTTAAAATAACATGATCAACTAGAGATATACCTTAGTAGCTCATGATCATGAAATAGCAAGCTTCTTCATCTACCATTTGCAAACCTTTAAATATATATCCAATCAACCACCACAACTTGATCTTTTGCACTTGTATGTTTTGCACTTGGACTTCACTTCACTTGGCATTGGGTTTGGATGTTCACTAAGCTTCTTTACTTGACTCAATCATATGATGGACAATATGAAATTGATTGAATCAAGCCTCCAATGCCATGGTACCTACACACATTCATCCACTTTTTGATGGTACCCAAACTAGTTTGGGTCCTCTCAAGTTAGGAGCAACATACTTTGGCATAGCCTTAGTATGAGTAGCGGGATGTTTTGCAATAGCAACCAATGTGGTACCATTTACATCCTTCCTAAGCATAGAATCATTAATAATTGAAATAGGCTTAGGGGTCATACCTAGGGGACATGAATGAGCCATGTGTCCCCTTTCCCGGCATGAGTAGCAACTTCTCTTGGATTGAGCCTTCTCTTCTTTGCTCATTTGTTGCTTCTCATTGCCTTGCTTCTTCTTGTTTGCTTGATCCTTCTTCTCAAGCTTGTTTGGACAACCCGAAGCTAGGTGGCCCAATTCATCACAATTGTAGCACTTGATGTGAGCTTGATCTTTTATGTTGCTCACAATCTTGTTGGCATCATGGATGTGATTTGGATGCCTTGCTCTTCCGCCCCTTCTTGTTTTCTTCTTCTTCATCAAGTCACCATCATGATGGTTGTTCTTGATTTGAGCTTGGGGCTTCTTCTTGTTGGGGCAAGCTTTTGCAAGATGTCCCATTTCATGGCATTGATAGCACATGAAATGAGATAGCTTCTTTTCTTCTTGCTTCCTCATTTTCTTGCCCTTGGCATTGCTTTTGTTAAAGCCAATGCCACTCTTGTCACCATAGCTTCTTTGATTCTTCATCATGTGCTCATGGGTGACCTTTGATTTACACCACCTCTCTAACTTATTGCTCAAGTTCTTCACTTCGCTTTTGAGCTCATTGTTCTCCTTCAAAAGGTTAGTCTCACAAGACAAAGTAGTAGAACAAGCATCTAATTGTAAAGAACATGGCATAGATAATAAATCTTCACAAGAGGTGGATACATGCTTCTTTTCTTCATCACAAGGGTTAGCACAAGTATGCGATTGATCAATTGTCCCATGTGATGAGCTCTCACTAGTTTTAATTTGTTCATTAGAAAGCTTACTAGTGAGAAAAGCATGGTCTTTTACCAAATTATCATGAGTAACACATAGTTCCTCATGAGTCAATTTAAGCTCATCATGTGAACAAGTAGTAACATAAAGTAAATGATTTTGTTGTTCACATGCATTCTTTAGAAATGAGTTTTCTAATGTCAATTTTGCATTTTTAGCTAACTCATTTTCTAAAGCAATGGTCATGCTAGCAAGTCTACTAACAAGCTCATCATAGGAATCATGATTAATCATATTGCAATTTGATACCTTAGTGTCACCTTGTGACATGAAGCAATATGATGATGTTGGAGAGCTTGTAGTAGCATCATCATTGGAGCATGTACCATTATTACCATCAAGTGTGCTTGAGGTTGAATCATCACTTGCATCACTTGAGGCATCATCTTCCATCTTGTCAAGTGTGCTTGAAGTATTTTCATTGATTGCATCACTTGAACATGAGGTGGAGCAATCTTCCACAACAACTATGTTGCGGTCATGCTCAACATCCTCATGTACCACCGGTTCATCCTCCTTTATGAACTTGCCATCATCAAACGTGGAGGGATCACCGAAGGTGGTCTTGATGGATTCCCACATCTCATGGGCGGTCCCTTTGGAGTTGATCTTATAAAACAACTCAAAACTCAATGCATCCATTAGATAACAATAAGCATTTGCATCAAGTTCAAAGAGATCCTTTTGAGCTTTGGTGAGTTTTCTATGGTCCAAAACATGAGTGAGACCACTAGTGATAATCCACCAAAACTTTGGCCCCTTTGCACGAAAATGATCAAGCATATGGTGTTTCCATTGTGCAAAGTGTGTGCCATCAAAAATATGTGTATCACACACATCATCTAGCCCACTAGACGCCATCCTCTCGGGTCGGTGAAGACCACAAATGAGAAACCTCGCTCTGATACCAATTGAAGGGTCGAGATGGCGGACTAGAGGGGGGGTGAATAGTCCTTTTTAAAACTTAAACTTAATCGGAGCGGCTAACCGAAACAAATGCGGAATTAAAACTATCGGTCTAGCCAAGACTACACCCCTCTACCTATACTCTATGACACCTTACAAAAGATCCTAATCAAAGCAAATAAGGTGTCGGGCTAGCTAGAGCTCACCTAACCAATTCTAGCTTGCAAGGTTACACAAACCTAAGCAACTAGTACTCAAACAACGGGGGAGCTCCTACTCATGCCACTAAGCAAAAGCACAAAGCCTAAGCTCACTAGCAATGCTCAATAACAAGGCTACACAAGCCAAATTAGAGAGCTCAACTTAGCTACACAAACTAAGCAATGTGACTAGCAAGACTACAAGTCAACTAGTCACTCATGGGATCAACTTCTATGCTACACAAGCAAGGAAGGTAACTAGCAAGCTACACAAGCTAACTAATCATAAGAGCAACTACACTAGCACATGTATATGAACAAGTAAATACAAGCTAGTGAAAGGAGTTTGCAAACCACCGAGAAGATGAACACGAAGTTGACACGGTGATTTTTCTCCCGAGGTTCACTTGGTTGCCACCAAGCTAGTCCCCGTTGTGTCGACCACACACTTTGGTAGTTCGGCGGCTAATAGGCACCACACCTAGCTCGACACTCGAGCGCCGCAAGAACTCACCCACAAGTGAGGGTAACTCAATGACACGCGCAATCCACTAGAGTTGCTCTTCGCGATCCCCGCGGGGCGAGCACAATGCCCCTCACAATCCTTCTCCGGAGCCACGCACAATCTTCACGCGGGCTTCACGACGGAGACTCGATCACCAAGCCGTCTAGGAGGTGGCAACCTCCAAGAGTAATAAGCACCACCGGCTTGCAACTCGAACACCTAGTGCCACTCGATGCAATCTCTCAAAGCAACGCACTAGAATCGCTCACTCGCAATAGATTCGCACACTAGCAAGCATAAGCGAGTTAGAAAGCTCCTAGGCACATCCACACCAGCCACCAAGGCTTTGGAGTGCTCTCTCTCTATCCTAGGGCCGGCCACAACGACTATATATAGAGGGGGGAGGGCGGCGGCCCGATCCCCACCTTTTTACGCTTTGCCGGTAGTACCGGCCCCTCCTGGGCGGTAGTACCGGCCTTGGTCAAACTAGCCGTTTCCTCACATCCCGCTGATTTCGGCAAACCACCGACCCCTGGTCGGTTCCTCCGAGGTCGGTAGTACCGAGGTAATGGCGGTACTACCGCCAGGCCAAAATCGCCGCGAACAGCGAGCTCTGCGAAAAACCAGCCACTACCGACCTTGCGTCGGTACCACCGTGGGCGGTAGTACCGAGGTAATGGCGGTACTACCGGCAAGCCATTTTTCAAAACAACAGAGAGCCTCGCGAAAAACCAGCCACTACCGACCTTGCGTCGGTACCACCGTGGGCGGTAGTACCGAGGTAATGGCGGTACTACCGGCAAGCCTTTTTCAGAAACTACAGAGAGCCTCGCGAAACTCCTCAGGGCCACGGTACCACCGACCATCCGGTCGGTACCACCGCCGGCGGTAGTACCGAGGTAATAGCGGTACCACCGCCAGGCCAAAAACGCCCCATTACAGAGAAGGCTGCACGCAGCACCTATGGGCGGTACCACCGACAACCCAGGGTCGGTACCACCGACAACACACAGAAAACTCCATTTTCTTCTCTGTTTTGATCCAAACCAACTCCAACAACTTCTCCTTTGCAAATGTGCTAACACCACCAAGTGTTCATCATCTTGTGCAAGTGTGTTAGCATTTTCACAATCATTTTCAAAGGATTTTCTCTTTCACTCATAACGCCACTCGATCCTAGTAACAACGCAAAGTTAGATCGCTCAAGTGGCACTAGATGACCGATATGCAAACAAGTTTGCTCCTCCTAATAGTACGGCCATCTATCCTAAACCCGGTCATAATCTTCTCTACACACCTATGACCGGTGAAATGAAATGCCCTACAAATATACCTTTGCCTTGCGCATTCCATTCCATCTCCTTCGGTGTTGATGCAACACATGCACCAACCTATCTTCAAATGATATGATCCACTTCATATCATCACGTGGCCTCCATGGTCCATCGATCTTGACATCACTTGCTCTTCACCATCGCTTCGGTCCTTCGGCGCCAAGTCTTGCTTAAGCCTCCCGACACTCGGTACCAACGGCTTCAAAGCCTCAACTTGCCCTTCACCTTCGCAACCGGTCCATCAAGCCAAGTCTTGCCTTGATCTTCTCCATCTTAGCCATATGACCATATGTCATGTCACATATGCATTAAGCTCCTTCTTCACATATGTGAGCCTTGCAACATCTTCCAAGCCATTTCACCTCTATGGCATATGTTGCTCACACATGATCACCTATGGACTAATCACCTGTGTAATTCACTTCAAACACCATTAGTCCACCTAAAGTTGTCACTCAATTACCAAAACCAAACTAGGACCTTTCACCTTGCTCCCATGCGCCAACACCAAAGTGTTTCAACACTCGCGCACGTGTGTTAGCATTTTACAAAACATTTTCCAAGGGTTTAGTTAGTCACTCACTAGGTTTGTATCACCGATATGTTAGAGAACACCTAGTGACACTTGAACATCGCATAAGCCGTGAATAATCTCCTCTTACTAGTACAGCTATGTATCCTAAATTTGATCACACTCGCTAAGTGTCTTGATCACCAAAATAAAGAGCCCTATAGGTTATACCTTTGTCTTTGGGCCTCTTTGCTTCATCTCATCTCTTCTTCATTTCACCAATGGTAGAGCACTTGATCTCTTGAGTGCTTGTGGCCATCACCATCCTCCATGGTTGCCACCTTGCTAGCTCCACCACTTGGCTTGGTCACAATCCTTTCTTATAAGCTACACACATGCTTAGCAATAGGATTAGCCCAAATAGGTTTCATCAATTAACCAAAACTAAACTAGGGCTTTCACCTAGCCGGCTAGGTGTTCTTCGTGGTTGTCCGGATTGACTCACTTGTGAGGGCACCCCGAAGCGTTTGAATCACCCTTCTTCTTAGTGGAAATCTCAGCTTCTTCTGTTGTTGTTTGAGGGAGGAGACCTAAGTGGTCGGACCTTAGTGGTCACCTCAACAACGAGGACATAGGAACTCCTTCGTGGGGATTGCCGAACCTCGGGATAAATCATTTGTCCTGTGTGCTTGTTGTTGTGGTGGTAGCTTTGACTACCCTTGTTATTTGTATATCTCTCCTCTATTTCCACTTGACAGGTTGAAGGTGTTATTTTATCGGTCGGTGAGGAGCGAGGCCTTAAGGAGCTCTACTCCTTCATCAACGTCATCCAAGAGGGTGCGGTGTATCATTGGTTTGAAACAAACAACTCAATCTTTCTCTGATTTCGTAGCCTCATAGGGCACCGAAAGTGAAGGTTGGTTTGCACCGAAAGTTTTGGTCTACGACCGGAACCTCCGCTTCAAACCACTAGTACTTTCGGTTGATATTTAACTTCCGCATTTGAGTTTGTGAGTTTCAGGAATTTCAAATACGCCTATTCAGCCCCCTCTAGGCCAATTAGGTCCTTTCAAGAACAGTCTGTTTTAAGGACTTTGGCCTACGGACAGCCCGAAGCATACCCCTAACAGTCCGACAGTGTACCCTGGACAGTCCAAGCCCCAGTCCCGAACAGTCCGGCTTTCTGTTGTTTGCTGGCTTTTGAGTATCCCGCTTAGCGCTTGTTCGTCGTGCTTCCCTGGTAGTCCCGTTGTACCTCGAAGACATCTCCTAAGGTATCGACCCACCAGTTGGGTCGTGAACTAGCCTCACTCGTAGTATTGCTTTGGAGTCGTTTTCCGGGGACAATGGCCTAAATATTTTAAAAGAAATTTTACGGCTTCCATTCACCCCCTCTGGTCGTCGTTTCCGGTCCTTCAGGGTTCACTGTATTGGTGGTAGTATCGGGGAGCTGTTGGAGAAACGACCACAATGAGGCCCCAAAACGGTATTGGTGGCCACTACGAGCATCTTCAAGAGTTTGTTATCTTAACTTGACATCCATAAATTTTTGCAAAATAAGAAAAAATAGTCTCCATAGATTGACATCTCAACTTAACATCTCTTTATGCGCCCATATACGGATTGATAAAAGTGATTAGAAGGGTTAAAAATGATTAGAAACTTTTCAGGGTTCCGGTTAAGAAAGTAACAAAGACAAATAAAAGGTAGAAAAACCTGTTTTGGTTTAGATAAAAGTACAATATTTACTTTGCAAAAGTGTATTTGATTTTGAAAAGTTAAAAATAACGAACACTTGGAGATGAGCTATATTTTTACTTGATATATTTTTTAAAAAGAATTAGTAAAAAGACAAGATTTATTTAAATAAAATATAAGAAACATTTGCAGATGAACTATGGACCTGTTTGCGGAGATGCTCCTAATTGTGCTGCGTTTTTTTCTTTCTTTCTTTTCGCTGGGACTTTGGAGGCTGCTCCCTCTCCCCTCTCCACTTCTCCAGCTCTCCCCTCCAACTGTCCCCAAACCTCTCTGCTCCTCGCTCGCGACGGCCTCGGGCTCCCGCCGGCGAGAGATGGAGCGGCGGTCCTCCGTCCGCTTCGTGCCCTCCGAGGTGCGCACCCGCCCTGCGCCCCATTCCCTTCCCCTTCCCTTCTTCCCGCTCCTCCCCGCACCACCGCGGTGGAGTTGGGCGTTCGTACTGTTCATCGTGTCTTCCCTATCCCGGTGCGGGTTGGGCTATCGCTGCTGCAGGCGTGAAGAATCCTTTTTTTTTTCTGTTTGATTGATCGGATGACGTTCGAGGATTCTTGCGTGGGCACAAGATTGGTTTGGCTGCTCGTGTGGTGCTCCGCAGCAGGCTGCCTGCGGGGGGTTTTGGTGGGGGTTTATCGGGGAGAGGTTTCTTTGCCCTCCCGTTTGGGTCCCCATTGGCCGGCTTCTGGGGCAATGGGAGAGGTTCTCTTCTTTGGAGGAGGAACTTTGTTGGGATTCCCTGTGCTCGTGCCTTTACTTGTCTGCGATCGCATTTTTCGGTGGCTTGGGAGGGCGACCGTTCCGATGATTATGAATCCTCTCGCCGGGTTGATTGTGCATGCGATTTTTGGTTCTTCATTGGGTTGCCAATCGCTCAGTCCGAGCTGCGGTAGGCTGCTCCAGTAGAAGATTTGTGATCTGCTAGGGTTTTGTTGATGCCTCAAAGATGCCCAATAGTAGGGGAAAATCTCAATTCTTGGTTTAGGTAATCAATTCGTGCCACGGAACAGAAAGGAATTGTTTCATTTTTGCATTTGATGCATACGTTTAGTTAATACTCCCTCCATCCCAAATTATAAGATGAGAAGTGGTATTTTGCACAAAATTTTGAATAAGACGAGTGGTCAAACTTGGTGTAAAAAAAGTCAAATGTCTTATAATTTGGGATGAATTGAGTACTTGTAAAATTGACCATTCCAATGGTGAATACCAAAATGGATTGTTCGGTGCATTCTGGGAATTTGTAATATTTCATTTATTAATGGATAGTATGACTAAAGTTTGGCTTTTGAGTCAAGTGATGCTCCAGTGGCTGGGGCAAAATGTTCTTTTGTAGCTAACCAATTGTGAAACATGAGAAAAGAGATTGTTTGATTGTTCCATTGATATGTTCAGTTAATACATTGTAAATTTGCCATAGTGATGGTCAAATTACCAATTTGTTCCCCCTAGTCTTATTTGTGCTGGCATTTGATAATGGGCAATGGGAACTGAGTCCTTGGGGGTGGGGTGTGGGGTGGCATATTGATTGTCTGCGTACAATGTAATGTAATCTGGAAGTACTCTGTGCTGAGGACTGTTAGGTTGTAAGGTCAAACATTATAAATTGCCTATTCAATTAGGTCCACCCACTTTTGCGTTCCATAGAATTATGGGTCCTCTCTTCATCGATCAGCACACTATATTAATATGGAGTTGCTATTGCATTTCATTTAGTTTTGGAGTATCAACAATTTTATTATTCTGAAAAAAAGTTGGGAGTCGAATTTATACTGCAGAGTATAAAAATTATACTACTGCCTGCCCAACAAAAAATAAAAAGTATATCCTACATACCTAACTCCTCCAGGTTCAGGGTTTTCTGTTTCCTAACACTAGAAAAAGGGAGGATTCTAGATTTTCTATCCTAGGGTTAAAAGGAAGGGGACATATACCCAATATGATTCTTAGGAGGAACGTTTGGTTCTCTATGCTCTTTTTTATGTGTTCTTAGTTCTATTCATCTTCTTTGATTAAGAATCTAATAAACTAGAATTGAGCAGAAAAGAAGAGAGGAAATTAGGAAATGGAGGGGATCGGCTAACCAGAGACTTTCTGGAGTTGTTATTGCATTTCATTTAGTTTTGGAGTATATATCATGCTAGTTTTATTAGATATACTTCTCTGCATTTTCCATTATAGCTAGCTTGAATTACTCCTGGTACAGATTGCAAGGATGGAGAAATTGGCTGCAGATAGAAAAGAGCAAGTCTTTGATAACAAGTTCTGCCAGAAGCTTGCAGAAGAATTTAAGTAAGTCTCATATTGTTAGTGTGTTCCAACTGCCTCGTTAGTTTGAATCATAACTGAAAGAGTACAGATTTTGATTGAACTTTCCACATGAAACATATAGCATGATTGAGGTATCCTGTATTTTTCTCTTCTAAGCATGAGTCCCTTGTACCTTTTTGCTTGATAGTATTAATACAGGGTGCTGTGAATCTTAAACCCATCCATTTTATAGTTTAAACTTTGGGTTGCATACAATGGTTTTAAAGTGATGTTTCTGATATGTGATTACATTTTCTGCTCTTATATACAGTCGTTCTGCTGGCCGTGCCGGAAGTAAAGCATTACAGGCTACACAGGTGATGATACCTTAATATGCCCCATATTTTACCAATTTTGCACTAGCATGACCTATTGACATCTCTGTCAATAGGTTCAAGGATGGTTCCTTAATAAGTTTCCAGCATCAGCCACTAAACCTACTTGTGTGCCCACTGCTTCCCAAGAAAAGACTTCAGCCTCAGAAGTAAATGTATCAGTTTCTAAAAAAAGATCTGCAGCATCTGAAGAAAAACTTTTCCCTCTTGATACAAGTGTTTCAAACAATGAGGATGAGGTTTCTCCTGATTTTCCAATAGGTATTTTCAAACATAGATCTGTTGAATCTGGAAAACTCAATGTTTGGTGCTTGGCAATGAAATGCTGTATGTACTCTTCTTTTCAGAAACTAGAGATAAGATTCCTGAACTTGAAGACCTGGAGTTTGAGGCCAAATCTGCAAAGGATTCCGCATGGTAGATATCCTTGCACAGGCAACTATTCTATTGATTCCTTTGTCCATTTCTTCCACTTGCAATAATTTGGTTCATTTCCTGCCTCATTTGTTGGCCTCTGTTATACCCTGGTTTCCTGTGACAGTACTTGCACATCTGCTTTTCAGCTTGATTCTGTTGGTGAATACTGAACATAATACAATGATAGATAATATAAGTGATCTCATTATTGGATGTACTAGACTACTAGTTCATACTGAGCCTACAAGGCTGTAATCCTCATTTATTTGCACTATCCTGCTAAGGCTAATGATGTTTCTTTAGACTATGGTACTAATCCTAGATGATGTTGCCAGTGGTGGGACCTAGATGTTTAGTGTTGCTAGCTGGCAGATTAGGTAGCACCACCTGTGGGGTAGGCATTTCAATCATCTGGCAGCCAATTTCAGTGTCATGAGATGCTATTTTTGTGCTATGCAGGTATGACATTGCCATGTTCTTGGCACACAGGAGGAACAGGACGGGTGAAGTAGTAAGAATAACTGATATCTTACTACATTTTCATATTTAACCATATGGGCTCCTTTGAGTTTTCGAAATGCTTCTATAGGCTGTTTCATATTTAACCATATGGCTCCTTTTGTAACTCAATATTTCTGTACTGTTGTTTTAGGAAGTCCGGGTGAGATTTGAGGGTTTTGGGGCTGATGAGGACGAGTGGGTGAATGTCAAGAAGTTCATCCGCCAGCGTTCCATTCCTCTGGAGTCCTCACAGTGCAAAAGCATTGTTGAAGGAGACCTTGTTCTCTGCTTCAGGGTAAGTGGATCACAATTTTCCTGTAGTAATAGCAGCAGCACGAAACCTCGTAGAGCGATACCATTAGATCATGCGCTGTTCCTTTTGTTACAGTGATTTGAACCTCAGGAGGGAAACGACGAGGCAATGCATTTCGATGCACATGTTCTTGTTACCATTTTGAAGTTGATCCATTAGGCTCTTCCTTTTTCTTACTGTGATTTGAACATCAGGAGGGAAACGACGAGGCATTGCATTTCGATGCGCATGTTCTTGAGGTTCAGCGGAAGCAGCATGATATTAGGGGGTGCAGATGTGTATTCCTTATCGAATACGATCATGACCAAAGCCAGGTATTTTCAACCAACCTACCGTACCGTAACCAATCATTGGTCATCTGATCATAGAGTCCTTTGATTGCTCTTGTTTGTTTCATAGATGTATTAATATATAGTATATGGCTTGATATTGAGAAGTCTATCTTTTGGCTGATGGCAGGAGAGGGTGAGCCTGAGAAGATTGTCCCGGCGGCCAAAGTACTTCTGAAGGCCCCTCCTGTTCGCCTGATGGGCTGGGCATATGTATCTGGAAGTGGAACTAACTAGAGCTTGAAACTTAGGTGAAGTTAGGAGGGGATGAACGTTGTGGCCGTCCTTGATCATGTGTGTATTAGCAACCGGCAGCAAGCAGGGGCTTGCATTTCACCTCTTTGGCACAGGGCTGACGTACTGGCTGTTGGCGGCCGAATTTTGTAGACTTGTTACAGTGCAGAAGAAGAGGGAAGAGTACGGCTTGGGCACTTACTGTGTACATTGCGGTCTATATACTTGCTACTTCATCTTCTTGCTGCATTATAAAGTCTGGGAGGATTTCGCTTCTCCGTCGCAGGCGTTCTCACTGGATTTGCCGAGAGGATTTCGCTTCTCGGGATCCAGATTCAATGACTTTGCTCAAGCAAGTCGCAGTTGTAACTTTACTCCCTCCATCTAAGATCGGTTGCAGGCCAAAAGGAGCCCCCAGACTTGGTATATTTTCAATGTGCAAAACGCGGCGGCGGCTTCATCAACATGTGGACGAGTTCGCGGCTTCATCAACATGTGGACGAGTTCGCAGCGGCAGCGCTCAACGCCACCGTCGAGGACCTGCGCCATGCGTTCCGCTTCCGCAGTTCCAATTCTTTGACGCTGACGACAACGAAGCCATATCCACCACTATGCTGGCGCCATCGCGTGCTTCCTCAGCAAGTCCGCGTCCGTCGCGTAATGCCATCGATTGTCGAGGGCTCACACGGCCTAGCCGCTGCTCCAACACCGTGTCCTTAGCCGATGTTGCGTCGCCGGTTGCCCACAGCCGCCGGAAGCCAGTGTTGAAGCATGCATAATACAGTAACTAGGATAATACCTCTACGTTGTGACGGGACAATGATTTAATATGAACGTGTATATTATTATTAAAAAGTGTCATGTTTTATAGCATTTATCATTTAATACTTCATTCCATGTGCAATAAATCAATAAATATACCACCATATTTTATGTTTTGTGAAAACTCATGTAATATTTTTAATACGGATAATATATTTATCTCAGATTAAAGCTATGAACAATGTCTTAAAAACATTATCATATTAGTATACGTAAGTTTACGAACTAAACAAATTATTGATTTATTGCATATGAGGTGGAGTCCTATAGACAAGATTACAGTAAAATTCAAGAGATATGCTCTGTGATATCTTATATTAGATTAATAATAAAATAATTGGGTAAACATATATCTTTTTCTTGTGTTTGATTTAAGAATAGAAGAGAAGGGAGTCTGAACGATTCACAGAGAGGTGGGAAGTAACATGGTGCAAGATGTAGGAAAATAATTCTTTTAAGAGTGGCATATGAGGGGTGGAAAAAAGACCGTAGTGGCATATCATGGAGTAGGAAGCTTTGGTCCTGCGTGGTAGATCTGGACATTTGCTGCTTTTTAGTTGTAGAGAAGAGACTCGTCACTAGCCTCCTACCGCTCGGGTTCCTTGACGACATACGCGACCAATGGCGTTCCTGGATGACATACGTGGTGGCCTGCGCTGTCGTGGGCGCGCTCCTGCGCGAGGAGACGGTGCCCGAGGCAGGCCGCGCACGAGGTTGTTGCGAGGTGTCTGGACTCTGGACGCCAATGACATCGCCCAATCTTCCCAGAGTTCAAGTGTCTTTTAAGGCATTTACCTCGGTGTGTGATGTGCAAGGGACGACGAAGCGTCGCGGTGCCGTGGAGTGCGCGGGTTCTCATGGGGATATTACCTCTGTATACCATATGGATCTACTTGGGCCCTTCATCAAGGACAACCCAGCTCGCGAGGCCTTGCAGCACACGGTGCTCGTCAAGGACTCTCCAGAAGTCTTGCTCGCCAAGAAAGATCCTAGAGTTAGATCTGGATTACTTGCCTTAAGGAACCGTTCCTAATCTATTAGGAACTGTAACCCTGCTCCCCGACTATATAAGGCGAGCAGGGACCCCCTCTCAACTCATCTCCATCAGATCTGATATTCCGATATCACAATACAAACCAGCCACCAGAACACAGGACATAGGGTATTACGACGACTTGTCGGTCTGAAGCTGTCTAAATCGTTATGTCTCGTCCCTGTGTTTACGCTTGAGCAGTCGTCTCCACACCTCCTCAATCTAATCTACTACCTTGGGCATACCCCTCGGTAGACTATCGCCGATATTTCATCGACAGTTGGCGTGCCAGGTAGGGGGTGTGTGCTACGACACTATGGTCTGCCAAGCGGTCACCTTCCTCGCTCCTTGGTCCTTCCGGAGGCCGGCACCACTTTCCAGATTGGATCTATGATCTGGACCGTCGGCGACCATGTCCCTGCTCCGGAGATCATGGAATCTGCGCAGCTTCCTGCGCTAGACGCCACGCCCTCCCCTCAGCGCGTCATCGCGCCGGCACCCTGCGTGCCAAGATCCATCCACCGCGACGACCTGGTCAAGGCCATCGACCGGGCCAACAAGAGGATCACTGACTGCATCAATGTCGCCGCCTTCGCTCGTCGTGGACCAGGCTCGTCACCACCTTTGCTCGTCGTCGCCTTCACTCGTCGTCGACCAGGATCGTCGCCACCTTCGCTCGTCGTCGACCGGGATCGTCGCCGCCTTCACTCGTCGCTGTCTTCGCCCGTCACCGACCCGGCTCGTACCTGCCTTCGCTCATCGTCAACCGGGCTCGTCGCCGCCTTCGCTCGTCGCCGACCCGGCTCGTCGCCACCTTCGCTCATCGCCGCCTTTGCTCGTCGTCGACCGGACTCGTCACCGCCATCACTCGTCGTCAACCGGGCTCGTCGCCGCCCTCGCTCATCGTCCACTGGGCTTGTCGCCGCCCTCGCTCATCGTCAACTAGGCTCGTCGCCGCCCTTGCTCGTCGTCAACCGGGCTCGTCGCCGCCTTCGCTCGTCGTTAACCGGACTCATTGCCGCCTTCACTCGTCGCCGCCTTCGCTCGTCGTCAACCGGGCTCGTCGCTGCCTTCGCTCGTCGCGTCGCCGACCAGGCTCTCGTCGTCAACCGGGCTCGTCGCCGCCCTCGCTCATCGTCCACTGGGCTTGTCGCCGCCCTCGCTCGTCGTTAACCGGGCTCGTCGCCGCCTTCGCTCGTCGTCAACCGGGCTCGTCGCCGCCTTCGCTCGTCGTTAACCGGACTCGTTGCCGCCTTCACTCGTCGCCGCCTTCGCTCGTCGTCAACCGGGCTCGTCGCTGCCTTCGCTCGTCGCGTCGCCGACCAGGCTCCTGCCCGCCTTCGCTCGTCGTCGACCAGGCTCCTCGCCGCCTTCGCTTGTTGTCGACCGGGCTCGTCGCTGCCTTTGCTCGTCACCAACTCGGCTCGTCGTCGCCTTCGCTCGTTGCCGACCGTGCTCATCGTCGCCTTTGCTCGTCGCTGACTCGCCCGCCGCCCAAGATCGGATCTACATCCGGCTCCTCGCTTCGCTCCACGGCTCGCCAGATGCGCTCCATCATCGATCTCCATGCCCTATGGGCTACGTGGCACGGCGCCCACCTTCCAGCACCAGGCGCTCCAACGACTCTTCAACAAGGTTGAGCTCTTTAGCTCCGACCAGATGTTCGCCGACCTCTCCAGATGTTCACCGACCTCTCCATACGATTTGCCGACCTCTCCAAGCAGCCTGGCTGATGCTGAAGAGGCCTCAGAGCCAGGGCTGTTGTCACCTCCATACGCGTGCATGAGCGCCTGGCCTCTGCGCTATGGTGGCCAGCAGTTCTCCCGAGTGACGTCCTGCCCTCTCTACGCGTGCATGAGCGTCTGCCCTCTGCGCTATGAAGGAAAGGCTAAGCTTGAGCTGAGACCTCTAAGGCTATACGCCCAGTGCCTGTATACGCGCTACCCACGCGCTCGACATACGATCTTCAAACGGTCTCCATTCGCCTAGGTCACGCCTCGATCGAACCTCTCGGAGAACGACCCTATTTCTGGTACCTCCCTACGCGTGCATGAGCGTCTGCCCTCTGCGCTATGGGGTGCCAGCAGCGGCTCCTTGGGCGATTCCTGTGACTCTTATGTGTACACGAGCTCTGCGCTCCACGATACGGATCATGGGATAACCCAAGGATGAACTGTGAAAGGATCTAATCAGCCTAGAGGGGGGGGGGGTGAATAGGTGATTTTTGACAATCTGAAACTTCACAATCTAGAAATTGTAGCTAGACAACAACTGGTGTTGCCGGTTTGTTTGGGTAGGTACTACCGGGTGTGATATACCGGTACTACCGACACAAACAAACGGCACTACCGGGATCCTAAGGAGGAACTACAAATCCAATGCAAGTGAGCTATGAATGTAATACAAGTATGAACCCCACTTCCCTAAGTATGATAAATAGTGATTCTAGCCTTACCAAGCCTTGGTTGGTTTCCACGGTGTGGATCGAGCCTTCTCAACCTAAGAAAGAGATAGGGAGAGGAAGAACACGAAGAACACAAGTAATATGCAAAGTAGAGACAACAACAAGCACACAGGACACGATGATTTATCCCGAGGTTCGGCCAATCCACTAAGGAGTGCCTACGTCCTTGTTGTTGAGGTGACCACAAAGGTCGGAGTCTATTTCACCTCCTAGCCTCACTCAAGCAACCACAAAGGCTACTAGAGTTTCTCCACTAGAAATCATAGGGGTAATACAAACACTTCGGGGAGCCCTCACAAATGAATCAATATGGGCTACCACGAAGAACACCTAACCGGCTAGAGCTCAAAGAGCTCAAGAGTAATAGACACAAACAAAGCCGGCTAAATGGAAACCAAGTGCTCAAGTCGTAGATCGAAGCTTCCCACTCTCTAATCTCACTTCCCTAGCTCAAATCTTGCAAGGGAATGAATCTAGGAGCAAAGGGGGAGAGAGAGGGGAGGAGTCAATGCTTGGAGGCTCTTTTGTCTGAAGTTAGGTTGCAATAAGTGAGTGGAATGCGTGGGTAACCGTCAAACGAGGAGAGGAGAGCTATTTATACTCCCTCAGTCCCGAGGCTGGTCGGTAGTACCGACCACCGATGGTAGGTAGTACCGACCAGTCACTAACGGTCGCACAGATCTGGATCTGACCTAAAGTCAACTACCGGCCTCAGGTCGGTACCACCGAGAGTCGGTAGTACCGGCCCAATGGCGGTACTACCGCCAGGCCAAATCGGCCGCGAACAGAGAGCTCCGCAGAAAGGGACTCGGTCCCTCGGTTACTACCGACCAGGGTCGGTACCACCGAGGGTCGGTAGTACCGGCCTTATGGCGGTACTACCGCCAAGTCAAAATCGAGCTAGACCAGAGACCCCTGCAAACTTGGTTTACTACCGGCTTGGGTCGGTACCACCGGGGTCGGTAGTACCGGCCCTATGGCGGTACTACCGCCAAGCCATTTTTGATCAACACAGAGAGCTTCGCAAAACTGTCTTTCTACTGACCAGGGTCGGTACCACCGAGGGCGGTAGTACCAACCTTATGGCGGTACTACCGCCAGGTCATTTTTGAGCCTATCTAGAGAGGTTGTAAAACTGGCTTGCTACCGGCCAAGGGCAGTACCACCGAGGGGCGGTAGTACCGGCCTTATGGCGGTACTACCGCCAGGCCATTTTAAGCGTGAACAGAGAAGATGTTAGAGCAGCGCGCAGAGCAGCCACGGTCGGTACTACCGACCACCCATGGTCGGTACTACCGCCCGCACAGAAAACCCTCTATGTGTTCGTGTTTGTGCGGTGTCTCTCAAGCAAACTATAGTTAGTCGATATGAGCACTTTTCTCCATATCTAGCCAACCTAATTCGTGACCCTCTTGATAGTCCGGCTTACCTATAACTCAAGTTTAAAATCAAACTTTTAAACCACCACTCGAGCTAGGCATCTCTATGTCCAAATGCATCCAACGTGCTTTATTCACGAGATTTCAACAGTTCAAATCTTTCTAACGACTAACACCTGCATATATGCTTTTATAAATCCGTTAGTCCCTAATTTGATTGTCATTAATTTAGCCAAAACCCACAATGGGGGCGAATGCACTTTCAAACTCCCCCTTTTTGGTAATTGATGACAACCAACTTAGGCTTACAATAAGGATAGAAAGAATTGAAGCTTTTGAATTCCAAAAATTTAGTTCGAGCTCCCCCTTAGTGTATGCTTTGGATATGAATTTCAAACCTTGACTTAAAGCAAGGTTGCATACACAAAAGCAAGAGCTCCCCCTATATTTTGCAATCCGTGGGGTGCCTAATTGTGTGACAATATCATATATAACAATTTGTGATGCATGAACTACATGACATGGTGATCCACGAAACAATGAAATAAATTGAAAACAACAATCACCATCCATGACAAGAGTAGAAATAGAGAGGATGAAACATACATGAATTTAACATAAAGCTCAAATGTTTTACATCCTCATCACATCACAAATAAACAAGTAGCATAACCACACTTAGTTCTCAAAGATTAACTCTCTCTCACAGGCTAGCTATTACATCAAGATAAGCCTAACACTCTCCCTTTGACATCAAATACCAAAAAGGGTAGGCCAAGATAAGCATAAGAAACTAGTAATAGCCACTGGAAGAACCACCATAGCCACCAAAGATAGAGAAGTAAGCACTAGCACCCACATCACCACCTGGGTATGACGACGAAGGAGCGGTAGAAGAGTCTAGCGGAGGAGAAGGGGCGTGGAAGCCACCACTCCCAGCTGGATCGGCAGCGGAGGCAGCAAAGCCCATGTAGAAGCCACCACCACCACCTTGATATGATGTGGATCCGCTCGAAAAGGACGAGCCCGCACCATAATCAGGATAGTAGGGAGGAGGCTGGTACGAGGGCGGAGACTGAAGAGGCTGATACAAGATGGAGGAGAAGATCCCGGCCTCATCACCACCCTGTTGCTGCTGCGGCTGCTGCTGGCCACCATCATCATCGTCATCATCGTCATCACGCCTGGGCTGAGCATCATACTCGGCGAAGGGGTCTGGGAAAGGACGGAGCGGAGACCGTGGAGGAAGACCAAGGTGCTCATGCACCTCCCGCTGGTGCTGCTCATCGCGCTCAGCCTTGTAGCAACACCAAGAGAAGAACTTGCTGAGTGCATAGCGAATAGCCCCACCACCCCCACTCCCCCGCCTCTCAGGGCGCGGATAAGAAGGGGCAACAGGGGGCACCTCCTCACGAGCCTGCTCCTGGCCATGAGCCTCGCCAGGAGCTGCTGCTACTGCAGGAACATCTCCACCTTCATCAACCTTGTCCTTGCCCGTCGAAGAGAACTTACGAATACTGTACTCCGTTGACACTTGCTAACGTTGTCACTAGGAGTAGACTATGGAATCTATCCCCCGCAACGGTGCCAGAAATGCTTGTTGGTAGTTCTTAACTACACCTAGGATAGCGTAGCTAAAGTAGCTATCTACTAATGCCAAGCGGGGTTGTCAGTCCCGACACTAGTAGGAGCTAACTAGCGAGAATGCAATCTACCAGGAGGAGATTCTGCAAGCGCACAGAACTATCGTAGTAGCACTTCCCTGGGAGTACTAGGTGTCGATTTATTTGATCCCAAAGGAAGGCTAGGGTGGTGTATGAGTCGAGTCAAGGAGGGGATGAGAGTCGAAGAATAAGAGAAGGGAAAAAGAGAGAAGAGAAGAGATGAAAGGGATGAGAGAGGATGAGAGGCTAGAAAGAGTATATGGATGGATAGGTAAGGATGAAATGAAATGGCTAAGGTAAGGTGGATGGATAGATAGGATGGGATAACTAAGGATAACTAACTAATAACTACTCCTAGATAACTATCAAGCAAGATAACTACGAAGCAAGATAACTACGAAGCAAGATAGGCAAATATCAATAAAGCAACTAAGTTAAGTATAGTTTTATTCCTATCTTGTCAAGTACCGAGGCGTACTAGCCTTTACCACTGACTTAGGTTGAACGCTAGCACAACGAGCCTTACTGTTAAACTGGGCCAACTACATGGTGGAATTCAAGGCGCACAGGGTTGTCACCACCTGCTTGCTACCACAGCTATCCGGGGGTCCAGCCATATCTGAAGGTAAGTCTATAACTAAGCACCATGTTTAATTATATTCTAACTATCTCTACCCTAGCTTTGAATAGAGACACCCTTGCGGACGTCAGAGCAAATACTTGACTTAATAAGATAAACACTAAACTAACTAAGCAACCTATTGGCAAAGATCAAACACTAATCACACTAGAGATTAACTACTATGGCTAAGTGAATTGAACTGTAGGATAGCTAGACACTCAAGCAATCAATCAAGTATACTACTCAATACTGGTAAGTAGAATAAAGTAATACTTGAAATGATGAACTAGAATATAGTAAAGTGCTTGAGTAACAAGAACAAAACTTGAACTGGAGATGAAGGAAGACTCTTCCCAGCTCCAGGGCCGATCACTCGCACGCTTCTACTCTTGAGCTAACCCTGGAGCAGCGCTTCCGCGAGGGCAATGAGGCAAGGATGCCTTGCTCTACTAGCTACCTACTTGCCTAAGCTTGGCTAAACCCTAAGCTATTAGCTCTCTAGCTCTAGCCTTGCTTTCTTGCTTGCTTGCTTTCCTCTCTTCCTTGCTTGAAATCAAGTGACGCCTCCAGGGGGTATTTATAGCCCAAGTGAGTGAGGGGGGTACTTATAGGGGGCAGCCAACTGACCTAGGGCAAACCCTAGTGGCGGGCGCCAGCCCTAGGTGGCAGCCGCCACCCCCCTGGCCGTTGGATGCACCGTCATTGATCCTACGGCCTCCAGGGACTCCTCCAAGGCGGTGGTTAAGTCAGTTGCATGTCCAGATAACCGTCATTCAGTCATGATCCACGCCACTCCCCTCCTGAGCCGTCCGATGCCACTGACCTAGTGACCAAGGGCCAAGATTTGGCCCTGGGGTGGTCACACGGATCAGTGACGTGGCAGGGGGAGGTTTGGATCTCTCCTTGTGGCGGGCGCTGTTGACGGTCCTTAAACCCCTGTTTTACCGTCAACATTTGACCCTAAAGTCCACCAAAAAGGCATGAAATGTAGTCAAATAGGTTTCAAACTAACCGAATTCCACATGTCCATAGAATTTTATTTGAATGCAGGATTTGAGCCAAAATTGGACATTTTGACCCACCAGGAGACGAGCCCACTCAACAGGGCCCAAATGGGCCTAAGAGGGGTGGCGCCCGCCACCCCTAGGTGGCGCCCGCCAGCACCAAGTGGCGCCCTCCACTTGGGTTGGCCCATCTTCACCCCCTGCCACATCACCGATCCGTGTGACCTCCCCAGGGCCTAATCTTGGCCCTTGGTCACTAGGTCAAGTGGCATCGGACGGCTCAGGATGAAGTGGCGCGGATCAAGGCCGGTGGGCGGTTACTCAGACATGCACCCGGCCTCCAAACCGCCTCGGACAACCTCCTGGATGCCGTTGATGCAGAGGCGGTTCATCCAACGACATGTGGACTGGCGGCCGCCAGTTACTTGTGGCGCCCGCCACCTGACCTAACCCTAGGTCGGGTGGCTGCCCACTATAAGTACCCCCCTCACTTCTCAAGCTATAAATACCCCCTGGAGGCACCTCTCCATTCGTACCATTCCAAGCAAAGCAACTCCAAGCAAGAGAAGTGAGAGTAGGTTAGAAGCTCAGAGAGCTTAGGCAAGTAGGTAGCTAGTTGAGCAAGGCATCTTCGCCCTCGCGGTAGCGCTGCTCAAGGCTTAGCTCAAGAGTAGAGGCGTGCGAGTGATCGGCTCTAGAGCTGGGAAGAGTCTTCCTTCATCTCCAGTTCAGGTTTTGCTCTTGTTACTCAAGCACTTTACTTTATTCTATTTTATCATTTCAAGTATTACTTTACTCTACTTATCAGTATTGAGTGCTATACTTGATTGATTGCTTGAGTGCCTAGCTATCCTACAGTTCAATTCACTTAGCCATAGTAGTTAATCTCTAGTGAGCTTAGTGTTTGATCTTTGCCAATAGGTTGCTTAGTTAGTTTAGTGTTTTTCTTATTAAGTCAAGTATTTGCTCTGACGTCCGCAAGGGTGTCTCTATTCTAGGCCAGGATAGAGATAGTTAAAATATAATTAGGCGTGGTGCTTAGTTATAGACTTACCTTCAGATACGGCTGGACCCCCGGATAGCTGTGGTAGCAAGCAGGTGGTGACAGCTCTGTGCGCCTTGAATTCCACCACGTAGTTGGCCCAGTTTAACAGTAAGGCTCGTTGTGCTAGCGTTCAACCTAAGTAAGTGGTAAAGGCTAGTACGCCTCGATACTTGACAAGATAGGATTAAAACTATACTCAACTTAGCTGCTTTATTGTCTTTTGCCTGCCCTGCTTCGTCATTATCTTGCTTCATAGTTATCTTGCTTAGTGGTTACCCAGGTTAGTTATCTTAGTTATCCTTAGTTATCTTAGTTATCTTAGTTACCCTTAGTTATCCTATTCCCCTCATCTATCTATCTATCTAGTTATCCACCTTACCTTAGCCATCCATTTCATCCTTACCTAGCCATCCATATATTCTTTCTAGCCTTTCACTTCCCTTCTCCCCTTTTCCTTTTCTCTTTTCTTCGACTCTCATCCCCTCCTTGACTCAACTCATCCACCACCCTAGCCTTCCCTTGGGATCAAATAAATCGACACCTGGTACTCCCAGGCGAAGTGCTACTATGATAGTTCTGTGCGCTTGCAGAATCTCCTCCTGGTAGATTGCATTCTCTCTAGCTAGCTCCTACTAGTGTCAGGATTGACAACCCCGCTTGGCATTAGTAGATAGCTGCTTTAGCTTCACTCCTTTATGTATAGTGACTGGACTTGCTTCAAGCACTTCTGACACCGTTGCCGGGAATAGACTCCATAGTCTACTCTTAGTAACAACGTTAGCAAGTGCCAACAAGCATTTCTGGGCCGTTACCGGGGATAGTGCCTAGCTCTATCTTTAGTGAAGTTAAGAACTACCAACAAGCATTTCTGGCGCCGTTGCCGGGGAAGGCAATCGGTGTATCGGTTGAGTCCGTGTTGAATTTATCCTCGCTTAAGCTCCCGCTTAGCGAATCCCATCCTAACCCATTCTTTCTTTCTTTGACTCTTCTTATCCTTTTCCTTCATCTTTTTCAACTTCTTTCTTTCTTATCTCGTTCTATCACCGCGATGGCCAACAAAGCCATTCGTGAATTTTCTGCTCCTTCTGCCGCTAATATAGCGACGGGACCAGACGTGATCGATGCCAAGCTCAATTTTGAGTTGAAACCGGCTCTGGTCACGATGGTCCAAGCTAGCCCGTTCTGTGGCAAGGCTCATGAGGATGCCAATGCTCACCTCCAACAGTTCTTGGAGATTTGCGGCACCTTCACCATTAAGGGGATAACCCAAGAAGCCATTCGTCTTCGTCTCTTTCCTTTCTCTTTGCTAGGAAAAGCGAAGCAATGGTTCTATACCGATCGCAACGCTGTAGACACATGGGACAAGTGTTCCAATGCTTTTTTCGCTAAATTCTTTCCTTTGGGCAAGACGAATGCTCTTCGCAACAAGATCTCCAGCTTTGTGCAACAAGCCGAGGAATCTATTTCCGAGGCTTGGGAGAGGTTGCAAGAGTATATCACTGCTTGTCCGCACCATGGTATGGAGGACTGGCTCTTGATCCAGAACTTCTACCATGGCCTAACCCCTCTCTCTAGAAGCCATTTGGATGCCGCCGCCGGCGGTGCATTCTTTTCTTTGAATGTTGCAGATGCTAAGGCTCTCATAGAGAAGATGGTGTCAAACCAAGGATGGAATGACGAAAGACTACAACCCCGTAAGCGAGGTATGCATTCCCTTAAGGAAGCCGACATGATCGTGGCCAAGATGGACCTGCCGGCAAAGAAGCTGGACAGCTGTGAGAAGATGAACCAACAAGAGAGTGTCCAATCTCTGGAATCCTACATGACTTGTGAAGTCTGTGGAGAAACCGGACATTCTGGGAACTACTGCCCCGAGCTACATGAAGATTTGAACTTCATCAACAACAACAACGGTTTCCTTCAACCAAATCAAGGATGGAATCAGCACTCCAATTCTCAAGGTAACAATTCATTCCCTCGCCCTAATTTTCATAATTCTGATAGTCTCTCATTCCTGAAAAATTTAGTTTACTCACAAGGTAAAACTACTGATTTCTTGAAAGAAAGATTAATGGCGAATGATAAAATCCTTGAGAAAATAAATGCTAAATTGGAAGATTTCTCATCTGCTCTGAAAAATCAATTAAGCTTTAATAAGATGTTAGAAACCCAATTAGCTCAACTTGCTGCTATCATACCATCTGTTGAAACTGGTAAAATTCCTGCTAAACCTGACATGGAAACTGCTAATATGGTTGAAATTAAATATTTTAACTATTATGAAGATCAAACCATGACTATTAAAAAGGGTGATCCTGGTAGTCCCATAATTAGATGCTCAATCTTTGGTGAAGTCTTTAAAAATGTCATGTGTGATTTAGGATCGAGTGTGAACATTTTATCTAAAGATTTTTATGAAAACTCATCCTTTCCACCCATGTCATCCACATCTGCCTATGTTGTGCTAGCTGATCAATCCACTTGCTATGTAGAAGGAATAGTTAATGATTTACCTGTTCATATTAGAGGCTCCTATGTTCCTGCTGATTTCATAATACTAGATATGGGAAATAGGAAAGATGTGCCTTTAATTTTGGGTAGACCCTTCTTGAATACTGTTAATGCTTGCATATATGTCGGGACTGGTAAAATTCATATGACATTAGGAGGGAGGAAGGAGATATTCTCCTTCTCCCGTGGTCCCGCATATGCCGCTAACATGCAGGTAGCAAAACCCGTTCATACCAAGAAGAGGCGCCCAGGAACAAGGTGGAACAGAAAGAAAGAACCACCTCCTCTTAAGTTGTGTGATTCACATAACAAAGGAGAGGTGCCAAAAGAAGAAGAACCAGATGGAGTACTAAGAGAAGAAGTGCCTAACGAAGAAGATCCACCCGATAAGGATGAAACTCCATGGACCTAAGGTATGGTTTACTTTTAATCTTTATTTCCCTTTTCGAATAAATAACATATGCCATGCATGCAACATAAAAAAAATCAGTTATCATTAGTTATATGCATAGGTATATGTTAACTTAGTTAGAATAATATCATAGGATAGTTTCCCTTTTCACAACATTAGATAGTTTCCCTTTTAATAAAATGAGAACAAGAGCTCCGACTGAGAAGAAGAAGGCCTTTCACCAAGCAAGAAGCCAGCTTGGGGGAGACTCCCGCTCCAATAAGGTATGTCTCCAGCCTACCCTTTACATTCAGTTCTTAAATTCTATATCTTTTTGAATGTCATATGCTTGCCTAAGTATCCATTCCATGAATAATATTGATAAAATCTGCTTAAACATGTTGAAACCTGAATAAGATTTGAAATATGTCATGCAAATGCTATTGCTATGGTTTGAATAACTGGTATTATCTAAGTTGTAGCTTTTGTGGGTTGCACATGCTTTAACTGAAATCATGCTTAGTGAGTAAAGTTAGTAAGAAATGGAGTAATTCTTTAAACTTGTTAAAGTGAAATTAGGACCTAATCTGGAGGATTTCTTTTAAAAATTATGAAAACCTTGCTAAAAGTTCCTCCTAGATTTTATCCCATCCCACCACCAGCCAAATATTTGCTAGTCATTAGTCAAAACCATATAGAGCTTTGTTTGTGTTGAGCTTTGTTAGACCTCATAGATCTTAGTAGAGAAGCTTATCATAACTTTTGAATCAAGATTCACGTACACCCACCATAAATTGCCTACTATCCACTCCGGAAGTTTGCAACCACCAAATAAATTGCTTATTCTCTACACCGGAGATATGCAATACCCTACCAAACATCCCATTGTGTGACGTAACGGCCCTAATCCCTTGGCCCACCGGTCCCTGTCATCCACTGACAGCCGAACTGATGTTCCGTGTGATTAAGACTGTTCGTCACCGGGCTGCATCAGCGCCCATTGTCCGCAGGATCATCTCACCATTCGGTTACAACACTTGGATATTTTTTTAAATAACATCGGAATACAGAGCGGAAGACTTAAATAACATTAGTTTTATAAACCGAGTTTCCAAATAAGATTAAGGTGCAGTTATTACAAACCAAGTTCGGATAATAGAAATTAGAAATAGAAATAGGCAGCGTAGCGGAGTACAACAAAATAAGATACTTGTAATCACCCAGCCCGAGGGTGCACAACTATTCTTCGGCCTCATCGGCCTCTTCCTGGACGATGGTCATACAACAGGGCGCAAGACACATCGGAGGCTCAGTCATACCTGCAGCATGGGTAACAAACCCTGAGTACTGGGGTACTCAACAAGACTTACCCGACTAAAGAAAAGGAAGAAGACTCAGGAATGAGAGGCTTAGGAAATCAAGGTAAGGCTTAAGCAAGATCAAGTATTTTGCAGAAAAAATATTTTGTAAACCTTGTTCTATTTTTGGAAAGGTTCAAGTATTTCTCAATTCTTCATTGCTCATGATTCATTTTTCCTTTCAAAACATTCCTAGTTGAGAACCACTCTCCGTTGACAGTCAGTGACCAAGTCTCCATAACCGAGGAGCAACGTTAATCCGGATAAATAATACTCAGCTGAGGATCCCTATCCACACTGCATATGTAGCACCCAAGCTTGCATATGCCAACTCGTCTTCCACGATTCCTCCAAGATTGGACCGGTCCTACGCCACCCGGAAGTACAGTACACCACTCATATCCAGGTACGACGACCACGTGGGTACAAGCTACTTCCGCCATCTCGCCACTCCCAGTGCGCGGTTGTCGGTCCCAATAAAGGGGTCCTCAGAGCCAGAGCTTTCCGAAGTATGTGAATAGTTACAAGTCTTGACCAGCAGGCCCCCATACGGATGGTCCCTAATATTTTTCTGTCAGAACTATACCTTGGTTATATCGCACCCAAGCGTAATAGTCCTGTCAGTTTTTCAACCCTGTCCCGGTCGGTGTCAACTGTTGAGTCCCGGACTACAACATGACTGCACCGTACGCTCAGACAACCTCTCCTCGCAATTGACTAGGTACGGATCAGATACCTTGCCAATGGCCGGGGAGTAAAACCAAATTCCCATAAAAAAATTTCTTTAAGTGATCACACTTTTGAAATTGGCATTTTTATTGCAAATCTATTGTATAGCATCACTAAGCATTTGCAAATAGTTTTTAAACAGGGCAGTGGATCTTCTGGTGGAGGTAAACAGTGCAAATAATAGGTCATCACACAACTCCTATAACCTAATGCAGTAGTTTAACTCAAAGACATTTTAAGTAAACCTTTTATAAAAACAAGAAAGGGTTAAAATGCACCGGGGCTTGCCTTGAAGAGCAAAGAGGACAGGCTCGGGGTCGGCAGTGTAGGCGCCGGAGCTCGGGGTCACCTCGGTGGTAGGCTCGTCAGCGGCTGACTCGGCTTTGATGCCTTCTCCTTCGGTCACTGTACGGATGCAATGATGTATGCTTATGAGGATGCTGACATGAACAATATGGCACAGGACAATACCACTGATTCTAGAGTACAACTTTCCATCGCGAAAGTAACTTCTAGTATGGACATAAAGTTACTTATCTCTACCCTTAAGCAAGATTAATCAAACTTATTAAGCATTATTTTACCCAACCTAAGCACAAGTCATGCATGGCATCACAATTATCATAGACCAGTTGGGTGGGGGTCTATGAACAACAAACAATCCAAAAGTCACATCACAGGGCATTCAATATAAACCCTAATCACTTTTCTATCTTTCTTAATTATTTAAAAAGGTCATTTTATGAAGTTGCTCCAAAAATTACCAAATTAATCTCATAAGTTCATTATGGTATAAAAAGATGGCAAAACAAATTTCATAATTTTTGGAGGTCATTAAGGTGCTCAATTAAAATCAGTCATTAATTAACAAAAGGCACTATTTAACAATTAAAATAAATGCTCAAAAATCAACTTGTTCCAAAAGACTTCAAAATTTCACCAGAGACTAAACATGACATAGGAAGCTCACAAAAATTTATCTCATGATTTTTGGAGTTACAAATGATTTTCTAAAAATCCAAAACCATCCATTTATTAATTAAAAGAGGGATTTTACATTTTCAAATTCTTGCAGAAAAGTCAAGTTTTATATTTTTATAAAATACTTCAAGGTATAAAGAGTCTACCATGAAGTGTTTAGAATTTTTGGAACCACACAGAAAATCACACAAAAAGATGAAAACTGAACACTATTCATTTATATAAAAAAACAGAAAAAGGAAAGAAGCACTGTGCTTCTTCCCCCGCTCGCCGGCGCTCGACCGACGGCGGCGCGGCGTTGTTCCGGCCACGGCAAGGGTCCGCGGGTGAAACCAAGGGTAGGGGAGGAATCAGGAGCTCACCTGCGGTCGGTGACGGGCGGTGGCGAGGCGAGAGGGTAGGCGGAGCAGGGAGGTCGACGGAGCAGGGCTCGACGGCGGACGAATCCGCGTCGCGGCGGTGTTCCGGCGGTCCTGCGCACCACACGAGGTCACAATGGCGCGGTTAGAATCGCAAGGAGACGAGGGAGATGAAACAGGGGTCGGGGAAGGAAGAACATGGCCGGGGAGTGGGTATTTCTCAAACCCGAGCTCACCGGTCCTTCGCCGGAGTTTGGGAAGACGGGGTTACGCCGGGCGATAGGAGGCGGTAGAGGTAAAATTGAGGGACTGGGAAGCTTCGCGAGCTCAAGGCGGAGCTTCTGGGCTAGGTGGTTGAGCGGCGGGGGCTCTGGAGTGAGCTGGCGATGGTGGCGGAGGGGATGAGGAGCTCCGGCTGGCCGGCGGCCCTTTTATAGCCGTGCTCAGGGGCGGATAAGAGGTGCGCGAGGGTGGATAAGATCGGCCGCGTCGCGTGCGATCGTTTGCATGATGACGGAAGGACGGGCGTGCGCTCAGGCCCTGGGCGTGAGCTCGCCGGCGACGGCCACGCGGCGACGACGTGCTGGGAGCAGTGGGGGACGGGCGAGGGTCAGCGCTTTGCGCGTGCGGGGGCGGCATGATCACGGGGTCAGCGGTGGCAGGTTGGAGGCGGGCGAGCGGCAGCCAAACGCGTGGCGCGCGCAGCTCCGGCGGGGTGGCCATGGCCGGGCCCCCCTAGCTCTAAGTTGAAGATGAACAGAGCTAGGTCTAGGGTTTGACTTTGAATTAATTTCTGTATTTTGCAAATTACTCCCAAAATTTGAACTGAGCAGCAAAAACTCAAAACACCAAAATTATGCAGAAAAATGAGATCTACAACTTTGTCGATATGAACATTTTCAAAATCCAAATAGTTTTCGAATCACATTTGAAATTTGAAAAGGGGACACTTTTGGGATTTGAATAAATTCAAAATTACTTTTGATTTTATATTGAAAGTTGAAAATCTGTAAACATGCAAGTTGTTCCTTTTGTCAAAACCTATAACTTTGCTATTATACACTTTTTCTGAAACTCATTAGTTTTTGAAATTATTTTGAAAACTAAAAAGGGGACAAAAACTGGAGTTTGAATGAATTTGAAATTACTTCAAACTTTGTACAGAAACTTGAAAATTTGTAAATACCAAAGTTGTTTCTCTTGATTAGATCTACAACTTTGCTTTTTGGACCAACTCCAAATTTTGAATCGTTTTTTAAATTAATAAAAGAGGGGTAAAAACCAGGGTTTGGAAATCAGGGTTTTTAAAAAGGAAATTGAAATCTGTTTTTGATTTTGGTTTTTGAACAACACAACAAAGCTTCAAGACACTAAACTGCATAAGAATTACACAAAGCTAGGCACAAAGGTGAAATTACCATTTTGCCCTTAAAGGAAGATTTGGGCTTTTAGGGTTTTTAGAAAAAGGAATCACTACACACAAAATACCTTTAGGAAAGGTAAAGGCAAGCAATCATTAGACAAACATTAATGCATGACAAGAATGATTATGACTTAAGATGATGACATGTCAGGTTAATTACAAATTAATCACCAGAGGTGTTACACATTGCTAGCCTTATGTTTACTCCTACACTGGGAATAAGCATTTCTCTCCCTTTCCCTATTCATTTCAAAAATCCTTTCCTATAGATAACCTGGGGAAATCTAGAGCTAAGAGAGAGAGAGAAAAAAAAATGAGCAAAGTAGCTCAAGAAAGGACTATATCCAGAAAAAAAGTGAGCAAGGTAGCTCAAAAGAAGACTATGTCCTAAGAAAATGTGAGGACACATCTTTTGTCTACTCACTTTGTATCAAAAAAAAGAGAGAGAGAGGATTATCATTAGCTCTAGACCCCAGGAATTGACTAGGAAGGATTATGAAATGTCTCTCCATACACTTCCACATAACCACACATGCACATCTTGATCAATTTTTATGATTTGCTGCTCCTTATGATCTGAGTGTGTAACTTAGCAATAAACATCAGTCAATTTGCTCATGGTTCTTAGCCTACCTATAGCTCCACATATCATTCTTTAGAAATAGGAAAGGCTACATTTTGGCCTAAGTGAGGATTTAAACACCATTGAGTGATTGAGTGATCTAGGAGGACTTAAGCAAGTTGTTATCTTTTGAAAACCTTGAAAAACCTCCAGACAAAATCCTAGTCACACCTAAGCAAGATAAAAGTTTCCTATCTACTGCTTTATTTCACTCTTGCATGTTTGAAGTGAAAAGCTATAAGCCCCACATTGCTATGATTCATGATATATGCTAAGTTACTTCTTACTATACAATATGCACTTGCATACATCTTAATTTTGCTATCTATCTCATGCTTAATGCTTAAACCGCATTGTTGCTCGAGGACGAGCAACAGGTTAGCTTGGGGGAGCTTGTTGACGGTCCTTAAACCCCTGTTTTACCATCAACATTTGACCCTAAAGTCCACCAAAAAGGCATGAAATGTAGTCAAATAGGTTTCAAACTAACCGAATTCCACATGTCCATAGAATTTTATTTGAATGCAGGATTTGAGCCAAAATTGGACATTTTGACCCACCAGGAGACGAGCCCACTCAACAGGGCCCAAATGGGCCTAAGAGGGTGGCGCCCACCACCCCTAGGTGGCGCCCGCCAGCACCAAGTGGCGCCCGCCACTTGGGTTGGCCCATCTTCACCCCCTGCCACGTCACCGATCCGTGTGACATCCCCAGGGCCTAATCTTGGCCCTTGGTCACTAGGTCAAGTGGCATCGGACGGCTCAGGATGAAGTGGCGCGGATCAAGGCCGGTGGGCGGTTACTCAGACATGCACCTGACCTCCAAACCGCCTCGGACAACCTCCTGGATGCCGTTGATGCAGAGGCGGTTCATCCAACGACATGTGGACTGGCGGCCGCCAGTTACTTGTGGCGCCCGCCACCTGATCTAACCCTAGGTCGGGTGGCTGCCCACTATAAGTACCCCCCCTCACTTCTCAAGCTATAAATACCCCCCTGGAGGCACCTCTCCATTCGTACCATTCCAAGCAAAGCAACTCCAAGCAAGAGAGGTGAGAGTAGGTTAGAAGCTCAGAGAGCTTAGGCAAGTAGGTAGCTAGTTGAGCAAGGCATCTTCGCCCTCGCGGTAGCGCTGCTCAAGGCTTAGCTCAAGAGTAGAGGCGTGCGAGTGATCGGCTCTGGAGCTGGGAAAAGTCTTCCTTCATCTCCAGTTCAGGTTTTGCTCTTGTTACTCAAGCACTTTACTTTATTCTATTTTATCATTTCAAGTATTACTTTACTCTACTTATCAGTATTGAGTGCTATACTTGATTGATTGCTTGAGTGCCTAGCTATCCTACAGTTCAATTCACTTAGCCATAGTAGTTAATCTCTAGTGAGCTTAGTGTTTGATCTTTGCCAATAGGTTGCTTAGTTAGTTTAGTGTTTTTCTTATTAAGTCAAGTATTTGCTCTGACGTCCGCAAGGGTGTCTCTATTCTAGGCCAGGATAGAGATAGTTAGAATATAATTAGGCGTGGTGCTTAGTTATAGACTTACCTTCAGATACGGCTGGACCCCCGGATAGCTGTGGTAGCAAGCAGGTGGTGACAGCCCTGTGCGCCTTGAATTCCACCACGTAGTTGGCCCAGTTTAACAGTAAGGCTCGTTGTGCTAGCGTTCAACCTAATTAAGTGGTAAAGGCTAGTATGCCTCGATACTTGACAAGATAGGATTAAAACTATACTCAACTTAGCTGCTTTATTGTCTTTTGCCTGCCCTGCTTCGTCATTATCTTGCTTCGTAGTTATCTTGCTTAGTGGTTACCCAGGTTAGTTATCTTAGTTATCCTTAGTTATCTTAGTTATCTTAGTTACCCTTAGTTATCCTATTCCCCTCATCTATCTATCTATCTAGTTATCCACCTTACCTTAGCCATCCATTTCATCCTTACCTAGCCATCCATATATTCTTTCTAGCCTTTCACTTCCCTTCTCCCCTTTTCCTTTTCTCTTTTCTTCGACTCTCATCCCCTCCTTGACTCAACTCATCCACCACCCTAGCCTTCCCTTGGGATCAAATAAATCGACACCTGGTACTCCCAGGCGAAGTGCTACTATGATAGTTCTGTGCGCTTGCAGAATCTCCTCCTGGTAGATTGCATTCTCTCTAGCTAGCTCCTACTAGTGTCAGGATTGACAACCCCGCTTGGCATTAGTAGATAGCTGCTTTAGCTTCACTCCTTTATGTATAGTGACTGGACTTGCTTCAAGCACTTCTGACACCGTTGCCGGGAATAGACTCCATAGTCTACTCTTAGTAACAACGTTAGCAAGTGCCAACAAGCATTTCTGGGCCGTTACCGGGGATAGTGCCTAGCTCTATCTTTAGTGAAGTTAAGAACTACCAACAGGCGCCACCTAGGGGTGGCGGGCGCCACCCCCTTGAGGCCCAATTGGGCCCTGCTGAGTGAGATTGGCCTTTGGTGGTTCAAATATCCAAATTTGGTTCAAATCCTGCATTCAAATCAAAATCTATGGACATGTGGAATTCGGTTAGTTTGAAACCTATTTGACTACATTTCATGCCTTTTTGGTGAATTTTAGGGTAAAATGTTGATGGTAAAACAGGTGTTTAAGGACCATCAACATACTCCTTCAAGCTCCTGTCATACTCAAAGGTGGCTCCAACAACATGCTCAATGATATGCATTAGATACGGAGCAAACGGTAGGTCCTTGTGCGGGTCATTATAGACATCCGAGATCTTCTGCCAGAGAAAATGAGAGATGCTGAAACTTCCATCTGGCCGAGCAAACTGGACAAGGACCTTCGGAGCATCATTTCTCAAATTATCGTTGTCTCCATCCTTGGGGTCCAGGGTAAGGCACATCAAGTTGTTGAGCACGAAGTAGGCAGGCTTCAGTCCATTGACCTTGAAGTTTACCACTGCCCCATCAATGTAAATCCCAGAATTCTCCAGATGCTTAGGATACATGCCCCCACCATATATCTCAGACAAACGAGGAGCATTCCTGTCTTCACTGTTGAACCCCAACAACCTGGCAAAGGTGAAAAAGTTGCACCTGTAGTGCACTCCTTGGGTCATCCAATGCAGCACCTGAGCCGGCCGATCAATGAAGAGGGTGGCCCAGAACTGACAAATGATTTCTTGATTGTAACTGCGCTCACCAGTTATAAGGCCAAGAATCCTCAAGGCGCTGCACCAAAGCATCAATCTCTTCTGAATCCTTGTCTGTCAAGGAGCGGATTGCCAGCCGCTTGTGCTCAAAGAGAGGAGGATGTCCCTTAGCACAGAAACTCTTCCAGCAAACATACACGTAGTAGTCCTGTTGAAAATGGGACCAAAACCTTCTGTCCACTGAATCATCCCTGACAAACAGATATGGATTTTCCAACCTCTGGGTCCTCAACAAGTTCCCCCGCTTCCTGTCAGAGTAGTCCATGACATTACCAAGATGGGTGGGGGAAGACATCAGGGCACCGGCCTCAGGGTGCAGGTGAAACAACCGGTTGATCAACATCAACCCGACAGTCAGAGGAGAGGGAGGTCCAACTCGAGGATCAATAGAATGACCCTCTCGCTCAGGACCAGCCCCCTGAGCCACTCCCCCCACTAACACACTGTGCAGACGCCCGGGAGGACCATTGACAGGGGGCGGTGGAGGTGGAGGAGCAGCATGACCACTCCCACCTGCACCGCTCCCACCAACACCACTGCCACCAGCACCACTGCCACTGCCACTACCCCTACCGCCGTCGACACTCCGACAGCTCGTGGACGAACGTCCACGAACCTGTCGAGTGATGTCCTCGCTGCTCCCACTGGCCCTGGCACGACGCCCGAGATTGCGGCGCTGCGGCTCTCCCTGCTGCACATCACCTAGCCCCAAAACAACATACTCTTCCTCTTCATCATCTGTAGCCTGGTGAGAGGACCTCCGGCTATGCGACATCTAGAAAAAGGTAACATAGACGGATATGAGATATAGGAGAAAGACTACTTCAAAAGATGTAGCAAAGACGATGATCAAAATCGAGAAGAGAACTGCTCACTGCGCGCGGTCAGTACTACCGCCCGTAGAGGTCGGTACTACCGACCGCACTGCAGCGTGTGGTTCCCTTCGATCCAATCACACAAATCGCCCATGAATTTGCAAACCATACATCCTAGAAGCATCTACACACTAGATAAAGCAATCCTACCAAAGGAATCGACCTAGAACAAGGTACATTAAGAGATCGGGCATGAACACCCTAGTACCTTGCTACTCGAGGAGAAGAGGCCGAAATCCGATGGAGGAGAACCTTTCGGGCTTCACGAACAACACCAAGATGATCTCCACACTTCAAGGCACCTTCCCACCGAACGGATTTGGATTTGAGTGAAGGAGAAGGGAGATCGAGGGAGAGATGCGAGAGGGAGCGGCGGCGGCTGTACGGGCTGAAGGAGACGGCGGCTACGGTGAAAAGACTTTGACTGGATAGGGATGAAAGAGATTCACCGTGGCTATTTATACCAGGGTAAAACCTCGGTCGGTACTACCGCCCATAGGGGTCGGTACTACCGACGGTCGGTGCTACCGACCCTTATGGCGGTACTACCGACCGTTCACTTCCAGAACGGACAGAGAGCTATTCTAGGAGAACTTTGTGTGGTATACTACACACACCCCAATCATGTCCAGATTTCATACAAGCAGTACATAACTATGGACACAAGTGAAGTATGCAAAATAGATTTTGAAAACGCACACAATATCTGTCAAAGCATTTTTCTAGGTCTCTAGGTGAAAACAAATATGTGCAAGACATCAAGCCACGTTACGAGAATCAATG
Organism: Coix lacryma-jobi var. lacryma-jobi; assembly: GCA_009763385.1. Taxonomy (NCBI): domain Eukaryota; kingdom Viridiplantae; phylum Streptophyta; class Magnoliopsida; order Poales; family Poaceae; genus Coix; species Coix lacryma-jobi. The sequence continues at coordinate 63,364,504 of CM019825.1, forward strand.
ATATTTAGTTCACTCCTCAAAGCACAAAATCTTGACTCATCTAAAGGCTTTGTGAAGATATTGGCTAGTTGCTTTTCGATGCTCACATGGCGTAAAGCGATATCTCCTTTGGCTTCGTGGTCTCTCAAGAAATGATGTCGGATGTCTATGTGTTTTGTGCGAGAATGGTTTACAGGATTGTTTGCTAGTTTGATAGCATTCTCATTGTCACACAAAAGTGGAATTTTGGTTTCCTCACATCCGAAGTCTTTTAGTGTTTGCTTCATCCAAAGTAGTTGAGCACAGCATGCGTCGGCCGCCACATACTCGGCTTCGGCGGTGGATAGGGCAACACTATTTTGTTTCTTAGAACTCCAAGACACCAAATACCTTCCAATAAATTGGCAAGTCCCGGTAGTACTCTTCCGATCTACTTTGCAACCGGCATAGTCCGAATCAGAATAGCTAAGTAGATCGAAAGTGGAGCCCTTGGGATACCACAAGCCAAGATTCGGAGTGTGCACTAAGTATCGAAAAATTCTCTTAACAGCTATAATATGACATTCTTTCGGATTAGCTTGAAATCTTGCACACATGCACACGCTAAGCATTATATCAGGCCTAGATGCACAAAGGTAAAGCAATGAACCGATCATAGATCGATATACTTTTTGGTCCACTGACTTACCATCCTCATTTAGATCAAGATGTCCATTGGTAGGCATGGGGTCTTGATGGGTTTGGCCTTGTCCATCTCAAACTTCTTTAGCATGTCTCTTGTATACTTGGTTTGACTGATGAACGTGCCATCCTTGAGTTGCTTGATTTGGAATCCAAGGAAATACTTCAACTCACCCATCATGGACATCTCAAACCTTTTGGTCATGATCCTACTAAATTCCTCATAGAAAGTCACATTAGTACTACCAAATATTATGTCATTGACATATATTTGGCACACAAAGATATCATTATCGACTTTGCGAGTAAATAAAGTAGCATCGGCCTTCCCTATCTCAAAACCCTTTTTGAGTAGGAAGTCCTTAAGGCAAACATACCAAGCTCTAGGGGGCTTGCTTGAGCCCATAGAGCGCCTTGTCGAGCTTGTAGACGTGGTTGGGAAATTTTGGATCCTCAAAACCCTGTGGTTGCTCCACGTACACCAATTCGGAGAGGGGGCCGTTGAGGAAGGCACTTTTCACATCCATTTGGTACAGCTTGAAATCATGGTGAGTAGCAAAGGCAAGTAATATACGAATTGACTCAAGCCTAGCTACGGGTGCATAAGTTTCCCCAAAGTCCAAACCTTCAATTTGGGTAAAACCTTGAGCCACCAACCGTGCTTTGTTCCTTGTTACCACACCATGCTCATCTTGTTTGTTGCGGAAGACCCATTTGGTTCCTATCACATTTTGCTTGGGTCTTTCCACCAAGGACCAGACTTCATTCCTGGTGAAGTTGTTCAACTCTTCTTGCATAGCCATCACCCAATCCGGATCATCAAGTGCATCTTCCACCCTAAGATGTTCCAAAGAGGAGACAAACAAGTAATGTTCACAAAAATTTGCTAAGCGTGAACGTGTCGTTACCCCACGACGTATGCTCCCCAGTATGTTGTCAACGGGATGATCCCGTTGAATAGTATGATGCACTTTAGGATGTGGCACGAGTGATCTCCTTTGGATGGGTCCATCTTCATCATCTTCACCATATGTGTGGATGTCTTCATTTGCTTGTTGGTCATCATGTTGAGCTTGAGCTTGATCATCAAGTTGATGTTGTTGAACATCCTTTGCACCTCCATCTATCGGAGTTGCGGAAGCTTCACCATGTACATTTGAATGCACATGATGGACATTTGAATCTTGTGGAGTGTGCAATGGATCATCATCATCATCTTGAACCTCAATGGGTCTCACATCATCGGTTGCAAGCTTCTTGATTGCTTCGGATGGAGACAAGTCATCACCTACAAGCTCATCATTGACTTGCTCCTTTTGGAGCTGTCGGATTCATCAAAAGTCACATCTACCGTTAACTCAATAGTGTCGGTGGCATTATTGAATACGCGGTAGCCGTGTTCGTTAGTACCATAACCAAGCAGAAAGCCTTCGTGTACCTTAGGTGCAAACTTTGAACTTTTGGCCCTCTTGTTAAGTATGAAACACTTGCAGCCAAAAACTCGAAAGTAATGCACCTTTGGTTTGTTATTGGTTAGAAGCTCATATGGCGTCTTGTCCCTCAGCTTGTGGAGGTAGAGGCGGTTGATAGCATGACACGCGGTGTTCATCGCCTCTGCCCAGAAACCATGGGACGTCTTGTATTCATCCAACATAGATCTTGCGGCTTCAACAAGAGTTCTATTCTTCCTTTCCACAACCCCATTTTGTTGTGGGGTATATGGAACGGAGAACTCATGTTTGATTCCTTCTTCATCAAGAAACTCTTCTATGTTGGTGTTCCTAAACTCGGTCCCATTGTCACTTCTCACTTTCTTCATCTTGAGCTCAAACTCATTTTGAGCCCTTCTAGCAAACTTCTTGAAGATGCCTTGGGTCTCACTTTTATCTGCTAAAAAGAACACCCAAGTGAATCGAGAAAAGTCATCAACAATAACGAAACCATATTTGTTACCGCCGATGCTTTGGTAAGCAACGGGTCCGATGAGGTCCATGTGTAGCAGCTCCAATGGTCTTGTGGTTCATACAACATTCTTCATTGGATGCTTTGCTCCAACTTGCTTTCCTGCTTGGCACGCACTGCAAATCCAATCTTTCTCAAACGAGACATTGGTTAGTCCAAGGATGTGCCCTTCCCTTTGAAGTTGGGCCAAGTTCCTCATCCCAACATGAGCTAGTCGGCGATGCCAAAGCCAACCCATGCTAGATTTTGCCATTAGACATGTTGTAGGTTCTACCTTACTAGTTGAGAAGTCAACTAGGTAAAGTTTTCCCTTCAACACGCCTTTAAATGCAATAGAGGAATCCCTTCTTCTAGAGACGGTCACACCCTTATCCGTAAATAGACAATCGTAACCCATTTCACAAAGTTGAGAAACGGATAACAAATTGTAACTCAATGAATGCACAAGTAATACATTAGATATGGAATTGTCAGTTGGGATAGCAATTTTACCCAAACCAAGCACTTCTCCTTTTCCATTGTCACCAAACACAATGTTGTTGCATCAGTCGTTGCTTGGTTGGAAGGAGGAGAACATTTCTTTTGCCCCGGTCATATGATTGGTGCATCCACTATCCAACACCCAACTTGACCCACCGGAGACATATTCCTACAAAACAAGATTATGTTCTTGATTTAGGTACCCAAATGAGATTGGGTCCTAGGGGGTTAGTCACATAAGCTTTTGGCACCCAAACATTTCTCATAATTTCCCTCTTCTTGAGGGCACCAACATACTTAACGACAATCTTGTCGTTCTCTCCCCAACAACACAAGTAATCACATGTATAGCTTCTTGATATTGGCTTTTGTTGCTTGGGGACCTCCACTTGCTTTTTCTTGTTGATCTTACCATTAGCAAGTGGAGCCTTGGGATTGGCGATCTTGTTGGCCTTGTTCATGAGGTCAAAGAGAGGAACCCCTTTGTTAAAGTTAACAAAAGGTACCCCATTGACCATCTTCCTTCCATTGACCTTGCCACCATACCTATTGTAGCCAATCCCATCCTTGATGGATGGATGTCTTGCGGTCTTGAGGATATCCTTTGGTTGTTTCATCTTGCACTTGCAACCATTCCTCAAAATCATGTTCGATCGTTGGATTTCTTTGCTCTTCTTTTCTAACTCAACAATGTTAGTTGCACAAGCATTGATATCAACTTTATAACATCTATTGCAACCTCTACTTGTTGAAGCATTAGAGTTGTCGGAATCCTTAGGAGTAGTTGAAGAAGTACTACTCCAAAGAGTGTTGTAGCTTAGTTCAAGAGTTTGATATTTATCTTGAGAGCTTGTGAGGCTCTCTTGAACCAAGCTAATCTCACTCTTTAGATTAGCAATTGAGTCATTGCTTGTGGAACACTCCTTAGCCAACTTCTTGTTAGAGTCGTTAGCTAAAGATAGTTCCACGGTCAATTTCTCAACCTTCAACTTCTCCTCGGCAAGAGAGGCTTCCAATGCAAGGTTCTTTTCTCTCTCTTGAGAGATCAAGTCCCCTTGCAAAGCAAGACTCTCATTCCGACTTTCCAACTTACTAAGCAATTTTAATATATCTTTGGTCCACCTTTCTTACCAAACTTTCTTATGATACTTAGTTCAAATTCATCCATGTCATCATCACTATATTCATCGCTAGAACAAGTAGGAGAGTGAGGTAATACCTTCTCATTCTTAGCCATGAAGCAAGAATGAGTGACGTCATCCTCATCGTCGGTGAGGTCCTCGAACAAGCGTGATGAAGTGGTTGAAGAAGTCATGTTGGAGAGGGGGCTTGGAGAAGAAGTCTTGTGTATGGCGATGTTGGCCGCTCCCTTCTGTTTCTCCTTGCCCTTGCTCTTCTCTTCATCACTTGAGTCATCTTCAGAGAACCATTCTTCACCAAGATGAGCTTCACCACCTCTTCTTCTTCTTTGGTTCTTGTCATAACTCTTGCTAAACTTGTTCGTGTTCTTCTTTTGAGGACAATCAGCGATGAAATGATCGTCCGCACCACACTCATAACAAGTCCTCTTCTTTGACTTCTTGAAGTATCCACCTTTGCCCTACTTGTACATTTTCTTCTTCATGAATCTTCGGAAGTTCTTCACTAGGAGAGCAATCTCATCATCGGAATCATCGCTTTCATCACTTGATGAATCATTTTGAGCCTTGCTTCCTTCCTCTTGGTTTGCCTTGAGAGCTACCACTTTCTTGTTGCTTGCTTCTTGATCTTCTATGGCTTCGTCATCCAAGACTTCATGATGCTTTATTTTGGCAAGCATCTCATGAGGTCCCATGCTCTCATAGTTGGGTCTCTCCATGATGATTGATGCAAGTGTCTTGTTCTTCTTTCTATATGCTCTCAATAGCTTTCTTGCAGCTGAGTTGTCATCCCATTTTGTGTCTCTGAGAGCTCTAATCTTGTTGATCAATGTCATGAATCTATCAAACATTTGTTGAGTGGTCTCACCACTCTTGATAGCGAAGTTCTCGATCTTTCCTTGAAGAAGCTCTATGTTGCACTTCCTCACACTTGCATCACCCTCATATGATATCCTGAGAGTGTCCCAAATCTTCTTGGCATTCTCTATTCCATGTACCTTGTTGCTTTCTTCGGGCTTAAGGCATGATAGGATCAATGATGCGGCTTGAACATTTTGTTGAAACTCAACCACATCATTGTCGGTGAACTCTTCGCCTTCAACATGACTTGGTCCACTCTCGACAATCTCCCAAACTCTTGCGGCAAGAAGATGCAGCTTCATCTTGTGTGCCCAATCATTGTAGTTGATTCCATCGAAGGAGGGTGGTTTGCCTAGATTGACGCTAGGCAATTGAATTACTTTGCCCATTTGGCTATAGTCATAAGACATTTTGGAGAACTCATTCTCTCTCTTGCCTTTCTCTTCATCTTCCTTCTTCTTATCTTCTTTGGGCTGTTGCGAAGTTTCTCCGCTTCCAGATGTTTCACCTTTGTTGCCCAATGCTAGCTTCAAGCTCTCAATCTCATCTTTCATCTTTTTCATCTCATCTTCATGTTTCTTTGCTTGATCTTCTAACATCTGAGCAGATACCCTCTTGACAATGTCATCAATTTGCTCTTGACTTAGGGTCGACATGATTCTCCCTTACGCGGTGAAGCGCTAACACAAGGGTTAGGCTCCGATACCAATTGAAAGGATCTAATCAGCCTAGAGGGGGGGGGGTGAATAGGTGATTTTTGACAATCTGAAACTTCACAATCTAGAAATTGTAGCTAGACAACAACCGGTGTTGCCGGTTTGTTTGGGTAGGTACTACCGGGTGTGATACACCAGTACTACCGACACATACAAACGGCACTACCGGGATCCTAAGGAGGAACTACAAATCCAATGCAAGTGAGCTATGAATGTAATACAAGTATGAACCCCACTTCCCTAAGTATGATAAATAGCGATTCTAGCCTTATCAAGCCTTGGTTGGTTTCCACGGTGTGGATCGAGCCTTCTCAACCTAAGAAAGAGATAGGGAGAGGAAGAACACGAAAAACACAAGTAATATGCAAAGTAGAGACAACAACAAGCACACGGGACACGATGATTTATCCCGAGGTTCGGCCAATCCACTAAGGAGTGCCTACGTCCTCGTTGTTGAGGTGACCACAAAGGTCGGAGTCTATTTCACCTCCTAGCCTCACTCAAGCAACCACAAAGGCTACTAGAGTTTCTCCACTAGAAATCATAGGGGTAATACAAACACTTCGGGGAGCCCTCACAAATGAATCAATATGGGCTACCACGAAGAACACCTAACCGGCTAGAGCTCAAAGAGCTCAAGAGTAATAGACACAAACAAAGCTGGCTAAATGGAAACCAAGTGCTCAAGTCGTAGATCGAAGCTTCCCACTCTCTAATCTCACTTCCCTAGCTCAAATCTTGCAAGGGAATGAATCTAGGAGCAAAGGGGGAGAGAGAGGGGAGGAGTCAATGCTTGGAGGCTCTTTTGTCTGAAGTTAGGTTGCAATAAGTGAGTGGAATGAGTGGGTAACCGTCAAACGAGGAGAGCAGAGCTATTTATACTCCCTCAGTCCCGAGGCTGGTCGGTAGTACCGACCAGTCACTAACGGTCGCACAGATCTGGATCTGACCTAAAGTCAACTACCGGCCTCAGGTCGGTACCACCGAGAGTCGGTAGTACCGGCCCAATGGCGGTACTACCGCCAGGCCAAATCGGCCGCGAACAGAGAGCTCCGCAGAAAGGGACTCGGTCCCTCGGTTACTACCGACCAGGGTCGGTACCACCGAGGGTCGGTAGTACCGGCCTTATGGCGGTACTACCGCCAAGTCAAAATCGAGCTAGACCAGAGAGCCCTGCAAACTTGGTTTACTACCGGCTTGGGTCGGTACCACCGGGGTCGGTAGTACCGGCCCTATGGCAGTACTTCCGCCAAGCCATTTTTGATCAACACAGAGAGCTTCGCAAAACTGTCTTTCTACTGACCAGGGTCGGTACCATCGAGGGCGGTAGTACCAACCTTATGGCGGTACTACCGCCAGGTCATTTTTGAGCCTATCCAGAGAGGTTGTAAAACTGGCTTGCTACCGGCCAAGGGCAGTACCACCGAGGGGCGGTAGTACCGGCCTTATGGCGGTACTACCGCCAGGCCATTTTAAGCGTGAACAGAGAAGATGTTAGAGCAGCGCGCAGAGCAGCCACGGTCGGTACTACCGACCACCCATGGTCGGTACTACCGCCCGCACAGAAAACCCTCTATGTGTTCGTGTTTGTGCGGTGTCTCTTAAGCAAACTATAGTTAGTCGATATGAGCACTTTTCTCCATATCTAGCCAACCTAATTTGTGACCCTCTTGATAGTCCGGCTTACCTATAACTCAAGTTTAAAATCAAACTTTTAAACCACCACTCGAGCTAGGCATCTCTATGTCCAAATGCATCCAACGTGCTTTATTCACGAGATTTCAACAGTTCAAATCTTTTTAAGGACTAACACCTGCATATATGCTTTTATAAATCCGTTAGTCCCTAATTTGATTGTCATTAATTTAGCCAAAACCCACAATGGGGGCGAATGCACTTTCAAACTGTTCATCGCTTCGGCTCACTACTAAATGACACGCGACATCCGCTATGAGCGCCCCTGCGGCCGGCTCCGTCTCTGTCTTCAGACGCTCCATGTTAGCACGACGACTCCAGGCTCCGGGACTTCGTCAAGCTGCAACCATTCTTTGGCATTGGTTTTTCTCCATATTTTATTTGTACATCACCATGTACTACTGCTCTCCATATTTATTTTTTAGGGACTTCGCCTTCGCTCGTCGCCGACCAGGCTCAGGGACTTTGCCTTCGCTCATCGCCGACTAGGCATCGCCGCCTTCGCTCATCATCGTCTGGGCTCATCACCATCTTCGCTTGTCGCCGACCGGGCTCGTCGCCATCTTCGCTCGTTGCCATCTTCGCTCACCGACCGGGCTCTTCGCCGTCTTTGCTCGTCGCCGACAGGACTTGTCGCCGCCTTCGCTCGTCGCTGACCGGGCTCGTCGCCGATCAGGCTCCTCGCCGCCCTTCGCTCGTCGTCGCCTGGGCTCGTCACCATCTTCGCTCGTCGTCAACCGGGCTCTTCGCCGTCTTCGCTCGTCGCCGCCTTCGTCCGCCGCCGACCAGGCTCGGGGACTTCACCTTAGCTCGTCGCCTCTACTCGTCGTCACCTTCGCTCATCGCCGACCAGGCTCGGTGACTTCGCCTTTGCTCGTCGCCTACCAGGCTCATCGCCTTCACTCGTCGCCGCCTTCGCTCGTCGCCGCCTTGGCTTGTCACCGTCTTCGCTCGCCGCTACCTTCGTTCGTCGCCGACCAGGCTCGTGAACTTCGCATTTCTTCGTCACCGACCAGGCTCGGGGATTTCGCCTCTGCTCGTCACCGACCAGGCTCGGGGACTTCGCCTCTGCTCGTCACCGACCAGGCTCGGGGACTTCGCCTTCGCGCGTCACCTCTACTCGTCGTCGCCTTCGCTCGTCACCGACCAGACTCGGGGAGTTCGCCTTTGCTCGTCGCCTACCAGGCTCATCGCCTTCGCTCGTCGCCGTCTTCGCCCGCCACCTTCGCTCGTCGCCACCTTCGCTCATCGCCGACCAGGCTCGGGGACTTCGCCTTCGATCGTCGCCGACCAGGCTCGGGGACTTCGTCTTTGCTCGTCGTCGGTGTGCATCAAGTCGCTCCATGCTGTTCGGATCAGGGTGCTGATTTTGGGCATTTCGTCGGGGCACTTGCTAAATGCTCTACATGCTCGGCACCATGTGTCTTCAACACCTACTACCAAGCTCGGGGATCAAGTGGATACACTTCACGTTGCGGTGAATGTATTTTCTTTTCTCTGACAATTCAAGGACGCTCTGTCAAAGTGGACTTACACAGACTTGTACTAGGGCCTCGTTGTCCCTTATAGTCTTGCAAGCTCCAAGTGGATACACTTCACCAGAAGAAAGCTCTTCAAAAATTTTCTTGAGCACCTTACGTCCTATTGGCAAGCCTTACTTGGTCAACATCGACTTCACCTGCTCGGATAGCCAGTCAAGCTGGTCAACGTCGACTTCGCCTGCTCGGACAAGCTCAAGACGACATCGCCAAAGGATACAAAGTGCTCGGGGACTAGCTGTGGGGATATTACCTCTGTATACCCCCATAGACCTATTTAGGCCATTCGTCAAGGACAGCCCAGCTCGCGAGGCCTTGCAGCACACGACCAGCTTGCTGTGCTCGTCAAGGACTCTCCAGAAGCCTTGCCCGCCAAGAAAAATCCTAGAGTTAGATCTGGATTCCTTGGGTTAAGGAACCGTTTGTAATCTGTTAGGAATTGTAACCCTGGTCCCCGACTATATAAGGCGAGCAGGGACCCCTCTCAACTCATCTCCATCAGATCTGATATTCCGATATCATAATACAAACCAACCACCAGAACACAGGACGTAGTGTATTACGGCGACTTGTCGGCCTGAATCTGTCTAAATCGTCGTGTCTTGTCCCTGTGTTTACGCTTGAGCAGTCGTCTCTACACCTCCTCAATCTAATCTAGTACCTTGGGCATAGCCCTCGGTAGACATTAAACTATCACCGATATTTCGTCTATAGTTGCCCGCCGGACAGTGGGACGTTCGGCATCATGGTCACCGGGTGCGTTGTTGTCAGGGGACATGAACACCGTGGAGGACGCGCGGGAGACGGTCAGGCAAGGCCGACGCCGCGATGAGCAAGTGCTATCGGACCTGCACGCCGCGCCGCTGCCTGCCGACGGCCATAGCTCTCGTTCGCTGCTGCAGGAAAACGACGAATTAATTGCTCAGGTGAGACGGGACGGCGGGCGAGGCGCGCCGCGGATGCAGAGTGCCAGAGCCCAGAGCCGCGGTGCGAGCGCTCAAGGCTCCGTCGCGTGAGAAAAAAAAAAATGCTCGAATCAATCTCTCTCGTTAGATATTGGTTGAATGGTGGATGCCAAAAGAAAAATTACAACGTGACTTGGCAAAGTAAAGTTACCTTTAGTTTACGTTAGCTAGTGCCTGTTTTATAGCTTTCGGGCAGATTTGTCCACCCCACCACCGTCTTCATCTGTATCTGTCTGCCTGTTTTCCACCTTTCTATTCGTCCGTATGCGCTAAGGATTTGGTCGGCGTTGCTGCGATTTTGGCCGTATTCACCGCCTCCGGAGATGAAAACGGACAGGAAAAATCTGTCATGTTCCGTTCTTTTTATTTTGTTTCGTCTGTGCGGATCTCGTTTTTGTGCGATGACTTTTTAATACAGGATGGACATGTATCCATCGCATTTTCAATCCATGCATGATAATTATATCCTTTGTGTTATGTTAATATATCTACTAATCATCAAATATGCATACACATCTTCATATGTGTACGTGTATATTATTGTGTGATTTGATGCCTGCATACTTAAGAATATTATATTCATCCTAATTTAATTCTCTGACCCTCCATACGCATTTCTCTGTTTTTTATGTCTACATAGCATGATCCCGTTTTTTCTGAAGCTGATTTTGTTTCCATAAAAAATATAGAAACCGAAATGAGAGGATTTTTGTTCGTTTTCATCCTTATCTCGACCAGAGCACTACCATTTTTCGTGTGCCTCTTATGTATTCTGCCATGCAGCGTGTCGTCTTTATTGTGTAGACTTTAGATCCATTTGGCATAGCTCTAGCTCCGAGATCTATCTTGGATTTATAGTTTATGGATTCAATTAAAATGGTTCAAATATTTTATTTAACCAAAATATAAATAAAATGACTTACATAAATGAACTTAACATGCCTATGGTTCTAGATCTATGATTTTCTAGAGCTACAAGTGACCAACTATAGGAATTTCACATATTTCTTAGAGCTAGAGCTCTACCAAACTGAGCTTTATTGTATGTCAAGTTCTCCATGTTGTGCATGGCTTATGCATAGTGGTAGTGTTCGCTTGAGCTAATGATAGAATTAGCCCTACTTTTTAGCATCTAATGATATTTTTCTTGGCATGCATTATCCTAGCATAAGCCACACTCCAACAAAATGAGGTAGTTGGTTGATACTTTATTTTTTCTAGCGAAAGACATTGTATCCTTTTTAAAGTTTTAGCTTAATAGTCTATTAATGTCATCTCCAATCCACTTGTGAATGTAGTCGGCAGGGAACCTGTGGGTAAGAGGTGACAAGGCAATCTCCATTGTGTACGCTTCCAAGCACATGTCACACTCCACTTCACCCTAACCTCATCTAGCCTCCTCAGTGATCCTAGTGATGCGATTGTTCTCTGACATTCTGATTAGCCTAGCAATGCCACCTCTCATACTAGAATTGGTATAACACGACCATCGTGAATGTTATTTTGTGACCTAAGGGCATATCCCCATGTGCATCCAATGGTTGATGCACATAGGGGGCATGTGCCCTCAGGGACAATTTTTCTGCATCCCCAGAACAACTAAAACTATTGTAGACATCGCACTGATGAGGCCTAACATGATGGCCGCAATGTTGGTCATGATGCAAGACAAATCAGAATTATGACATACAAATTAATCTTAAGATTATCTAGGTAGGGGGACATAGAAGGAAGCTAAAATAAACAAACACATTAGAGTTAGATTCCTGTGGTCTTGATCAGAGTTTCTATAGTTTGCACATGAGGCTGGTTTCCATAGCATACGTCACCTTTTTAGGAGCAATGCAAACTTAAGTGTCAAGATGGTTAGCTAAAGGGGCGAGGAGAGCACCTTGACGAGGAATGGTGGCCGAGTCTGGTAAGGTATAAAAAGAAGCACTGTGTGGGGTACATGGGGCAGTGGAGCCGAGAGTCAAAGATAGACTGGACACTACAAACGGGCTCAATAAGAAAGAGACATCGATCGAGGTTGATAGAATGGACGAACTAGGCAACGACAAGTGTGCTGGTGACACGAAATGAACGGACACAGGTGGTGAAGGTGGGCACATGGGGCACTGTGATGAGAGCAAAACAAGAGGGCAATTGTTCCACGGCGTGCACAAGCATATGCCAACATTGGCCGAAGGATACATATGCCAACATTGGCCGAAGGATACATGAACAACGCCTCCCATTTTATGTGTAGATGAGGGAGTATCTTATGGTTTTGTTTAAGGAGTGTACATGTACTGTACTCCATTGTCTTAATACATATATACTAAAGTATTTCGGAAAAAGGGTTTGGGAGATATTTTAAGGGAACTTTGGGTAGCCTAGCTGTAAAATAGAAAAATTAGTAATAACAAACACAAGTAATATAGAATTAAAAAACGTAAATAGAAGTCATTGTCACAAAGCCCGTCTAGCTCAGTCGGTAGAGCGCAAGGCTCTTAACCTTGTGGTCGTGGGTTCGAGCCCCACGGTGGGCGTCATTTTGTCAATTTTTTTTTGGCTGTTTCCTTTTTTTTTCTGTGATCTTGTCCGTGGCTGTTTCCTTTGCTGGGCGTCATTTTGTCAATTTTTTTTTTGGCTGTTTCCCTTTTTTTTCTGTGATCTTGTCCGTGGGTGTTTCCTTTGCTGGCTGGCTGGCTGGCTTCCACTTGGATGCCCTTGCGGAGCGTGCAGCTCCCTCCCTAATGCCCTTTTGGAAACTTTGCATTCAGTCGAGAGAGGCAAACAGAGCAGCAGCTAGCCATGCAGATGCAGATGCAGATGCTGAAGCGCTTTACGACAGTAGAAACTACGGAGGGATTAACGGAACAATCCCACGAGATTTCAGAAGAAGAGAAGAAATAGAAACAGCTCAATTCCGTCGAGATATAATAAGAGCATGTCCAAGAGATTCTTTATATCTTTCCTAACTTATAGGAATAGAGATTTTGATCAAAAAAACATCCTCCAACAGTCTCTTCAATTGGATATCTAAATATAGATATTCTCTATTCCGTATTTCTCGCTAGCCAAAGATGGAGAGCGAGAATAGCTCTCTAGACGGTGCACAAGATATAGAAAAGCTGTTGGAGATTATAAAGATATAGAAAACGATTTTTACTCAAATGAGTCTTTAAATGATGATTTAGAGAGTAGATTTTAGAAAAGCTCTTGGAGATGCTCTAAGAAGTTGGATTCATTATGCATTTATGCATGTGTGTGATCCCAAATCAGCGGCTTAACGCATGGTGCGTTTCGTTTGACAGGTGTGCCTTCCCTGCCTGGCAGTTGGCGCTTACCAGTTGCAGTTGCAGACTTGCAGCGCTGGATCCTCGATACTCCTATCTCGCTCGGCTATTCCATTGATGATAAGGGCACCTCCAACAATTGGCTTTTAAACTGGCTCTAAGCATTTTTCTTATATTTTAATAGAGGAGAGAGAAAAGCTAGCTCTTAGTTAAGACCTAAGCTCTTATACGCATCTCAAGGTCATGTGAGATTGTTACGTGGGGTCATCCATGTTAAAAGTCATGTACTAAGAGCTAGCATTGTTGAAGAAGTTAGCTTAGAGCTAGCAGCTGGCTCTAACCATTGTGGGTGCCGTAAGGACGACACCCATTTCATTGAGCTCCTCGGGATGCAGTCGGCACCAAGCGACCAGATCGGAAGGAACTGCCACCTACCTACCTTCCCCTGCCTCACCGACATGTGGGACTCACTGGCCACACGACGCTGGATTGACCTAGTAGTATCTCGTCCACTGGTTTTCCTTTGTTGATCTTTTCTTAATGGCTGACAACCCAACACACATACTCCACTGTATGCACATGCACATGTATACTCCATCATTATTATTATGCAGTTATATATACCGTATATACGTCTCTATCTGTCTGCTGCAAGTCCACCACCACTGCTGTCTGGCAACGACCCGGTAAAGGGCATGCTTGGATGGAAGCCTCGAGTACTTGCCTGGCAAAAAGTGTTGCCTGAGAAATTGATAGAATTTGCCTCGTCTTGCAAGTTACAAATGGTTCGTTTGGTTTGAAGCCTGTGCCTGGCAAACTAATAAAAAGTATAATATAATATTTAAAACGGTATAACCATATTTAAACATACATTGCTACGGTTACAGTGTGTATATAAATAAATAAATTCATCCATTTGGGTGAATTTCTTGTGTAATAAAAATGTAATATATGTTGTTTAAATAATACACAAAGACAAATAAAGGGTTTAAATAAGTAATAAAAAACCATAACATAAACCATAAAATAAACAGTGATTGATATAAATAAAAGCAGAAGTAGCAGTTTAATGCCTTGTCGGATAGGAAACTTTTTGCAGTTTAATGCCTTTTATTTAGTAGTGCAGTGGTAACAGTTTCAAGCAACATTAAAAAATACTATAATACCTTGATAGATATTTCTCCAATTATACTAGTAGCACTTGATTGCTCGCCAGGCAAAGCAGGTGCACCCAGGCATAGGAATTTGATCACCTGGACACTCAAGCGCTGCCTGGTACAGGCAATGTTTCAGGGCTGCATCCAAACATCGTCCAGGCAGCGCTGCCTGGTACAGGCAATGTTTCAGGGCTGCATCCAAACATCGTCCAAGGCAGCTTCCAGGAACCTAGGGTGTGATTGGTTGGCTGCACTACCTCTTAGCCAGGCTCCACAGATGCGAGAACAGACGTTTGTTTGGTTCGCGTATCTGTCTGGCCAGGCTCTGCTCATGCAAGATTCCTTCCGCAGCCTGGCTCTGGAGGAACGCAGAAATCGGTCGTTTCTGCCGGGCCAGACTCGCGTGATGCAGGTAATTAGTCATCTAATGACGTTATTAATATATTATTAGCATATATTAAATGATATTAATATATTTCGAAGTATATTAAGGAGAATTAAGGTAAACTAAGTGTTATACGATAATAGTTGTCCGTAATAAATGTCATGACGATGATTATTTATATATTTTTATCTCATGCAACTCGTTCTCATACGAGCAACCAAACAGCTTCTTAGCTCAACCTGTCTCGTGCATACAGACAACCAAACACCACGTTCTTGTATGTATTGGGCTTGGCTACCCAGAACCAGGCTCCTTCTATGCGAGCCAGACTAAGCTCGTCCGCGAACCAAACAGGCGCCTAGACTCCCAGGCAAGAGAGACCCAGGTCTCAACCAAACACGCCCTTAATCTCTACTACCTGTGGCCTCGCTCCATCTCCCAATGATAATCTCCCAGATTTTGCTAATTGTTCAGCGTTCCCTTTTCTCTTCTCCCTGTCCCTTATGACGGTTTCTCTATAATATAATACTCCATCCAGGAGTACGGAGTATATTGTAGTACTCCGTATATGCCAATTGCCAGTGTTGTGTGACGAATTCCGGCGCATGTTGGAGGTGTGACTGACTCTGTGTAGTGTGTGTGTCCAAGGCGGAGCATCCCCGGGCCATCCCATGCACAATTCTGGTATGACTTTTGAGAGCTGACCCAGCAGCTGGTGCCTGGTGGGTGGGGCTGCTGCTTACATACGTTACGCGCCGAGGCCCGAGGCCGGGTAAACAACCTCGTGCTTCGCCTTCACCACTTCTCCTTCTCCACGAGCATCCAACCCATAGCATATATCATGTCAAAAAAAAAAAAACCATAGCATATTGAAAGGCCGTGATGGCCAGATTAGTCTCAAAAAAAAACTTACGTACTCCTACAGTCCCTACTTCATTTTTCTTTTAATATAGTGAAAGTCCCTACTCCATGGTATATGCAATGCAAGCGAAAGCCCAGAGCCATGCCATGAATGCCTCAAAGACAAATTTATCTGTAGGACGCTCAATAACCTTGGTATGGATTCTTTGATTTCTGTGTTTTTTTAGTACCCAGTTCAATAGACACTACTATATTTTGGAGAAAATTGGTTCTTTGGCCCTAAAAAAAGTTCACCTTAGTTTCTTGGCCCTATTTTTATTGAACTTGGCTATTTGGCTCTGAATCGAATTTTGTTTTGGAATTTGGCCCTTCCGTTAGTTTCACATGTTGACGGTGTTAAAAGCAAGGTGAAATGACCCTTTTACCCCTGAAATAAAACAAAACACTTCTACAATGTACAACAGAGCCATACATGCATTTCAAGCTGTCTATTATCATAAATCTTCCAAAATATCTAAAATACTTTTTCAAGCATCAAATTATTAATTTTCATATATATATATATACATACATACATTAATGTACATTAATGTTTTCATCCATTTATTTGAAATCATTGTGTATGTGTGCACTTGTTGTGTGGATTTATATACATTTCAACAGTTTATCAAAATATAATAATTTCATGCTTGAAAAATTATTTTACTCATTTTGGAAGATTAATGATAATGACAGTCTCAGGTGCATAGACTCTGTTGTACATTGTAGAAGTGTTTTATTTCACTCTAGGGTAAAAGGTCATTCTACATTGTTATTAACATCGTTAACCTATGAAACTAACAGAAGGTCAAATTCCTAAATAAAATTCAATTTAGGGCCAAATAGCTAAGTTTAACATAAATAGGGCCACGAAATTAATGTGAACTTTTTTTTAGGGCCAACGAACCAAATTTCTTTTACATTTTATCGTTTTTTGTCCACGGGACATTGCACTCAGCACATGCCTCTTTTCACCATATCTTCTCCTTTTCATCTCTTTTTTCCTAAAAGGCCAGCGCCATTGCTTTTCGTCTCTTCTCCTTTCCTATCTTAATTATGTCACCGGGGCACCAGATTTCCCATAGATAGCTGCGGTTCGATCTACCGTGATGCGCAGCCATGAGTTCCGACCGAGCATGAGTAGGCCGTTGATGAGAGAGAGAGCACATCCATTTTGTTGGAAAATTAAGAAAATTTATGTATACTTTATTAAGACATCATACACGTGTGATCTAGAGGGTCTTTAGTTCCCACCTCAAAAAAATTTCACCTATCACATCGAGTGTTTGGACACATACATGAAGTATTAAATATAGACTAAAAAAATAGATAATCACATAGATCGCAATAATTTTACGAGACGATTTTTAAGCCAAAGTAGCTATATGAACAAACCAACTATATGAACAAAGTTTACATATAGTTTGAGTATTATTAAGCTTGGGTTGTGCAGCGGTGATTTTGGACCCAGGATTTCTATAAATTAAAGCAGGTTTAATTTACTCATGGGTTAACGGGTATGAGCAATGCAGTCTCACATCCTTACCCGCATTACCCTCTGGGTAAGACTTCTTTTCTATTAAGTTACCCGTAGGTAAAAAAAATTATTCATACCTTTACTCCAGTAGGGTTTTTACCCATTGAGTTCCGGGTATAAAATTGGCATCTTTAGTTTTGAGCAAAAGACCTATTTTTATGGTGTGTCTGCGACTAATTCCATAAGTGATGTGTGTGTGACACGTAAACTCAACGTTTGTGAGTGTCCCATACTCCCATAGACAAAATTCTCATGTCTCAAACCGTCAAAAACGTAGCTGCCGGATCGGATAAAAAGGCGGCACCTAGTGAATACTGGTTTGCCTCAAAGAACTTGTTCAAAATATATCTCTCATCTCACATCTCACAACTAAAAAGAACGAAACAGGGACATCTTTTCCGTGCGGTCTTGCCTTCGCTCCGTCCGTCCGTCCGTTGGGGACATGCGAATGTTTTCGTCTTCCGTCCGCTAATCTCGCCGCCTGCATGCGAACATCTCGCCGCCTCCTTCCTAATCTTTGCGGCGCTCCCCACACGCTATCGCTCAGCTCGCCCGCCCTCGCCGCTGCCGCCGAGTCCGCCTTGCCCGTCCGCCTGCAGCCGTGCAGGAACCTGCCCTCGAGGCTGCCGCCGCCGCCGAGGGCATTGAGCGCCCGCGCCTCCTGCCCCTGCGTCACTCCCTTCTGTCCCGCATCTACCACGACATCTGTCCCTGCGAGCAGCGGCATCGGCTATGAGCGCCCGCGTCTCCTGTCCCTGCGAGCAGCGGCATCGGCTCCGCTCCGCTCCGCCCCGCCCGGCGGCGGCCGCCACCCCGACCCGCCCTCGCCGCTGCCACCGAGTCCGCCTCACCCGTCCGCATGCAGCCATGCAAGAACCACCTCCGCGGGCCTCTCCAGCAGCCATGCAAGAACCACCTCTGCGGGCCTCTCCAGGTTTCTTTTTATTTTATTCTTTCCAGGTTTCTTTTTATTTTATTCTTTGTTTTTTCTCTGTATGTGTGCAATGCCGCTACTTCTCTGGTTGGACAAGATGAGATATGAATTTCAGCTTTAGGAGTGTAAGATTGAGTTCTTGACAGCTGAAATGTTGATTAAAACTAATTTAGGTCTAATTTTTCCCCTCCGTGCTTTCTTGAGGATCTTGGCTATTTCAGGAGCTGATTTGCGGATCTAACACACCATCTCCCCTCTCTCAGGCTCAGGTACATAATAGGTTCATTCCTTTTGTTTTTCTCACCATTGCATTCAACCCGTCCGATAGAAAAAAAATAGTTATTTGTGGTAACTGGGGTTGCACAACAGTTGAGTCTGTGATGATCAATTGAATGATATAAAAAACAGGGGCAGAATGTAGCACACCTGGTCATGCATTTTCATATATCTCAGCCAACGATCAATTAACCTAGGCATGATCAATTTGATGTCTTCCTTAGGGTCGGTTAATACCTTTGCATCAGGTTTAACATAACATTCAAACAAATAAGATAGGTTCAGAGTTAACATTCAAACAATTGTGCTGCTTCAGGTCGTCCTCGCCAACCTGCAGGAGGTCTTCACTGCCTCACCATCGCTGCCCAGCGCACACACTTTGGCTAGCTATGTAGTTGTCAGTGCTCGTTCCATCCGATGAGTTCAACGTTATAGCAAATGAATTGCTACATGGGGAAAACGTTGCACCAAATACTCACTATCTTGACTCCTAATGACCTTTAGCTCGAATTGGCTTTTCAAGTAGAATATGTCACTGATGAACTTTTGAAAATTGCATATCATCTGTATAAAAAAGGCATATTGCGGTTATTTCTTAAGCAAAGACGTAAAGTATATGGAGTAGAAGGTTCCCATCACTCGAGAAGCTGCTCAGATCAGTGGCAAGGCCAAACCTCCAAGGTACAAGTTATTTTGGTAAAAAGTGCAAATATTAAGAAGGGAAGCACATGGGTAGTAAAATAGGATAGCTTAGTTGGAATCCTTATCTATCACAACTGTCTTGTGATCTACAGGTACCTCTTCAAGAGGAATCTACTTGTTCTTGTTCGTATTACGTAAATGGATGAGAAGCGTTACAATTAAATTTTCCTGTCTTCAAAAATAAAATATCACAAATATTGTAACGTTGACAAGCATGCTTGATAACATCTCTCATTTGAGAAGTTACTATGCATTTTTTTTCCAGCAGTAATGTGCCAGCACATTGTTATCATCAAATATATATGTGGTACTGACTTAAATTTGAACATCCACCTTGATGTAATTCTGAACAATATTGAAGGATCACCACAATCTAAACAACTTAATTATTGATGGTAGATCTTTCACCATTGGCTTCCAAGAAGGCGCTTAGCTAAAATGAACTCTAAGATATGCTTGGAAGACATTTGACGATACAAGGTGTTTCAATTACCATGTCTGGACTCAAATGAAAACCTTATTTTTTTAAAAAAAACATGATACAGATAAGATATTTCTTTCATATATGTGTTAATTATTTGCTCTCTCCAAATTATAAAATGCTTTTACTTTTGCATTAGGTACATATTTTATGCACTTAGATATACACATGTCTAGATACACATTAAAATTAATGTATTTTTATGCAATTGCTTTTGGTGATCTTAGAGGAGGGTATAGGAGATGTTGTACTGAATTTGGAGGATAAAAAAACAGTGATATAATGTAAGTGGTAATATGAGATATAAGTGCAATTACTTTTGGTGATATAATCGTTGGCTACTACTCGGAGTTCTTGCAACTTTCTAGCGGGGGCGGCGGGCTCGGCACAGACTGGAACTTCTTTGCCGAGCCAAAGCCTGTGTCCTTCCTGCCAGACTTTTTGGACATGGCGAGATCCTTGGAGCGACTGGTATCAGTGGCTACCCCAACCCCAAGGGTGAGTCTAGCCGTTGTTGCACAGAAGATCATCAAGTAGGTTTGGAAACCATAAATGATCATCTTGGTTCTTTACTGTTTTTGGTGCACATTATTCATGGTACCGATACAACAATAAAGAACTACATATTTCTGAACTAGACCTCCACGCCAACAGATGAGGGAGCTACATGGTGTTTGAATTCTCATCTTGAACTTTAGATGTAGCCATTTATGACTTTATTAGTGATGTTTTCAGTAGTAACTTATTAGAAGATTGTCATGATTTTTGAATATGTGTAGATTATGTTGTTGACGTTTTCTTTCCATGATGTTCCTTTATTTGTTTCTTAATTTGGGATTGGCTGGCCATTAGTTACATTGTTCTCGCCTTGTGCAGGTTGAGTACCCCAGTTTAGTGACACCAATATGCAAATGATTTCTTGACGAAGATCATGAACAAGGATCCTTAGGGCTATGATATTTAATAGTCAACAATACCTTTTTCTTGAACAATAAAAAGAGGCTAGAGCACGCAGATGATGTACTATTAGCACACATGCATGGAACATATAATAAATGGTATGGCCCTAAAATGCACGACCAACAACACCAAATGGTATTTTATAATTGATGATGAAAACTAAATGTGTCTTCAGCTTTTTGGCCCCTCTGTGATCTCATCCAGCAACAAGCGGTAAGGTAACAAACCAGCTGCTACCCTTGCTCCTTTGCAACAAGTGCTAGCTAGCCATGTGCCCATGTATTGTACTATGAAGTAGTTCAGTGTCGTGTGTTGGCTTCGTTCAGCTTGTCAGCGATGACAGGAAAAAAGTGGGACGGAGGTCAGTAGTAATCCTGAGCATGAAAAGGTTTTACTTCTTGAAATGGAGACTGCTTCTATCTTCATCCTGCTTTTAATACCAAATAAACCCTACTGTCTCATGCAGTGTCGGATGGTCATCATCGAGAATTTGACGCATGATTTGTAATTACCGCCACCGCCTTGTGCCGTGGTCAGGTGATCTCACGTTTGCTTTGTGGCACTAAAGATGCTCCATCTCTTCTTCCATGACTGTCTCTACTAGCGCATATAGGGATTCAACAGGACATGCTCCCACAATAAGTAGGCCGTCATGACGCCATCGATGGTGTAGCGGTCAACCAGCAAGGTCTCCTGTGCTGACATCTTTCGATCGATCGCTGCCACCATGGTCTAATTAAGTGACTCGATACTTATATTTGTTCACATCAAAGTGACTCATATTATAATTGTTCGATCTTCGTAAAACTCATGTAATACTGATGATTGACTACAAATGGAATGTTGCGGACATCGTTTTATTAATAGTACAAGTGTATAACACACGATTAATTTATCATGCGATATGTTTATTTTTCTATAAAAGTTTAATTGTCCCGTAGCAACGCACAGGTACACTATCTAGTACAAAATATATTTCTTCTTTTGATTGTTTCTCTCTGAGGCAATGAGGCTTTGAGGGCGCATCGTCGTCGTCCACGCGTGGTGGGGGTGGACTCGATCGGCGCACACAGCAGGCATGGAGGACAGCCGCGTGAACGCCCAAGGAGCTGATAGTGACATACAGTACTATTTTGTTTCAAAAAAAAAGAAAGAAAACTGATAGTGATCTACACACAATTAATCGCAGCTAGCGCAGGAGTACGCGTATTACCCCCACCACAGTCTTTTCTGTCTTTGCTTAGCCTTAACACATACGGTAATGGATTGAAGTTGATGGAGGACACTGTGTTGGCTCCCGTTACTGTCACAACGTACACTGGAACACGGCCTGTTGGTGCCTCATAGGCCATTTGCGGCTTTACCTACTTCGTAAAGGTAACAACAATCCACCATCAAGCGCGATAATATATTTGCATCTTCTTTTTTTTCCTTTTCTACTTTTTAAAGGAAACGACTAATGCACGGCCGTGCGTGTGTTGAACAGACCGCACACACACACTACAAAAAAGGAAAATCCCGTTTCGTACAGTGCCGCGCGAGTATCCGGACCGCCTCCCGCGGCCTGCCCCCCGCGCCCTCGCCCGAGTTTGGTGGACCCACCAAAGAAATATCCCCCGCAGTCTCCCGCAACCTTCATCCTCTCTCTCCTTTTTGCTTTTCCCTTTGAACCCACAACACGCCGCCGCCGCCTCCATGGGAGAGGCTGCTGCTGATTCATCTAGAATTCAAGAGGCAGAAAAGACTCAACCAAAACACAGGTACGAAGTTTGCAAAGCCTACTATTAGCTTGTTCTAAAATTCTAACCAACCAGATCTGTCGTTACAAAAAAGCAGCTTATATGTATAGTACAACAATTCACTGCATGCATAAAGGCAGATCTGATCCCAAAAACATATGTTGACGATGGAAAAAAAGGCAACCTAGATCTGAAAAAAGCAATAGGCAATTTCGTGTTTTGCATGACCAACTCTGTTCTTTCACATAAGCAATTTAGTTGTCCGCAGAGGTGAAATCTATGCAGTTCTCTATATCTCGAAACTGTTCTTGCAAAAGATAAGCAACAACACATCATAACAAAGCGTGTTAACAAACTGTTGTTTCATATAGACATCGTGCTATCAGCTGTTCTTGGTAGACATTTATATTCGGAGTTTATACTGCATGCACCACTTTTTATACACCTTGACAGTGAGAAACCCCTCCTTGTGATTACTACTGCGCCTGGTTACTCTTATAGACATTCTACACATGTTAATTTTGATGCTTGGGTAGCTTCACCTGCAATGAACATAAAAAGTGCAAAAAAAGGTTAGAACACCAAAAAAATTGAAATAAAACTAGGAAAAATTTCATTGTACGGATTGTAAACCAGTGACATTTTTTGCTTAAATGTAGTACAATTTTATTGCATAATGGGGTAAAAGGTAAAGTTGCTTATTGTCATAATATAGTATTATTAACCATACTGTTTTTTTTGCAAGCAGGTCTCAATATATGGATCTCAATGAGCCACCACTAGATTTAGATCAAGACTTCTTAGATGCATTGAATTTCGATTGTGTGACTAGCAATCCTATATTCTGCAATCAAGTGCCTACATTTCCTAAAATTGCACATAGCAATGAAGAACATGTGAACCAATAGATTTTGCCTAGTTTTAATGAAGTTGCTCAAGCTGAATTACCAGAGGATTCTGCAGTTACAAAGGAGGGTGTTCCTACAGTCTCTGAGATCAGACTGTCTTTTGAACAAGCAGGGTTAGAAGATAGAAATCAAGGTCATGTTAATCCTGAAGTTGCTGGAATTGAAATAACAGAACAGGAAGAAGAGGTGTGGTCTACTCCTGAAATGCCATACAATGGGATGTCTTTTGCATCCTTGGAAGAAGCAAAACAGTACTACAATTCATATGCCAAAAGAACCGGCTTTTCAATCAGAACAAACACTTCACGACGGTCTGCAATCACAAGAGAAATACAAAAGGTTCAGTTTGTGTGCAATAAGAAAGGCTTGGGCAGAAAAAGAAGAGCTGCTCATCTTGTTGACGCTGTCACTTGCTACTCTGACAATGATGAAGCCCATGAGGAGGACAGTGCACAAGAGGGGGAGGATGAGGAAGAGGAGAAGAGGAAGAAGCTTGATGGATGTAAAAAGAGAGAGAGAGAGAGAAAATGCTATATACAAACTGCAAAGCAAGGATGGTGGTGAAAATGATTGGTTCTAGGTGGCAGGTCATCTATTTTTTGGCCGAGCACGACCACAATCTTGTGTTGAAACCCTTGCTGAAGAAGTTCCTAAGGTCCCACAAAGGTATACCGAAGCAGGAAAAGGATTTCATTGTTTTGCTACATGGTTGCAACTTGAGCACGGGTAGAATCATGCAATTGATGAGCGAGTTCTACGGATCTACGCAGCTGGTGCCATACGAGGGCAAAGATGTTTCAAACTTTCGCTCCACCATTCACAAGACAGAGAAGTTCAGAGACATGCAAGAAACTCTGGATTACTTCAAATCTTTAAAAGAAGAAGACCCAGATTTCTTTTACAAACTTCAGATCTTTAAAAGAAGAAGACACAGATTTCTTTTACAAGATCAAACTTGATGAAGACCATAAAGTTGAAAACATCTTTTGGGTTGATTCAGCTGCAAGACGTGCTTACAAAGAGGCGTACAACGACTGTGTTTCATTTGATGCAACCTATATGACCAACATATATGAGATGCCTTGCACACCATTCATAGGGATCAATAGACATTGCCAAACTTTTCAGCTCGGATGTGCGTTTATAAGAAATGAGAAGACAACTACCTATGAATGGTTATTCCTAATGTTTCTAGAGGCCATGAATGGGGAGGCGCCGCTCAACATAATCACCGATCAAGACGCTACGATGAGAGCTACCATTTGCGCAATTTTTCCAAACACAACACATAGGAATTGCAGGTGGCACATAATGGACAAGTTTTCGGGCACAATAGGACCTATCCTTGCTAAGAATGAAGAGCTGGATGAGGAATTTGTGGCCTGCTTAAACTACACCATCAGTCCAGAAGAATTTGAGTCAGGGTGGGCTGCCATGGTCCAAAAGCACAGTTTAGAACCTAACGAGCACTTCCAGCACCTATATAACATAAGGCACAGCTTTGTTCCAGCCTACTACATGCATAATTTCTTTCCATTTCTCTAGTCTACTCAACAGAATGAGGGTTTCAATGCTTTTCTCAAGAAATATGTGAACCCAAACTTGTCTGTGCTACAATTTGTAAAGCAATACCAGAAAATACAGGAAAAGTGCCTCGTTGCACAGGATGGACAAGACTTTAGGACTGATGAAAATGAGCGTAGGCAATGGTTAAAGTATCCGCTTGAGAGGCATGCTTCCACTATATACACAAAGAACATGTTTTATAGATTCTCCAAAGAGTTTGAGAAGACAGCAGAATATGATGTGAAGCCTGCAGGGCAGTTCCAATATTGGGTGGAGCCTAATAACTTAAATGTTTATGGATATGGCAAAAGGAACTATCTTGTTACGGCAATAGAGGAAGAAGAAAGCTATTGTTGTCAGTGTATCAAATTTGATAGGGATGGTATAATCTGTTGCCATATTACGAGGGTTATGGTCAGACTAGGTGTAAAATCAATACTAGAAAGATACATCCTTAAAAGGTGGACGCAACAATCCATTATTAATGATGCAGATCAGATTCATAATGTGCAAGCACCGATTGACCTCATAGCCCGTGGGATGCCTTTGAACAACGCAAAAACATTGAGATTGACAAACACATCTACAGCCTTTGCGACACTAGCTGCTGAGGGTTGTTTGAGTGATGAAAAGTATGCAGTTTTAGAGAAACATATCAAGGAGATGCGATCTAAAATTGAAGAAATAAACAAAAGGAAGATGACAAGTGGACCGATTCCTAATGTTGCAAACACTGGAGATTCAACTCAACCTCCGATAAGGACATCAGGTTTAAAAAATAAAACTAGCCTTATTATGATCTACATCATCCTAGTGCACACATACTGTATTTCTTTAGTTGCTACTAATGCATGTCAACCCATATAGGTACAATGGCTGGTCCGAGTTCATCAAATATAGAGAACCCTCCAAGATCAAAAGCTAAAGGGCGCAAGAAAGAGAAGAGGCTCAAAAAAAGGGATGAATGGTCAAGCAAAAAGGAAGAATAAGTGCAGTATTTGCAAATCAACTGACCACAATGTAGCAAGATGCCCCAACAAGCCCGGAAAAGAAGTCCAGAGTCAAGGAGCAGCTACCTAAATTAAGTGTTGGCAGAATTATTGTACATCTTATGTGTGAAAACTCGGATGTTACTGCTGCACTATCATATTTATTGTACTAAGTTGTTGCCAGGATACTAATAAGTTGCCTGAATAACACTATTAAATTGCCTGAGTAATGGTATTAAAATACTTATCAGATTACTAATAAATTGCCTCATAGACACCCTATAACTAATAGTGGTTGCCTTTCACGTGTAGCCAGTATTAGCAGTGGCAGTAGTAAGCTCCTATTGCATTAGTATTGTAGGAATGAAAAAAAAATACTTAAAATGTTAGGAGGCTTAACCTGTTATAAATGCAGCTTATCCCGCCAATTCTTCACATCGTTGTCTTTATTAGTTAGCCACTTATGCAATAGAAGCTTGCGTATGGAAGGAATGTCACTCTCCTTGAAGTATTCAATTGAACGTCCATCCCAATATTCTGCATGCATCAACATATGGAACCCACAATCATAACTGCAGAAGACAAAAAAAAACTCTGTACAGATACCTAATGAAAAACCTGAATGTATACAAGCATTAGTTAGAGCAGAGGGGACTACTTGTTGGACTGGATAGGAACACCAATATCTTCAAGTTCATAATTGGTTATAGGCTTCTTTGCCTCATAAACATACTTGGCCCACAGTTGCTTGATTGCTCCTGTCAAGTTGTTGCAGCAATTTAGAAGAGCTTCATCTTGAAGTGTTCTCATTGAGTCTAACACCTCAAATCTTTTGTTTCGTAGATTGAGGACAAGCAAAAAATAGTGTCCTACTTGTCCTGCGGAATCTCTATCTCCAACCATTTGAAGGACAGGGAACATCACCTATGTTTGGGTTGGTTAGTATCAAAATGTTGGAAATATGCCCTAGAGGTAATCATAGTGATGATGATATTTTTATTGTATCCATGATTTATTATATGTTCATTGAATATCCATTAAAGACAACTTGTATTGATTGGCAATTATGTGAATTGTCTGTGAAACTCTTTTACTTGTATGGTTATTCGATAGTTGTCCCTGATCGGAGTTCATGTGAGGACACACATGAATATTAGATCAGCACATGTATTAGTTGATGACTATGTTTCACGAGTCATAGACATGAAGATGTCAAACTAATAATGTGGGCACATGCATGACATGGGGCTGGACTGACCCAACGTGAGATGTTCTTATTATCTCTTTACACATCATGTACGTTATGTCCTTCGACTTGAGATTGTGGTATGTTCTCAAGATGTGAATCGACTTACTTAGGGACTATCAAACGCTAATTCGTAACAGGGTAGTCATAAAGACAGTCTTCGGGTTTGTCAGGAAACATGTTGTGAGACATAGACGATCAAGATGGGATTTGCCCCTCTCCATGCGAGAGAGATATCACTGGACCACTCATATGATTGGATCATAAAATGCATGGCCGTGCTTCGGTTAAATGTTAACCTATGAGTTGGACCAAATACTATGTGGCAAAGGAATTACGTATATGTGATCGTGGTGGTTCTTCATATATGATCTTTGCGTATACATAGGAGTTGACACGTCTTGCTAGAGGCCGCTGTCAACTATCGGGCGAGTAGGAGTACTCGGGCCATGTTTATGTGTGCGTGAACCCATAGGGTCGCACGCTTAAGGGGCTAGAAGCCTGATTCGAGTTGGACTCGAGTCAGACCGGGATTAGGGTTTGCTAATGGGCCTCCAGGTCGGTGGGCTCATTAGGGACGCCTATATAAAGAGGGGTGGGGCGACCAGGGTTTGCACCACGTCATTAGACAGCCGTCGCCCACCCCACGCCTGCGCCTATTGCTCCTCGCAGACCTAGCAGTCTGGAGGTGTGACGCTTCCTCCCTGTACGTGTGGGATACCTCAGAGGTGCTGCATCTGGAGCACAAGGACGAACCGCACGTGGAGACGTGAAGGTCAGACGTGAACATCTACACGGCATCGCTGCGATGCGCACGTCTACACCAAGACGTCTTCCGCTGCATCTGCGCGTCTAGTGGTAATCCCGTGATCTATAACTAGCAGTAGTTCCTGGTTTATGGGGTCGAAATTTTTTTGTTTTCGGCTAGCGTAGCATCCCCATTCGGCTAGCGTAGCATCCCCATTCGGCTAGTGTAGCATCCTCGTAATCACTACAGTGGTATCGGAGCCGTTACTGCCTCGTTATAGATTCGGTTGTTTGCATATAGAGATATGTGCGGTTGTAGATCAGTTTCTGATCTTGATTCGTGATCTTGCCGTGTTGGTCATGTAACGATCTACTCCTACCGGTCGGAATTCCGCCATCGGAGTTAAGTAATACGTGTAAATCCAATCATGGCAAGATGGAGATCAATAAGATTGATCGAATCGAATCTAGGTCAAGAGCCGGGTGCATGAGATGTGCGTCAGCACGAGGAAATCCGCAAAAGGAGCGTTGTTCCGTAAAACGGCCATAACTTTTGCATACGACCTCGGATTGAGACGATCTTTAAACAAAAATCGATCTACAGAAAATTTTACATCCGATTTTTACTCGCTCTAGCCGGTTTCGTCGAATTTAGATTTGCGAAAAAAGGCCGGGAAAATTATGTTTTCTGCGATTCAAGATTAGACGTCGGGAACGTTTAAGTATGTTTTGCAGGAATTGATGACTGGTATAGCGCTTATGTGTATGTGATGCATGTATGTAATTAATTCGATTAGACGTCGGGAACATTTAACTATGTTTTGCAGGAATTGATGACTGGTATAGCCCTTATGTGTATGTGATGCATGTATGTAATTAATTCATGGCTTGCATATCATGTAATATGACAATATGGCAGGAGCCATATAGATATTGTCATCAATTTGATGTAATGGCCTGCGTGCCAAATTGTGATGATCCTACTCGCGACTATGTAATTGTTTTAATTACGCTACTTGTAGCTAATCTTGGTGGATTCATCACTGGAGGATGGCGTACATGCACCATGTAGATGGAGATCATCGTGGTGAACAGATTGGCGGAGATGGAGATCTCCAAATGTACAATGGGCTATACCAAGTCACATCTGTGTTGATGCTATTCTCTTATTATGTTCTACTTTCACATGCAATTCATGTTTATTGTCTACATGCGGTAGTGAAAGTGTAGAACGATCCCTCAGTAATGTTCAAGTCATATGCTTCCCCAAACCTTGCACTGTCATATGTCTTGTACAATCGGTGGTGCGCCTATGAAATTAGGGTATCACTGATTTTCCTTGACTAGGCAGGTTCGTATCGGAGACTTACTGTAGAAGGGTTGGTTGCTTGAACAAGGTCATCCTAACGGTTAGGGACCTTGAAGCATAAGGAGTTGAGCACACATAGAGATGTTGGCCAACAACAAGAGTCATATGTGATATGATTAGCAAAGAGTTGCTTACCGATCTACCATGTCCACTAGCGGTGATGCTAAAGCTCACTAGTAGACTTGTTAGTTTGGGTCTTGAATCACTAAAATTCAATAGAGGGATATTGTTCTTAGTGGGAGTAAATTTTATTAAAGTTTTAATATCATTTACTCTGTCTTGGATACATTGTCTTAGTATTTTGCATTTACTTTTGTTGTAGATAAATGGCACCCGCACCTCAACCATTTACTTTACGTTCAATACTTGAGAAAGATAAGTTGACTGGAACAAACTATGCGGATTGGATCCGCAACCTGAGAATTGTTCTCAGGGCTGAGAAAAAGGAAGATATTCTAGACACCCCACTACCAGAGGAACCTGCTGATAATGCACCTGCTACTGAGAAAACCGCTTACAAGAAAGCATGTGATGCTGATCTTGAAGTGGGATGCCTGATGCTTGCTGGCATGGAACCAGATCTGCAGATGCAGTTTGATAATAACCATACAGCCTACGATATGATCGTAGCGCTAGATGAGATGTTCCAGACTCAGGCTAGAACTGAAAGGTTCAATGTTTCTAAGTCTCTTGCTGAGACCAAGTTAGCAGAGGGTGCAGCAGTTGGACCACATGTGATTAAGATGGTTGGTTACACTCAGAGGTTGGAGAAGCTAGGCTTCCCAATTGGTCCAGAACTGGCTACTGACTTCATTCTCTCTTCTCTCCCACCTAGCTATGGGAACTTCATCTCGAACTACCATATGCATGGTGTGGAGAGGGGCTTGAATGAGCTATGTGGCATGCTTAAGACAACAGAGGCAGACATCAAGAAAGGTGCTGGCAGCAGCCATGTGATGGCGATCCAAAACAAGCCTAACTTTAAAAGGAAGGGCAACTTTTGGAAGAATAGGAAGGGCAAGGCCAAGGCCAAAGATGTGATCTCTAAGCCAAACCCTCCTGCGCCTGACGCTGCTGGACCAATTACTGATTCTGAGTGCTTCCATTGTAAGGGGAAAGGTCACTGGAAAAGGAACTGCAAGGTGTACTTAGCATCCTTGAAGAAGGATGGCGGTGGTAAAGGTACTCCCGCTGCTCATACACTTGTTGTTCATGTTACAGATATTTTCCTCGCTAACTCTTATATTAATTCTTTGGTATTTGATACCGGCTCGGTTGCTCATATTTGCAATACGATGCAGGGAATGATAAGAGGTAGAAGCGTTGGAAAAGGGGAGGTTGATTTCCGCGTGGGTAATAATGCAAGAGTTGCTGCGTTGAACGTTGGGACGATGCAACTACACCTCCCATCAGGATTTATTTTGGAGTTGAATAATTGTTATTTTGTTCCAAGTTTAAGTCGAAACATTGTGTCACCTTCATGTTTGATGAAGGATGGCTATTCATTTACGAGCAAAGACAATGGTTGTGTAATCTCTAAGAATGATATGTTTGTGGCTTTTGCATCCATTGTGAATGAGTTGTTTATTTTAAATCTTGATGATGCACCTATGTCTATCTGTAATATTACTGCTAAAAGGCCTCGGCTTAATGAGATAAGTCCTACCTATATGTGGCATTGTCGTTTGGGTCATATAAGTGAAAACCGCATGAAGAAGCTCCATGTTGATGGGTTTCTAACTTCGTTTGATTTTGAATCATATGAGACACGTGAGGCTTGCTTGCTGGGCAAGATGACCAAGTCGCCTTTCACAGGTCTTCCTGAGAGGGCGTCTGACTTGTTGGAACTTGTACATACTGATGTATGTGGACCAATGAGTACGACAACTAGAGGCGGATTCCAATACTTCATAACCTTCACTGATGATTTTAGCAGATATGGCTATGTCTATCTGATGAAGCATAAATCTGAGACATTTGAAAAGTTCAAAGAATTTCAGAATGAGGTAGAGAATCAATGTGGCAAGAAAATTAAGGCCTTGCGATCTGATCGTGGAGGCGAATATTTGAGCCACGAGTTTAGCAATCATCTTAAGAGTTGCAGAATTGTTCCACAACTTACGCCACCCGGAACGCCTCAGAGAAACGGCGTGTCTGAGTGACATAACCGAACTCTGTTAGACATGGTTCGGTCTATGATGAGCCAGTCGGACCTTCCTTTATCATTTTGGGGATACGCTCTAGAAACAGTCGCTTTCACATTAAATAGGGTACCGTCTAAGTCCGTAATTAAGACACCATATGAGATGTGGACTGGTAAGAGTCCCAGTTTGTCTTTTCTAAAGATTTGGGGTTGTGAAGTTTATGTCAAACGACTTATATCAGATAAACTAACACTCAAGTCGGACAAGTGCTTTTTCGTGGGATACCCAAAGGAAACTTTAGGGTATTACTTATACAACCGCTCAGAGGGCAAAGTGTTTGTTGCTCGAAACAGTGTTTTCTTAGAGAAAGAGTTTCTCAAAAGAGACAAGAGAGGGCAGAAGGTGTATCTTGAAGAAGTTCAAGATGAGCCAACAGGAGTTGACTCCACGAGTGATGCTAATGTAGCAGAACATGTTGAGCTACCTATGGCAACAGATACCCCGCCTCAACCACGAAGGTCGGCAAGAATCCGTGAGTTGCGTGGGGATATGTTATTGTTAGACGATGACGAACCTGCAACTTATGCCGAGGCAATGATGGACCCTGATTCCGAGAAATGGCATAGTGCCATGAGATCCGAGATAGATTCCATGTGAGCCAATCAAGTTTGGAACTTGGTTGACCTGCCTGATGGGGTAAGACCCATAGAGTGCAAATGGATCTATAAAAAGAAAAAGGATATGGATGGAAATGTCCAAGTTTATAAAGCTCGACTTGTCGCAAAAAGTTTTCGGCAAGTTCAAGGAGTTGACTACGACGAGACTTTCTCGCCGGTAGCGATGCTTAAATCTATCCAGATCATTCTAGCAATTGCTGCCTATTATGACTATGAGATATGGCAGATGGATGTTAAAACAGCCTTTCTAAATGGAAATTTGGAAGAGGACGTGTATATGATACAACCCGAAGGTTTTGTTGATCCTAGCAATGCTGAAAAAATATGCAAGCTTAAGAAATCTATTTATGGATTAAAGCAAGCATCTCGGAGTTGGAATATTCATTTTGATGAGGTGGTCAAAGGGTTTGGCTTCCGTCAAAGTAAAGAAGAACCTTGTGTTTACAAGAAGGAAAGTGGGAGCGCTGTTGTGTTTCTAATCTTGTATGTAGATGACATACTGTTGATTGGGAATGACATTCCGATGTTGCAAACCGTAAAGACTTCATTGAATAACAGTTTTTCTATGAAGGATTTAGGAGAAGCAACATATATTCTGGGCATTAAGATCTATAGAGATAGGTCAAAGAGGCTAATAGGATTAAGCCAAGAAACGTACATTGACAAAGTGTTGAAGCGGTTCAACATGGAACAGTCCAAGAAAGGGTTCTTGCCTATGTCACATGGCATGCGCTTTAGCGAGAAACAGTGTCCTTCGACATCTGATGAGCGAGAGCGCATGAGTAAGGTTCCATATGCTTTGGCCATTGGTTCCATCATGTATGCCATGATATGTACGCGCCCAGATGTCTCATATGCTCTAAGTGTTGCGAGCAGATATCAAGCTAATCCAGGTGAGAGTCACTGGACACTTGCTAAAAACATCCTTAAGTACTTGAGAAGGACTAAAGATGTGTTCCTAATCTATGGAGGTGAGGAGGAGCTCGTTGTAAATGGTTACACCGATGCTAGCTTCCAAACTGACACAGATGATTCACAATCTCAATCAGGTTTTGTGTTCACAATAAATGGTGGTGCAGTCAGTTGAAAAAGTTCCAAGCAGGAGACCGTGTCTGATTCTACAGCAGAAGCCAAGTACATTGCAGCTAGTGGAGCTGCAAAGGAAGGTGTTTGGATGAGGAGGTTCCTCATTGATCTTGGTGTGTTTCCAAATGCGTCCAACCCATTGTCTTTACATTGTGATAGCAATGGGGCGATCGCGCAGGCTAAGGAGCCAAGGAATCACCAGAAGAACAAACATGTAGTGCGAAAATTTCACCTCATTCGTGACTTCATTAAAAGAGATGAAATTAAGATGTGCAAAATACATACGGATTTGAATATAGCATATCCTTTGACAAAGGTTCTTCCACAGCCTAAGCATGAGGCGCATGTGAGGTCTATGGGTATTAGATATCTAAAAGATTAACTCTAGTGCATGTGGGAGACTGTTGGAAATATGCCCTAGAGGTAATCATAGTGATGATGATGTTTTTATTGTATCCATGATTTATTATATGTTCATTGAATATCCATTAAAGACAACTTGTATTGATTGGCAATTATGTGAATTGTCTGTGAAACTCTTTTACTTGTATGGTTATTCGATAGTTATCCCTGATCGGAGTTCATGTGAGGACACACATGAATATTAGATCAGCACATGTATTAGTTGATGACTATGTTTCACAAGTCATAGACATGGAGATGTCAAACTAATAATGTGGGCACATGTATGACATGGGGCTGGACTAACCCAACGTGAGATGTTCTTATTATCTCTTTACACATCATGTACGTTATGTCCTTCGACCTGACATTGTGGTATGTTCTCAAGATGTGAATCGACTTACTTAGGGACTATCAAACGCTACTTCGTAACAGGGTAGTCATAAAGATAGTCTTCGGGTTTGTCAGGAAACATGCTATGAGACATAGACGATCAAGATGGGATTTGCCCCTCTCCATGCGAGAGAGATATCACTGGACCACTCATATGATTGGATCATAAAATGCATGGCCGTGCTTAGGTTAAATGTTAACCTATGAGTTGGACCAAATATTATGTGGCAAGGGAATTACGTATATGTGATCGTGGCAGTTCGTCAGATATGATCTTTGCGTATACATAGGAGTTGACACGTCTTGCTAGAGGCCGCTGTCAACTATCGGGCGAGTAGGAGTACTCGGGCCGTGTCTATGTGTGCGTGAACCCATAGGGTCGGACACTTAAGGGGCTGGAAGCCTGATTCGAGTTGGACTCGAGTCAGATCGGGATTAGGGTTTGCTAATGGGCCTCCAGGTCGGTGGGCTCATTAGGGATGCCTATATAAAGAGGGGTGGGGCGACCAGGGTTTGCAACATGTCATTAGACAGTCGTCGCCTACCCCACGCACGCGCCTATTGCTCCTCGCAGACCTAGCAGTCTGGAGGCGTGACGCTTCCTCCCTGTACGTGTGGGATACCTCGGAGGTGCTGCATCTGGAGCACAAGGATGAACCGCACGTGGAGACGTGAAGGTCAGACGTGAACATCTACACGGCATCGCTGCGACGCGCACGTCTACACCAAGACGTCTTCCGCTGCATCTGCGCGTCTAGTGGTAATCCCGTGATCTATAACTAGCAGTAGTTCCTGGTTTATGGGGTCGAAATTTTTTTGTTTTTGGCTAGCGTAGCATCCCCATTCGGCTAGCGTAGCATCCCCATTCGGCTAGTGTAGCATCCTCGTAATCACTACACAAAATGCATGCATGTCGATAAGGAAAAAAACATAGGAATGATGAAACCTAAAAATGCATATATGAAGATGTGATCTTACCATATGACGATGGTCTAGATGATTATCAGCAGCCCGGAATACACATGAGATATGTGTCTTATCTAGATTGCCCTCCTGCATGAAAGTCTGCAAAAAAACAAATATATAAGCTAGTAGTTATCTGCAACATTTTACATGGACACCTTTCTTGGTTAATTGGATCCCTATTGGATGAACATATATAAGCTATCTTGAGTTAAGCCTTAAGCAAAATAGTGTTAAGCCTTAAGCAATAATATAGTTCTACGTTGGGCAAAATAGTGTAATTGATTAAGCAATAGTAGTAAGATTACCAGAAATAGAGATTTATAGCTTAGGCACGAGTAGAAATGGTGGTACAGAACAAGACAATATGATAAAATAAGACTGAACTTCAAATCAATATGATAGACATCCTTCCAGACTTGCAGAACATGATATCTCCTAAATGACATAGTTTTGTTTGGTTTATTTATGTCACTGCTAAAAAGAAGACAAAAATAAAGAAAAAAAAGAAAAATTTAATTGTAGGTTCCTGCCAATTGCAAGGATGCAAGTTTATTATCTAGTTTAGCCAATTGTTGGCCTTACCATTGGGTGGGACAGATGAGATCATTTTCAGCGTTGTGACTCATTTGCTGAAAAGCTAATGCAAGGGTTCATTTTTGCGTGATGTATTTTTACACTGGTTGCTTATGTGTTCCTAAACAATAACCCAATAACTGATACATTATATTTTGTTTATCATTCATCCAGATCTGGCCCTGATCACTAGTATGTTCATTACCTTTATGGCACTGTCTGAGCTATTTTAATAGTTGCTTTTGCGCTACAGCCATGTGTTTGTGAACTCAAACGCGCTGCACTGAATTTTAAAAATTATCAATGCAAAATGGAAATTAAAGCTAGGTGCTGTCAGCCTGCCTGTGGACTCTACATTATGTATGATCCTTTAGACACTTTATTCAAATCATCAGACGTTTTCCCTTGTCCTTAATTTTCCCTTAATCTGTTTGTCAGCTAGGAGTTATTATGCTTGTAATCATAACGGTTGCTACTGTATTTGGTGACAAAAGCTTTTGGATGTTCAGATGATAATATTATATTATTGATTCGTGGAAAGTTTGAATGGGTTATTTCAATTTCTAATTTGGATAGCCATGCCGAGCCATTGTGCTACTTGCGCTATGGCTCAACTCTTGTTGGCTGCTGTTGGGTGGCATTTAAAAAGAAAACAACCTTTGGCTGCCGATGAGCAAATGCAAAATTGGTCGATCCCCACTCCCA
This sequence comes from Coix lacryma-jobi var. lacryma-jobi, assembly GCA_009763385.1. Taxonomy (NCBI): domain Eukaryota; kingdom Viridiplantae; phylum Streptophyta; class Magnoliopsida; order Poales; family Poaceae; genus Coix; species Coix lacryma-jobi. The sequence continues at coordinate 63,400,643 of CM019825.1, forward strand.
TCATTTAAGGTTTTCTACACTCTTATCAACACATGGGTCAGCAGTACTTATAAAATATAGTAACAATCTCTGTTTTTTGGTCCCTTTCCAACCTTGACCTATTTTGCCAACTTTCTGTTGTAGCAAAAGAGTGTGCAACAGGTTACATGAATTCTAAAATATGCATTGATTCATGTTCTAAGTGTAGACAAGCAGTAGAGAACCATGGAAAAATGTGCATATAAATTTAGTTAAGCAATTTAATACTATTGGTTAAGCAAGTTATTAGTAATCTAGTATCAATTATGTGTAGACACATGAATATGGGAAATGAGTAGAGTTAAGCAACCATATAAGCAATAAAATGGACCTCTATTTTGAATGCCGAGCGTGGCACTGGTGTGCTGAAAAGATCAAAGCAAAGCAACAGGGGACATAAAAAAGAAAAATGTGAACTAACCGAGACTCGTAAAGGCATAACACGTTTCTTAGCCTTCCTAGTGGTGTCGTCAATTGTGTAGATTGCAATTTCAGCAACAGGGCTCATTAGCTTCCCACAAGGCTTAATTGATGCAGCAAGATGATCTAGCATTACATAAAAGCTCCAAAAGTTGATTATGACCACGCTGCACACATAAAAACAAAAAAATCAAAAAGAAAAATAAGTAGAAAAATCATTGATAACATAAAAAACGGCATGATTATGAGCATACGCACTCTTGAGCTTGAGAAGATCTAGTGTGCCTTGATTTTGAATGTGCACACACGTCAGCTTAAATATCATACACATCCTTGCTGCAAGTGAAACCCCTTGTTGTAGCAAAATCGATATAAGGAGACAGGAGGGCAGCTGGCCTTTTCCGAATCCTAATTGGGTGAAGCTCAAATGAAGGTGTAACTGAAGAATTGCCACTAGCAAGGTCCTTAGATGTAGATGAAGGTGTAACTAGATCACTAACATTGACAGCTCCCTTAGATGTGCATGGAGGAGGTACAGGATCCAGAGATGTATCTGACTGAAACACAATGCTATAAATACCCCGCCGGCGACACTACTTCATTCGTACCAGTACACACCAATACCATCACACCTTCATATCCCACACTTCCAAGAGAAGCAAAGCAAGAGAAGCAAGTGAGAGTTAGGTTAGAAGCTTAGAGAGCTTAGGCAAGTAGGTAGCTAGTAGAGCAAGACATCTTCGCCCTCGCGGTAGCGCTGCTCAAGGCTTAGCTCAAGAGTAGAGGCGTGCGAGTGATCGGTTCTGGAGCTGGGAAGAGTCTTCCTTCATCTCCAGTTCAGGTTTTGCTCTTGTTACTCAAGCATTTACTATATTCTAGTTCATCATTTCAAGTATTACTTTATTCTACTTATCAATATTGAGTAGTATACTTGATTGATTGCTTGAGTGCCTAGCTATCCTACAGTTCAATTCACTTAGCCATAGTAGTTAATCTCTAGTGAGCTTAGTGTTTGATCTTTGCCAATAGGTTGCTTAGTTAGTTTAGTGTTTATCTTATTAAGTCAAGTATTTGCTCTGACGTCCGCAAGGGTGTCTCTATTCAAAGCTAGGGTAGAGATAGTTAGAATATAATTAAGCGTGGTGTTAGTTATAGACTTACCTTCAGATACGGCTGGACCCCCGGATAGCTGTGGTAGCAAGCAGGTGGTGACAGCCCTGTGCGCCTTGAATTCCACCACGTAGTTGGCCCAGTTTAACAGTAAGGCTCGTTGTGCTAGCGTTCAACCTAAGTAAGTGGTAAAGGCTGGTACGCCTCGATACTTGACAAGATAGGAATAAAACTATACTCAACTTAGTTGCTTTATTGACTTTTGCCTGCCTTGCTTCGTAACTATCTTGCTTCGTAGTTATCTTGCTTTGTAGTTATCTAGGAGTAGTTAGTAGTTAGTTATCTTAGTTACCCTTAGTTATCCTATTCTATTTATCTACCTATCCATCCACCTTACCTTAGCCATCCATTTCATCCTTACCTATCCACCCACATATTCTTTCTAGCCTTTCATCTCCTCTCTTCTCCCCTTTTTCCTTTTCTCTTTTCTTCGACTCTCATCCCCTCCCTTGGGATCAAATAAATCGACACCTGGTACTCCCAGGCGAAGTGCTACTACGATAGTTCTGTGCGCTTGCAGAATCTCCTCCTGGTAGATTGCATTCTCTCTAGCTAGCTCCTACTAGTGTCGGAATTGACAACCCCGCTTGGCATTAGTAGATAGCTGCATTAGCTCCACTCCTTTAGGTATAGTGACCGGTCTTGCTTCAAGCACTTCTGACGCCGTTGCCGGGGATAGACTCCATAGTCTACTCCTAGTAACAACGTTAGCAAGTGCCAACAAGCATTCCTGGGCCGTTACCGGGGATAGTTGCCTAGCTCTATCTTTAGTGAAGCTAAGAACTACCAACAGATGGCGGACTGTTTGTCGGTTCTTTCATCCCTAGTCGCTCCCTACTACGCGTATGAGTTTGAATATGGAAAAGGCCGGGCAGCAGGTTTGACTCCTGTAGGAGTAGCAGCTGTTGTGCTTAGTCGCTAAAATATAGAAATAGCACGCAAACCACAAGGCACGAACTACTGAACCGCAGGCTTCCCACATTCAGATTCAGGTAAAGATGAGTGTGAAAACTACTGAACCGCAGACTTCCCACATTCAGATTTAGGTGAAGATGAGTGTGAAACCCTGCAAGTTGGCTAAAAATGGCATGTGCATGTGCTCTCTCTCTCTCGATCGTAATTCCAAGATGTACGTACATCCACACATTGCGTTCCAGTCCCAGCATGGTCAGTCGAATTATATATGAGCTTGCAAAACATAAAGTGAAATGACCTAATTAAGCATATGAATTTGGCACGTTGCGTTTGTAGGCTTGTGCTGCAGAACTGCTGCAACCAATATAGTTTCAGTACTACCTAGTAGCATGCCTACTGGTGGATGATACGTTTTGAGCTGGGATGGGGGCACTCAGCTACACAAAACAAACTATCTAGTCATCTCCACTGCTACAACTCTCCACTACTCCCCACTGCTACAACTATGAAATAACACGTGAAAAATTCATAACATCACATTTTATCTATTCTCTAACGGTTTACTACTACAACTGTAGGCCAGGGCATCTCACAAAAATCACAGAAGGCAGAACATACAACGGGACGACGCCCAACAGCCAAACCAAGGACAGGACGTGACATTTGCTGAAAATACGTACCTCAGATGGCGAGTGGTGGTGGGGGAGGGGGGATGCTTGCACGGCTGCCCTAAGATAATACGCGCGGTGGACGGGGTTGGGGCGCAAACGGTGACCTTGCTGCTCGCACCCCCTAGGCCCCTAGTTCCCTCCATCCGCCATTAGAACCGAGCTCCCCCCTAGACGGCGACCTTCGTAGTCCCGTAGATCCAGAAAAACATGGAGTCAAATGAGGAACAACAAGTCTTCTAGAGTAGTACCCCGCGCGGATCCAACTTACTGGTGAAATGCGCCGACCTCTGCTCCGCCTAGATCCGGTGAGCCGGTGGGGCGGCGGTTGAAGGGTCGAGATGGCGGACTAGAGGGGGGGGTGAATAGTCCTTTTTAAAATTAAACTTAATCGGAGCGGCTAACCGAAACAAATACGGAATTAAGACTATCGGTCTAGCCAAGACTACACCCCTCTACCTATACTCTATGACACCTTACACAAGATCCTAATCAATGCAAATAAGGCGTCGGGCTAGCTAGAGCTCACCTAACCAATTCTAGAAGCAAGGTCACACAAGCCTATGCAACTAGTACTTCAAGCACGGGGAGCTCCTATGCAATCTAGCAAGCAAAGCACAAAGCCTAAGCTCACTAGCAATGCTCAATAACAAGGCTACACAAGCCAAATTAGAGACCTCAAATTTCTTAGCTACACAAACTAAGCAATGTGACTAACAAAGCTACCCAAGCCAATTAGTCACGCAAGAGAGCTACTTCTAAGCTACACAAGCAAAAAAGGTAACTAACAAGCTACACCAGCTAGCTAATTACAAGAGCAACTACACAAGCACAATATATATGAAAGTAGATACAAGCTTGTGTATGAGGAATGCAAACCAACGGGATGAACAAGGTTGACACAGTGATTTCATTCTGAGGTTCACTTGGTCGCCACCAAGCTAGTCCCCGTTGAGGCAAGCCCAAGGTTGCCGCCGATCCTCTTGCTAGTGGTGACCCTAAGTCACACTCTCCACGATGGAGTGCTCACCAACAGCTCTAGCTTCGATCCGGCCGGACCACTTGGCGCTCTTCGCACCTCTCTCTACTAGAGTGTCTCTTCGCGATCTCCCGCGGGGCGAGCACAATGCCCCTCACAAAGCTTTCTCCGGAGCCACGCACAATCTTCACGCCGGCTTCACGACGGAGACTCGAACACCAAGCCGTCTAGGAAGTGGCAACCTCCAAGAGTAATAAGCACCACCGGCTTGCAACTCGATCACCTAGTGCCACTCGATGCAATCTCTCAATGCAACGCACTAGCAATCACTCACTCGCTATCGATTCGCACACTAGCAAGCACAAGCGAGTTAGAGGGCTCCCAACCACATCCACACAAGCCACAAAGGCTCTAGAGTGCTCAACCACCAGCCCAAGGCCGGTTACCAACGATATATATAGCCCCAAGGGCTAACTAGCCGTTGCCCCTTCACTGGGCAACCTGCGCCACCATCGGACGCTCCTGCCGAAACCATCGGACGCTGAGGGCAGCGTCCGATGCCCAGATGCTTGCCACGTGTCCCCCACGTTCAACTTCGGCCGAGCGATCCCAACGGCTATATTACTTCCCGTGCCAGTTAAAGTGGCATCGGACGCGCCGATGCCTAGCATCGGACGCTCCGATGTCTCAGCTCAAATCTGCGCAAAAACGCCCTCACATCGGACGCGTCGGACCCCTAGCATCGGACGCTCGACCCCAGCGTCCGATGATACACCAGAGAGGCTCTAGAGAGGGCAGAAACACATCGGACGCGTCCGATGGTTCCACATCGGACGCAGGCCAGCGTCCGATGCTCCCTGGAAAGCAAGCTCGCGCTACGTCACCTGCATCGGACTCTGCAATAGTGATTCTGTAGCGTCCGTTGCCAGCGTCCGATGATCCTTCAACAACTAATAGAAACTAGGGTTTACCATCGGACGCTTGGCCCAACGTCCGATGCCCCTCGGACCAGCGTCCGTTGCTCTCAAAGCACTACACTTCACCTCCGAAAACTGCTGAATCCTGCCTCGCAAGCTCGGCAGGAGGGAGAGGGACTATACACTAGTTTCTCCCACTTCTCCACGCCTCCTTTTAACATGACTTCTTTTCAAAACAACTTCTCTTTTGCAAATGTGCCAACACCACCAAGTGTACAACATCATGTGTATGTGTGTTAGCATTTTCTCAATCAGTTTTCAAAGGATTAGCACTTGCACTCACCACGCCACTCGATCCTAGTAACATCGCAAAGTTAGATCGCTCAAGTGGCATTAGATGACTGATATGCAAACAAGTTTGCTCCTCTTAATAGTACGGCCATCTATCCTAAACCCGGTCATAATCTTCTCTACACACCTATGATCGGTGAAATAAAATGCCCTACAAATATACCTTTGCCTTGCGCATTCCATTCCATCTCCATCGGTGTTGATGCAACACATGCACCAACCTATCTTCAAATGATATGATCCACTTCATATCATCACATGGCCTCCATGGTCCATCGATCTTGACCTCACTTGCTCTTCACCATTGCTTCGGTCCTTCGGCGCCAAGTCTTTGCTCAAGCCTCCCGACACTCGGTACCAACGGCTTCAAAGCCTCCAACTTGCCCTTCACCTTCGCAACTGGTCCATCAAGCCAAGTCTTGCCTTGATCTTCTCCATCTTAGCAACATGACTCCATGTCATGTTTCATGTGCATTAAGCTCCTCCATCACATGTGTGAGCCTTGCAACATCTTCCAAGCCATTTTACCTTTATGGCATATGTTGCTCCCACATGATCACCTGTGGACTAATCACCTATGTAATTCACTTCAAACACATATTAGTCCACCTAAAGTTGTCACTCAATTACCAAAACCAAACTAGGACCTTTCAATCTCCCCCTTTTTGGTAATTGATGACAACTCTACAAAGATATGGAAATTAATCTTATTCCAAGCTAGCACTTTACAAGAATGTAAATTGCTAACTTGGTTTGGGTTCTATGTTACTTATCCAACATTAAGACCATATGAGAGGATCTGGATAAGCACCATACAACCCGACTTTGTAGTGATAACTCCCCCTACATGTATGCTCAAATGGTTTGGTTTTATGCTTGCACACATGCATAAATATGAAATTTGTGGGAGTGTTAGCACTACTAAGTGATGCTAAGGTATACAAAATAGAATTGTACCTTTGAAGCGTGTATACCAAATTTTTAATCATCCTTAGCATCAACCTTGCTAGAAACAAGTGAAACTAGATACCACGTGAGATTAACATTATAATCAAGGTTCTAGTTACCACTTGTTTTACTAAGACTATGCTCTAGATACCAAATAAAGGAAAACAATCATCATCCAAGTCTTAGCTCTAGCAAATATTGCACACAAGCATGTAGGAATGTAAAACATATGCAATGTTTGCAAGCAAATGTAATGCACAAACAAATGCATCAATCATGTATTCATGAGCTTGCTCCCCCTACTTGTGTGCTCTCTTTTGTCCAAGAATTTTGATCCTTTTCCATTGTTCAATCTTGCTTCCTCTTGATCCATGTCCATCTTTTGTTTTTCTCCCCTTTGTCCTTGTCATATTCTTGCCACAAATTCTTCCCCTATCATATCATATCTTTGGCATTTTCTCCCCCTTTGTCATCAATGACCATAAAAGGTATGCTCTTTTCATACAAAGGGTGACACTAGGGTAGATGGTTGACACTTGAGTCTTGATTTTTGATGGACACCACCATATGTGTTGGAATGACACCATGTGTAGGATCTGTGACCTTGATACCAATAGGTGGGGCACCTTCTCTTATGTAGCATGGGTCATTCACTTGATGAACTTGAGCTCTTGTTGGTGAGGGATGCTTTGCTTGATTTGATCACTTAAAGTTGGGGATCACTTGACATCTTGTAGGATACCACTTGTGAGCTTGATCTAGACATCACTTGGTAGATATCACTTGAAAGATTATATACCATCTTGAATAGATACCATGTGAAGAAATGATGAGTCTAGATACCACTTGAATGATAGTTTAAACTTGATATGCATTTGCATTATTGTCTTCTTCTTGAACTCTTGTCATGAGCCTCTCATTTGTGACTTGAACTATTAAACTTGCACAAGATATCTAACTCAGTTTGCTCTAGAGTAAGCTTCTTCACACATCTTTCAATGGTTATCTTACTCACGTTGAATTAGACACTTGAATGCTCATCTTCTAGATCAAGTGCTTGGGTTCACTAGCTCATGAACAAATCCATATACTAACCACTAGATCATATAATCAAACAAGCAATAGTGGTAGGCTATGAATGTAAACTTTTCATTTGTTATGCATGATCCTATTAAGCATGTACTATATGCACTAACCGCGTACTAGTAAGGGATGAAATGATGATGCACATTACAATGATACCTTCGCTATCTTGGAGTAGAGGATAGTCATTTGATTCCAATTAAGCTCCAAATAGCAATGTGAAGTACATGGTGAAGACTAATGGATACCAATTGATAGAACAAATCTTCACCCATATGATCAAGTGCACTAGCTCAATGTTGTGGTTGACATTGCTTCTTCATTTGATCTTTGCTTGCATATACGAATACCACTCATGATTTGCTTCTCTATTTTGGATGTTGCTTGCTTTCTTTCTTAATCAATCTCTTGATTGCTCCAACTAAGCATCTCCAATGATACTTTAGATCACCACTTCCATGTTAGCCTTCCAAGCGCCTCGTTTGGTTAACCACTTGAGATCTATCCAATAATTGTCACTTTGATTGATCCTTTTGAACTCTTCTTGAAATGTGACTTTGAATCCATTTTTGAGTCCTTTTCTTTCTTCCAAATGATCTTCAATTTGATACTAGAATTTGATCTTTATCTTCATCTTGATGTTGGTCTTGATCTTCAATTTGAGTACCAAATTGTGTGCAAAATGCATTTCTCAATTGAATGACCTTGTACTCATTTTTGTCATTGCTTCTAGATAATCTCAAAACCAAACATAGGTCCCTCAACCACTTATAAACATGATTCCAACTTGAGGGCCTTTCAATCAAAGTGACTTGAGATCTATCCAATAATTGTCACTTTTCTGGCAGATTCTGCCCTTCTCAAGAGAACATGCATATCTCCCAAAATATAAGTCCAATAACCATGAAATTTTGTGGAGATGTGCCTTAATAAGTGTTCTAGCAGCCATAAAAATTTGAGCTTCATTGGACTTCTAGATTGCTACCAGAGTTTGCATCTTTACATACTACTACATGCTGAAAACTGCTGCACTAGTGTTGACAAGATCCACTCCAAAACCGAAGCATCACTTATCCAATTATCATAAATTTTGCACAGCAACTAATACCATAAGTGTAGAGCATGTGTACCAAATTTCAAGCCAATCCAATTAGATTTGATCATTCAAACATGGCTATCTTCTCAGCTCACTCAGATTTCAGATTTTGCAATATTGGATAACTTTGAGCAATTGAGCTATGTACTCTAGCAATTTGAATCAAACTTGAAGCTAACTTGTTTGAACACTCTCACAAGACATATATCCATTCAATCCACTTACTAAAAGTCATCTTGTGAACATATCCAATCAAACTAACGCAAACTTGATCACTAAGCAATTTATCCATTCAATCATCTTATAGTAAGCAACATATGCATATATATCCAATTCAATCATCTCATATGCACCCAAATGAGTATGATCAACAAGAGATATACCTTAGTAGCATATGATCATCCAATAGCAAGCTTCACAATATATTAATCACCACAACTTGATCTTTTGCACTTGTATGTTTTGCACTTGGACTTCATTTATCTTGACTTGGCATTGGGTTTGGATGTGCACTAAGCTTCATTTCTTGACTCAATTAAATGATGAACAATATGAAATCAATTGAATCAAGCCTCCAATGCCATGTACCTACATACATTCATCCACTCTTTGATGGTACCCAAACTAGTTTGGGTCGTCTCAAGTTAGGTGCAACATACTTAGGCAATGCCTTAGTATGAGTAGCGGGATGTTTTGTAATAGCCACCGATGAGGTACCATTGTCATCCTTTCTAAGCACAATATTATCATCAATTGAAATAGGCTTAGAAGTATTACCTAGGGGACATGAATTAGCCATGTGTCCCCTTTCCCGACATGAGTAGCAAATTCTCTTTGATTGAGCCTTCTCTTCCTTGCTCATGTGTTGCTTCTCATTGCCTCGCCTCTCATGAGTTGCTTGAGCCTTCTTCTCAAGCTTGTTAGGACACTTCGAGGCAAAGTGTCTCATATCATCACACTTGTAGCACTTGATGTGAGCCAAATCCTTCTTCTTTTCTTCATTCTTGCTCATCATCATCTTGGCATCTTGAATGTGAGTTGGATGCCTTGCTCTTCCGCCCCTTCTTGTTTTCTTATTCTTCATCATCAAGTCACCACCATCACGGTTGATCTTGACTTGATCTTGGGGCTTCTCTTTTTGCTCAACTTGTGGCTTTGGTTGAGGCTCTTCTTGTTGCTTCACCAATTGCTTGGTTGGTCACATAGAGGTGAGATGTCCCCTAGTGCGGCACTTGAAGCACTTGACATGCTTGAGTCTCTCTTCTTCCTTCTTCAACTTGAGCTTATCCTTGTTGGGGCAAGCATTTGCAAGATGTCACATCTCATGGCACCGATAGCACATGAAATGAGATAGCTTCTTTTGTTCTTGCTTCTTCATCTCTCTTTCATACTTCTTCTTTCCCCATCTTTTGCCTTTGATCTTGCTCTTGTTGAAGCCAATGCCACTCTTGTCACCGTAGCTCTTTTGATTCTTCAACATGTGCTCAAAGGTGACTTTGGAGTTGTAGCACCTCTCTAACTTATTGCTTAAATTCTTCACTTTACTTTTGAGGTCATTGTTCTCCTTCAAAATGTTAGTCTCACAAGACATAGAAGTAGAACAAGCATCTATATGTGAAGAACATGGCATAGATAATAAATCATCACAAGAGGTGGATACATGCTTTTTCTCTACATCACATGGGTTAGCACAAATATGTGATTGGTCACTTGACCCAAATGATGAGCTCTCACTAGTTTTAGTTTCTTCATTAGAAAGCTTCTTAGTGAGAAAAGCATGGTCTTGTACCAAGTTATCATGAGCAACACTAAGTTCCTCATGAGTCAATTTTAGCTCATCATGTGAACAAGTAGTAACATAAAGTAGATGCTTTTGTTGTTCACATGCATTCTTTAGAAATGAGTTTTCTTTTGTCAATTTCGTTGTTTTAGCCATCTCATTTTCTAAAGCTTTGGTGAGTCTACACACAAGCTCAAAGTTTGGATCATCACAATCAACAACCACATTTGCAATTGATACCTTAGTGTCACCATGTGACATGAAGCAATGTGGTGTAGAGGGGGAGCTTGTAGAGACATCACTCTCATAGCCGTCATCATCATCATCATCAAGTGTGCATGAGGTAGCATCATCTTTAGCACCACTTGAGCTTCGGCTATGGTCACCATCATCCTTGTCAAGTGATCTAGTGGATTGATCATCATCATCACTTGACCATGAGGTGGAGCAATCTTCCACAATCACCAAGTTGTGGTCGTGCTCATCATCCTCATGTGCCTTTTTCTTGGGCTTACTAACACCATCATCATTTGGAGCACTCCCATACTTGTCATTGAGATATTTCCACATGTGATGGGAGGACTCCATATCCATGATCTCACTAAAGATATCATCATGCAAAGATCTAAAAATGATGTTAGTAACTTGGCACTCGAGATCTAGGCATTTCTCTTGTGCTTGAGTTAGATTCTTTTCATCCAACACATGAGAAAAGCCTACATCTACGATCCACCACATTTGAGGGCAAATAAACTTGAAATTGCATATCATCCAAGTTTTCCAACGTGTAAAGTGAGTGCCATCAAAAATGTGTGGACAATCAATGCCTAGCCCATAAGTCGCCATCCTCTCGGGTCCGTGAAGACCACAAATGAGAGACCTAGCTCCGATACCACTTGAAGGGTCGAGATGGCGGACTAGAGGGGGGTGAATAGTCCTTTTTAAAATTAAACTTAATCGGAGCGGCTGAAAGCCCTAGTTTGGTTTTGGTTAATTGATGAAACCTATTTTGGTCTAATCCTTTTGTAAAGAATGTGTGTAGCTAATGGAAAAGGATTATGACCAAGCCATTGGTGGAGTTAGCAAAGTGGCAACCATGGAGGATGGTGGTGGCCACAAGCACTTAAGTGATCAAGTGCTCCACCATTGGTGAAATGAAGAAGAGAAAAGATGCCTTGCTCAAGTGGTAGATTATTTCTTTCTTTTAATCTTGAGTATAGGCAAGCTGGACTATCAATAGGGATATAAATTAGGCTAGCTAGATATGGTGAAAAGTGCTCATGACGTCTAACTTCTAGTGCCACCTTGAGCGATCTAACTTTGCGCTGTTACTAGGATCGAGTGGCGTGGTGAGAGCAAGTGAAAATCCTTTGAAAAATGTTTGTGAAAATGCTAACACACATGCATAAGGTTGTATACACTTGGTGGTGTTGGCACATTTGCAAAGGAGAAGGTGTTGGAGTTGAATTAAATCAACTCGGAGAAGTTTCCGGAGAAGTCTTTGGTTGAAAAAGAGAAGCGATGGATCTTGGATTGGAATTCTGTACTAATCCTTTGTGATTTGGATATTCTATTCATGTGGGATGTGTAGCCCTCTGAATAAGCTTTCCAAAATGTCCAAGATCATCGAAATCGGAGTTCGGAGCTAAAAGTTATGGTCGTTTTAGCGCGGAGAAGTTTTGGCCTAGAGGTAGTACCGCCATAACCTCGGTAGTACCGACCCTACTACCGACCCTACTACCGACCCCTCTGTAGGCAGCGCGCAAACTCTCTGTTCGGAGGAGTTTTGGCCTAGAGGTAGTACCGCCATAAGGCCGGTACTACCGACCCTCGGTACTACCGACCTATGGGGTCGGTACTACCGACAGTGGTGCAGTTGACTTGTTTAAGTAGCCGCCCGGCTGACTTCTAACCGTTACCTCTCCCATTCCTTGCGCCCAAACACAAGAAAGAGAGCTCCCAAGTGTTGACTAACCTCCTCTCTCTCCCCCTTTGATTCTAGAGTGAATCTCTTGCAAGCTTTGAGCTAGGGAAGTGAGATTAGAGAGTGAGACACATCGATCTACGTCAAGAGCACTTGGATCCATCATCTCTCCGGCTTGATTTATGTTCTTTACTCTTGAGTTCTTGTAACTCTAGCCGGTTAGGTGTTCTTCGGTTATTGCCCGTGATTGACACATTTGTGAGGGCACTCCGAAGTGTTTGTATTACCCTCTGATTCTTAGTGAAGAAACTCAACTAGCCTTTGTGGTTGCTTGAGTGAGGCAAGGAGGTGAAAGAGACTCCGACCTTCATGGTCACCTCAACAATGGGGACGTAGGCGCTTCTTAGTGAAGTGGTCGAACCTCGGATTAAATCTCGTGTCTCGTGTGCTTGTTGATTTTGCATCCTTGGATATTTTGTTTGCTCTCGTGTTCTTCACGTTCTTCCTCCCTCCTCTCTCGTTCTTAGGTGTGAGAAGGCTCGATCTACTCTTTTGGGAGGAGCCACTACTTGGATAAGGTATAAACTTCATCTACATCTCCTAGGGAAACATTGGTATGTGTTAGATCCTCTTTTGCATCTCCTCTATCTCGATCTCGTAGCAGTTTTTAGGTTGTCGGTAGTACCGACCTGTAGAGCCGGTAGTACCGACCTCGGTAGTACTGGCCCCTATAGTCGGTAGTACCGACTGTGCAATCTGATACTCGTTTTGAGCTTTGAGTTTCATGTTTCTAGATTTTTGGATTGACTATTCACCCCCCCCCCCCCCTCTAGTCATTCGGACCTTTCAACGGCTAACCGAAACAAATGCGGAATTAAGACTATCGGTCTAGCCAAGACTACACCCCTCTACCTATACTCTATGACACCTTACACAAGATCCTAATCAATGCAAATAAGGCATCGGGCTAGCTAGAGCTCACCTAACCAATTCTAGAAGCAAGGTCACACAAGCCTATGCAACTAGTACTTCAAGCACGAGGAGCTCCTATGCAATCTAGCAAGCAAAGCACAAAGCCTAAGCTCACTAGCAATGCTCAATAACAAGGCTACACAAGCCAAATTAGAGACCTCAAATTTCTTAGCTACACAAACTAAGCAATGTGACTAACAAAACTACCCAAGCCAATTAGTCACGCAAGAGAGCTACTTCTAAGCTACACAAGCAAAGAAGGTAACTCACAAGCTACACGAGATAGCTAATTACAAGAGCAACTACACAAGCACAATATATATGAAAGTAGATACAAGCTTGTGTATGAGGAATGCAAACCAACGGGATGAACAAGGTTGACACAGTGATTTTATCCCGAGGTTCACTTGGTCGCCACCAAGCTAGTCCCCGTTGAGGCAAGCCCAAGGTTGCCGCCGATCCTCTTGCTAGTGGTGACCCTAAGTCACACTCTCCACGTTGGAGTGCTCACCAAGAGCTCTAGCTTCGATCCGGCCAGACCACTTGGTGCTCTTCGCGCCTCTCTCTACTAGAGTTGCTCTTCGCGATCTCCCGCGGGGCGAGCACAATGCCCCTCACAAAGCTTTCTCCGGAGCCACGCACAATCTTCACGCGGGCTTCACGACGGAGAGTCGAACACCAAGCCGTCTAGGAGGTGGCAACCTCCAAGAGTAATAAGCACCACCGGCTTGCAACTCGATCACCTAGTGCCACTCGATGCAATCTCTCAATGCAACGCACTAGCAATCACTCACTCCCTATCGATTCGCACACTAGCAAGCACAAGCGAGTTAGAGGGCTCCCAACCACATCCACACAAGCCACAAAGGCTCTAGAGTGCTCAACCACCAGCCCAAGGCCGGTTACCAACGATATATATAGCCCCAAGGGCTAACTAGTCGTTGCCCCTTCACTAGGCAACCTGCGCCACCATCGGACGCTCCTGCCGAAACCATCGGACGCTGAGGGCAGCGTCCGATGCCCAGATGCTTGACACGTGTCCCCCACGTTCAACTTCGGCCGAGCGATCCCAACGGCTATATTACTTCCCGCGCCAGTTAAAGTGGCATCGGACGCGCCGATGCCTAGCATCAGACGCTCTGATGCCTCAGCTCAATTCTGCGCAAAAACGCCCTCACATCGGACGCGCCGGACCCCTAGCATCGGACGCTCGACCCCAACGTCCGATGATACACCAGAGAGGTTCCAGAGAGGGCAGAAACACATCGGACGCGTCTGATGGTTCCACATCGGACGCAGGCCAGCGTCCGATGCTCCCTGGAAAGCAAGCTCGCGCTACGTCACCTGCATAGGACTCTGCAACAGTGATTCTGTAGTGTCCGTTGCCGGCGTCCGATGATCCTTCAACAACTGACAGAAACTAGGGTTTACCATCGGATGCTCGGCCCAGCGTCTGATGCCCCTCGGGCCATTAAATGTGCCAACACCACCAAGTGTACAACATCATGTGTATGTGTGTTAGCATTTTCTCAATCAGTTTTCAAAGGATTAGCACTTGCACTCACCACGCCACTCGATCCTATTAACATCGCAAAGTTAGATCGCTCAAGTGGCATTAGATGACTGATATGCAAACAAGTTTGCTCCTCTTAATAGTACGGCCATCTATCCTAAACCCGGTCATAATCTTCTCTACACACCAATGACCGGTGAAATGAAATGCCCTACAAATATACCTTTGCCTTGCGCATTCCATTCCATCTCCATCGATGTTGATGCAACACATGCACCAACCTATCTTCAAATGATATGATCCACTTCATATCATCAAATGGCCTCCATGGTCCATCGATCTTGACCTCACTTGCTCTTCACCATTGCTTCAGTCCTTCGGCGCCAAGTCTTTGCTCAAGCCTCCCGACACTCGGTACCAATGGCTTCAAAGCCTCCAACTTGCCCTTCACCTTCGCAACTGGTCCATCAAGCCAAGTCTTGCCTTGATCTTCTCCATTTTAGCCACATGACTCCATGTCATGTTTCATGTGCATTAAGCTCCTCCATCACATGTGTGAGCCTTGCAACATCTTCCAAGCCATTTTACCTTTATGTCATATGTTGCTCCCACATGATCACCTGTGGACTAATCACCTGTGTAATTCACTTCAAACACATATTAGTCCACCAAAAGTTGTCACTCAATTACCAAAACCAAACTAGGACCTTTCAGCGGTGACCTCTGCTCCGCCTAGATCCGGTGAGCCGGTGGGGCGGCGGTGACCTCTGCTCCGCCTAGATCCGGTGCGCCGGAGGGGCGGCGGTGACCTCTGCTCCCCCTAGATCCGGTGCCACGGTAACCTCTGCGAAATCGCCAAAACAGGCGCAGCGCGTAGGAGGGGGGGAATTCGGGCAAGAGTTGGGCGCTGTCTGATAGACGATGAAGCGCGAGCCCCAATGTTTTGAACAGTTACCGCCCCTACCTATGACTAGTGGGCCAGGCAACGCAAACCGAGTGCGGGATTGGGAAAATCGGCCGAGCATCCGATTGCGAATCGACGGCGGACGGAGCGTGCGTGCGGGCTGGCGACTGCACGCACGGCTGAAACCAAGTCTTTACCTATTTGGAAACGACTAATGCATGGCCGTGCGTGTCTTGAACAGACCGCACGCACTACAAAAAAGGAAAATCCCATTTCCTACAGTGCCGCGCGAGTATCCGGACCGCCTCCCACGGCCCGCCCCCCGCCCGAGTTTGGTGGACCCACCAATGATATATCCCCCCCCCCCCCCCGCAGTCTCCCGCAACCTTCATCCTCTCTCTCCTTTTTGCTTTTCCCTTTGAACCCACAACACGCCGCCGCCGCCGCCTCCATGGGAGAGGCTGCTGCTGATTCATCTAGAATTCAAGAGGCAGAAAAGACTCAACCAAAACACAGGTACGAAGTTTGCAAAGACTAATATTAGCTTGTTCTAAAATTCTAACCAACCAGATCTATCGTTACAAAAAAGCAGCTTTTCTTGGTAGACATTTATATTCGGAGTTTATACTGCATGCACCACTTTTTATACACCTTGACAGTGAGAAACCCCTCCTTGTGATTACTATTGCACCTGGTTACTCTTATAGACATTCTACACATGTTAATTTTGATGCTTGGGTAGCTTCACCTGCAATGAACATAAAAAAAGTGCAAAAAAAAAGGTTAGAACACCAAAAAAATTGAAATAAAACTGGGAAAAATTTCATTGTACGGATTGTAAACCAGTGACCTTTTTTGCTTAAATGTAGTACAATTTTATTGCATAATGGGGTAAAAGATAAAGTTGCCTATTGTCATAATATAGTATTATTAACCATACTGTTTTTTTGCAAGCAGGTCTCAATATATGGATCTCAATGAGCCACCACTAGATTTAGATCAAGACTTCTTAGATGCATTGAATTTCGATTGTGTGACTAGCAATCCTATATTCTGCACTCAAGTGCTTACATTTCCTGAAATTGCACATAGCAATGAAGAACATGTGAACCAACAGATTTTGCCTAGTTTTAATGAAGTTGCTCAAGCTGAATTACCAGAGGATTCTGCAGTTACAAAGGAGGGTGTTCCTACAGTCTCTGAGATCAGACTGTCTTTTGAACAAGCAGGGTTAGAAGATAGAAATCAAGGTCATGTTAATCCTGAAGTTGCTGGAATTGAAATAACAGAACAGGAAGAAGAGGTGTGGTCTACTCCTGAAATGCCATACAATGGGATGTCTTTTGCATCCTTGGAAGAAGCAAAACAGTACTACAATTCATATGCCAAAAGAACCGGCTTTTCAATCAGAACAAACACTTCACGACGGTCTGCAATCACAAGAGAAATACAAAAGGTTCAGTTTGTGTGCAATAAGGAAGGCTTGGGCAGAAAAAGAAGAGCTGCTCATCTTGTTGATGTTGTCACTTGCTACTCTGACAATGATGTAGCCCATGAGGAGGACAGTGCACAAGAGGGGGAGGATGAGGAAGAGGAGAAGAGGAAGAAGCTTGATGGATGTAAAAAAAGAAAGAGAGAGAAAATGCTATATGCAAACTGCAAAGCGAGGATGGTGGTGAAAATGATTGGTTCTAGGTAGCAGGTCATCTATTTTTTGGCCGAGCACAACCACAATCTTGTGTTGAAACCCTCGCTGAAGAAGTTCCTAAGGTCCCACAAAGGTATACCGAAGCAGGAAAAGGATTTCATTGTTTTGCTACATGGTTGCAACTTGAGCACGGGTAGAATCATGCAATTGATGAGCGAGTTCTACGGATCTGCGCAACTGGTGCCATACGAGGGCAAAGATGTTTCAAACTTTCGCTCCACCATTCACAAGACAGAGAAGTTCAGAGACATGCAAGAAACTTTGGATTACTTCAGATCTTTAAAAGAAGAAGACCCAGATTTCTTTTACAAGATCAAACTTGATGAAGACCATAAGGTTGAAAACATCTTTTGGGTTGATTCAGCTGCAAGACGTGCTTACAAAGAGGCGTACAACGACTGTGTTTCATTTGATGCAACCTATATGACCAACATATATGAGATGCCTTGCACACCATTCATAGGGATCAATAGACATTGCCAAACTTTTCAGCTCAGATGTGCGTTTATAAGAAATGAGAAGACAACTACCTATGAATGGTTATTCCTAACGTTTCTGGAGGCCATGAATGGGGAGGCGCCGCTCAACATAATCACCGATCAAGACGCTGCGATGAGAGCTGCCATTTGCGCAATTTTTTCAAACACAACACATAGGAATTGCAGGTGGCACATAATGGATAAGTTTTCGGGCACAATAGGACCTATCCTTGCTAAGAATGAAGAGCTGGATGAGGAATTTGTGGCCTGCTTAAACTACACCATCAGTCTAGAAGAATTTGAGTCAGGGTGGGCTGCCATGGTCCAAAAGCACAGTTTGGAACCTAACGAGCACTTCCAGCACCTATATAACATAAGGCATAGCTTTGTTCCAGCCTACTACATGCATAATTTCTTTCCATTTCTCTAGTCTACTCAACGAAGTGAGGGTTTCAATGCTTTGCTCAAGAAATATGTGAACCCAAACTTGTCAGTGCTACAGTTTGTAAAGCAATACCAGAAAATACAGGAAAAGTGCCTCGTTGCACAGGATGGACAAGACTTTAGGACTGATGAAAATGAGCGTAGGCGATGGTCAAAGTATCCACTTGAGAGGCATGCTTCCACTATATACACAAAGAACATGTTTTATAGATTCTCCAAAGAGTTTGAGAAGATAGCAGAATATGATGTGAAGCCTGCAGGCAGTTCCAATATTGGGTGGAGCCTAATAACTTAAATGTTTATGGATATGGGAAAAGGAACTATCTTGTTACAGCAATAGAGGAAGAAGAAAGCTACTATTGTCAGTGTAGCAAATTTGATAGGGATGGTATAATTTGTTGCCATATTATGAGGGTTATGGTCAAACTAGGTGTAAAATCAATACCAGAAAGATACATCCTTAAAAGGTGGACGCAGCAATCCATTACTAATGATGCGGATCAGATTCATAATGTGCAAGCACCGATTGACCTCATAGCCCGTGGGGTGCCTTTGAACAGCACAAAAACATTGAGATTGACAAACACATCTACAGCCTTTGCGACACTAGCTGCTGAGGGTTGTTTGAGTGATGAAAAGTATGCAGTTTTAGAGAAACATATCAAGGAGATGCGATCTAAAATTGAAGAAATAAACACAAGGAAGATGACAAGTGGACCGATTCCTAATGTTGCAAACACTGGAGATTCAACTCAACCTCTGATAAGAACATCAGGTTTAAAAAAATAAAACTAGCCTTATTATGATCTACATCATCCTAGTGCACACATACTGTATTTCTTTAGTTGCTACTAATGCATGTCAACCCATATAGGTACAGTGGTTGGTCTGAGTTCATCAAATATAGAGAACCCTCCAAGATCAAAAGCTAAAGGGCGCGGGAAAGAGAAGAGGCTCAAAAAAGGGATGAATGGTCAAGCAAAAAGGAAGAATAAGTGCAGTATTTGCAAATCAACTGACCACAATGCAGCAAGATGCCCCAACAAGCCCGGAAAAGAAGTCCAGAGTCAAGGAGCAGCTACCTAAATTAAGTGTTGGCAGAATTATTGTACATCTTATGTGTGAAAACTCGGATGTTACTGCTGCACTATCATATTTATTGTACTAAGTTACTGCCAGGATACTAATAAGTTGCTTGAATAACACTATTAAATTGCCTGAGTAATGGTATTAAAATACTTATCAGATTACTAATAAATTGCCTCATAGACACCCTATAACTAATAGTGGTTGCCTTTCACATGTAGCCAATATTAGCAGTGGCAATAGTAAGCTCCTATTGCATTAGTGTTGTAGGAATGAAAAAAAAATACTTAAAATGTTAGGAGGCTTAACCTGTTATAAATGCAGCTTATCCCGCCACTTCTTCACATCGTTGTCTTTATGAGTTAGCCACTTATGCAATAGAAGCTTGCGTATGGAAGGAATGTCACTCTCCTTGAAGTATTCAATTAAGCGTCCATCCCAGTATTCTGCATGCATCAACATATGGAACCCACAATCATAACTGCAGAAGACAAAAAAAACTTTGTACAGATACCTAACGAAAAAACTAAATGTATACAAGCATTAGTTAGAGCAGAGGGGACTACTTGTTGGACTGGATAGGAACACCAATATCTTCAAGTTCATAATTGGTTATAGGCTTCTTTGCCTCATAAACAGACTTGGCCCACAGTTGCTTGATTGCTCCTGTCAAGTTGTTGCAGCAATTTAGGAGAGCTTCATCTTGAAGTGTTCTCATTGAGTCTAACACCTCAAATCTTTTGTTTCGTAGATTGAGGACAAGCAAAAAATAGTGTCCTACTTGTCCTGCAGAATCTCTATCTCCAACCATTTGAAGGACAGGGAACATCACCTGTGTTTGGGTTGGTTAGTATCAAAATGCATGCATGTCGATAAGGAAAAAAACATAGGAATGATGAAACCTAAAAATGCATATATGAAGATGTGATCTTACCATATGACGATGGTCTAGATGATTATCAGCAGCCCGGAATACACATGAGATATGTGTCTTATCTAGATTGCCCTCCTGCATGAAAGTCTGCAAAAAAACAAATATATAAGCTAGTAGTTATCTGCAACATTTTACATGGACACCTTTCTTGGTTAATTGGATCCCTATTGGATGAACATATATAAGCTATCTCGAGTTAAGCCTTAAGCAAAATAGTGTTAAGCCTTAAGCAATAATATAGTTCTACGTTGGGCAAAATAGTGTAATTGATTAAGCAATAGTAGTAAGATTACCAGAAATAGAGATTTATAGCTTAGGCACGAGTAGAAATGGTGGTACAGAACAAGACAATATGATAAAATAAGACTGAACTTCAAATCAATATGATAGACATCCTTCCGGACTTGCAGAACATGATATCTCCTAAATGACATAGTTTTGTTTGGTTTATTTATGTCACTGCTAAAAAGAAGACAAAAATAAAGAAAAAAAAGAATGAAATTTAATTGTAGGTTCGTGCCAATTGCAAGGATGCAAGTTTATTATCTAGTTTAGCCAATTGTTGGCCTTACCATTGGGTGGGACAGATGAGATCATTTTCAGCGTTGTGACTCATTTGCTGAAAAGCTAATGCAAGGGTTCATTTTTGCGTGATGTATTTTTACACTGGTTGCTTATGTGTTCCTAAACAATAACCCAATAACTGATACATTATATTTTGTTTATCATTCATCCAGATCTGGCCCTGATCACTAGTATGTTCATTACCTTTATGGCACTGTCTGAACTATTTTAATAGTTGCTTTTGCGCTACAGCCATGTGTTTGTGAACTCAAACGCGCTGCACTGAATTTTAAAAATTATCAATGCAAAATAGAAATTAAAGCTAGGTGCTGTCAGCCTGCCTCTGGACTCTACATTATGTATGATCCTTTAGACACTTTATTCAAATCATCAGACGTTTTCCCTTGTCCTTAATTTTCCCTTAATCTATTTGTCAGCTAGGAGTTATTATGCTTGTAATCATAACGGTTGCTACTGTATTTGGTGACAAAAGCTTTTGGATGTTCAGATGATAATATTATATTATTGATTCGTGGAAAGTTTGAATGGGTTATTTCAATTTCTAATTTGGATAGCCATGCCGAGCCATTGTGCTACTTGCGCTATGGCTCAACTCTTGTTGGCTGCTGTTGGGTGGCATTTAAAAAGAAAACAACCTTTGGTTGCCGATGAGCAAATGCAAAATTGGTCGATCCCCACTCCCATCATTTAAGGTTTTCTACACTCTTATCAACACATGGGTCAGCAGTACTTATAAAATATAGTAACAATCTCTGTTTTTTGGTCCCTTTCCAACCTTGACCTATTTTGCCAACTTTCTGTTGTAGCAAAAGAGTGTGCAACAGGTTACATGAATTCTAAAATATGCATTGATTCATGTTCTAAGTGTAGACAAGCAGTAGAGAACCATGGAAAAATGTGCATATAAATTTAGTTAAGCAATTTAATACTATTGGTTAAGCAAGTTATTAGTAATCTAGTATCAATTATGTGTAGACACATGAATATGGGAAATGAGTAGAGTTAAGCAACCATATAAGCAATAAAATGGACCTCTATTTTGAATGCCGAGCGTGGCACTGGTGTGCTGAAAAGATCAAAGCAAAGCAACAGGGGACATAAAAAAGAAAAATGTGAACTAACCGAGACTCGTAAAGGCATAACATGTTTCTTAGCCTTCCTAGTGGTGTCGTCAATTGTGTAGATTGCAATTTCAGCAACAGGGCTCATTAGCTTCCCACAAGGCTTAATTGATGCAGCAAGATGATCTAGCGTTACATAAAAGCTCCAAAAGTTGATTATGACTGCGGATACATGGGTGTATGCCGAGTCTCTGAGTGATGAGTGATTGTCATCTGGAATGATGTGCATGTTCTTTGGCTTGTATTGTGCAGGTGTCGAGCATGGATACAGTGATCAAAGGCAAGGTGAAGGTCAAGTAGAGACATGCCGTGCAAAGGGACCGAGAGTGGCGAAGGGAGGACGTGAGCCTTGGACTGAGGGACCGGTGGCCTGAGGATCAGCTGTGGTGGCTGACGGCCTAGGACAGCGACGAGCGAAGACTTGCGGGCACGGTGTTGCTTGAGTCGAGGACTTGAGGACACGTGTCGGTGGACGGGGTGCACGGGCGGTGCATCCCCTCTATGGCTCGGTTTGGCGGTTGAGCCACAGAAAAACCACCGAGTGGACGGTTTCCAGGTTTGGGCCTCAAAACCTGGGCGTGGATGGTTTCCGAGTTTGGGCCACAAAACTCGGGCTGAGGATGGTTTCCAGGTTTGGGCCTCAAAACCTGGGTGCTGCGGGTTTGCTGAGTTTGGGCCACAAAACTCAGGCCATGGATGGCTGGTTTCCCGGTTTGGGCCTCAAAACCGAGGGTTGGCTGTGAAGGCTGGTTTCCTGGTTTGGGCCACAAAACTGGGGGTGCGACGTCCGGGAAAAGGACAAGCAGAGCGGTGGCGGCACGTGGCGGCAATCGGTGAGGTTGCGTCGAGGCAACGCTACCTGTTGTGCGGGCGTGGCCGTCGGATCACCACCTACCTTGAGTTGGTCCAGAATAACCCTAGGGTTTAGCTGGTTCGCTCTGTAAGTAGTTAGGGGTAGAGTGGGAATTAGAATTAGGATAAGTAGGGGGAGACACTCACCTCCCCATCCATCTTAGTCATTTGCTCTTTGCTTCTAGGGTTTCCTGCTCTCCCAATCCCCTGTTGTAGCTAGCTGAGATCCGCAGAAAACCATACCTCTGTGTACTGGAGATTTTGAGGAAGTGAGACCGTAATCTCACTGTTGTAGCGTGTGGTAGCCACACGGTTGCAGATTGATGACTTGATTCATGTTTTGTTCGTGTTCTTCGCGTTCTTCGTTTCTCCACGATTTTCCCGTCACTCGATCTCCCTCTCTATTGCGTCTTTGCGAAATCCGTTTGAATCAACTTGTTCTTTATAGTGAGGAGATCATTTCCACTGAAGGAATTCATCTAACTCCTCATGAACAAGTAGATCGGGTTGATTTTGTTTTCGTGGCGCTTTTTCGTTCATACTCCTCCCCTTTCGATTTCCCGGTGTTTGAGTTGATTTGAGCGGATGATTTCTTGGGGATAGTCTCCTAACTATCTCGTGATCATCCTCTCCAAGTTTGAAACATGGGATTGAGTTTTGATTCGGATTTGGGAGGATAAGTGAGAGGGGCGACCAAAATCGCCCTCTCTGTTCATC
Organism: Coix lacryma-jobi var. lacryma-jobi; assembly: GCA_009763385.1. Taxonomy (NCBI): domain Eukaryota; kingdom Viridiplantae; phylum Streptophyta; class Magnoliopsida; order Poales; family Poaceae; genus Coix; species Coix lacryma-jobi. The sequence continues at coordinate 63,424,227 of CM019825.1, forward strand.
CGCGGACAGTACGCCAGGTGAACCGCGGACAGTCCGCGCGTCGGGCTCGAGCCAGACCAGTGGCAGCGAGCCTCGGCCACCTTAGTCTGATTTGACCGGCGGACAGTCCGCCGTAGTCGATCGCGAACAGTCCGCGAGTCGACCAGGGACATTCAGCAACCTTGCTGTTTTGTCCATTTGGCCGGCGGACAGTCCGGCGCCAAGTCGCGGACAGTCCGGGGTTGAGCCGGATAGTCCGGGACCGTACCGACGGACAGTCCGGGAATCGGCTGTTTGTTGCTGTTTAGTGCGTTTGCTCTCCCGGCTTCTTCGCTTGGTTTCTGGACTTCTCATTTGGCCCTATAGTTGATCAAGGAACCTCTCTAGGTATCTTTGCTACTTGTTAGCAGAGGTATTTGGGGATATCTCGACGTAGCCATCTATCTACGTTCGGGACTTGATTTCTGAGGGTCGAACTTGTGCCGGTGCTTTTGGCGTTTGGTTCGTTATCGCTTTGTGGTGCCTCGCTATGATCCTAGGGATCATCCACCCTCTTCTAAGGGTCGTGGGCATAACGGTTTCATTCGTAGCTTTTGGGGTTGATTTGTGGGACAAAGGGCAAAGTTTCGAGAGAAATTTTTGAGCTCCCATTCACCCTCCCCCCTCTGGTCGCCTTGCAATTGCATTCTCGGTCCTTCAATTGGTATCAGAGCGGGTTAAGGATCTTTCACCTTAGCCGGTTTCAGATCCACAGAAGGCAACATGGATCGCGGCGTGGGCAAACCGTCGTTTTTCGATGGGACGAACTATGCGTATTGGAAGATACGCATGTCGGCCTATCTGCAGAGTATTGGTGCTTCCATTTGGGATATTTGCAACTCTGTCGATTACGTGGTCTTGGCTGCTCATGTCACTCAGCGTCAGATCGATGAGCACGATGCCAATAGCCGAGCTCGTAATGCTCTTTTCTCTTGTTTGAGCATGTCCGAGTTTGATCGCGTTTCTCACCTCGCTATGGCTCGAGAGATTTGGGCTACCCTCATGCGTTTCCATGAGGGAACCACTCAAGTCAAAACCCGTCTCTACGAGTCGTTCAAGCGAGAGTATGAGAACTTTCGACATATGCCTGGCGAGAGCATAGAAAGTTTCTTCGCTCGCTTTCAGGTGATTGTCAACAGGATGAGGGCTAACAAGGAGCTGTTGCCTTTCGATGATCATGAGAGAGCTTTGAAGCTTTTGCATACCCTTGATCGATCGGTGTGGGACTCAAAGGTTCAGGCGATCATCGAATCACCTAACTACGAGACCCTCACATGCGACGAGCTCTTCAGTAAGCTCAAGTCCAGTGAGATTGACGCCATGGCGAGGGCTTCTTATGAAAATCCTTCTGGCCCGTCGATGGCTTTGGTTTCTGGCTCTTCTGCTAACCCCTCTAGAGGTTTTGCACTTTCTTCTCTTCTTTCTGTTATAGAGGAGCAGCTGCAGTTCATGGGGGATGACGAGTTGGCTTTGCTTGCCAACCGGTTCTCGCGGTTTCACAACAACCGCATAAACCGTCGCCACGGAGGAGGACGCTCGGGATGTTTCGAGTGCGGCGACCCTAACCACTTCATCGCCAATTGCCCGAAGAAGAACAAGCACACCTTCGGCAAGGCAGATCATGGGCACAAGTACGACTCCGACAAGCACAAGGAGAAGTACGTCCCCGCGAAGCACAAGCGGAAGGGTGGCTTCAACAAGGAGTACATCAAGACGAAGTACTTGGAGAAGGCCCAGGCTGAGCAGCATGCGTTCTTCGCCACGCTCAGCGACGTCGACGACTCGGATGACGACTCCGCTGCCTCTAGCGACGACGAGTCTGAGAAGAAGAAGAGGATCGAGGACAAGCTGAACGGCCTCTGCTTCTTCGCCGACGACGAGGGCTTTTGCACCATGGCCCTCGGCAAGGAGGTCGACGGCGAGCGGATGGACATCCCTCGGAATGATGACGACGACGACGACACCTCCCAGGTATCTCAGACCCCTAACGAGCTTTCTGCTGAGGTCGAGAAACTTTCTGCCATGCTTCTTAGTCAAGATAAGCTGCTTAGGCGTGCTGCTAGAGAGCGCAAGGAGTTTAGGCAGAAATGGGAGGATACGGTGAAGGAGCTTGAGTCTGTCAAGTCCACCGTAGTTGTCACCGATGAGGAGTGTGAGATGTGCTCCACACACATGACTGATCTTCTCACTTTGAGAAGTAAGTATGTTGTGTTGGTAGGAGAGGTGGATGAGCTGAAGGCTAGATCTTTGTTGTTGGGTGCGTGCAAGTCCTGTGCGGGCTTACAATCTGAGTTGGCAGAGAAGAATGCCAAGATTGTGTCTCTTGAAGAGGCCAACTCAGGTAGCACATGTGTGGCTAGGTGTGTTCTTTGTGAGGGTTTGGAGATGGAGATAGCCAACGTGAAGCATGACAAGATGCAAACCGAGGAGGAAAACACATACCTTCGGACCATCTTGTCATGGGTGTCTAGTGGTGAGCCACAGCTCATGATGATGATCTCCCAATTCAAGCGAGCTGCTGGAGGTCCCGGTGTTGGTTTTGCTCCGGGTGTTGATGTTTCATTTTTTGGGAAGATTGGAGAGTCGAGTGGTCTTAACCTTTGTGAGAAGCCCAACTCCACCACTACTCCCAAGCTTACCAAGATGCCACCCAAAGAGCCTCTCAAGCCTAACACCAAGGATGGGGTCTTTGTTGAACCTCCGAGAGCTCCACCCAAGAAACAATCATGGGCTCCCAAACCAAACCACCTCAAGAACAAGCTGGACACCATGCCACCCATCCAGGAGGAGCTTATGCCACAGAAGGGCAAAGTGATCCACACCCACTACCGTGAGTACCAACAACCCCCTTTGAGAGCGGTGAGGTACCATTGTGAGCACTGTGGGAGAGATGGTCACTTGAGTGAGTTCTGCTTTCGGCGCAAGAGAGAGGCGCGCCGTGCTAGGGAGATGAACAATGCGGACATGTACCATCCTTTCCATGATGTACATGCGCCGAATGTTCAAAGGCATGCTGCTAGGTCCAGAGGTCCAGAACCTCAAGTTCCTAGGCCTAGGCAGCGGAGAGGACGTGCCCGGCGGGAGCCTGCAGTTGTAGGCTATGGACCCCGTGGCGGTGGCTTTGTCGTTGAGCGTTTTCCCCCACCGTGTTTTGAGTATCGCGGTGGACGCTCCTCCCTTAGCGGACCACGTTTTCCTCAATGTGGTGATCGCTTTCCCCGTAGGCGTGCTAGGAATGGTTTTTCTACTAACCGTTCTTTTGAGCAGCCGGCCCAACATTGGTATTCTTCCTACTTCACTAACCCCGGTGTTGGCCCGTATGCTCACCCTATGTCTTTTTATTGATGTAGGTAAAACGATTGGAGAACGTTTGGTTGGTGGATTCTGGGTGCTCAAGGCATATGACCGGAAACGCCAAGTGGTTCTCCAGTCTTAGTCCTGTTGCCGGAAAGGAGTTTATCACCTTCGGCGACAATAGCAAAGGTAAGGTATTGTCTCGTGGGTCTGTGCGAGTTAATGAGCACTTTGTGTTGCGCGATGTTGCTCTTGTTTCTAACTTGCATTTTAACCTTCTTTCTGTTTCGCAACTGTTCGATGACGACTATGAGATTTGTTTTAAGCCGAATCTCAGTCGTATTTTGGATCCTCAGAGCAATCTTGTTTGTGTGATTTTGCCCTTTGGGAAAGTCTTTCATGCGGATTTCTCGGAGTCTTTTGGCATTTCTCGTTGTCTTTTGGCTGGACCTTCCTCCTCTGATCTTTGGAAGTGGCATAGGAGACTAGGACATTTGAGCTTCGACTTGCTTGCAAGACTTAGTTTACTTGGCCTAATCCGAGGATTGCCCAAGTTATCTATGGAGAAGGATCTTGTTTGCCATTCTTGTAGACATGGGAAGATGGTTGCCGCTCCCCACCATCCAGTGACTCAGGTCATGACCAAGCGCCCTGGAGAGCTTTTGCACATGGACCTTGTTGGTCCGGCTCGGGTGAGCTCGGTTGGGGGGAAGTGGTATGTGCTTGTTGTTGTTGACGACTTTTCGAGATATTCGTGGGTTTTCTTTTTACCCGAGAAAACTGAGACTTTCTCCTTTGCTCGCAATCTGATTTTGCGTCTTCAGAACGAGTTCCCTTTGAACTCGATGCGAGCTATTAGGAGTGATAATGGTTCTGAATTCAAGAATTTGGATTTTGAGAAGTTTTGTAACTCTTTGGGTTTGGAGCATCAGTTTTCTTCCCCCTACACACCGCCTCGGAATGGTGTTGTAGAAAGGAAGAATCAGACCCTTGTAGAGATGGCCAGGACGATGCTCGATGAGCATAGGACTCCTAGGCGATTTTGGGCCGAAGCTATGAGCACTGCATGCTATATCTCCAATCGCATTTTTCTTCGAGCTTTCTTGAAAAAGACTTCTTATGAGTTGTGTTTTGGAAGACAGCCCAAAGTGAGTTACTTTAGAGTTTTTGGTTGCCACTGTTTTATACTTAAGAAAGGCAACCTGAACAAATTTGAGTCTCGTTCTTCTGACGGTGTATTTTTGGGTTATGGCACTCACACTCGAGCTTATCGTGTACTTAACCTTGATACTAACCGAGTCTTGGAGACATCCGATGTCACCTTCGATGAGACCATGGTCTGTCCTTCTTCTCGTTTTGAACGTGAAGGGTCGAGATGGCGGACTAGAGGGGGGTGAATAGTCCTTTCTAAAATTAATCGCAATGGCTAACCGAAACAAATGCGGAATTAAAAAACTATCGGTCTAGCCAAGACTACACCCCTCTACCTATACTCTATGACACCTTACAAAAGATCCTAATCAATGCAAATAAGGTGTCGGACTAGCTAGAGCTCACCTAACCAATTCTAGAAGCAAGGTCACACAAGCCTATGCAACTAGTACTTTAAGCACGGGGGAGCTCCTACACAATCTAGCAAGCAAAGCATAAAGCCTAAGCTCACTAGCAATGCTCAATAACAAGGCTACACAAGCCAAATTAGAGAGCTCAACTTAGCTACACAAACTAAGCAATGTGACTAGCAAGACTACAAGTCAACTAGTCACGCAAGAGAGCTACTTCTAGGCTACACAAGCAAAGAAGGTAACTAGCAACCTACACAAGCTAACTAATTACAAGAGCAACTAAACTAGCACATGTATATGAACAAGAAAGTATGAGCTAGTGAATAGAGTTTGCAAACCACCAAGAATATGAACACGAAGTTGACACGGTGATTTTTCCCCGAGGTTCACTTGGTTGCCACCAAGCTAATCCCCGTTGTGTCGACCACAGACTTTGGTAGTTCGGCGGCTAATAGGCACCACACCTAGCTCGACACTCGAGCGCCGCAAGAACTCACCCACAAGTGAGTGACACGCTCTGCTAGAGTTGCTCTTCGCGATCCCCGCGGGGCGAGCACAATGCCCCTCACAAAACCTTCTCCGGAGCCACGCACAATCTTCTTGCAGGCTTCACGACGGAGACACAACCACCAAGCCGTCTAGGAGGTGGCAACCTCCAAGAGTAACAAGCACCACCGGCTTGCAACTCGATCACCTAGTGCCACTCGATGCAATCTCTCAATGCAACGCACTAGCAATCACTCACTCGCTATCGATTCGCACACTAGTAAGCACAAGCGAGTTAGAGGGCTCCTAGGCACATCCACACAAGCCACAAAGGCTTTAGAGTGCTCAACCGCCAGCCCAAGGCCGGTTACCAATGATATATATAGCCCCAAGGGCTAACTAGTCGTTGCCCCTTCACTGGGCAACCTGCGCCACCATCGGACGCTCCGGATCGGGGGCATCGGACACTGAGGCCAGCGTCCGATGCTTGGATGCTCGCCATGTGTCCCCCATGTTCAACTTCGGCCGAGCGATCCCAACGGCTATATTCCTTCGCGCGCCAGTTAAAGTGGCATCGGACGCGCCGATGCCTAGCATCGGACGCTCCGATGCCTCTGCTCAAATCTGCGCAAACCTGCTCTCCCATCGGACGCGTCGGACCCTTATCATCGGACGCTAAGGGCAAGCGTCCGATGACACACCAGAGAGGTTCCAGAACACTCCAAACCACATCGGACGCGTCCGATGGATTGGCATCGGACGTAGGCCAGCGTCCGATGCTTCCTGGAAAGCACGCTCGCGCCACGTCACTTGCATCGGACTCTGCAACAGTGTTTCCTTAGCGTCCGTTGCCAGCGTATGATGCTCCTTCAACATTTGTCAGAAACTAGGGTTTACCATCGGATGCTCAGCCAGCGTCCGATGCTTCTGAACACACTACTTTTCTTCCGAAAACCGCTGAATCCTGCCTCGCAAGCTCGGCAGGAGGGAGAGGGACTATACACTAGTTTCTCCCACTTCTCCACGCCTCCTTTCAACACGACTTCTTTTCAAAACAACTTCTTCTTTGCAAATGTGCCAACACCACCAAGTGTACAACATCATGTGTATGTGTGTTAGCATTTTCTCAATCAGTTTTCAAAGGATTAGCACTTGCACTCACCACGCCACTCGATCCTAGTAACATCGCAAAGTTAGATCACTCAAGTGGCACTAGATGACCGATATGCAAACAAGTTTGCTCCTCTTGATAGTACGGCCATCTATCCTAAACCCGGTTATAATCTTCTCTACACACCAATGACCGGTGAAATGAAATGCCCTACAAATATACCTTTGCCTTGCGCATTCCATTCCATCTCCTCCATTATTGATGCAACACATGCACCAACCTAGATCAAATGATATGATCCACTTCATATCATCATATGGCCTCCATGGTCCATCGATCTTGACCTCACTTGCTCTTCTCCATTGCTTCGGTTCTTCGGCGCCAAGTCTTTGCTCAAGCCTCCCGACACTCGGTACCAACGGCTTCAAAGCCTCCAACTTGCCCTTCACCTTCGCAACCGGTCCATCAAGCCAATTCTTGCCTTGATCTTCACCATCTTAGCCACATGACCACATGTCATGTCACATATGCAATAAGCTCATTCTTCATCACATGCATGAGCATTGCAACATCCTTCAAGCCATTTCACCCCTATGGCATATGTTGCTCATACATGATCATTTGTGGACTTAACACCTGTGTATCTCACATAAACATCATTAGTTCACCTAAAGTTTGTCACTCAATTACCAAAACCAAACTAGGACCTTTCAATCTCCCCCTTTTTGGTAATTGATGACAATTCTACAAAGATATGGAAATTAAGCTTATTCCAAGCTAGCACTTCACAAGAATGTAAATTACTAACTTGGTTTGGGTTCTATGTTACTTATCCAACATTAAGACCATATGAGATGATTTGGATAAGTACCATACAACCCGACTTGGTACTGATAACTCCCCCTACATGTGTGCTCAAATGGTTTGGTTTCAAGCTTGCACACATGCATAAATATGAAATTTGTGGGAGTGTTAGCACTACTAAGTGATGCTAAGGTATACAAGATAGAATTGTACCTTTGTAGCATGTATACCACATTTTTTAATCTTCCTTAGCATCAACCTTGCTAGAAACAAGTGAAACTAGATACCACGTGACATCAACATTATAATCAAGGTTCTAGTTACCACTTGCTACACTAAGACTATGCTCTAGATATCAAATAAAGGAAAAACAATCATCATCCAAGTCTTAGCTCTAGAAAATATTGCACACAAGCATGTAGGAATGTAAAACATATGCAATGTGAGCAAGCAAATGTATTACACAAACAAATGCATCAATCATGTATTCATGAGCTTGCTCCCCCTACTTGTGTGCTCACTTTTGTCCAAGAATTTTGATCCTTTTCCATTGTTCGATTTTGCTCCCTCTTGATCCATGTCCATCTTTTGTTTTTCTTTCCTTTGTTCTTGATATATTTTTGCCACAAATTCTTCCCCTATCATATCATATCATATCTTTGGTACTTTCTCCCCCTTTGTCATCAATGACCATAAAAGGTATGCTCTTTTCATACAAAGGGTGACACTAGGGTAGATGGTTGGCACTTGAGTCTGGATTTTTGATGGACACCACCATATGTGTTGGAATGACACCATGTGTCGGATCTTTGACCTTGATACCAATAGGTGGGGCACCTCCCCTATGTCATAGAGTGGGTCATCCAAATGATAAACTTGAGCTCTTGTTTGTGAGGGATGCTTTGCTTGATTTGATCACTTAAAGTTGAGGATCACTTGACATCTTGTAGGATACCACTTGTGAGCTTGATCTAGACACCACTTGGTAAATATCACTTGAAAGATCATATACCATCTTGAATAGATACCATGTGAAGAAATGATGAGTCTAGATACCACTTGAATGATAGTTTAAACTTGATATCCATTTGCATTATTGTCTTCTTCTTGAACTCTTGTCATGAGCCTCTCATTTGTGACTTGAACTATTAAATTTGCACAAGATATCTAACTCGGTTTGCTCTAGAGTAAGCTTCTTCACACATCTTTCAATGGTTATCTTACTCACGTTGAATTAGACACTTGAATGCTCATCTTCTAGATCAAGTACTTAGGTTCACTAGCTCATGAACAAAACCATATACTAACCACTAGATCATATAACCAAACAAGCAATAGTGGTAGGCAATGAATTAAAAAATTTCAATTGCTATGCATGATCCTATTGAGCATGTACTATATGCACTAACCGCATACTAGTAAGGGATGAAATGATCATGCACATCACAATGATACCTATGCTATCTTGGAGTAGAGAATTGTCAATAGATTCCAATTAAGCTCCAAATAGCAATGTGAAGTCCATTTATAAGCTTGGTAAAGACCAATAGATACCAATTGATAGAACAAATCTTCACCCATATGATCAAGTGCACTAGCTCAATGTTGTGGTTGGCTTGTCTTTTCATTTGATCATAGCTTGCATGTGAATACCACTTGAGCTGCCATGATTTGCTCTCTATCTTGGGTGTTGCTTGCTTTGCTTGGTCAATCCTTTCATTGCTTCAACCAAGCATCTCAAACATCCTTTGAATCACCACTTCCATATTAGTCTTCCAAGTACCATACTTGGTTATCCTACAAAAGGCGGCAAGCCCCTACAAAAGGGAGAAGTGACCTCTCTCCAAAGAGCATCCTTGATCCTTACTTGAAATATCTTTGTTTGATTGATCCAATTGAACTCTTCTTGAAATGTGACTTTGAATCCTTCTTTGAGTCCTTTTCTTTCTTCCAATAGACCTTCAATTTGATACTAGGACTTGATCTTTCTCTTCATCTTGATGTTGGTCTTAATCTCATCTTTGTCATCTTTCTCACTCATCTCAAAACCAAACATAGGTCCCTCAACCACTTATAAACATGATTCCAACTTGAGGACCTTTCAATCAAAGTGACTCTAGATCAATCCAATAATTATCACTTTTCTGGTAGATTCTATCCTTCTTGAAGAAACATGCATATCTCCCAAAATATAAGTCCAATGACTATGAAATTTGGTGGAGATGTGACTCTCTAAGTGTTCTAGCAGCCATAAAAATTTGAGCTTCATTGGCTTTCTAGATTGCTACCAGATTTCAATTCTATCCATAGTACTACATGCTGAAAACTGCTGCACTATAGTTGACAAGGTCCACTCCAAAACCGAAGCATCACTTATCCAATTATCATGAAGTTTGCACATAAACTAGTATCATAAGTGTAGAGCATGTGTACCAAATTTCAAGTCAATCCAAAAAGATTTGATCACTCAAACATGGCTATCTTCTCAGCTCACTCAGTTTTTGCAATATTAAACAACTTTGAGCAATTGAGCTATACTCTACCAATTTGAATCAAACTTGAGCTAACTTGTTTGAATACTCTCACAAGACATATATCCATTCAAATCACTTACTAAAAGAAGTTTCATGAACATATCCATTCAAACTAACTAAATTTGATCACTTAAGCATTAAATCCATTCAATCATCTTATAGCAAGCAACATATGCATATATATCCAATTCAATCATCTCATATGCATCTAAAAGAACATGATCAATTAGAGATATACCTTAGTAGCTCATGATCATCCAAATAGCAAGCTTCTACTTAATTTGATTGCAAGCCTTCAAATAATTCCAATCAACCACCACAACTTGATCTTTTGCACTTGTATGTTTTGCACTTGGACTTCACTTCTTTTGTCTTGGCATTGGGTTTAGATAGCACTAAGCTTCATTACTTGACTCAATCATATGATGAACAATATGGAATCAATTGAATCAAGTCTCCAATGTCATGGTACCTACACACATTCATCCACTAATTGATGGTACCCAAACTTGTTTGGGTCCTCTCAAGTTAGGTGCAACATACTTTGGCATAGCCTTAGTATGAGTAGCGGGATGAGTTGCAATAGTAGCCTTAGAGGTACCATTTTCATCCTTTCTAAGCACAATATTATCATCAATTGAAATAGGCTTAGAAGTTTTACCTAGGGGACATGAATTTGCCATGTGTCCCCTTTTCCGGCATGAGTAGCAACTTCTCTTTGATTGAGCCTTCTCTTCCTTGCTCATTTGTTGCTTCTCATTGCCTTGCCTCTCATGAGTTGCTTGATCCTTCTTCTCAAGCTTGTTAGGACACTTCGAGGCAAAGTGTCTCATATCATCACATTTGTAGCACTTGATGTGAGCCAAATCTTTCTTCTTTTCTTCATTCTTGCTCATCATCATCTTGGCATCTTGAATGTGAGTTGGATGCCTTGCTCTTCCACCACTTCTTGTTTTCTTCTTCTTCATCATCAAGTCACCACCATCTTCATGGTTGATCTTGATTTGATCTTGGGGCTTATTCTCTTGCTCAACTTGTGGCTTTGGTTGAGGCTCATCTTGTTGCTTCACCAATCTCTTGGTTGGGCACATAGATGTGAGATGTCCTCTAGTGCGGCACTTGAAGCATTTGACATGCTTGAGCCTCTCTTCTTGATGAGGACATCACTCCTTCGGATACACACAACGATCCTCTATTGAGTTATCATGGTCCAATGACACGAGCTCGCGCGCGTCAACTAAATTTAGAGGTGAATTCGTTCCTGTGTAACACTTTAAACGTTTTTGAGAATAGATTGCTACCTAATAATTATGTGTTGATTAGGAACCATGGAGAGGACCCAAAGATGCATAGAGGAAGGCTTGGAGGCGTGGAGGACCAGCAAGGGCGCCTGATGCAAGTTGGAGACTAAAACCAAGTTGTTTTCGAGTCAGTTTCGGAGTCCAGGAGTAGTCAGCACTAAACTGGTCACCCAGGTTGCGTACGGACTCCGTTTCGGACGAACCAGATATCGTTGGAAAGCTATTTCGATAAGCTAACTAATGAATCTGGTCTCATATCAAAATTCATCCCGAGTCAACGGGAATCGTTGAAACAATCCAGCGCATAGAATCTGTCCCGGTGCTGCGTCGCCGTTTTTGGTCCGTTGGGTCGTGTATCGTCCGTGAGCCCATTAGAGGGGCGCATCCAGGGGGTGATGACCCTTAGGGGCTATAAACAGTAGCCGTCACCTTCATTAGGGTTTTGGGTTTTGCTTAGATTAATCTGTTAAGAACAGTTTCGCCGTTTCGTCGGCTTGTGAGACCCCAACTCGTGAGCTTAATCATCCATCTGCAATTTGGTTGCATTCTACTTTGTTCTTGCTTGTGTTCTTCGATTCACAGGCAAGGATTAGCCTTCTTGGCGAGGTCAATCGTGCAACACCAGTTGATAACCAGAGGAGACGTGGTGCTGCGATTGCGGGGTTTCGGATCGTGTTGTTCGGAAGCCGGATCGACTTGTGTCTCGTTTCCACCAAATCGAGAGTTACCTGAACCTTTCGGAAGATCGGGCACCCTTGTTCACATCAAGTGGTAATCAAAGCTTCAGGTATACCGTTAGGTTCATATCTATCTTTAGTTTTGATTGTTTTCGCCTTCGTCCCATAGTCCAGTGCCATATTTTGTTGTGTCCTACAACCCTTCCGCGCCATAGCCTTTGCATATTTCGGTTGCAGAGTCCGTTGTGTTGAGTTTGTATCCGAGTCAAGGTCTTGTTGCTGGTTAGGTCATGTTAGAGTCCAGTTTGTGTTTTTTCTCCCATCGTTTCCTTCAAACCCTAGTCGGGAGACCAGTTTTGCGCATATTGTTCCCGTTTTGTCCTCTAATTCGGAGAGGGGTTCTTAAAACTGGTCTAGTTTTCGCATACGAACTCGAAATTTGACGTTCCATATATCGAAATCGATCAGAAAAAAATTTCGGATCCGTCTGTCCCCTGTCTTGTTGGGGTCGGATAATTTTATTTTGGTCAAAAACTGGTCACAAGATCCTCTTTTCATGGTCACAAGGTTTTTCTTAATTTTGTCCGTATCTTGTGAATTTTCCACAGGCCACGTCTTTCACTTGTTTAAGCTCAAATTTTTTGTGCTTACTTCTTTTATGCTCCTAAGTAAAATAAAAATATCAAAAAAAATAAAAATAAAAAGTCGAATTTTCCCACAAAAACAACGACAGCCCAAGAAAAAGAGAGAAAAGAGAAGGGCAAAAGAGGAACAATATCTAGAGGAGCACATAGAGAAGGGCAAAAGTGAGCTGTGTAAGCGTGTGCTGTTTTGTTCCTTGTTTCTGTTGCTCTTGCTATCCATCATACTTGTTTCTCCACCTTGTTATCACACATACCTGGTACTTGGAACACTTTAGACCGGCAACAAGAATAAGTACTTTGGACTATAATTCAACATTACTATCTGTTTCTGATCTGTGTTCCACATATATATATTTGTCTCTTTGTGTGCCATCCAAGCTCCACAGATTCTTCTGGACAACACTGGTTTTGCATCCCTGCAGTCACGCGCACGCCTTCCTGGTATCCTTTGCTTTGCGGGTAAGAACACTGGTAAGAGCTTGGTAAGGTGTTTACCTTTTGCTGCTCTTGATTGAGAGGCACCACTCCACCTGAGTAGTAGGATTATTAGGGATAACTTTCACTATTTTTCTGCTTGTGTTTTGTGTCCACAATGACAGGTGACGACGGAGACGTTAATTCGCCTAAAGACTTTTCAGAGTGTGTCAGCCAAGAGCAACTACAATCGGTTTTAACTAATGCTCAAAAAGATATGAATGAGACTGTGACCAAGGCTGTAACCCAAGTACTCGTTGACCTCAAGATCGGCAACGCCCTTGAGAGATTGGACAAACGACTGTCCACTCTAACTGATAGGGTAACTGCCTTAGAAACCAGGCCACAACCCGATGAAGATATTGATAGCAGCGACGCTGGTGATGAGGTATATGATGTCGATGGGAAGATTGATCGTGCAGCGACAATGAGAAATAGATTACGTCAGCGTCTTCACAAAAACACCACAGGTATGGGTGGCGCTCGACGTTTCAACCGCCAGCGAGGTAATCATACTCATACTCTCGAAGATCCTTATGCTAAAGTTAAATTTACAATACCTTCTTTTTCGGGACATTATGATGCTGATGAATACCTTGATTGGGAGATGACAGTAGAGCAAAAATTTAGTGCCCACCTTGTACCTGAGCAACATCACATTAGACAAGCCACTAGTGAATTTAAAGATTTTGCTATTATTTGGTGGACTGGTTTAGTTGCAGATAATTGCCAACCTCGAACTTGGGAAGAACTTAAGGTTGCTATGCGTGATAGATTTGTGCCTCCATCATACCATAGAGAGCTACGTAAGAGACTAATGCGCTTAGAACAGGGAGAAAAATCTGTGCAGGATTACTATGGTGAGCTTCAGAAAGGTTTGATGCGATGTAGCATAGTAGAGGGACCCGAGGACTCTATTGTTCGTTTTTATGCAGGTTTGAGGGAGAAAATTCAGGACATAGTTGATTATAAGGAATTTAACACTGTCAACCAGTTGTTTCAGTTTGCTATGCTTGCAGAGAAGGAGTTGCAGGGGCGTGACAAGCAGAGAAAGATCAAGGGAGGCACTTCATACATACCACGCACGGGGACATCTTCCGTGCTTCCCAAGGCATCCTCCTTTCGGGTGCCTCTACCAGCAAGTAAGCGGACACCTTCCTCACAACCCTCTGGGTCAGGTAAAAATTCTGTGCAGGAACCTTCGAAGAGTGCATCCTCCGTTGCCTCAACGGGACGCACTTCTGGCATTCAGTGCCACCGCTGCCTTGGATATGGACATATGCAGAAGGACTGCCCAAGTAAGCGGGCATACATTGCGACAGACAATGGGTACATCAGTACCTCTGACGTTGAAGATGCTGAAGAAGAAGAACAGGTTCAGGGAGATGACGAGGTCTTTGGTAGCGAGGACACTTCAACCTACATGAGTGTCATTATGCAGCGCGTGCTCAGCGCACAAGTACAACAACCTGAGAAGCTGCAACGCCACAATTTGTTCCAAATTTTCTTTGTCATCAACAATCGGCGAGCACGTGTCATCATTGATAGCGGTAGCTGCAATAATTTGGTGAGTTCTGATTTGATCAAGAAGCTTGGTTTGTCCACGCGTCCACACCCACATCTGTACCATATTCAGTGGCTGAATGATTCAGGTAAAGCTAAGGTAACAAAAACTTGCAGAGTTTGTTTTTCCATTGGTACCTATATTGATTCTGTAGATTGTGATGTAGTACCTATGGAGGCTTGTTCACTTTTATTGGGTCGTCCATGGGAATTTGATAATGATGCTATACACCATGGTAGAAGTAATACATACACTTTTATGCATAAAGGAAAGAAAATTACTTTAGTTCCTATGACCCCTGCTGAAATTGTACAAGCTGATAAAGAACGAGCTGCTAATTTGCATCATACTAAATCTGAAAATCAGCAAGTTGCTAATTCTCTTTACCCACCTAAAAGGGATAAGTCTACACATAGTTCTAAGGAAGAGGGCATAAAATTGAAGGGTGGTGTAATGCTTGCAATAAAAAGTGACCTTGCTGAAATTTCTGATGATGATATTTGTTATACTTTGGCTTGCAAACGAGTTTTGTATTCGCTTGATGATGTTGTTAGCTCGATACCTCCTGCTGCCACTAACCTTTTGCAGGAGTACAAGGATGTTTTTCCAGCTGAGATACCCCCGGGGCTGCCACCTATGAGAGGAATAGAGCATCAAATTGATTTGATCCCGGGAGCTACATTGCCAAACCGAGCTGCTTATCGAACCAACCCCGAGGAGACTAAGGAAATTCAGCGACAAGTCCAAGACCTTTTGGACCGCAGGTATGTACGAGAAAGCCTTAGTCCTTGTGTTGTTCCTGTGATTTTGGTTCCTAAGAAAGATGGTTCATGGCGTATGTGTGTTGATTGTAGAGTCATTAATAATATTACTATTCGATATCGTCATCCTATTCCTAGGCTTGATGACATGCTTGATGAGTTGTGTGGCTCTGTAATTTTCACAAAGGTTGACTTGCGTAGTGGCTACCACCAAATTAGAATGAAACTTGAAGATGAATGGAAAACAGCTTTCAAAACTAAATTCGGATTATATGAGTGGTTAGTAATGCCTTTTGGTTTAACTAATGCACCTAGTACTTTCATGAGACTGATGAATGAAGTTTTAAGAGCTTTTATTGGGCGATTTGTGGTGGTTTACTTTGATGATATACTGATATATAGCAAATCATTGGATGAACATATGGATCACTTACGTGTTGTTTTTAATGCTTTGCGTGATGCAGGTTTATTTGGTAACCTTGAGAAGTGCATCTTTTGCATAGATCGAGTCTCTTTTCTTGGCTATGTTGTTACTCCACAGGGAATCGAGGTGGATGAGATGAAAATTGAAGCCATAAAGAGCTGGCCGGTGCCCCAAACCATCACACAGGTTAGAAGTTTTCTTGGTCTTGCAGGATTTTATCATCGATTCGTGAAGGATTTTAGCGCCATTGCTGCCCCCTTACACGAGTTGACAAAGAAAGGAGTGGTGTTCCATTGGGGTAAGGCACAAGAGGAGTCCTTTGATACTTTGAAGGACAAGCTTACACACGCGCCATTGCTGCAACTTCCAAACTTTGGTAAGACTTTTGAGCTAGAATGTGATGCTAGTGGAGTTGGCATTGGTGGTGTTTTGATGCAAGAAGGTAAGCTCGTTGCATACTTTAGCGAAAAATTACATGGCCCTGTTTGCAATTACTCTACGTATGATAAGGAATTGTATGCTCTTGTACGTTCTTTAGAGACGTGGCGTCATTATTTATGGCCTAAAGAATTTGTTATACATTCAGATCATGAATCGCTTAAGTATCTTCGTTCACAAAATAATTTGAATCGTAGACATGCTAAGTGGGTTGAGTTTATTGAATCTTTTCCTTATATTATCAAACACAAGAAAGGGAAGGATAATGTAACTGCTGATGCTTTGTCTAGACGATATACTTTGATGTCCCAACTTGACTATAGAATTTTTGGACTTGAAACAATAAAAGAACAATATGAGTTTGACCCTGATTTTAAAGATGTGTTGCTGAATTGTAAAGAGGGACGCACATGGAACAAGTTTGTGATTAATGATGGATTTGTGTTTAGAGCTAACCGTCTATGCATTCCAGTTGGTTCCATTCGTCGTTTGTTGTTGCAGGAAGCACATGGAGGAGGATTGATGGGGCATTTTTGTGCTAAGAAGACGTTGCATATGTTGGCCACACACTTCTTTTGGTCAAAGATGAGGAGAGATGTTGAGCGGTTCGTGGCATGTTGTACCACTTGTCAAAGGGCTAAGTCACGCTTGAATCCACATGGTTTGTATATGCCTCTTCCTGTTCCTTCTATTCCTTGGGCAGATATTTCGATGGACTTTGTTTTGGGATTGCCTAGGACTAAGAGGGGGAGGGATAGCATTTTTGTGGTTGTTGATCGTTTTTCGAAGATGGCACATTTTATACCTTGTCATAAAAGTGATGATGTCGTATATATTGCTGACCTCTTTTTCAAAGAGATTGTTCGCTTGCATGGTATGCCTTCTACTATTGTTTCAGATCGCGACGCTAAATTTTTGAGTCACTTTTGGCGCACTCTATGGAATAAGTTGGGTACAAGATTATTGTTTTCTACTACTTGTCACCCACAAACTGATGGCCAAACGGAGGTAGTGAACCGCACTTTGGGTACCATGTTGAGAGCTATTTTGAAGAAAAACTTGAAGACGTGGGAAGAATGTTTGCCTCATGTGGAGTTTGCTTATAATCGGGCCACACATTCTACCACCAAGGTAAGTCCTTTTCAAGTAGTGTATGGTTTTAACCCCCACGCTCCTATTGATCTTTTGCCTTTACCTACCACCAAAAGAACACATGGTGATGCTAGTGCACGTGCTGATTTTATTCGTAAGTTGCATGAAACAACTAAAACAAATATCGAAAGGATGAATGAAAAGTATAGAATTGCTGGTAGTGAAGGTAGGAAAGAAGTTAAACTTGAACCGGGAGATTTAGTGTGGTTACATTTGAGAAAATATAGATTTCTAGATCTGCGTAAGTCTAAATTAATGCCAAGAGCTGCTGGTCCTTATAAGATAATTGAGAAAATAAATGATAATGCATACAAACTTGAGTTGCCACCCGATTTCAGGGTTAGTCCTACCTTTAACATTGCAGATTTGAAGCCTTACTTGGGAGAAGATGCTGAGCTTGAGTCGAGGACGACTCCAATTCAAGAGGGGGAGGATGATGAGGACATCACTCCTTTGGATACACACAACGATCCTCCATTGAGTTATCATGGTCCAATGACACGAGCTTGCGCGCGTCAACTAAATTTAGAGGTGAATTCGTTCCTGTGTAACACTTTAAACGTTTTTGAGAATAGATTGCTACCTAATGATTATGTGTTGATTAGGAACCATGGAGAGGACCCAAAGATGCATAGAGGAAGGCTTGTAGGCATGGAGGACCAGAAAGGGCGCCTGATGCAAGTTGGAGACCAAAACCGAGTTGATTTCGAGTCAGTTTCGGAGTCCAGGAGCAGTCAGCACTAAACTGGTCACCCAAGTTGCGTACGGACTCCGTTTCGGACAAACCAGATATCGTTGGAAAGATATTTTGATAAGCTAACCAATGGATCTGGTCTCATATCAAAATTCATCTCGAGTCAACGGGAATCGTCGAAACAATCCAGCGCACAGAATCTGTCCCGGTGCTGCGTCGCCGTTTTTGGTCCGTTGGGCCGTGTATCGTCCGTGAGCCTATTAGAGGGGCGCGTCCAGGGGGGCTGATGACCCTTAGGGGCTATAAACAGTAGCCATCACCTTCATTAGGGTTTTGGGTTTTGCTTAGATTAATCTGTTAAGAACAGTTTTGTCGGTTTGTGAGACCCCAACTCGTGAGCTTAATCATCCATCTGCAATTTGGTTGCATTCTACTTTGTTCTTGCTTGTGTTCTTCGATTCGCAGGCAAGGATTAGCCTTCTTGGCGAGGTCAACCGTGCAACACCGGTTGATAACCAGAGGAGACGTGGTGTTGCGATTGCGGGGTTTCGGATCGTGTTGTTCGGAAGCCGGATCGACTTGTGTCTCGTTTCCACCAAATCGAGAGTTACCAGAACCTTTCGGAAGATCGGGTACCCTTATTCACATCACTTCTTCCTTCTTCAACTTGAGCTTCTCCTTGTTGGGGCAAGCATTTGCAAGATGTCCCATCTCATGGCACCGATAGCACATGAAATGAGATAGCTTCTCTTGTTCTTGCTTCTTCATCTCTCTTTCATACTTTTTCTTTCCCCATCTCTTGCCTTTGATCTTGCTCTTGTTGAAGCCAATGCCACTCTTGTCACTGTAGCTCTTTTGATTTTTCAACATGTGCTCAAAGGTGACTTTGGAGTTGTAGCACCTCTCTAACTTGTTGCTCAAATTCTTCACTTCACTTTTGAGCTCATTGTTCTCCTTCAAAATGTTAGTCTCACAAGACAAGGAAGTAGAACAAGCATCTATATGTGAAGAACATGGCATAGATAATAAATCTTCACAAGAGGTGGATACATGCTTCTTCTCTACATCACATGGGTTAGCACAAATATGTGATTGATCATTTGACCCAAATGATGAGCTCTCACTAGATTTAGTTTCTTCATTAGAAAGCTTCTTAGTGAGAAAAGCATGGTCTTGTACCAAGTTATCATGAGCAACACTAAGTTCCTCATGAGTCAATTTAAGCTCATCATGTGAACAAGTAATTACATAAAGTAGATGCTTTTGTTGTTCACATGCATTCTTTAGAAATGAGTTTTCTTTTGTAAATTTCATTGTTTTAGACATCTCATTTTCTAAAGCTTTGGTGAGTCTACACACAAGCTCAAAGTTTGGATCATCACAATCAACAACCACATTTGCATTTGATACCTTGGTGTCACCATGTGACATGAAACAATGTGGTGTAGATGGAGAGCTTGTAGAGACATCACTCTCATAGCCGTCATCATCATCATCATCAAGTGTGCATGGAATGGCATCATCATTTGCACCACTTGAGCTTTGGCTATAGTCATCATCATCCTTGTCAAGTGATCTTGTGGATTGATCATCATCATCATCACTTGACCATGAGGTGGAGCAATCCTCCACAACTATCATGTTGTGGTCATGCTCAACACCCTCATGTGCCTCTTCCTTGGGCTCACTAACATCATCATCTTTTGGAGCACTCTCATACTTGTCGTTGAGGAACTTCCACATGTGATGGGAGGACTTCATATCCATGATCTTACTAAAGATATTATCATGCAAGGATCTAAAAATGATGTTAGTAGCTTGGCACTCGAGATCTAGGCATTTCTCTTATGCTTGAGTTAGATTCTTTTCATCCAACACATGAGAAAAGCCTACATCTACGATCCACCACATTTGAGGGCAAATAAACTTGAAATTGCATATCATCCAAGATTTCCATTGTGTAAAGTGAGTGCCATAAAAAATGTGTGGACAATCAATGCCTAGCCCGTAAGTCGCCATCCTCTCGGGTCGGTAAAGACCACAAATGAGAGACCTAGCTCTGATACCACTTGAAGGGTCGAGATGGCGGACTAGAGGGGGGGTGAATAGTCCTTTCTAAAATTAATCGCAATGGCTAACCGAAACAAATGCGGAATTAAAAAACTATCGGTCTAGCCAAGACTACACCCCTCTACCTATACTCTATGACACCTTACAAAAGATCCTAATCAATGCAAATAAGGTGTCGGGCTAGCTAGAGCTCACCTAACCAATTCTAGAAGCAAGGTCACATAAGCCTATGCAACTAGTACTTTAAGCACGGGGGAGCTCCTACACAATCTAGCAAGCAAAGCATAAATCCTAAGCTCACTAGCAATGCTCAATAACAAGGCTACACAAGCCAAATTAGAGAGCTCAACTTAGCTACACAAACTAAGCAATGTGACTAGCAAGACTACAAGTCAACTAGTCACGCAAGAGAGCTACTTCTAGGCTACACAAGCAAAGAAGGTAACTAGCAAGCTACACAAGCTAACTAATTACAAGAGCAACTACACTAGCACATGTATATGAACAAGAAAGTATGAGCTAGTGAATAGAGTTTGCAAACCACCAAGAATATGAACACGAAGTTGACACGGTGATTTTTCCCGGAGGTTCACTTGGTTGCCACCAAGCTAGTCCCCGTTGTGTCGACCACACACTTTGGTAGTTCGGCAGCTAATAGGCACCACACCTAGCTCGACACTCGAGCGCCGCAAGAACTCACCCACAAGTGAGGGTAACTCAATGACACGCTCTACTAGAGTTGCTCTTCGCGATCCCCGCGGGGCGAGCACAATGCCCCTCACAAAACCTTCTCCGGAGCCACGCACAATCTTCTTGCGGGCTTCACGACGGAGACACAACCACCAAGCCGTCTAGGAGGTGGCAACCTCCAAGAGTAACAAGCACCACCGGCTTGCAACTCGATCACCTAGTGCCACTCGATGCAATCTCTCAATGCAACGCACTAGCAATCACTCACTCGCTATCGATTCGCACACTAGTAAGCACAAGCGAGTTAGAGGGCTCCTAAGCACATCCACACAAGCCACAAAGGCTTTAGAGTGCTCAACCGCCAGCCCAAGGCCGGTTACCAACGATATATATAGCCCCAAGGGATAACTAGCCGTTGCCCCTTCACTGGGCAACCTGCGCCACCATCGGACGCTCCGGATCGGGGGCATCGGACGCTGGGGCCAGCGTCCGATGCTTGGATGCTCGCCACGTGTCCCCCACGTTCAACTTCGGTCGAGCGATCCCAACGGCTATATTCCTTCGCGCGCCAGTTAAAGTGGCATCGGACGCGCCGATGCCTAGCATCGGACGCTCCGATGCCTCTGCTCAAATCTGCGCAAACCTGCTCTCCCATCGGACGCGCCGGACCCTTATCATCAGACGCTAAGGGCAAGCGTCCGATGACACACCAGAGAGGTTCCAGAACGCTCCAAACCACATCGGACACGTCCGATGGATTGGCATCGGGCGTACGCCAGCGTCCGATGCTTCCTGGAAAGCACCCTCGCGCCATGTCACTTGAATCGGACTCTGCAACAGTGTTTCCTCAGCGTCCGTTGCCAGCGTCCGATGCTCCTTCAACATTTGTCAGAAACTAGGGTTTACCATCGGATGCTCAGCCAGCGTCCGATGCTCCTCGGACCAGCGTCTGATGCTTCTGAACACACTACTTTTCTTCCAAAAACCGCTGAATCCTGCCTCGCAAGCTCGGCAGGAGGGAGAGGGACTATACACTAGTTTCTCCCACTTCTCCACGCCTTCTTTCAACACGACTTCTTTTCAAAACAACTTCTTCTTTGCAAATGTGCCAACACCACCAAGTGTACAACATCATGTGTATGTGTGTTAGCATTTTCTCAATCAGTTTTCAAAGGATTAGCACTTGCACTCACCACGCCACTCGATCCTAGTAACATCGCAAAGTTAGATCGCTCAAGTGGCACTAGATGACCGATATGCAAACAAGTTTTCTCCTCTTGATAGTACGGCCATCTATCCTAAACCCGGTCATAATCTTCTCTACACACCAATGACCGGTGAAATGAAATGCCCTACAAATATACCTTTGCCTTGCGCATTCCATTCCATCTCCTCCATTATTGATGAAACACATGCACCAACCTAGATCAAATGATATGATCCACTTCATATCATCATATGGCCTCCATGGTCCATCGATCTTGACCTCACTTGCTCTTCTCCATTGCTTCGGTTCTTCGGAGCCAAGTCTTTGCTCAAGCCTCCCGACACTCGGTACCAACGGCTTCAAAGCCTCCAACTTGCCCTTCACCTTCGCAACCGATCCATCAAGCCAAGTCTTGCCTTGATCTTCACCATCTTAGCCACATGACCACATGTCATGTCACATATGCAATAAGCTCATTCTTCATCACATGCATTAGCATTGCAACATCCTTCAAGCCATTTCACCCCTATGGCATATGTTGCTCATACATGATCATTTGTGGACTTAACACCTGTGTATCTCACATAAACATCATTAGTCCACCTAAAGTTTGTCACTCAATTACCAAAACCAAACTAGGACCTTTCAGAGCGTGCAGGTGATCATGAGGTTGGCGAGCCTCTTTTTGATGATGAGGACGAGGGTGCTGAAGGTATAGATGATCCAGCACCTCCTCCACCTGTTGTGCCGCAAAGAGCGGCTTCTACTACGACTCACGGCCCTGACCCTTCTTCCTCTACCACTTGGGGGTCGTGGGATCCGACACCTCGAGCGGTACCTTTTGTACCCGAGGAGGCACCAGCTACTGTTGAGGGGGAGGCCACTTCGGCAAGGGAGGCGCCACGACACATTCAGCGCCAGCACCCGCCTCAACAGATGATCGACAGCATCGACGAATGCGTCACCCGGTCTAGGCAAATCTCTCACTTTGCTCATTCTGCATTTGTTGGTGATTTTGAACCCCGGGATGTTGGACACGCTTTGACGGATCCGGATTGGGTCAATGCCATGCATGAGGAGTTAGAAAATTTTGAAAGAAATCAGGTTTGGGTTCTAGTTTCTCCACCTTCTGAGTGTCACCCAATTGGTACAAAATTGGTTTTCAAAAACAAACAGGGAGAGGACGGCCATGTTGTGAGAAACAAGGCCAGACTTGTAGCCCAGGGGTATAGTCAGAAGGAGGGGATAGACTATGAGGAGACTTTTGCTCCTGTAGCTCGTTTGGAGGCTATTAGGATACTCTTGGCTTTTGCTGCATCCAAAGGTTTCAAACTTTTTCAAATGGATGTCAAGAGTGCCTTCTTAAACGGCTATATAGAAGAGGAAGTATATGTGAGACAACCCCCCGGTTTCGAAAATCCCAAGTTTCCAAACCATGTTTTTAAACTTCACAAAGCTTTGTATGGTTTGAAACAAGCCCCTAGAGCCTGGTATGATAGGTTGAAAACCTTTTTGCTTGCTAAGGGTTTTAAAATGGGATGTGTAGATAAAACGCTCTTTCTCCTCAAGCAAGGCAATGATACTCTCTTAGTCCAGATTTATGTGGATGATATCATTTTCGGTGGTTCTTCTCATGCTTTGGTTGCCAAGTTTGCAGATACTATGAGCAGGGAGTTTGAGATGAGCATGATGGGCGAGTTGACGTTTTTCCTTGGGTTGCAAATCAAGCAATCCCGAGAATGGACGTTCGTGCACCAGGGCAAGTACACCAAGGAAATTCTGAAGAAATTCGATATGGGTGAGGCTAAGCCTCTTCCAACACCCATGTCGACCACGACGGCCCTAGATGCGGACAAGGATGGAGAAGCTGTGGACCAGAAGGAGTACCGGAGTATGATCGGGTCGCTGTTGTACCTGACGGCGACACGCCCGGACATTCAGTTCGCGGTGTGCCTTTGCGCGCGATTTCAGTCGTCGCCGCGCACCTCTCACCGTCAGGCGATCAAGCGCATTATGAGGTACTTATGCTTCACACCTGAGTTTGGGATTTGGTATTCTGCTTCCTTCACCCTTTCCCTTTGTGGTTATTCCGATGTCGATTTTGCTGGTTGTCGCATTGAGCGCAAGTCCACTTCTGGGACTTGCCAGTTTATTGGTTCTTCTCTTGTATCGTGGTCTTCTCGCAAGCAGTCTAGTGTCGCCCAGTCTACCACGGAGGCTGAGTATGTTGCTGCGGCTAGCTGCTGTTCCCAGTTGCTTTGGATGATGACCACTTTGCGTGATTTTGGTCTAAGCTTTTCTCGTGTTCCTTTGCTTTGTGACAGGACGAGTGCGATTAGCGTTGCTAAGAACCCCGTGCTGCACTCTAAGACCAAACACATTGATGTGCGCTTTCATTTTCTGCGAGACCACTATGAGAAGGGTGATATCGACCTTCGCCATGTCGATACTCATCATCAGTTGGCTGATATTTTTACCAAGCCTTTGGACCAATCAACTTTTGCTAGGTTGAGAGGTGAGCTTGGTGTGTGTTTCCCCTTTTAGATGGGGGAAACATTTTGATTCTTGTATTATAAACTGACTTTGTGTTTTTCAGTTGGTTTCTTCATGCATCTTTGCATTTCATCTTGCATTCAGAGCTTCATGTATATAATCTTTAGAATGTAACTATGCTTTGTATAGTCTTTGCTCCGATGCTTTCTGATGATGCTGTAGCTTATGCTCTTTCTGATCACTGATACATGCTGTGAGCTGAGCTATTTTATGAATGGTGAATTTGCTTAATGAATATAAAACTTGAAAATGTTCACCATAGAATGTGTTGAAATCACTTGTGCTCTTCATATATGCTAGGTTGTTATGTCTCTAGTGTTGAGTCATTCACTTGCTTGGTTTGTTCATATTCTGTTTAAAATTTGAACCAAGTTAAGTGAATTAGAAAGATCGAGATGGGATTGCTTGTCAGCACATCACAGTTTCGAGACTGTTTCTCATTGCACTTTGAGTTAAACTTGAGCTGTGTAGTGTATGACCGAAACTATTGCTTTAAGCTTCTGATTGCTTCTACATAGGCTTCGCAAAGTTGGAAAGTTAGGCAATGACAAGTTTTCAACCTCTCGCAATCACATGCTGAAATTTGAACTTGTGTAATCTTAACCGCTGCAACTCCGATAAAATTTTTGAATACACGAGTCTATGTTTCATTCTATAGCATGATGGTTGAACTGTGCTAGGGGTAGTTCACCTTGTATACATGTTTAGCACGTGTCTGATTTCCTGTCTATACATGTTTTGTGCTATTTTGATGGTGAATACCTTTTTGGGTGAAAACTGCTCGCTTTGCTCTCATGTTCATATTTCGTATTTAGTGATCAGTTTGAGCCTTTGCTAGCTTCTTATGGATGTTGTTGAGTCATCGGATCAGAACTGAGTAGAGTATTTTTTTCACTCTACTGATTATATTCCTAAAGCTACTAACTTGCATTTTAACTCATATGCATCTTTGGAGGGAGATTTTCTGTCAAGGGGGAGAAACTTGAGTGCTTGTGCACATTTGCTCGCTGGTGCATTTTCAACTAAGGGGGAGAAATATTGACAAATCATGTGTTCCCTGGGTTGTGTGCACTATTTGAGGGGGAGTTTGCTAGTTGTGTTGAGCCTTTGCCTTTTTCTTGAGGGACTAGCAAACATTTTCAGCTCTTTTCAGCTCTTCAATTGGTATCGAACTCTTTTGGTTTTTGAGTGGGTAACAGTTGGTATCGAGCTGCTTCGCTAGCGGTGTTGAGCCCGTTCTGCCTCTTCTTGAGGGCTAGCTCTGTTTTGCTTGAATTTCAGTTGATCTTTCAATTGGTATCAAGTTTTCTTGCTAGCGGTGTTGAGCCTGTTCTACCTCTTCTTGAGGGCTAGCTTTGCTTTGCTTGGTCGCGTCGAGCCGTTGCCCATGTCTTTAGGGACCAGGTTGTCTTGCTCTTTCCACTTGACCTTCTTCGGCTTTGCTATGCTTTTGGGTCATTTGGTCGAGTTCTCTCTCTTTCTTCCTTCCTTCTTCTATTTCATTATGATTTGTGTTGGTAGTTGACAATGCACTCATCAAGGGGGAGATTGCGGATACATGGGTGTATGCCGAGTCTCTGAGTGATGAGTGATTGTCAACTGGGATGATGCGCATGTTCTTTGGCTTGTGTTGTGCAGGTGTCGAACACGGATACAGTGATCAAAGGCAAGGTGAAGGTCAAGTAGAGACGTGTCGTGCTGAGGGACCGAGAGTGGCGAAGGGCGGACGTGAGGCTTGGACTGAGGGACCGGTGGCCTGAGGATCAGCTGTGGTGGCTGACAGCCTTGGACAGCGACGAGCGAAGACTTGCGGGCACGGTGTTGCTTGAGTCGAGGACTTGAGGACACGTGTCAGTGGACGGGGTGCACGGGCGGTGCATCCCCTCTACGGCTCGGTTTGGTGGTTGAGCCATAGAAAAACCACCGAGTGGACGGTTTCCAGGTTTGGGCCTCAAAACCTGGGCGCGGATGGTTTCCGAGTTTGGGCCACAAAACTCGGGTTGAGGACGGTTTCCAGGTTTGGGCCTCAAAACCTGGGTGCTGCGGGTTTGCTGAGTTTGGGCCACAAAACTCAGGCCATGGATGGCTGGTTTCCCAGTTTGGGCCTCAAAACCGGGGGTTGGCTGTGAAGGCTGGTTTCCCGGTTTGGGCCACAAAACCGGGGGTGCGACGTCCGGGAAAAGGACAAGCAAAGCGGTGGCGGCACGTGGTGACAATCGGTGAGGTTGCGTCGAGGCAACGCTACCTGTTGTGCGGGTGTGGCCGTCGGATCACCACCTACCTTGAGTTGGTCCAGAATAACCCTTGTGTTTAGCTGGTTCGCTTTGTAAGTAGTTAGGGGTGGAGTGGGAATTAGAATTAGGATAAGTAGGAGGAGACACCCACCTCCCCATCCATCTCAGTCATTTGCTCTTTGCTTCTAGGGTTTCCTGCTCTCCCAATCCCCTGCTGTAGCTAGCTGAGATCCGCAGAGAACCATACCTCTGTGTACTAGAGATTTTGAGGAAGTGAGACCGTAATCTCACTGTTGTAGTGTGTGGTAGCCACATGGTTGCAGATCGATGACTTGATTCGCGTTTTGTTCGTGTTCTTCGCGTTCTTCGTTTCTCCGTGATTTTCCCGTCACTCGATCTCCCTCTCTATTGCGTCTTTGTGAAATCTGTTTGAATCAACTTGTTCTTTATAGTGAGGAGATCATTTCCACCGAAGGAATTCATCTAACTCCTCACGAACAAGTAGATCGGGTTGATTTTGTTTTCGTGGCGCTTTTTCGTTCATACTCCTCCCCTTTCGATTTCACGGTGTTTGAGTTGATTTGAGCGGATGATTTCTTGGGGATAGTCTCCTAACTATCTCGTGATCATCCTCTCCAAGTTTGGAAACATGGGATTGAGTTTTGATTCAGATTTGGGAGGATTCGTGAGAGGGGTGACCAAAATCGCCCTCTCTGTTCATCCGCGGACAGTCCGCCATGTGAACCGTGGACAGTCCGCGCGTCGGGCTCGAGCCAGACCAGTGGCAGCGAGCCTCGGCCACCTTAGTCAGATTTGACCGGCGGACAGTCCGCCGTAGTCGATCGCGGACAGTCCGCGAGTCGACTAGGGACCTTCAGCAACCTTGTTGTTTTGTCCATTTGGTCGGCGGACAGTCCGGCGCCAAGTCGCGGACAGTCCGGGGTTGAGCCGGACAGTCCGGGACCGTACCGGCGGACAGCCCGAGAATCGGCTGTTTGTTGTTGTTTAGTGTGTTTGCTCTCCCGGCTTCTTCGCTTGGTTTCCGGACTTCTCGTTTGGCCCTAGAGTTGATCAAGGAACCTTTCTAGGTATCTTTGCTACTTGTTAGCAGAGGTATTTGGGGATATCTCGACGTAGCCGTCTATCTACGTTCGGGACTTGATTTCTGAGGGTCGAACTTGTGCCGGTGCTTTTGGCGTTTGGTTCGTTATCGCTTTGTGGTGCCTCGCTGTGATCCTAGGGATCATCCACCCTCTTCTAAGGGTTGTGGGCATCACGGTTTCGTTTGTAGCTTTTGGGGTTGATTTGTGGGACAAAGGGCAAAGTTTCGAGAGAAATTTTTGAGCTCCCATTCACCCCCCCCCCCCTCTGGTCGCCTTGCAAATGCTTAGCTTATATTAGAAGCTTAAGGATAGCTTAGCTTAGCTTATATAAAAAAAGACAAAAGGCTTATAGTTTAGCTTATAAAAAAGACTAAAAGACCAAATTGCTTCATCACTGACACTATTTTGCTTAATTTCTAATAAAAATGCTTTTCCTATATGACCCTGATCTGAAAATATTAGTTACCAAAAACACATTGTAGTTCATTTGACAAAAAAAAATTATTAGCCACAAAAAAATAACAGAAAAAAAAGAAGAGGTCATGTAGGGACCTGGTCTGAAATGCCATTGCCAACCTTTGTGCAAACAAATTTTCTAATATCATCCATGTGGAACAAAGAAATCTGTGGAGTAGAATAACTTGAACCTTTCAACTGAACACATAAAACAGGTAGAAAAGAAGCAAAAAGTTAAAAGTTTTGATATGGACGTGGGAGTGATTTTATAAAAAAAATCAAAAAAGTAAGCCATATTGAGCTTTTGATGCATACCTTCAGCTTACCAAAAGAACCATTTTGGTTGGTGTCTAGCTGGATGACCTCATCCAACAGTTTCCTTGACCACGCTGTGATTTTGGGCTTGTTGGGAGGGATTTGTACATTGTCAACCACAAGTGAGTCCACATACAGAATCTGCGAAAAAAATATATAAATGAGGGCATAAGAAACATATAAGAAAGAAAAAGTCAGAAACAAAAGTAGAAAAAACGTATAGGAAACAAAACAAAAAGACAACTTACCACAAAGACAAGAAGACAACTCTTAAAAGATTTTGTTCTACCCATTTTTGTTGTTGCCCCCTTAAGCTAATCAACAACAAACTGGCACCAATTCTTCCTTTTGACAGTAGAAAGATCCACAATGGCTGGATAACACCTTGGGCTGATAGCTAAGCCAGTTCGAGGACACAAGAATGTTGAAATTGCGATCATCAACCAAGACCTTAAGAAATCATCATTGCTTGTCTTGTTCCCCTTCAACCTTTCCAAGATAGAGTCAATGCTAGGTGTTGTCCCTTCATCAATACCATACTCCTCATGTACGAAGTTGATAGCATCAACATCAAGCTCATATTTGACTTCGTCACCTTTATTGGGAAGACCAAATGCACTGAATACTGCGTCAGCATTGACAGAAATCTTTTCCCTTCCAGGAAACACCAACTCTGATGAATCAGCATCATAGCATTCGCACACTAACCAATCTGCTAGACCTACAGGAAGAGTTTTACACGCAATCTTCAGAAGACCACCAAAGCCCATGGCATGTATTCTTCTCTTCTGAGGCACAGTCAAGTCCTTGTACAGCTTCACAAGTCTAGATGGGGATGCCCGTTGTCTTCGAGGCTGAGAATAGGAGATGGATTGCAGAAAAAAGTTACAAAAAAATAGAAGCAATTAAAAATAACTATACAAAATAGATGGACATACCATAGGAAGCATGGAAGACGACGGAGCAACAGGTTGGCTTTTCTGTCCTCTACCCATTTCCTGAAAAAAAGAACAAAATTCAATGATTTTCAACAAAAAAAAAAGCAGTTCAATAATTTCAGAAAACCAGTTCAATTATTTCAGAAAAGCAGTTCAATAATTTCAGAAAAACAATTAAGCAGATATAACCAAAACTAACTTACAAAATTGTGATTTGCAAAATATTTTGCAATTCATATAAAACACAAAGACGTTAGGGTGACTAGAGTGCATTCAGTTGTCTATCCATAATGAAGTTCAGTAACTAATCAATACAAGTTATTATCAATGCATGCATGTCGCTTAAAAAAGGAAAAAATAAAAAGTAGTACCACATAACTATACACGTTCAGACTGGGTATAAAAAAAGCATTTTCAGTTATATAATTTCAGACTGTTTAGAAATTGCATGCCTAATATGCTAAATATCATATGCATTTGCTAATTCCATCATATGACATCCGAACATGGATCAGTATTTTGTCAAGTTAAAAAAAACTACAACTAGCAAAAAGTATCATGCGCACTCAAACAAAAAAATATTCAAAAAAGAAGATGGCGGACTGTTTGTCGGTTCTTTCATCCCTAGTCGCTCCCTACTACGCGTATGAGTTTGAATATGAAAAAGGTCGGGCAGCAGGTTTGACTCCTGTAGGAGTAGCAGCTGCTGTGCTTGGTCGCTAAAATATAGAAAGAGCACGCAAACCACAAGGCACGAACTATTGAACCGCAAGCTTCCCACATTCAGATTCAGGTGAAGATGAGTGTGAAACCCTGCAAGTTGGCTAAAAATGGCATGTGCATGTGCTCTCTCTCTCGATCGCATTTCCAAGATGTACGTACATGCACACATTGCGTTCCAGTCCCAGCATGGTCAGTCGAATTATATATGAGCTTGCAAAACATACAGTGAAATGACCTAATTAAGCATATGAATTTGGCACGTTGCGTTTGTAAGCTTGTGCTGCAGAACTGCTGCAACCAATATAGTTTCAGTACTACCTAGTAGCATGCCTACCGGTGGATGATACGTTTTGAGCTGGGATGGGGGCACTCAGCTACACAAAACAAACTATCTAGTCATCTCCACTGCTACAACTCTCCACTACTCCCCACTGCTACAACTATGAAATAACACCTGAAAAATTCATAACATCATATTTTATCTATTCTCTAACAGTTTACTACTACAATTGCAGGCCAGGGCATCTCACAAAAATCACAGAAGGCAGAATATACAACGGGACGACACCCAACAGCCAAACCAAGGACAGGACATGACATTTGCTGAAAATATGTACCTCAGATGGCGAGTGGTGGTGGGGGAGGGGGATGCTTGCACGGCTGCCCGAAGATAATACGCGCGGTGGACGGGGTTGGGGCGCGAACGGTGACCTTGCTGCTCGCACCCCCTAGGCCCCTAGTTCCCTCCATCTGCCATTAGAACCGAGCTCCCCCCTAGACGGCGACCTTCGTAGTCCCGTAGATCCGGAAAAACATGGAGTCAAATGAGGAACCCACGCGAATCCAACTTACTAGTGAAATGCGTCGACCTCTGCTCCGCCTAGATCCGGTGAGCCGGTGGGGCGGCGGTGACCTCTGCTCCTCCTAGATCCGGTGCGCCGGAGGGGCGGCGGTGACCTCTGCTCCCCCTAAATCCGGTGCCACGGTAACCTCTGCGAAATCGCCAAAACAGGCGCAGCGCGTGGGAGGGGGGGAATTTGGGCAGGAGTTGGGCGCTGTTTGATAGACGACGAAGTGTGAGTCCCAATGTTTTGAACAGTTACCGCCCCTACCTATGACTAGTGGGCCAGGCAACGCAGACCGAGTGCGGGATTGGGAAAATCGGCCGAGCATCCGATTGTGAATCGACGGCGGACGGAGCGTGCGTGCCACGCACGGCTGAAACCAAGTCTTTACCCTTTTAAAAACATCTTATTATGAGTTTTGCCTAGGGTAGGAGCTTTTGACATCCATAGTGCATGACACATATGGAGCGAGGGAGATTGACCAGCACCAAGATTTATAGCTATGCAATTAGGCATGTCATGCCAGTTGCCAGCACTGAATCTGCATTATACCAAATATGCTTCTTTAACTTGCTCTGTCAAGTTAAAATACAATATACCAAATGATTTTAGTTGCTTTGGACGGTAGATTTTGTTGCAAACTAAAAAGCTATCCATAAAAAAATAATGACATTAAAGAGAGTTTCTCATAAAAAAACATGTTTAAAGATAAGGTTAAATTCAATCAGTTAACAATATAGATTACCTTCCTTCTTTACTCAATTATAAAACCACTATATAAACAAAAAGGTATATAACTACATTGCAATCATATGTATGGTGTTTGCAAACCGTCCATCGAAGCTTCAAATCAACATATCGAGTTATTTCCAACTTCACTATGGCATCCAATGTTTATGGACTTTGAATCAGCCCACCCAATCAATTTTATTTTTCCACATTTTCTATATTTCAGGCGTCTGGACAGTTTTGTCTTTGTCTTTCCATAGAAAAAAATATCATTTGTTTCTTGTGATTTGTGTTAATAGATTTGGATTATTGGATGAGAATCTGAAGGTTGTAGTCGTCGCCTGAAAACACGTTATATTTCAGACGCCTGAAATATAGCAAATCCCTTATTTTTTATATGAAATTTACACTAATGCCGTACTTGCCTATAATTTTTTTTGTCACCCTAGAAAGAAAAGCCTAGTAAAGAAAAACCACACTAGTTAAACCTAGCTGCGAGTACCCCTTGCAATTTACCCCGGGAATTGCCATCTCCCTCGCTGGAGTTGGGAGAGGGGTTTTCATCTTTCTCTCTCCTCATCATCCCCGGCGACGAAAAGCGGCCCCATCTCTCTCTCTCATCTCCTTTCTCTCTCCTCTCTCTCCACTAGAGAGCGCGGGGCCTAGCACGAGAGGGAGAGGGAGGGAGAGAGAAGTGGGGAGAGAAGCACGCCGCGAGGTCACCGTCGCCGCCGACGCCGCTGCGATGGCTCGCCTGTTCCGCGAGTCCCGCCGCGACTCGTCGCACTCCTCATCCTCCAACGGCTTCCTGCCGCCGGCGGCCGCTTCCACCCCTTCCTCCGCCTCCGCGCTCCCCTCGCCGTTCCCGGACCTCGGGGTCGCCCTCTCCGCCGCGGACCTCCGGGAGGCCGCCTACGAGGTGCTGGTCGCGGCCTCCCGCACCACGGGCGGGAAGCCCCTCACCTACATCCCCCAGACCTCGTCGGTGGCCGCGGGGCCGACGGCGTCCCCGGCCTCCTCCGCGTCCTCGGCATCCTCCGCCTCGCTCCAGCGCTCCCTCACCTCCGCCGCCGCCAGCAAGATGAAGAAGGCGCTCGGCCTCCGCTCCTCCGCCTCCTCCAAGGGTGTCGGCAGCCCCGGGAGCGGCGGGAAGGCGGCGCCACCGCGGAGGCCCGCCACGGTTGGGGAGCTCATGCGGGTGCAGATGCGCATCTCCGAGCCCGCCGACGCCAGGATCCGCAGGGGGCTCCTCCGCATCGCCGCAAGCCAGGTAGGATCTCGCGTTTGGTTGCTGAGATTTCCGCTGGAATGCAGCTTGGGTTTCTGCTCTTTGACTGATCCTCGTTCCAATGCTGGTGTTGGTGGATCGTGGTAGTAGATCTGGAGTCGGTCAAGCGTGCCATGGTGTTCTCGGAGTTTGTTGAAGGGCCGGTCGAAAATTCAAATTTAGCTAAAAATACACCTATTTTCTTATTTTATTTATTTAAAAAAATTATACTATCTCTTAGATATTTTTAGTTCAGGATTTGAATGCTTACCAAACATGCGGCATTTTTATAGGGACGGGAGTGGAATGACTTATCTCTCCCTTTTTTTCGGAGGATCTTGTAATTTGGGTGTCGGCTGCAGCAGCTGCTATTAATATTTGTTGCCTTCAGATAACGAATTAATTTTTCCTTGCTTCAAATATAAAATTGCATCTCTCTACTTTGTAGTCACAGATAACCTTTGTTTGCGCCATGATTCCTACCTTGGTATAGGGTTTTCATGATAAAGTGCCAAGATGAATTAGGAATGCACATACTCCCTCCGTTTTACTCTGTAAGTTAGTTTTAGTTTTCTCCCAAGTCAAACTTGTCTAACTTTGACCAAGTTTGTATATATTAGCATCTACAATATCAAATAAGACTTGAGAGCACTATCAAATTATATTTCATGGTGTATCTAATAAATCTTGTTTGATGATGTAGACGATTGTGCATAAAACTAGAAACTCAGTCAAAGCTAGAGAAGTTTGACTTAGACAAAGCTAAAATAACTTCAATTTGGAACGGAGGAAGTGAATTTTTAAGACAATACACATAATTCACTCATCTTGATATTCGGAGGGTGGTTTCTTTCTGTCTTTTATCTATTTTCTTTTGCAAGGGTAGCAATTCATGTGCTACTGTACATTTACATTGCGCAACACAACCAAAATCACTTTCTACATTGTCCTTGATTTTATTATGATTGAGCTTCTTGGTATGAACCATATCCTGAGCTTGCTGGGTTCACATCTTGGGTTTTTCTGTACTATCTGCAAATGCAAATGTAGCTCTATTGTTCTGATACTCCATATACTCCCTCTCGCATCTTGGTATATTTATTACTAGATGGTCTTAGTAGGCCTTTACTCAATAATGTTGTTTAGAGCATAACTAGTGACCCAATTTGTTTTCATGTTTGAAAGGATGATCGCCAAAGTTTGTATGGGCATGGCATAGTTATCACTAGATGTTTAACGGTTTAGAGTGTCAATTGTGAAATGGTCTCCAAAAATTCTCTTGCGTCATTGTTTGCTTGGTTCATAGTAACTCATGAGTGAACATGAATGTGGGCAATTTGTAAAAGATTCAGTGATGCAGGTTCAATCAAATTTAGATAAAAGACTAATTATAGTGTGTTTCTGTTGAAATAAGATCATCTTGGTGGGCCTTTATGGGGTTGTGCATGTATTGAAGTTTTTTAATTCTTACATTTTTCATGAAACAGCTTGGCAGACGTGCAGAGTCTATGGTGTTGCCCTTGGAATTCTTGCAGCAATTCAAGGCATCAGATTTCACTGATCCTCAAGAGTATGAGGCATGGCGGAGTAGGAATCTGAAGCTTCTTGAGGCTGGTCTACTTGTTCATCCACTTGTTCCATTGAACAAATCAGACAGTTCTGTGCAACGGTTACGGCAAATTATACGGGGTGCATATGATAGGCCACTTGAAACTGGGAAAAACTCCGAGTCAATGCAGGGTCTACGTACTTCTGTCATGTCCCTTGCTGGGAGATCTCATGATGGAACTTCTGATGGATGCCACTGGGCTGATGGCTTCCCCTTGAATCTCCATATGTACCAAATGTTGGTAGAAGCTTGCTTTGATAATGATGAGGGCACTGTGGTTGATGAGATCGATGAGGTGATGGAGCTCTTGAAGAAAACTTGGGTTATTCTTGGAATTAATGAGTTGCTCCACAATCTTTGCTTTACTTGGGCATTGTTCAACCATTTTGTTATGTCTGGTCAAGTAGATATCGAGCTGCTTTCTGCGGCAGAGAACCAGTTAGCTGAAGTAGCTAAGGATGCCAAGACCACAAAAGATCCAAATTACTGTAAAGTATTGAGTTCAACATTAAGCTCAATAATGGGCTGGACAGAGAAAAGACTTCTGGCATATCATGAAACCTTCAATGCAAGTAATATTGAGTCTATGCAAGGCATTGTTTCCATTGGAGTGTCAGCTGCAAGGGTTCTTGTTGAAGATATATCCAATGAATACCGCCGTAGAAGGAAAGAAGAGACTGATGTAGCTCGAAGCAGGGTAGAGACGTACATAAGGTCTTCACTACGCACAGCTTTTGCTCAAGTAAGTCTTGTTAGTTGTAAATATCATCCTCAATCTTTGGTTTAACATATATGAATAATGCTGTTTCTGTACCCCCCCAAATAGCCTATGTGCATTTGTTTTTGTTTGGCCACATCAATCTATTGCTTACAACCCATGCCATGTTTGGTAAACGAATGGCTAGAAAGCTTTAAGAATCCTGGAAACAATAGAAAACCGCTTTGTTCTCAAGTTATATTTGTACTTAACTGTTCTCTTTTATGCATGGTTTGAGATGCTAAGTTTCATAAAATTGATATTTTTGGTAGAGTACACCAGCTCTTCTGTTATTGATGTTACATTAACCTGTGTAGAGAATGGAAGAAGCAGATTCAAAACGATCATCAAGAAACCCTACTCCAGTTCTTTCTATCCTTGCAAAGGACATTGGTCTCCTAGCTTTAAAGGAGAAAAATTTGTACAGTCCAATACTGAAGACATGGCATCCCCTTGCTTCAGGTGTTGCTGTTGCAACCCTTCATTCTTGTTATGGAAATGAGCTGAAGCAGTTTGTAGCTGGGCTTACAGAGCTGACCCCTGATACTGTTCAAGTACTTAAATCAGCAGACAAATTAGAGAAGGACCTTGTTAATATTGCTGTAGAAGATTCTGTGGATAGTGATGATGGAGGCAAGTCACTAATCAGAGAGATGCCGCCATATGAAGCTGAAAATGCAATTTCTAATCTGGTCAAAGTGTGGATAAAAGAAAGAGTAGACAGACTCAAGGGATGGGTTGACCGGAATTTGAAGCAAGAGGTGCTCCTTTTTCCCCTTTCACCATCAGACCTTAATTTCTCAATATAAATAGGTAGTAATAATTTAGTAACCAATGCCGTGCTGTTGTAGTTTATTTTTCAATACATTTTCTGCATATCTGATTTATCTTACTAAGCACAGTTATTTATGTTATATACTAAGCACACATCTTTGATGCATAATGCGTTTGCCTATTTTGTTCATGCTACTTCTCTTCCATATTGATTAATGATTATCCATTTGCCACCATCAATGGTTACAAACCTCTTAAGTGAGTCCCATTGCGTGCTTAGGCATCCAATCATGTCAGTGATATTGTAGGTCATAGTCCAGCATCACACTCTTGCTGTTTTTTTTGAGGTCTTGAAATCGTAAGTCTGCGCAGACTGAAATAAACGTTGAATTTGAGCAACTTGAGCTAGTCATTCTGAACAACCTTCTGGGAATTAAATAAAATTTGATACTTGATCTGCAGTACATGATACAAAGTTCTGTTATGCCTAGCTTCAAACTTGTTTCTATGGACTTTGCATGATTTCTGAGCCACTAAACCTTGCAACATGTTTTATGCAGACCTGGAATCCAGGTGCCAACAGGGAGAATTTTGCTCCCTCTTCCGTAGAGATGCTTCGGGTTATTGGTGAAACATTAGATGCATTTTTCCAACTGCCTATACCAATGCATCCAGCTCTTCTTCCTGATCTGACAGCTGGGCTCGACAGAAGCTTACAGCTTTATGTTGCTAAAACAAAATCTGGCTGTGGTAAGTACTAGATAATAAAGGTTAAGTAATTTGTGTGAATGATATTTCCTTTGATGAGCCTCATTTCTGCTTTTGTATCACTGAACAGGAACACGGAATTCTTTTATGCCCCAACTACCTCCACTAACACGATGTGAGGTTGGCTCCAAGTTGTTATTCAAGAAAAAAGAGAAACCACAAAATCTGCAGGTTCGTGTATCACAGAATGGAGCAGCAAATGGAAATGATCCCTTGGGCCTTCCTCAACTCTGCGTGCGCCTGAATACGCTTCAGTACATGCGTGGTGAGCTTGAGAACTTAGAGAAGAAGATAAAAACGAGCTTGCGAAATGTTGAGTCAGCTCAGGCAGGTATCACTGATGGATTGGACATCAAGTTTGAGCTTTGTCAAGCAGCTTGTCAAGAAGGCATTCAGCAGATTTGTGAAACGACTGCATATAAGGTGACGTTTTATGACTTGGGCCATGTTCTCTGGGACATCCTTTATGTTGGTGACACTGCATCAAACAGGGTGGAGGTACTGTTGAGGGAACTTGACCCTGTCCTTGAGACGATATCTGGTATGGTGCACAACAAAGTGCGGAACCGTGCTATTACTGCACTGATGAAAGCAACTTTTGATGGTTTCTTGCTGGTGCTTCTTGCTGGTGGGCCTTTGCGTGCTTTCACCCGCCAAGACTC
The DNA here is from genome assembly GCA_009763385.1 of Coix lacryma-jobi var. lacryma-jobi. NCBI lineage: Eukaryota > Viridiplantae > Streptophyta > Magnoliopsida > Poales > Poaceae > Coix > Coix lacryma-jobi. The sequence continues at coordinate 63,461,868 of CM019825.1, forward strand.
TCAGATTGTAGAAGATGACTTCAGGGCCCTTAGAGATCTGTATTTAGCAGATGGGGATGGTTTACCAGAGGAATTAGTTGACAAGGCATCCTCCCAGGTCAAGAATGTCCTGCCTCTCTTCCGAGCAGACTCTGAAAGCCTCATTGAGCGATTCAAACGCATGATGGTTGAATCGAATCGGTCTGCGTCCAAGAACAGGTTACCACTGCCTCCAACAACAGGGCATTGGAGTCCAAATGAGCCTAACACAGTTCTGCGAGTTCTGTGCTACCGGAGTGATGAGACAGCTACAAAGTTCCTCAAGAAAACTTACAACTTACCGAAGAAGATTTGACTTGTGGGATAGATCACAAACCATATGTATATTTTCCTCCGTCACTATAAAAAATTTCTCTATGTCTGTCACAATCTCTGGCCAAGGACCGAGGAAATACCCACTGTAAAGTTTCCACAGCAAAGGCGTCGTCGAGTGATTGTCAACAAGGTTTATTCTGCGGTGCTGGAGAGGTGACTGATGTGTTCGGTGGTTCGTGTCATGGATAGGTTTTGGGGTGGAGGGTGGAATTACTTACAGCTCGATTTGTTCGTTATATTATATATGTTTGCCTAATCCAGTTCTTTTGCTGACCTTGAGCTCATGTAATTCGATTCTTTCTAGTTTGAGACAGCTATACCCAGCGTGTGAATAAGTTGTGTGCTCGCGTGATACTATCTGGTGCTTTTGATGTGACAATATGAGGAGCATTTGTATATTTTTACTGCATCATGCACTCTCCATTACTTTTACAGCTTTCTCTGTCATATCTGTGTTGGATTGAATGTGTTCCTCACGGTTAATAGGGACAATAGATAGTTGCTGCATGCCAGTGTCATGTAATCTGTAATGAGTGTTCAAAGAATGCTGCATGCCAGTGTCATGTAATCTGTAATGAGTGTTCTTTGGTTATTCAACTATTTCGTACAGTGGGACTATTTGTTGTGTTTCAACTGGGAATACTGTATCCTTAACTCCAGCCGAGATGATAATAAATTCAAACTCAGGATTGCAGACCTTTGTTTAATTGGTTTCTCGACTTCAGTTTAGGCTTAAGAAGCAAATCTTGTGCAAGTTTATATACTTATAAAGTTTTGCGTCGTGTGCAAATATGTATACTTACAGTTTAATTTACTAAGAGCATCTCCAACAAGTTGACAAACATCACTTGCAAATCTAGAGATTTGTCAAGTCTTAAACTCAAATGTCAAGTGAAAAAATAGGCCTTCTCCAACAAGTTGGCATTTGGGCTTGGCAAATTGAGAATTAGTGGCCCACATATCTAAAATTTTTTGATGGAGCCGGCTGGCAAACCCAACTCGCGCGCTGTTCCCTTTCACGTACGCGACGTCGGTCTTCTCGCGCCGCTTCGCATGTCGCGCGCCGCCCTCTTCTTCCTTCTGCCGCCGCCCCTCTTCTTCCTCCACAGATCCAGGCCATCTCTCCCTCCCTCGAACTCCATCTTCTCCAAACAGCCACCATGCCAAGGAAGATGTCCCATGCTCGGAGACAGTTAGATGAATCTTCATCCGATGACGACGACCTTCTCCTGGCCTCGGTTGCTCAAATCGTGAGCAATCTGTCCAACGACGGAGAAAGAAGGCCCGGTGGCTCCGTCCATGGTCATCGAGTAATTTATCGTGATAGAGAAGGCGGCCATGAAAGGATGTTCCAAGATTATTTGGCCGATAATCCAACGTATGGTGAAGATATATACCGTCGAAGGTACATGGTTTGATCTATCACATCAGATTTGTTTGTAGTATGTGCTTTCATATTTTTTTTGCTGAAATATGTGCTAGCTATCACATCACTTTTGTTTGTAGTATGTGATTTCTTATTTTTTTTTTTTTGCTCACATATGTGCTAGCTATGACATCAGATATGTACTTTGTTTCTTTAGGTTTAGGATGTCGAAGAAGCTTTTTCTACGTATAATGAAGGCTGTTGAAGAGCACGATGATTACTTCGTCTAAAAAAGAAATGGTGCCGGTGTACGTGGATTGAGTTGCTTCCAAAAGGTCACTGCCGCTATGCGGATGCTCACTTATGGGATTGCAGCCGATGCTACAGATGAGTACATTCGCATTGGCGAAAGTACCGCACTAGAGAGCCTTCGAAAGTTTGTTGCTGCAGTGGTTGATATTTTTGAAGATGAATACCTAAGGTACCCCAATGAGAAAGACACAGAACGCTTACTTGCCATGGGTGAGAAGAAAGGTTTTCCTGGAATGTTAGGATGCATCGATTGTATGCATTGGGCATGGAAGAATTGTCCATATGACAAACAAGGCCAGTACAAGGGTCATGTGGACAAACCCACATTCTGGAGGCTGTTGCGTCGGACGATCTTTGGATATGACATGCCTTCTTTGGGATGCCTGGGTCGCACGATGACATCAACATTCTTCACCGGTCCCCTTTGTTTGCAAACTTGTCTGAGGGTAGAGCTCCACAGGTTAACTATACAGTTAATGGCCATGATTATACGATGGGATATTATCTTGCAGATGGTATATATCCCTCATGGGCTACATTAATCAGTTCCATCACTTGTCCAATGGGTAACAAGAACAAATATTTTGCAAAGGCACAAGAAGCTACGAGGAAGGCTGTGGAGAGAGCTTTTGGTGTTCTTCAAGCAAGGTTTGCCATTGTTCGTGGATCGGCTCGTCTTTGGGACGTAGAGACATTAGCATTGATCATGAAGGCTTGTATTATCATGCACAACATGATAATTGAAGATGAAGGCCGTGTGGATCCTGACGAGCGTTTTGAGGACGGTGGTGACAATGTGGAACCTGAACATGGGCAGCCCACTCGAACATTAGAAGAATTTATTGAGGCGCACAAAAAAATCAGAGACCCCAAGACACATGTCCAACTCGAAGAAGACCTTATTGAGCACCTCTGGAACCATCACCCCGATTTATATAGCTACAAAATTTGATCAATACCTTGTAGTAGCAGTTTATGTTAAATTTATATGCTATCAGTACCTTGTTTGAGATTAAGTAGCAGCTGTCATTTTATATGTTATCAGTACCTTGTTTGAGATTAAGTAGCAGTTGTCATGCTTTGTTTGTCCCTTGCACGGTTCATGCTTTGTTCAGTAAGCAGGACAGAGGGCGCATGTTCAGAAAGGGAGAAACAGAAAGCTTCCGCTTTGTTTAGTAAGCAGGACAGAGAGCGCATGTTCATGAATGGGATCCTTGCTAACGCTCAACCAGCCGGCGCATATCACTTCATCCTCCTGCCATACAAAATTTTTAGTCCTCTTCGATGCACCTTTTGTACCGCGACTTGCCTGCACCTCTTCCACATCGACCTGCTGCACTTCTTCCACATCTGTGAGCATCTAGGCCCCCAGTGGGTTTAGGTGATTGGATGACAACGGTAAATTACTATGACTAACGTGTGTTTTGTAGAAACAGTTGAGTTAGGTCATGGTAATGATGATCGTGAGGACGCTATGGTATTCATGTCCCCTTGTTGATGGAATTCGTTCGGTTTTCAAAGGATGGACGACGAAGACGGTGATAGGCTAGTTCTAAGTGTCATTTGGTGTTGAAGGACACTTAGAGTAGCATAGGTCTTTGTTTTAACTTTGGCCATACTATAAAGAGGGGTTTGAATGGGTAGCTTGACCTAGGTGAGACTTTTGAGTTAGGTGTGGTGCACACTTGTTAACCAAAGCCCTAGGTAGCTTAGAAAGGTCCCTAAGATCATAAGGAAGAAAGTTCGTGAAGGGAGCGTCGCAAACCGAAGTCATTTCAGACTTCAAATAGCGACCGGACGCTGGAACCCTAGGGACCGGACGCTAGGTCATGCGTCCGGTCAGTAGCTCTCGCTGAGAGGTAAGTCTGGCTGCGACCGGACTCACTCTCAGCAGTCGATCGGATGCACCAGGAGGGTGAGTCCGGTCGCATCCAGAGAGGTTCCAGAGAGGAAAAATGTTGACCAAACGCGTCCAGTCAGTGATGATCGGACGCATGCGTGCGTCCGGTCAACTCTTCGTACAGGTGTCAGGCCCAACGTCATGTAGCCGTTGGGCATTGACCGGACGCGTCCGATCACCCCGACAGGTGCGTCCGGTCAGTGTATAACTGGCTGGACTTACCCCTTCGTGCATGTTTTGAGTTGGGGCGTATAAATATGCCTCCCCCTCATTCATGCTGGTACTCTTGCTCATTTGAAAGGTTGTCAAACACATTGTGATTGCAAGTGAGTGCAAGAGGCCTAGTGAGGTTGAGAGATTTGATAATTGAGTGATTAAACACGTCATTAGTGATTAGAGAGTAGCAAGTGTGCATCCACCTATCTCATTAGCCTTGCGTTGGTCAAGTGAGAGTTCTTGCTTGTTACTCTTGGTGATCGGCATCACCTAGACGGCTTGGTGGCGATCGGAGAGCTTGGTGATCATCCGGAGGCATTGTGGATGACCCAAGCCAAGTTGTGACCGGTAGCGAGTGATTCACCGGGCCGGAGTGGCGAAGAATCAGCTCGTAGTGAGCACTTGATCCTTGCGCGGATCAAGGGGGAGCGATACCCTTGCGCGGGTGCTCCAACGAGGACTAGGGGGTGTGCCGACACCTCGATACCTCGGCAAAAAGATCGTCGTGTCATCTCTACTCTCTTTACTATGCATTTACCTTTGAGCAATTCAATTTCGCATTTACTTGTTGTTCTCTCGTAAGTTGAATTGTCATGCTAGAGTAGAATTGGTTTAGCGATAGTCTTTTGTGCGGTTGATTCTTGTCTAACACACTTCTAAGCACTAGGGGGTTAATTGGAGCTTGATAGGTTTTAATTCTTGCAAGAAGTTTTAGAAAAGCCCAATTCACCCCCCCTCTTGGGCATCTTCATCCTTTCAACATCCACATGTTCTGTTCCTTGGGTCATCGATATGGTGAAGTCATCGATGCCAGCAAGACCACCTCCATCTCCGTTGGGAACTCCATGGAGGAGAATGTCAGTCAGAAATCCCTCTTCCATTTGATCTGTATGGACGCGATCTGATTAGGCATCGTGTAAGGATGGTGAAGTCATCGATGCCAGCAAGACCACCTCCATCTCCGTTGGGAACTCCATGGAGGAGAATGTCAGTCAGAAATCCCTCTTCCATTTGATCTGTATGGACGCGATCTGATTAGGCATCGTGTAAGGTCCCGCCTCCACGCGGTCGGGCCCACTTACATCTGGCAGCTTTTCTAGGACATAGACTTCCCTCACAGACCAACACCAGTCTTTTCTGCGCACTTTGTCCTCACTCGTGCGCACCCGGAAAGAACTTCCCGGTCGGTCACCCATCCACTTTGTCCTCACTCGTGCGCACCCGGAAAGAACTTCCCGGTCGGTCACCCATCCCTAAATTTCTCCAGACCAAGCACGCTTAACTTTAGAGTTCTTTGGAGACGGGATTCCGAAAAAGAAGTTGCAACTTGTTGGTATGAGTATCCTATTATTCCTATTAAGCCTTGGGCCGGGATGTTACATCCTCACCCCCTTAAGAGATCGACGTCCTCGTCGATCAATCCCAAGCCAGGAACGTCCTCTCTTGGCCACGTCGGTGTGTCCAGTGCCAGCACATGTGCCATGCTGTGTGACCACTCCGGGTCCACACCAGCCATGACCACTATGTCTGAGCAACTGCGACACACGCGCCCGTGAAACCGCGAGAGTCAGCTCTGATACCATTCTGTAAGGTCCCGCCTCCACGCGGTCGGGCCCACTTACATCTGGCAGCTACTCCGGGTCCACACCAGCCATGACCACTATGTCTGCACGCGCCCGTGAAACCGCGAGAGTCAGCTCTGATACCATTCTGTAAGGTCCCGCCTCCACGCGGCCGGGCCCACTTACATCTGGCAGCTTTTCTAGGACATAGACTTCCCTCACAGACCAACACCAGTCTTTTCTGCGCACTTTGTCCTCACTCGTGCGCACCCGGGAAGAACTTCCCGGTCGGTCACCCATCCCTAAATTTCTCCAGGCCAAGCACGCTTAACTTTAGAGTTCTTTGGAGACGGGATTCCGAAAAAGAAGTTGCAACTTGTTGGTATGAATATCCTATTATTCCTATTAAGCCTTGGGCCGGGATGTTACACATCGGCATCAAGAGGGCAAAACATGATAACCTAGAGGGCAAATCAAGATGAAAACAACAAGACCGGAATCACCAGCACACAAATGAATCAACGCAAAGAAGTGTATGGGACGGTGGCGTGCAGCTTTTGCAACCGAGAAAAACACCAAAAATGGTGGGATGGGGCGCCCGGACAGCGGACCCCTGTCAAATCTGCGACGGGCAATCTGCGGCGGTCGGGGCTCGCCGCCGCGACAGCGCCATCCGTCCTCCTCACCGCATCCGCTCTGCCGTCCACGGCCGCAAGTCCGCAAGTCCTATAATCCTGTTCCGCTCCACCAGCCCGACGACGAGTCGGCGGCGAGGGAGAACACCGCAGGCAGCAGCGATTGCGGCGGCAGTAGCGGCTGCCGCGGTCTCCGCCGAGCCCTGACCGCGGAAGAGAGAAGAACATACCTTCTCCACTCGCGGCGACGACGTCCATCCTTCTCCACTTGTGGCGACGGCGCGGTCCTGGCGATGGCGCGGAGGAGAGGACCGAGGCGGCAATTGTCCACTCGCGGTCCAGACACAAAATAGGAAAGGAAGAGGCGCCGGAAAAAAAGGATGGACGCGATCTGATTTTCCTTCGCCCGCGGGAAAAAAAGGAAAGGAGGGGAGGCTTTCGCACGCGCGGCAGAAGCCGAGAGTCCCGAAAATTCGTCGATGCCAAGCGCTCGGCCTGCGCGCAAATATGCGCCGGTTGGGGCCGATTTTGCCAAGCTTTGCAATTTGCCAACTCTTTTTGCCAAGTTGTTGGAGGAGGTTTTTTCTAGTTTTGCCAAAATTCTAGATTTGCCAAGTGGTTTTGCCAACTTGTTGGAGATGCTCTAAAGAGAGTTAAAAAAAAGTGTTGTGGCAGTTTTTTATCTTCTGAGAAACAGAATAGTTGTTTGACAGAACACCGTTTGCTGCAGCTTTAAGACTTTTGCAGTGTTTTGCAGCAGATAGAAGAACATCGTTCGCTCTGGCCTTGTTTAGTTGCACATCGAATATTTAGATACATGTATGAAGTATTAAATGTAGATTAAAAAAAATTAATTATACATATTACGATAACTTTGCGAGACAATTTTTAAACCTAATTAATCTAATTTGTACGGTTTTTAGACGAAATATGTAATTTATTTTTTTCTTAGTTTATTTTTAATAGACTAAATTAGTGCTAAAACATTCGATGTAACATCTAAAAACTTTTTATCCATGAATTAACAAGGCCAAGACTTGCTGTAGTGTTTTGCAACAGATAACACTTGCTGCAGGTGCAGCGGGCTGCAACTTAATCTGCAGCGAACAGGCCTAGAAAAAATTAGGAGTGGTTTATAAAGTCTAGTGGATCTTTTTTTATTGTTTTCAATTTTTTATGATAAAACCTCACATATTGATAGGCCCTTGGAGATGCTTGGTTCGTTTGCTTGGGCTTTTGCTTTTCATAAGCCCAGCTTATAAGCAACACTTATAAGGCAGCTTATTCTAAGGAAGACAAACAAATAGTCCCTAAAAAGGCAACTTCTAAAAAGTCATCTTATAACAGGGATAAAACCTTATTTTTGAATTAATGAAATGAAATGGAATGTATCACACACGTGATAGAAAATATCCCACATAATACAAGTATTTGCAGACATGATTTTTTAGACTTAATATAAAGTACACCTTTTTGGCTTTAGGAAGCCAGTTCCAAAAGCAAAGTGGTTAATAGGGACAATTAATTTTCTTTAAAACTGCTTAGTTTGGCTTTTGACTTTTGACTAGCAATTAGTGCTAATTCTAGTGGGAGATTCATTTTCGTTAAATAAGGTGTCATACAAGTATTTTTTATGATGTGTAAAGTTATTATAATGGAGAGAGATAAGAAAAAGGGCTAGATCGTATTTGTTTCAGCTTACTAGAAGCTTTTGGACCTTAGCTTTGAACCTTCCAGGATTTTGAAGGGTCCCAAAACTGAGGTCCAAAAGCTCCCAAGAAACCCAAACAAACACACTCTTAATCAAGATACAAATATGCATATACGATTTCTAAGACTTTAATCAGTGTTGATATTGGTCCAAGAGCTAGATGTTTTATTTAATCCTAATATGTACATCAATCTTATACCTCAATCAAATGTTATAGCCTATGGAATAACAAAAATATATTGTGCATTGCATGAAGTTTTTCACCCATTGATGTTGATAAAATAATGGCACTTTTGAAAATTCTACTTGGATTGGCTTCACAGCAAAAGTTACTCTAAACAAAGAGAAGGCCAAGCGAGATCAGCAGGTCACGATCTTTTCGTCGGCAAATAATAAATAGGAACTTGCAAATGTTATAAAAAAGGTTAATTGTCTATATTTAAATTTTAGTACTACGAGGAAAATGTTTAAATATTTAATGTGACAGAAACTAAATTTTAGTACATGCAACCAAAACACCCCAAGCTGAAGCAGGTTTTCAAGTGTGTAAAAGTCAAATATCTGCAGGGTAAGATTCTGCTAGTGTGCAGGTTTGAAATTTGCTTCATTATTCCTGTATATAGTTCGTAGCTTGTTGCTACACATGCCATGATTCCATGAAGCCATATATCGTCGATATTATTCCTAACGCAAACTGTGTAGTGCCGCATGCCTAAGCAAGCGGCTTCAACTTGGGGACCAGGACAAGGGGCACCCGCGGTGGCGTCGAGAGCCCCGGCGCCTCGACCATGTCCAGGTCCGCCGGGCGCATGCCGGCGGGGAGCTCCCAGTCGAAGTGGCGCAGGAGGCTGGCGAGCGCGAGCTCCAGGGCTGCCAGCGCGAAGCTGATGCCGGGGCAGATCCTCCGGCCGGTGCCGAACGGGATGAGCTGGTAGTCCGTCCCCCTCAAGTCCACCGCCTTCGAATTCGCCTCGCTGCCAGTGCCAGTGCCGGCCAAGAACCGCTCCGGTCGGAACTCCTCGGGCGCGTCCCACACCGCGGGGTCCCTCCCGATCGCCCACACGTTCACCAGCAGCGCGGTCTTCGCCGGGATCTCGTACCTGCCGCCCTGCACGGCCGCCGCGGCCATGGACTCGCGCGGGAGGAGGAGCGGCGCCGTCGGGCGGAGCCGGAACACCTCTTTCACCACCGCCCTCAGGTAGACCATCCTGTTCAGCTCCGCGTCTCCGATGGTCGCTAGCTGCTCGCCGCCGTTGCCGGCGACGACGCGCGCGATCTCGTCCTGCAGCTTGGCCATGACCCGCGGGTTTCGCGCGAGCTCCGCCATGGCCCATTCCAGCGTCACGGCTGTGGTGTCCGTCGCCGCGGCTATCAGGTCCTGCGCCGGAGATGAATGAACTCAAGAATGGATCCTCATCGTTGATCAGGCAGACGGACGTCCAAGATTTTCGACAATTATTAATTGGAGATCGAGAGAGAAACGGATGATCATCACCTTGGCGATGGCTTTGATGCCGTCGTCGTCGGTGAGCTCGGACCCGTCGAGGCCTCCTTCTTCCCTCAGCTGCAGAAGGACGTCCAGGAAGTCGCCACCCTGTTGTTCATGCCCAGCCGGACTCGTCGTCTTCTCCTTGTGCTCGGCCACGATCTCCGACAGGAACCTGTCCCAGTCCTCGTTCATGTCGTCGATCTTCTTCTCGAGCCCCGTCGCGCGCCTGAACACCCGTGCCGCCGCGTCCGGCAGCACGTCGTCCGCCTGGAAGCCGGCCACCAGCGTCGCGGTGTGCGCCAGCAGCTGCCTCAGCCTCGCGGCCGTCGTCCCGGCGGTCCCGGCCGCCGCGCGGGTGACCACCGAGTTGGTGTAGCCGTACAGGAGCTCCTTCAGCTGCACGGGCTCTCCCGCCTCGGCGGCTCGCCGGGTCCGCGCCACCAGCGCGGCCGCCTCCGCCTGCCGCACGGGCGCGAACGCCTCCACGCGGCGCTGCGAGAGGAGGTGCACCACCGCGACCTTCTTGGCCCGGCGCCAGTGGTCCCCGTACGGCGAGAAGGAGATGTTGCGGGAGCCGTACGTCTGCTTGTGAGCCGCCGCGTTGTGCGGGCGGGAGGAGAAGGCGAGGTCGTGGTTCCGGAACAGGTCCGCGGCCGCCGCAGCCGTGGACACCACCAGGGTCCGACGCCGCCCGAGCTGCAGGAGGAGGAGCCCCCCGTCGCCGCCATAGCGGAGGTGTAGCTCGTGCAGGGACCGGTGCGGGAGGCGCCCGATGAGATGGAGGTGGCCGACCAGCGGCAGAGACGAGGGCGACGGCGGGAGTTTGCTCCTGCTGCGCCGGTTCTTGACGATGAGGAGGAAGCCGAGAAGCAGGGCAGCGCCGGCGACGGCGAGCACGAGCACGAAACAAGACATATCTTCTCCTCACTCTGCCGGCTACTGAGGCTGATGCTCAACCAGTCAACTCTATTTGCTTATAAATCAGTACTGTACATTATACTAGTGTTTGTTTATAAATTAGTATCAATATACTCCCTCCGTCCGTAATGGGATCCGTGCCGGTCAAATTGATTCAAGTTTGACCAAGATTATAATAAAAGGTATTAGTATTTATGTTATTAAATAAAATTATTATAAAAATATATTCTATTATTAGTCTAATGGTATATTTTTTGTATCAAGAAAGTTAATACTTTTTTATATAAATTTGATCAAAGTTCAAATTGTTTGACGCCTCGATAAATGAGAATTGCATGTTTTATTGAACAGAGGGAGTATTAAACTAGTGATAAACTGATAATCACTGCTAGTCCTAGTCGTAGGTTAAAAAATCTGCCGGCGGCTACTCAGGGCGTCCGCAATGGCGTTCAAATCGCTAGCTATTTGGTCTCTAGGAAGAATGTTATTGGCTCTCAATGATAACTTACAAATAGCTAGTTAGATGAGACATATAAATAAATACTATTTTGATGAGACAACTTACAAAAGTAGCACTCTTATTGGCTATCGAGAAGAGAGATCAAATAGCTAGCTATTGGGAAGTCGATAGCTATTTCATTTCTCTCCTCGATAGCCAATAAGAGTGCTATTTTTTTATTTTTATATGTCATCTCGCTAGCTATTTGTAAAGTGCTATTAAGAGCCAATAAAATTTCTCCTAGCTAGCTATTTGGCAACCATTGCGGATAGCTTGAGAGAAAATTGGAAAGACTTTGTGAGTGTTTAGCGTTGTTGCTCGTAAAGGTAAATTAAAGGTCGTCACGCCCCACGCCACAGCTGTGGCTTGCAATACAGTAACAATCAGAGGTCTTTCATTTTGGTTCCTAAGTCCAAACACAACTAAGGCTGCCACAAAAAATCGTGGTACAAAAAGCTGACATACTCCCTCCGTCTCACATTAGTCATTTTCTTTTTATAATTTTTCAACTTTGACCGAAATTATATAGAGAAACACAATAACATCAAATACGTATATTATGAAAATATAATCAATGAAGAATCTAATACTACTTAGTTAATATCATAAATATTATTATCTTATTATATAAATTTAGTTAAAATTGAAAAACGCTAACTCTCCAAGATTCTTGCAATAACTTATAATCTTAGATGAAAGGAGTAGAAATTTGCCGCCACAAGTGCAGCACATCACACCCTGCCTCACTTTGGCGTGGTCAATTGTGTCCAATAACCAAATAGGTTTTGCTCAGCCAGCTTCTTTGTTTGTAGGATCTATTTTAGACTGCTCGTCGACTATATTTTATCCACTTCACTGTAGAACAGCACCATAAAAAAAATTGAAGTTTTTGGAGTATCTTTTATGGCTTGTTTGGTTGACTGTATCGTAGTATTGAAGTAATGACATCTTTTTTCTTATTTATTATTTATATGTGTTTTGCTTGTATAGTGGCAGGGTTATAAATTTATAATTCAACTATGTTACAAGAAAGAAAGAAAGAAAGCTTGACCATGTACAGTTTGAGAAAGAAAGAAAGCTTGACCATCAAATGTGCTTCAAATTAACTTTTATTTTTCTTACTATATTTTAAATTTCACATTAAAAGGTCCGTTCAATAGGTCCTTAGGCCTTCCACAACGTGAAAATGATGCCCAAAAAATCTAAGCCCCATATGAAAAAAACTAGCATCACATGTACGTGCGTTTCTATTCCTGCAGCAAACTAATAGAACAAAATAAGACTGCATTCAGCAGAGCACTCTCACACCAATAATTCTTTTTAACAACTAAGCTGGACACTGCAGCAAGTAGTTGTGTCCCCGTTTTGGTTGGCATCACTGCGAATTGGGACCCTATGTTATAGCGTGGGAAGTGATTTCAGATGATCTCTCCTCTTTAAGGCTGTTTGGATTGAAGGAATGCAAAACAAAGAAATAGAAAAAACGCAAGAATAGAATAGAGTGAAAGGTGAAAAACTACAAGATTTCAAAACACAGGAATAAATACTTTAGGGTGTTTGGATTGGAGGAATATATGTGGATCATCATATTGTCCCTAAGCACTGATTATATTAGTTGATGCATGTTAACATGATTTGGGTGCCTTTTCCTAGTCATTTAATTATTTCTTTAATTCATCTTTGGCTCCTAATTGTTCCTGAGTGTGATCGTTTCTCTCTCTTCATGACGTTGACTGTTCTTTCTCGCTGGCTATCCTTATCGTCTCGGGCTCCTCTTCTGGATGGTCGTTCTTGAGCCTTTTTGTTCCTCGGGCGGCAGCGTGCAAGCGGTGTTGTCCGTGCGAGCTCGAGGGGCCGTGGTGGCACGACCACGTGGGCAACCGAGCACGCGAGCAGCCACGGCAAACGCCGACGTTGACGCTGGTGGAAGAGCTCATGTGCGCAACAAGCGGCGAGACATGACTGCCAAGGAATATTGAGCGAGCAACAAGATTTCCCTTAGTTTTGAGTGGATTCTTTTTTTCCTACGTTTTATGCACGATAGGAATCCTTTCCTCTGGAACGGTAAGCATCTATCCTCCATTCCAAACGCTCAAAATACTTTCCTTTCCTCTGTTTTCAATTCATACACTTTTTCTTTGAATTTCCTTCAATCCAAACAGGCCCCACCACTCATGCACATATTATGGAGGGCCTTAAAATTATAGAGCCAGCTTTGGCTCGACAGAGGAGGCCTGGTTGGCTAGATGAGATCCAGGCTATCTGAGAAGAAAAACCAAACAGGCCGTTAGGTGCTTCACAAACTTCATCTTTATTTCTAGAGCAGAGCTGATGGAACTATCCATATTTTAGCTAGTGAAGTTGAGAAGTTAAAAAAATAAAGCAAAGTAGTCCTAAACAGACTTATAAATTTTAATAGTGATGATAATCACTGCTAGTGTTAGGTTGAAAAAAAAATGCGGGGACATCGTCAGAAGCATCATCAGCTCTGAGACAACCTCACCAGGTAAGTAGGTAACTACTCCTTTCGTTGCCTTTTCGTATATAAGAAAGATAATTCCTTATTAGTAGTAGAATTTGATAATCAATTACCGAGTACAACAAATCATTGTCTTCTAACAAAAAGATTTTATAGCTTAATCTATTGATACAAAACTTAGGCCAATCTCAGTGGAATTTCATAGGAGGTTTCATGCATATTAAATAGAGTGTCACATCAACTTTTTGCACGAAACTAGGAGGAAAGACAAGGAAAACGTTTCATCCTCATGAAATCTTTGCGCGTTGTTTCCAAAATGGTGAAATCTTGGTGAAACCCCCATTCTTCACCCCCATTGAAAACGTTATTGTGTTTCATCTCATACAACACGCGTGACTCGAGAGAGGTAGAGGAATTATGAGACCATGAAGCATATAAATTGTGCATTGAAACTATATATTGAAGAAGAGATCTATTTCATGTGTGATTTCATTTGTCTTGAAAACTAAGAGATGAAACTATGCATCGAAAGAGACTGACCATGTGAGTTACTCCCTTCGTTCATAAAAACATGCAATTATGGGGTACGCGCCAGTCAAATTGATTCAAATTTGACTAAAATTATAATGAAAGGAATTAGTATTTATGTCATAAAATAAAATTATTATGAAAATATATTCTAATACTAATCTAATGATATATTTTTTATCAAGAATGTTAATACTTTTTATATAATTTCGGACAAAGTTTGAAATGTTTGACTCCTCGATAAGCGAGAATTGTATGTTTTATTGGACGGGGAAGTAATTAGATCTGTGCTACTAGAAATTTGTTTTTTTTTTGAAGCGCGTCATTGGAACTTGAGAAATTGTGCCAGTGCTATTTATGCCGCGGTTTGAGAACGTTTTACGCCCAAAGCTGCCTTGGGCCCATTGGCAGGAATACGGCCCCACGGTCAGAGCATGGACGCCTGTCGTATTTTGCGTATTGATCCTTTTGCCCCTGACAAACACTCATTGTACTGATCAACAACTAAATACTATCATCATGCTGCTAGTACGGGTGTTTATTCTTTGCACTGATGCTTAAATAAGCTACAACTTACAAATTCTAAATTAGCACCTCTGAGTTTCTTTCGCCATCCTCCCTTGCACCTTTGTTAGTACACATGTTGGAGTTAAAAATATGCCACCACTCACCAAAGTGATTTAAAGATCTAATTGAAGAAACTCCTTTTTCACCAAAGTTTTTATACTTACAATAGGGAAGGATATAAAGAGATCCTTAGACTGTCCGCACTGGTTCCCTCTAAACCATACTGCAGTAATATATACAGGATGAATCTGCTGCATTGGTGTACTGTAAATGCTACGCTAACGTACCGGACGCTGTTTCCTCCGCTAAATTTGAAGAGATAGTGTGCGTCCGCTAATTGGCCAAGCACGGAGGAGAAAGGGTTGTGGGAGAGAGAGGAGAGAGGTGATGGAGGGCCCCACTTTTTTATTTACATAAAAAAATGTTATATCTCACAAACCGAAAACTCAAATTAAATTCTGATTGCACCATTGAATTCGTTATAATTAATTCTTCGAAATTAGATCTCTCATGGATATATTTAGATAAAATGACAAGTGGGCCCACAGTAGATAGAGGATGATATAGAGGATGAATGGATGCGGGAGAAACGAGTATAGAGGGGAGAAACGAGTATAGAGGAGAGAATCTTGATGACTAGACAGTATAGAGGATGAAAATAGAGGAATGTGAGTGCGGATAGTCTTAGAGTTTGCTTTTTAGCGTTTGATTCTGAACCTCTGTAATTTAGTTGTCTACTCCCCGTCCCTAATTAACTATCATCATTGGTCGTCCCTAATTAACTATCATCATTGGTGCGTGTGCCACAAATTTGACTCAATTTATAGTAAATACATACAATATTTATATTTTAAAATAATTTTGTTAAAAAAACTATATTCAAAGGTCTTTTGAATGATATTAATTATGTATGACGAATATTAATAGTTTTAAATATATATTTAGTTAAAAATGTTTCTCGAAAAGCAAAAATGACAGTTATACGAAGCAATGAAACCGAATGTGCCCGTTGCGAAAAAGGAAAAGAGAAAGATCCAAGGTTTTGCGTCTTTGCCAATTCCCTCCTGTCCGGTTCCGGTGTCCCCGGGCCGCCGCCAAAACCAGCGCGCCTTCTCTCTCTCTCTCTCTCAGCTCTCCGCCCGCCGCCCGCCGCCCGCCGCTGCTCTGCTCCCCACCCGGCCACCCGCATGCATTGGGGCGGGTCCTGCAGCAGTGCATGGTATAACTGAGGTTGACAGCTTGACGTGGACCGAGTCCTGGTCCAAGTAAAGCCCTGAGAACATCACAGCTTCTCCTGGACCGAGTCCACGCCACACCGCGCCCGCCATGGACCGCGAGGCGCTCCGCATGCTGTGCTCGCCGCAGTTCTGGCGGATGGCCGTCCTCTGGGCCCTCTCCCTCCTCCACTCCTACCTCCTCGTGTTCCTCCGCGGCCAGGCGGCCGCCCCTCGCCGCCGCCGGCCGCGACCCGCCGAAGGCCGCCGCCCCATCTGCATCGTCACCGGGGTATGTATATACCCGCCCTCTCGCATCGCATGCGTGCCGGTCTGCGCCTCTCTCTCTCCCTCTACATCTTCCTCATCCGCATGACGACGACTCCCCTATGGCGGTTTCAGGCGACGTCGGGGCTGGGCAGGGCGGCGGCGGCGGCGCTCGCGCGGGAGGGCTACCACGTCGCGCTTGGTGAGTCACTCGCCTGTCTCTTCCTGTTCTCATTCAGTCATTCTTGCGTTGGCATTCCGTCGAGCAGTTGTGGTGCTTGTCTCTACTTTAAAAAAGTGTATTACCAAGGTCATGCGACAAAAACTTACTTCTGCCTTCGTTACATCTTCTGTTATTGTTAGTTGCTGAATTTAGAAACCGTTCTACTTCTACTCTGAGCTTTCAGAGCACCACGTTGCCCATGGCATTCTTACAATAGGGATTTCGTTCCAAGTCCATTCGTTTGTATCCTTGCGGTAGAACTTTGCCTTGTTTTTCTTCTTGATTGATGATGGGTTTACCCATCCATCTCGGCTGTCAAGACGTAGTATCTTTTATTCTTATTTTTCAAAGGGTCAAGGATTGATATTTGATGTTCAATGAGCCAATGACTTTCTACTGATTTAATTACTGAACTGTTGAATTCACTTTTGTCTTTTCTGTCAGCTGGACGCTCCACGAGGTTCTTATATGAGGTATTATACAGAGATCTTTCACTAGATGTGGTTATGCTACTGTTTACTCTTGCCATCATTGTCACACCCTGTGAAGCAGACTGTTCAAGAAATTCAGAGGCAACAGCCAGATGCCCATCTCAAAGAGTTTCAGCTTGACTTGGCATCCTTCAAGTCAATTAAGAAGTTTGGAACTTCTCTGAAGCAATGGGTTCAGGAGAAAAATTTGGAGCCTTCTATTCAACTTTTGGTAAATAATGCTGGAATATTAGCGAAGTCACATAGAATTACTGAGGATGGCCTTGACGAGTACGTGCTTCACTTGATATTTCCCCAGCAAAAGAAAATCATTGTGTCATCAAATGATGTTGTTTGTCAGCATTAAATTTTTGTCTTTCTGCTAATTGTTTACTGCATGCAAATTTCAGGATGATACAGACAAACTACATAGGTCCGTTTATCCTGACCAGCATTCTTTTACCATTGCTGAAGAACAGCTCGGTACCTTCTCGAGTGGTTAATCTAACTTCTTTCACTCACAGGTGTGGTAAGTGCTGAGTTTAGTTATTTGTTGTTAACCAACTTTACAAACTATTTGTACCTAAGTTGAACAATTGAAGCATGTGGCATCAACAAAATATATCCATTATACAAATCTTAATGTTTTGTTTCATTTTATCCATTTACTCTGTTATTATGCTAGTGTTTCCTGAATACGGTTATGTCATGGTTCAAACCTTGCTACCCACATAATTGGCTCTCTCTCTTATTTCTAAAGTGATATAGACTGCCTTCCGTGCACAATGTCATCTTCTATTACAGTACCTCAATGAAATTGGAATCCTTAGTTTGCATGGTCATGCACTACCATTACACTCTTTTCCTTCCTATCACTCTAAGGCACATAGTTTGATAAAATGTGCAATTTTTGCATATCTAGTGTCAGGTATTGATGTATGTGAGGATGCATTGAGAGGGATGAAATTTGGTCGGTGCTCAGTAGGGGGAAATTACCCCTTAGCTTCTACTTATGAGTATACCAAGCGTGAGTTTATTGGCTCAATCTGCTATTATGCTTCATGTAATTCTATTCTTAATTTTTAACTTCACTTTTTTGTCGTAGTTTGTATGCTGTTGTTCTCATATGAGCTACATCGACAGCTTCACATGTCATCTGGCGTCTCTGTAATGTATGCACCATCGATTATCTGTCATGCATTTCCTTCCATCTTTTTTCCATACTGTGAAACCACAGCCTTGCCTATTGAAGGAATTGGACCGCTTTTCTATGTTAGTCTCTAAATGGACCATATTCTAGTTATGTATGTTTACCAGGATATTTTGTTCTCTTACCAGAGGAAAACCTTACTAAGATGAATCTGTTTTCAGATGTTACAACATGATTGGCTTATATTATTGTTTTTATGATTTTGCAGAAGGATAGAATAGGAAAGCTCATCACAATGTTTTATTACTGTCACCAATTAACATAGGCTCTCATTCATCCATGATTACCAGCTTGTTATTTTACATGATTCTGTTTGCACATATGACTTAAACATTCCTTGTTTCTAGTGCTGCTGATCCTGGTGTTGTAGAAACAAAGATCATGCGAGAGCTTCCTCAGTGCCTCTCTTGGTTCGCATTTTTGGCTTTGCGCTCCGTTAAACTCCTGCAGGAACCTGATACAGGGGTTGGTGCTGTCCTTGATGCTGCTTTGGTGCTGCCTGTAAGTTTGCTGTTAGATCCTGCAGAACTTTCATAGCTTTGCAACCAAAATGATGAACCTTGAATTGTATTCCATGCTAATTTTAGGAAGAATCTGGGAAGTATTTCTTTGGAGGAAAAGGGAGAACGATCAGATCCTCTCGACTGTCCTATGACACCAAAGTAGCCAAGAAGTTGTGGGCAGAATCATCAGCAGTGTTCAAGGAGCTGCAGCTTAGAGGAGGCGATTTTGGGGATAGTTAAAGAATTATACATACAAATAGATAAGTTTGACACCCTTTTTTTTGTATGATCCCATTTTGGCCTTTCCTTTTAGCTTACTGAAATTTTGGTCCTATATATACATGAGGCAGAGCAAAGAAGCTCCTCTTGTGTAGGCGCAGCTGCCTGTTAACAGAAAACCAGCTATTTTATGAGGCATCTTTTTGAAGGGATACAAGCTGGTAACATCACTTCCATTTGTTCCGTTGCCTGCCTCCGATATGAAAGGAGACAATTCGATATGGGATGAACCGCTAGCGTTGAGCAAATGGAGTATACTTCCTTCGTCCCGAAATAAGTGACCCTTTAGCTATAGTAGAGGCTAAAAGGTCACTTATTACTTGATGGAGGGAGTACGCAACAGCAGAAAAAACCAATGATACGCAAATGCAGGAGGCAATATGTGAATGCTGGCACGCATATGCAGAAAACTAACGCAAACAATTGTCTTCTTGGCTTTCGTCTCTTTATGAAATGGTTCATTGTTGCGCAGTTGTGATTTGTGAAACAGTAGAAAGAGAGCCATAGAACCTTGAGCTTCTCCTCGGTGGCCGTCTTCCTCTCTGCTCGCATGTTCTCAATGTGTTCCTGCCTCTCATGTCTCAGCTCTTTCAGTTTCAGTTCGCTGCGTCGACCTAGGGTTCGCATTCTCCTGCAGCTGGGAGTGGCGAAGAGAATCCGTTGGTCCTGTGAAATCCAATGTCAACTACTTTTATGAATAGCTCTGTTTGACAGGACTTGGCTACTGCTTATTTGTACGGGTGATTTATTGTGAGAAAAAAAAAAAACATTGTTCAACAACTGATTTATAGAGATTAAAACCGTTTTATAGCTCAAGCCAACAGATGCAGTGTCAAGGTTCGCCTTCTGCAACTGGGAGCGGCGACGCGATTCGGCTGGTCCTGTGAAATCCAATGTCGACTAGTTTTATGAATGTCTAGAGAGAGATTTTTTGGATTATTATTCTAGTAAAAACGTCAATTGAAATGTTTGCCCGTTTTTATGCCAAAATTTTTACAGTTGCATCCAACGTTCACACAGCACCCAAAAAAAAATCACCGCAACTTTTTTTTTTTTGCAACGCAGGGGATAGATAATTAACCATGTCCGACGATATCCATGCACAAACAACAATGTTCATAGATAGAATAGGAATGGTGGTTTTAGTTTGCTTTATAAGCAAATTGTAAATTACACATTGTTTTACTTTGCTTTATAAGCAAATTGTAGATGCATGAAATTACACTTTGCTTCGAGTTTGATAGTGCAAAACTGACTTAAGCTTTTACATTTTTTTGTCCAGAGTCGCTTCATTTTCTGACAACAGGTAAACACTGCGTTGGTAGAATATCTGTACTCTGTAGATGCAGCAACTTGTGAGCTCAAACTCAGCTAAATGAACATCCGCTCATGGTGTTGGCAAGTTGGGACCGGTTGCGATGTATAGTACAACAAATACAGAACATCAAGTACTATGTATCCATGACTTCTCAACTCACACATGTTTTGCATCTATCAACAGTTCATCGCTAAGGCCTGGATTGAAATGTATTTATGTGCAGCCAAACAAGACCTAAGGAGAGGACAAAGGACAGTGTGTTTTATTCAGTAGCAAGCTTGACTCTGAACATTCACATGAAGCACACTACAGAGTGAGGCCAGGCTGAAAGGTCAAGATCAACGATGTTGGCCTTGCCATTGCCTATCTAACATTGCAATTGAGACAGGTTCACCTGTTATTGTTGCTGGATCACGTGGGAACTTTGACCAAAGAACAGCACCATCTTATGCAGATGCCAAAAGCTTATGCAGAAAAAAAAAACATCTCCAGAAATGTACGCTTATGTGGATCATGTTGCTGGATCATATGGATGAAAAAAAAACAGCACCATCTTATGTGGATCATGTTACTGGATCATATGGATGCCAAAAAAAAATTATGCAGAAATGTATAGAAAGGGCCATTATTTGATACCTAAAGAGAAAGACATTATTCCAGGTGTCAATATATGCTCACTTCAAAAGTACACGGGATATATCAGTCGCAGTATATAGAGAGAGATCTAGCAAAGTCGCAACCAAAATCAACTGTATCTTAGGCTCCATAGAATATATATAAACTAACATCGAAAGTGAACAAGACTTTCCTCCGGTCCTTCACGTCTCAAAAGCAGACCTTGCACTCTTTCTTCTCACCTGCAAAATTGGTCTCCGCATCATCAATGGCCTGGCGGCGAGTGCACGGGCCTCATCCATTCAGTTGCTGGCATGAGCTGGGAGGTAATACTGGTAGTATCCCAGCACTGCGAGGAGGGCAACCAGCACAGCAGCCACTATGGCAGCTGGGCCAGCCCATGACCAGTAGGACTGCGCCTTCTTCCGCTTCAGGATCGCCTTGGGTGTTGGGGCCTTGCTCCGGCTGACCACATTCCTGTACCGGGCGCTCTCCTTCTGTTCTTTCTTTACCGTGGTGGAAGCTGGGATCACTTCTTGTTCAGCTGGGGCTTCCATGGCTTCATCAGACTTGGCATCCGATTCTGAGGGCTCATCAGTGTCAGCTGCACCAGATTTCTTCTTGGCTTTCTTCTCCTCTTTCTGAAAAAATTAGTTGTTGCATTGTTATAGTATAGGTCGCAAGAGGTGAATGAGAGAGATGAGCAGTACCTTCAGCTTCTTCTCAGCTTCCTTCTGTGCTCGTGCAGCGGCTTTTGCTGCCTGCTTCTCAGCTTGCTTCTTCTTCCTCTCCATTGCAAGCTTGTTCTTCTCAATCTCCTCCTGCCTCTTGATCTCTTTCAACTTCGCCACGTCAGCCTCCGTAGGCTTTGCCTTCTCCTTCGGGGGCTCGGCCTCATAATCATCATCAGCATCGGGAGCAGCTTTTGCCTTGTGCGACTTGACAGGTCCTTTTGAACGAGCTTCAATCTTGGGAGCATCCTCTGCCTGGGGAGCAGGCACTTCTTTGGCTTGTTTTGCAGGCAATTTTACAGGAATGGGCTCTGGCTCTGGAGCTGGCGCCTGTGACTCGATAAATATCGGCTTCTCGTCAGGATTCCTCATCCGACCATCTCGACTCAGCTGTCGGCTATTTAGGGAGGTGAGGATTCTCTTCTCATAGTCATCTCTGAAGGCCTTACTTTCACACCATTGGGTCATGAACTTGGCGACCTGTTAAACCAACAAATGTTTAGTACAGAAACATGTGGGCATCACATTCGGTTGAGCCATTAATATCAACATATTTAGAAGCATACCTCGGTCTTGTGGAGTTCTTGCAATTCTGTCAGCATATTCCTTGAAGAATAATCCCTAGCTTTGATTAAAACTGAACGGTTTTGCATGAAGGATGCATTCTGGATCAAGTGCAGAAGAATTATCACTGAATTGACACATGTAATCATAAGCCAATTTCAGGCTTCCACGGAAGAACAGAAACCATGTCACGCAACCTTAGGTTATGCAACAAGCAATAAGTTAATCCACTCCAACTTTCAAGGCACTAATGGCCAACAGGAACAAATCCTCATCAGCCTAAAACAGTCCTGATAACATCATACCACTAAATGAACTAGCATTACACATGGAATCGAATCGGCAGTTAAAATGCACATGTGGCTGCTACATAATGCGGTAAATTTAATACATCCTCCGTTCAAAAAGGCGCTCTGAGGCGCTCGCCTGGGCGCGCCTCTACGCTGGGCGGAGGGGTACCCCCTTGCCTAGGGGGATAGGCGGTACCCTAGGCGGCGTCAGCCCAGGCGCTCGCCTAGGCGCGCCTCTACGCTGGGCGGAGGGGTACCCCCTTGCCTAGGGGGATAGGCGGTACCCTAGGCGGCGTCAGCCCGGCAGCGGCGGCATGCACACCGGTGGGGGAGCATCGGGCAGAGGTCACGGGAGGGGGGAGGAGCATCAGGCGCGCGGCAGCGGACTGTAAGCGCGGGCGGGCGGCGGCAGACTGCTGGCGTGGGGGTGGCGAGGACGTCCGGCGGAGAGTGGGGAAGGAAGCGGCGGCGGGGGCGAGCAAAGGAGTTCAGGAGGGAGAGAGAGAGAGAAACAAAGGGTGGGAGGGAGGGGATAAGGTGTCGGTGGGGGTTACTTAGGTGTTAAATGGGCCTTCTTCTCCTCTTTATCCCCAATATTGACCAGTTATTTTCTATTTCTCTTTTCTTTTAAGTGTATATATGCATGTATTAGTCACCGCCTTGGAAACACCTAGGCTAGCCTAGGCTCGCCTAGGCAGCTATGGGTCACTGCCTAGATACCGCCTAGCGCCTTGTTGAACTTTGAATACATCAACGGACAGACAGATCACAAATCCATTAAAAAGAAATATATCAACAAAAAATACCAGAGGTAGTTGATGAGCAAGGGTGGATGGATGATGCATCATCACATTAACAGTTCATAAAAACAGGACTGTAAAAGGTATTTATAAGATAGCGTGTTGCCTTCCAGATTCCAAATACAGAAAGCCTAGCAGAACAAAACAGCAGGCACGCCAATCCAACGCAGCCATCTCTAGGTGTTACACAGTGAACAAGACACAAAAGCAACCACAGGCACACATAGGTATATCTAAACAAAGAAAAAAAGCTGAAGACAGAAGAAATAGGGTTTCCCTCTTAACACAAGTATAGAACATAATAATACTGAAAGGACAGACATAATTTTTTGCGCAGACAATTGGAAGATATGTTAAACTTACTTTCGCATCGCGCACTGCTCTCAATTCTTGCAACGATTCATACGCCTTGTCCTTTCTGGCAGTTGCTGCATCTAAATCTTCTTGAAGAGATGCAATCTCAGCATCAACAAGTTTTAGCTCATCCTCCAGGACCTTAATCTTAGATCTTACTGCCTGTCGTTCTTTCTTTATTCCATCAATGCCCTCCCCGATGATCTGAATGTTCAGACTGCGGTTACCACTTATTTCTCTAAGAAATATATGCAGAAACAAAAAAGATGAATTGCAGTATAACACACTTACTTTGACCTGGTCCTGTATAGCCTCTTTTTCAACCACTGTACCTTGCAGTTTAGCCCTGTTAGCAGCATTAGAGATGACTTTCGATCTGGTTTTTTCAAGGTCCTTAATTTCTTTCACCAGACGCTTCTCCTCAGATAAAGGTATGCTCTCATGTACCATGCGATCATTAAGCATCTTGATCTAGGGGGAGCAATGGAAGAACAACATATAGTTAACAGTTTCTGGAATGGAAGCTATGTTAGCAAAAAGTTTCAGGACATACCGTTAGGTCAAGCTCTTCGATAGAAGAGCATAAACCTGCACTCTGTGCCCTCATGGCATTGTTTTCCTCACGAAACTTGCCCAAGCTGTTCCGAAGAGGCTCCATCTCCTTTATCTTCTCATTCACAACTTCATTATATTGTTTGTTCTCAGCACTTAATGGCTTCAGCTCCGCAATAATACTGGAGCGCTCTGCCTGCAAAAAGTATGTAGGTTATAAAATGAGATAAAGGTAGCTTCCTGGGGCAGTTCACTTCCATTAAGAAAGAACAAGCATGTTTTGAAACAAGTTACAAAGCATTCAACATCTTTGTTGATGAAGAGTGCGCATCAGTTAGGAAGGCTACTTCAATCCAATGAGGACCTGTAAGAAAAATACCTTCTTGGCTCTTACTGCCTCGATAAGTTTAGACCGAGCTTGGATCTTCTTCTGGAATTCTTTGTCGGCCTGCTCGAGTTTTACCCTCAGTTTAGGATCCTCAAAGGAGCGTATCTTGATGAAGTAGAAGGCATGAGTTTGCTTAGGTTCAGGCCACTCATCCTTCGCATCCTTTGGAGGTGCCAGATCAGTGACATTGGTAGTTGTCTCTGAACCAAAAACAGCTGCCTCCTCACGTTCTTTTGCAGTTGCTTTGCTTTCCTTCTCTTGGAATAGATTCACTTCTCCATCAGATACTTTGACCTCTGCTGGTGCTGCTTCAGCACCAACGACCTCCATTCCCATACCACTGCAGCAATAGGAAAAAGAAGATTGTCAGTGGAACAGGTTGCAATGAAGCAGAACAGAAAACAAAATCTAAGGAACTTCTTCTCATGGCTTGCAATACATGTAGTTAACTGAATCTTTACTGGTAAACTAAAATCAAAGTTTGTTTGCCATAAATGCAGATCAAAATTTGTTTGCTGGCAAACAAACAGTGGTTCAAAGCAAATGCCACAGACCATCCAAAAACTAGTCGATCCAAAAGGCATGTTCACCAAATCATCACGAGAACCAAACAGATACTGGGGAACAAGGTATGTAGATCACATCATCAAAAGTGTAATCCCTAACAGCTGGTACTGGGGAGGGCATTTAATGTAAATATACAAAACACATCCACACCAACTCTGTTTCTCCTACCTAAAGTTGAATCAGGCATCAAACCTCTCCTCCAATCACCCTCTGACAGGAATTCTACACCAAGCACGACCATATCACCATACCCAAATCTACTTATCTATTTTGTCCAAGGAGTAGGTTCACCTGGAATCGACTGCAGCTGCAACCCCAAATTTAAAAATCTGGGATGGAGCAATGAAAGGTTAGGTTTTGACATTAAAAGTAGGGTTTCTATTTTGGGAAAATTCTGCCTGCACCATGGAATAATCCCTCAAATCCATATATGGCATCACTTGTGTCAATGACATGTGGGGGCCTGGACGCAGCAGTCATTTACAGATGCAATGGCGCATATAGGGAATTCAGAGAATGTTCGATAACATAGGTGGAATTCAAGGAACTGACACTTTGCGCTTTACAGTTTTGTATGTAATAGTTCACTTGCCTATTTCTTTCTGTTTTCCAAAGTGGAAAAGTGGCCAGACACACTGGGACCAGTGTGCTGATGCGATTTTGGTGCTGGGTCAAGTTACACCAGCAGACATTGGAATGGGAAGATAGTTTGATCGAGGCATGCAACTGCTAACAGTCACAGCTCACATGTTGTCTGGGAAAAGGTGGTGAGGATGTAAAACTGCAGACTGGATCACTGGCACACAAAGCCTACACCCACATGTTATCTACCCAGCACGCACCGAAATGGGACTGCCTGGCATTTGCCAATTCTGGCTCTCTTTTCGTAACATAGGACTTGCTCTTATTGTGCAAAAAAAGATGCACTCAACGTCTGGTCTGACAGAGAATAGCGGAAACAGATTATGCATCACTGAAACTGAAAGCGACCATTGTGAACTCTGAAATATAGTGGCAGATGATCCAGATATGGTAACGAATTTAATTCACTGGACACACAGTCCGACGATTGACACACCGCTGGTTCCATTATAACATGTTAGAGTGAATCCTATCGGAATACTACAACAGCAGATTCAACACACGAACTGGACGAAAAGAAACTCCCCGTCGAAGGAAACATACAAGACCACGGACTAAGATTACTCCCGGAGGCGCGCGGGAAATTGGGCACTGCGATCCGATTCAACGACCAGCTACCAAACCCCGTCGAATCCAGGGGCTGATCCACGAGGCACCGCAGATCGCAGCCGCGCTTCCGCCGATCCTCTCGGTCCGGCGCGCAGCCTCAATCCAAGCGGCCGGCCGATCCAGATCTACGAGGCCCGCGCCCTTAATTCCCCACGACCATTTCGATATACCCAGCGGCGTCACCAGTACAGGGCAGATCCAGGTTAGCAGGCATAATACGCATACACTTGTAATGAGATCAGATCCGAATACAAATAGCTCAAGTTAGGGGGTATCGCACAGCAGGAAGTGAAAAGAAGGGGTGGGCATACCTAGCCGGTGCTCGTCGCCGGCAAATGATACCTGGGCACCAGGCGTAGGGAGGCAGCGGCTTGTCGCCCCAGTCGCCGCCGAGAGGGAGGCAGGGAATGAGAGAGAGCACGCGGGGTGAACAGGAGAAGAGAAAACAAGGGGTGAACACGCGACCCTTGTATAGAGGCCGGATCAGGCCAGTATTGAAAGTAGGAGCCGCCAAAAAATACTACCAGAATATACATGGTTTTTCCTTGTACAAAAGCATATACATGGGCCCTGTTTGGTACAGCTCACAACAGCATATACATGGGCCCTGTTTGGTACAGCTCACAACAGCTCCATGAACTGTTGTGAGCTGTTTTTTTTTGTCAAACCCCATTTTGCAAAACAGCTTCACTCATGAAGCTGTTTTATTCTCCCTCTCACAAAAACAGTTTCACCCATGAAGCTGAAAAAAGTAGCTTTTCACAGCTTACACCTTCATTTCTCTCTCCCAACCAAGCATGAAGTTGTTGGTGAAGCTGTTTTGCCAAACACATTTTTCAAAACAGCTCAGGTTCTCCTAGTAAGTTGCTCATGAAGCTATTTTCTAAAAAAAACAGCTTCACTAGTGAAGCTGAGCTGTACCAAACGGGGTCATGGTTTTCTCATGTGCTGCTAAAAAAAATCTTGAAGTCACTATATTAAATTAAATGTCACTATTTAACGTTTTATCCGTTTCATGCTTCTCCCATTAGCTAGTTTTATTTTTCACCAAAATATTGTTAGATTAGAAGACAAAGGGACCACTTATTGTCATATCACTTCTCCGGTTAGCTAGTGTTAATTTTCATCAAAATATTGCTAAAAGACAAAGTGGATATGCAATATCCACGTAGCCTATCTCCTCTGCTTATCCGTTTACGTAAAAACCAAATTAACTGTTTTCTAATCATCTTTCTCAGATTTCTAGGGGGCAACCATTGATTGTGGCTGTTATATCAAGGTGTGCTAACGAGCACGTGTTTGCTCACAAGGCCGAGTGACTGTGCATCGACGTTGCAAAGGCTAGAAACCTTGTACGTCATGTGTGCTATACAATACAATAAAAGTGTTATACAATTGTTAGTGGTGTGTGTATCTAAATAGGAATTGATCTAGTGTTTATGTCATGTGTGCTCTATCTTACTAGATGGATCATGTATATATGTGGTGCATGTTTGTATATACCATTATGTAGTGGCATCCAAAGGAAATGAGAAATATTTTAATTACTTTATTTTATTATAGGGTAAATGTAATTTTTTCATAACAACTTAACATCCAGTTGCATGGTAATGATGGAGGCATAGAAAGGATGAAATATTGAAGTAGCAATATTTAAGGGAATTTATGACTTACAGTCAAATCATATAAGTTCTAGCGACATATAACAATGAACCCTTGTTCTAGCTATAGGTGAGTAGGAATAAACTAAACCACATGGATGGGACAGATCGCATGCCTACTTCTCTTCAGCTATAAGTCATGAGACTATCCGCACTCACGTTCCCCTATTTTCATCCTCTATATTGTCTAGTCATTAAGATTCTCTCCTCTATACTCATTTCTCCCGTATCCATCCATCATCTATATCATCCTCTATCCACTGTGGGTCCACTTGTCACTTTATTTAAATATATCCATGAGAGATCTAATTTTGAAGAATTAATTGCAATGAGTTCAATGGTGCAATCGGAATTTAATTTGGATTTTCGGTTTGTGTAATATAGCATTTTTTTAACTTTAAAAGGTGGGACCCTCTCCACGTGCTGCTCTCTGCGCGCTGCTCTGCATGCCGCAGCCCAGCCGGTAAATGCTCCCCTCTTCGCTCGTTTTAGCAGATGCATGCAAATAGCGGATGTAGTACAGGCCTCCGCTGCAGACAAGTTTATACGCTATACTATGCGCTATATGTTTAGCGGACCGGGTACCGTACCCCGGTGCAGGTGGTCTGAGCGTGGGTGGTAGTGTCATCTCCACATGGTCACTCTTTATAGTTACAAGGTACATTTGCTCCATGGTTGATTGCCTCTCGATGGTCATG
The DNA here is from genome assembly GCA_009763385.1 of Coix lacryma-jobi var. lacryma-jobi. Lineage (NCBI taxonomy): Eukaryota > Viridiplantae > Streptophyta > Magnoliopsida > Poales > Poaceae > Coix > Coix lacryma-jobi. Next base: position 63,490,359 of record CM019825.1, read on the forward strand.
CTCCATGCTCACCTAGCACACGGTGGCTGTGGTTGGTTCCCCTCTCTCGTTGTCTCCTTGCTTAGTGTTTCCCCAACGATGAGAGGAGTGAGAAATAGAGATGTGGATGGTGGATTCCACTAGCGACTCTCCCGTCTATATGAATTAGATCACGAATTATTGCTTCAATCAACTTTTACGAAAGATATACATTCATCATTATACTTTATCACCGTTTTGGTAAGAGGAAGAAGGTCCAACTATTGAGGACAAGGAGTAGGAAATACATGGAACAAACTTGAGCTCATTACATCATATAGAAACTATGTCGGTCAAAATAAAAAACAGGTGAAGAGAATCCTTATGAATCACCCTGCTCTATTCCCTGAATACGATACCGTAAATACCTTTGTTCCCTCGTTTTTAGTTAGGCTAGAGTTCTTCATGAATCACCTTCATTTTTTGCTATAGTTTAGAGCAGGCTACTTCATTCTCTAGCTAGCACGTACTCCTTGACAACTTTTAGGATGAGACTGACTTAAAGAAGATGGTGGACATGCTCTGACTCCTTGTCATCTACTAGACTACAATAATCTTCTCAGCGTTCATTACCAGTGCTACACTCCTACTGCAGGAGAATTGATGGTGGCGAATATCTGATCCACAAGTTCTTAGGTATCAAGGGCATCGAAACGAAACAAGCAAGAATTGATAATTTGACATCCTCGAATACAACTACGGAGAGTGAGAAACTCGGCCACAAAGACCTCTACTGGAGATGCACATATTGTAGTTTGTGAGAAACTTTCTTCAATAAAGGCCCCACTAGGGAGGCACGGAAGACTTTTTTATTTTAGCTAAAAACAAATAGTTTTTAAAAAAGTACATTCCAAACTAAAATTTTAGTATTTTTAGCTAGAGATCACGGCATGACTCATAATTTCAGTCATGTCACATGTATTAATATGACTACCTAAAAACACTAGTATATCTAGATAACGCTTTCTATATAAGCCACCAGCGTGACATGGTATGAGATCAGTGTGCTAGAGTGAGTGATGTGACTGCGTAGATAAGTCAAACCAACCCCATTACGTGGCAAGCTTTTATCTGCTAGTTGTTAGGGTACGTGTTTTGATTTTTTTTTCCTTTCTTATCGAAAAAGGATATATATATAGTCCTTCAAAAATTTCAAGTAGATACTAGAATTACCACCTAATTTTACTTGTATCTAGCATCATACTTCTTATAGTTTTGAAATTTAAATTCTTCACATGATGCTATATTTGAGTCTGAGGTTAATCTTTTTTAGCTAAAAATAGACTCCAAAAATCAGAGAAAAAAATATCTAAATTCATAGTTCAGAAAAGGTAGTATTTTGTCATGTAATTTCTCAATGTTTTTAAAGACTAAACAAGATTAACTTTACTCCTTTTGTCACTGAGAAAGAATTGTTCTTGCTTCCTAAAAAATCAATAATCTTTAACTTTGATCAAATATATACAAAAAAATATTAATATTTTTTGTATAAAATTAGTATCATTAGATAGTTCTTTGAATATATTTTTACAATAAATTTATTTAGAGATATAAATGTTATGCGTATTTTGTAAACTCAGTTAAAGTTGAGAAAGTTTGACCAACACACTTACCTTAACGACTTTTTTTTAGGACAGAGTAGCTTTTTTAAAAAAACTGATAAACTCTAGCTTTGGCTCAGAGCCGAGTTAGGCCAACTAGCCATTTGAGTTTTTTCATTTAACCAAACCTCCAAGGTTTCAAGTAAATGATTTTTTGACATAAAAAGTACAATCCGATCAAAGGGGAAACCCGAAAGCTTGTATAGCTAAGCGTTGGACCCTAATGATAAAAAAAATCGGAACAAAATTTCGTAGAAGGAAATTCCTTCAGGGTTTGAAGGAAGTATAAAAATCAAATCTCTTTAACAGTTCAGTACATTTTTTCCTAGTCCTATATCCTTTCAATTCCCTTTCTTGTTAAAAATCACGTTATTTCCCTATTATTATTTCCTGCACTGTTTTCAATCCCTATGAGTGGCGGAGCCCCCGCTCGGCCACCCCCGGGCGGCTCGCCGGGCTCGACGCCAAAGTTCAATAGAAAATTTTCTTTATATTAAAGAAGAATCTTGTGATTTTCCAACTAAATACTCTTGCATAATGAGATTTCTCGGGCTCCTAAAAGCTTCTGACTCCGCTAGCAATTTTCTCATCCAATTTCAATAATCAGGAATCCTCATTCGGCCATCTCTGTCCAGCCGCTGGTCATTGAGAGAGGAGATGGTCCTCTTCTCGTAGTCCTCTCTGAAAGCCTTGCTGTTACACCATTGAGCCATGAACTTGTCAACCTAGATAGTATCAAGTGTTTAGTACAGGTGGTACATGTGAGTTCACAAGAAGTCAAGGCAATCACGTGCAAAAGAACACCTCAGCCTTATGGAGCGCTCCCAGCTCTGTCACCAATCTCCTCGAAGCATAATCTCTAGCTTTAACCAAAACCGTGCGGTTTTCAATTAAGGACCCGTTATGGATCAAGTGCAGGAGAGTACTCCATCCAGCCCTAAATAACAGTCGTTTTCGCTTCCCCGAGAAACATCTTTAACTAAATATATATTAAAAAAAATATTAATATTTATTATACATAGTTGGTATCATTGGAAAGATCTTTGAATCTAGTTTTTTAACAAAATTATTTAGACATATAAATATTGCACGTATTTATTACAAATCAAGTCAAATTTGTGATATGAACACCAACAATGACAGTCAATTAGGGACGGAGAGAGTATTAATGAATTGTCCAACACAAGTACTCTAGACATAACAAGACAAACACTTTGGCAAGTTTATAATAATCGGAGCAGGAGTATCTAAAGTAAATGATGTGTCCCTGTTTCTTAGCTCAAGCACAAAAGAAGAAAAAAATATGGGAGCATACATTGGCTTATTCTTTTCATGAGGAATTTTAAATAGATGTGAACTTACTTTCGCATCACACATTTTCTCAGTTCCCTCAATAACTCATGTGCCTTGTCCTTTCTAGTAGTTGCTGCATCTAAATGTTCTTGAGTTGATGCAATCTCGGTGTCAACAACTTTTAACTCGTCCTCTAGACCCTTAATGCAGCAATAGCACAACAGCAGGGCTAGAAGAGCAACAAGCCGGGAGCAGACGAGCAGATCCCCACCCATTCGCCTCTAGCTAGAATTTATCACTTCTCAGGTCTAAAGTTCTATTTTTATATATTCCAAATTTGAAACCTTTAGGAATTAGGACTATGTTTTAGTTGAGGCGTCTAGATGTTGTATACCTAATAAATTCAATGTTTCAATTGGATTGAAAACTAAAATTAGAGATAGCTCAGTATATGATGATATCTTACATCATTTTTAAGAATTCAGGCCAACCTGTTTTCTTCTTATTTAGTTATGATTTTAACTGTTGTAGAACACCATTGGACATGTTAGTTTTTTCAATTTGAAAACTTTTACATCATATCACACTTCTTCATGTCTGACCTATGTGCATCACTAGAATCTGGCCCTAGTCTTCATCAAATCCTCGATCCGCCACTGTTGACAAAGCAGAAACATAAGTAGATTTAGGCTGTCCCGTCGCATATAGTTTGGTGGCTCCATTTTTTTTTGGTATCTATAAACCAAGAAAAAAGAGGGACATTCACAATAAACCAAAAAGAGATGGCTTATTTTAGTAGGAGAGAGATGGCTTTGTCCAGTGGCGGAGCTTGATCCTAGAAATAGGAGGGGCCAGTTTATAGATTTGTGAATTAAACAAAGTAAACAGTGCTACTTTTACTGTTTAACAAGTGCAAAAATCACATTGGTAGGGGTGGCCATGGCCCACTTTGGCCATAACGTAGCTCCGCCCCTGGCTTTGTCTGAGAATGACAATTTAGCAAGGAGTCATTTTGAGCCATGTCATATGGGGTTCTATTGTACACCTACAAACTAAACATACCAACTCTGCTTCTGCTATCCAAAAATTGAAACAGGCTAATTCTTCATCCAATTTCCTATCTCGGAGGATTTGTATATCGAGCCTGTACTCATACAAATAAGAGGTGGGCACCACATGCGAATGTTCTCTTATTTTTAGCGTATATATAAGAAAGGAAAGAGTGGCAGGATTGGTTCATCACCTGGGACCGAGTGGATCTATGGACATACAAAAGGCTAGATGCTTGTACTGACATAATCATGGGTTCTTTTGGGGCTTTGCAGTTTTTTTTTGTGCCTCTCAGCTGGAAACATCAAATATTACTTATTCGATACCCTTTGGGTTCAGTTAGAGCTTTTGAAGGCGCTGTTCAAGATACCTTTATAACCCTACGCAATCGGACACTGCAGATTATACCCCAAAAATCGTGCAACCATGAAATCTAGCGGGGCTAGCAGAGGCACCTGCTGCTGGTCCTTGGATATGGCTGAGTATACATCCCAGCTCCAAACCTGTTTTTAATGCGTGCAAAGATCAAGGCTTTGGAAAATGCCTTTCAAGGGCCAGAAACATGTGTTCCCAAATCCCAGAGTCATCCTCGCAATAGATTTTTATTTTCCAATTTAGTAAGAACCTTTGTGATATATAGCATTCAAGTAAGGTCCTGCTCGTTTAAACTTATTTCAGTTGATTTCTGCTGTTTCAATAGTATTCTGAAAGAGAGAATAAGTCAGAAAATGACGGATAAGTTTAAGCGAACATGGATCATTTTTTTTTCATGTGAAACGATGGTTTCTGAGAAATTAGGCAAACCTTCTGAACCTAGCCGACATCACACACACACACATATATATATATATATATGTATATATACTCCCTCCATACAACAAAACATGCAATTCTCGCTTATTGAGGAGTCAAACAATTCGAACTTTGATCAAAGTTATATATAAAAGTAACATTCTTGATACAAAAAATATACCATTAGATTAGTAATAGAATATATTTTTATAATAATTTTATTTAACGATATAAATACTAATACTTTTTATTATAATCTTAGTCAAACTTGAATCAATTTGACCGGCACGAATCCTATAATTGCATATTTTTATAGACGGAGGGAGTACATCACAAAACCACTTAATTATCATATATAGTTTATAGGGTCATGCATGTTCTTAATTTCTTATACACTATCCTGCAATAGTCCTTACTCATAGCAATCTAGTTCTAAATTAAAAAAACAACGGCAGGAACACTGCTAGTAGCTACTCCCTCTATGTCAAATTATAATTCGTTTAATTTTTTACCCTAAATTTGACCACTCGTTTTATTCAAAAAAAATTATACAAACATAGTTAAATCTAAGTTATTTTCGAATAACTTTGATTAATAAAGTAAGTCACGACAAAAAACTGATATTTTACTCAAATTTTTAAATAAAACAAGTGGTCAAACTTGACATAAAAAAGATTAATTATAAATTGGAACAAATGTTGTAGTAGTTTATGCATGCGGTATAACAAAATGTACTCCCTACATTTCAAATTATAAGTCATTTTAAAAATCTTGGAGAGTCAAAACTTTTTCAAGTTTGACTAAAATTATAGAGAGAAATATAAAGATTTATGACATCAAATATGTGTATTATGAAAATATAAGTAATAAAGAATCCAATGATACTTAATTGGTATCGTAAATGTTATTATCTTATCATATAATTTTAGTTAAACTTAGAAAACTTGGACTCTCTAAAATTCTTGGAATGACTTATAATTTGAATTAAGGGATTAGCAACCAACTGGAACCGTACTCCCTTCATATAGGAAATAGATGATATTTTGGACATGGTTTCGGTCAAACATTGAGAATATAAATCATGAATAACTTTTAAATTATTGAGTTTGAAAATATAAAACCATACGAATGGATTTGTCTTGAAAAATACTTTCATAAAAATATATATAAACTTTTTGATAAATATTTTTTAGTATAAAGAGAGTCAAAGTTGTATTTTGAAGGCCGTGTCAATATCCAAAACCTCATCTATTTTCTATACAGAGGGAGTATGTTGTATCAATATATAACCAGAGACATTCTAACCTAGGCAATGGAAAGGATCTCGATTCGTTCCCTACGTACACGTGGCATCGAGACTGCAAGCAGGCCGGCTCACTCACCAGTGCGGCTGGCGCGACGAGCTGCCGCGCCAGTATATGTGGCGCGACAGACAGGCCCCATCACTACGCAGTCAACACCATCCTGCCACGGTGGCACCCTCGTCGCGCCAGCCTAGCTAGCGTGAAGAGGCTACCGCATGGAAATATTTTCCAGGATCGATTATTATTAAAATATTGATTTAAAAAGGATTAAAAATAAAAAAAATCCTACGGTCGAGGGAAAGGATCTTGTGTGTAGCGGGCCCAAATGTCGGTAAATGTCTTGCTCTTGCATAAGTTTCTCCAGAAGGTTTTTCTCTAAGCCCGTTTATTTGAGCCACACACACATTTGAGCTTTTGGCGCACCGCATACGGGCGGACTTTTCAGCTTTAGATTATTTTCATATTTTTATTTAATTTTTTTAGTGTCTTAAAAAATTAAATTTTTAGAAAAGACAACACAACAACTGAGGTAACGGGTCCTAGTTTAGAAGAAAGGTTATGTTCACCTGATAGTTTCTGTGACTGAAAAATACTGTTTCAGTTCATTTGTATGAGAAAAAAATATTATTTCACGACTGAAAATAGAGCTGATAAGGTCAAACGAATGAGTCAAAAACCACAAGCAGTGGATGGGGGAATACGAGAAAGAGAGATAAATACTGTTTGGAGGGCTAATGGATAGGTCCCATGTGATAGGCCATCCGCAATGGTTGTCAAATAGCTAGCTAGGAGGAATTCTATTGGCTCTCAATAGCACTTTACAAATAGCTAGCGAGATGATATATAAAAATAATAAAAAAATAACACTATTATTGGCTATCGAGGAGAGAGATCAAATAGCTAGCGACTTCCCAATAGCTAGCTATTTGATCTCTCTCCTCAATAGCCAATAAAAGTGCTACTTTTGTAAGTTGTCTCATAAAAATAGTATTTATTTATATGTCTCATTTAGCTAGCTATTTATAAATTGCCATTGAGAGTCAATAGCATTCTTCCTAGAGACCAAATAGCTAGCGATTTGAACACCATTGCGGACGCCCTTAGCGAGTATGGAGAGGAGGAATGGGCCTTTTCGCCCATCTGAAAGTACAAATTCATATGTATGTGGGTCTAAAGAGTACGGAAAAAACATATTTCAAGTACTTGTGAAATTATAATGGCATCAATACTAGAGACGGAACCAAAAATTTTAATTAAGGGGACCGAACAATATGATTACACCTTATAAATATGATAAATATATATATTTCAATAGATTTTCAATATTTTTACACATATATTTAATATTTTAATGAAAAAAGACAACATTATTATTAAAAAATAGTAAATTTATATTTTTTATCTATATAGTTGAATTTTTTATACCTAATAATTTTTTACTGTTCACAGGGGGGCACGGCCCCTGCTAGCCCTCTGGTTCCGTCACAGATGAGAAATAGTGGTGTATGTTAGAAACACCAAATTTATAATGGCACCATCTAGTTGACCCGGAAAATTATCATATAGGGCTCTGTTTGGATGTAACGGAAATATATGCACCTATAAAGTGTTTACATTTGTACTAGGATAGTGTTCGTGCGTTGGAACGGGACAGTACACAAAATTTAACCTTTAATATGAGTAAATCATGTGTTATCAATCATTAACCTTGTTCAAGATCTATTGATCAAATGGACCTTGCAGCACTATGTATGACTATGAAAACCTTATTCATCCACATAAAGAAGGCATTATCGCTTACACTTGTCCATGTCGTCTTTGGACCAGAGGCAACAGGATTGAGAAATTCATAACACGTTAGCAAGCCAACAAACATAACCCTTTTTTTTAAAAAAAATGCATGCAAAATCACGATGAGGCTGTACACAAAGCATAAAGGCTCAAGACATGTGAAGTAACACAAAAAGGGTGTGCAGAACCATGGTCAAATAACCTTGGTAAGAGAAATGTGTGTATTCCTTTTTGTGAAAAAAGATCTATTTATTTTCTCATTCACAAGTAAGATTTTACAACCACAATAGGTGTATAATCCCTGTGGCAATGTTGTCTAGGCTACGACAGTTCGTAACTCGAAAGAAAACTGTGACAATAAGAGCACCCATATATATGGTGCAAAGAAAATGGACAATGGTAATATTGCAATTGCAATTGTTTGACCAACATTTACATAGGTATTAGTGGTAAATCAATGTCTGATCAAAAACCATACAGGCTATGGTGAATACCAACTTGGGTCTTGAACACCTGGAATGTGAAGGAGATAACACATGAAGCTTGCTAGTGTCAGCCACCCCAAGTTCCTGATATCATCTTGGTCATCTGCACAAGATACGCAAAAAACTATACCAGATTTGGGCTCAGCCACTCAAGAATGATTATTCCAGAATTGCACGTAGACAATATACATTAATTAGCGCGATAATAAAGAACTAAAGATGGTAGCTTGCAAATTATATAAGCTAAAATTTCAGTTATCTCTCCCTCACATGCATTTGAATGGGAAATATAGAGGCATGGCCTTGTCGGTCATCTTAACATGGCTGCACTGATCAAATGAATGAGTAAAGGATGAGGAGGTATAGTCATCAAACAATTCAAACAGCTATCCTTTTTTTGATGGCCTACATTATATTGAGTAAAAAAAAATAAAGTCAGTCGTGTACACTGATCATAATATCTTTGCAGCTGACAAACTGATATCCCCTAATTTTTTTAATTTACCAAAACTCTAAATGCATACTTGAAATCTAAAGAAAAAATTCTATACAACATTGTGGAGGAGATCACATATTTTAGTTGTCTTCATAAGATGGTTTGAAACAGTTCATACGATAGAACTCGAAACTGTGCTAAACCTTCACTCCAGAAATTCTGAAAAATTGTTAACATATTTTGGATTCCAAACCTACAACTTTGTAAGATACTGGTTTCTGTATTGGAAGAAAAGTCATTTAAAAGGTGTTAAAAATCCTCTCAGTTTAGCTGAAATCATAGGACCACATATCAAATGTTAATCTTTCAATCATTCTACATTTCGAAAAGCAAACAAGAAAACCTATATAGATTAATGTGTAAAATATCTGAATGTGTGAGCCGACATTGCACAATTTAATTCAATCTAAGGTTTTACAATTTAATTGAATATATCGACACTTCTAGTTGCTAATCGTACTAAAGAAAAGGTATCTATAAACCAAGGGAACAACCATGATCCTTTCTTTCACTAAAAGAACCATAGAGATTAATTAAAAATCATTTTTGATGAAAGCACAAATACATGAGTGGATAAAGAAATACGCACCTGCACAAGCTTGGCAGAGATCTGTATTATTGAAAAGTGGTCTGCTCAGATTAAAAATTGAAGAATTCATCAACTAAATATTATAAAGGAATGCTACTATGAACAGAGATCTGGAGAACAGAGATGCCAAATAACTGAGAAATCCATCCTATATTAATAAGATCAGATAACAGAGATGCCAGATAACTATATGCTATAACACAAACACGAGCTTCATATTCATGGATCGTCACATTGATAGATCATAGATGCCTAATCTAATCTTAACACAGGCTCGGTGCTCACTGCTCACCATTAGCCATGTTGTGAAGATCTGGAGTCTGGACTTTGAACTGATGGATTGGAATTGGAGAACAGCAGGAAAGCGCTTGGAGTGATGGAGCCAAGAGCATACAGCAGAGCTGTAGCTGCACCCGCACGTCGTAGGTCGGATTTGGGTGAGCCTGCACCGAGCTCAAACTGAGACTGAGGCTCGCCGCGAGCTCGACCCGTCAGTCGCTGCAGCCGCGAGCTCGACCTGCCGTCATCCGCTGCGGCTGCTTGCTGCGAGCTCGACCAACCGGCCGCCGCAGCCACGAGCTGGACCCGCCGCCACCGTCCGCCGCGGCTACTGCCCGTGAGGTCGACCGGCCGCCGCAGTTACCCGCTGCGGCCGCCTCTTGCTCGCCGCAGCTACCTGTTGCCCGCTGCAGCCGCCCGCCGCCACCCATAACTGAGAGTCACGAGAGCAGGCGGGGCACAGATTGGGCGGTGGGCGAGGGTGAGGGAGCCGCACGGCACGAGATTGGGGCTTTCTTTGTTTTCCTTTTTTTATTTTGCCCGAAGTGATAGCCGGAAACTACGTCATCTGGGTGGGTGTGGGCAAAATGGCCTGTGGGCCTGAGAGCAGGGGAGCAAGGCCGGGCAGACGAGCGAAGGTATGGACGATTGTCATATCTATTTTTTAGTTGTAATAATAATAAATATAATATATAATAATAAATATAAATATTGTATATAATATATATATAATATAAATATATATAATATATATAATATATATATGTATATATATATAAGTAATAAGTAATAATAGTAATAAATATAAATATATTATATATATATATAATATAAGTTGTATATATATAAATAAATAATTATAATAAATATAAATAATAATAATAAATATAATATAATATAATATATAATATAATATAATATAATATATAATATAGATAGAGATAGAGACAGAGAAGAGATAAAGATTTTAACGTACATAAGAAAACCAATCACTGAGTATCCGCTTGTAAAATATCATTTTTTTAGACGAAAGAAAAATTATACTCTGTCCGTCTATGAATAAATAGATTTCTAGAGTTGTCCTAAGTCAAACTTTTTAAACTTTGACCAAATTTCTAGAAAAAACTATCAAGATTGATAATCTTAAATTCGCATCATTAGATATACCATAGAGTATATTTTCATAATATGTTCATTTTATACCATAGATGTTATTACTCTTTTCTATAAAGTTAGTCAAAGTTTAAAAAGTTTGACTGACATGATTCTAGGAATTGATTCTTTCGTGGACGGAGGGAGTATTAAAATATAGCTGGGTACATCATCACATTACAAGTATTCTGGAAAAAACATATATCCAGAAACTAATTTTCATCTATATTGCACCCACACTGTGAATAGCTCAAACTCTCAAATTCAAACCTATTTGACGCTACGTATGGATGACCGCACAGGCAAATACTCGGCAACAATTGTTTTAGGTCAGACAATAGATGCCCAACGGACGACCAACATTCCTGCAGGTGGAGTTGAGAAACTTCTTCTTTCTTGTGTCTTCCGTCTTCTTCTTTCTGCCACCGAAGAGTGAAGAAGACTGATCTGAAACTTAATCTCTCTAGTCCTTCATTGTGGCCAGATCTAACCACAACAAAACAGAGAAAAGACCGGAGAAAATTATTCCATGACGACGATATCATCTCCGCCTTGATGCCGTCATCCGGAAACAAAAATCTCCATGTCGTCATGCTGGTGAAGATGCTGACGCCGAAGTTGTCGTCTTCATCTTCAACGAAGCCGCCGTGGAGAAGACAATTCCATCCTTCCCCTACTCCGTCGCCGAAGAGGAGAAGAAGGAGATAAATCTCCAATACCACAATACTTGGCATGGAGAGACTCAAACCCTAAAAAAAATTCAATTTATTGAGAAAAAATATCAAAAGCGATGGATCCCCACTGTCTCTGACCTCCAGCGTAGGCCGGAGGGAGGAGAGAGGGAGACCAGCGAAGGACGGCGGCTGCGCGAAGGAGCGACGGGCGGCGGCGGCGGGTCGCTTGTAAAATATCGTTTGGATGCCTCGCCGTGGACGCAGACCGTGCAGTCAGCAGGCGAATTTACAATGGTTTAGGCCCAAAACTGGGCTTCCAAACAGGCTCTTGGGCCGAATCACCCAGCTATTTGGACCGAGTGCCTCCGGAGTCCAGAGAGGCAGTCTGGAGCATTTCCGAGTTGCCTCCACTCCGCGCAAGTGACGAGAAGGCGTCGCGCCGTCGGTACCACCGCTGCCACCACGACTCGCCGTCAGACTAGGCTCCTTATGGCGCGCCGCCGCGTGCTGCTCTTCCTCAAGCCCTTCGATGTATACCCTCCCCGGCCGTACGTCGGGGCCACGGCTTCCTCTCCCACCTCTGCGCCCTCGACGCCGCCGCCGCAACCGCGCGCCGCCAACCCCAAGGTCGCACTCGCACCTCTCTTTCTCCTTCTTTCATGTCTTTGAGTATGCTGTTCGCCATTGCCTCCTGAGGACTGCACCGGGGTGCCAGGGTTCTCACATGTCTGGACGGTCCCATATAGGGTCTAAACTGTGGCAGAGTTCACTTCTTCGCGCTTCGATCGTGAAAATCATGCTATAGGGTATAGGTTTCCCGATTTCATTAACCTCGATCACAGTGCTGTCCGTTGTGCGGGGGCACGCTTGATCCATTTGGGTTGAGTGAGCAGAAATGCTCGTCCAAATTGTGGTGGAGTTCAGGTGTTCGTTGAAATGCCACTACGGATCGTGACCTTTTTACTTGTACCTTTTGGTGTCCTGGACTCCTGGATAACTAACTAAGATGTGATGCACTGGTGCTTGCCTCCTTGCAGTAGCCATTGCAATAGTACTTGCAAAATGCCGTAGCATGACCATTCCATAGGTAACTTGTTGCACTGTTGTTGGGGTAATGAATATCTCCTTAATTGTTGAGGCCTTTTTTGTTGCGAGTCTGACATGGTGTTTGCATGCATCATTTTCGGTTAGAAAAAGATCCACTTACTCCTGGTCTTATTGGTTTTCCATTTTTTTGTGAGATACACTGTAGAAGTTTGTTGCTGGGGGCTATCTTTGAACAATCTGAGCTATCTAGTCTGTAATTTAATTGCAGTTTCCCCCTTCCCCCTTGATTCATTTCAATACTGCCGATACTTTTTGATATGGAGTAAGGAAACTTACCTATCCTTCTATCATCATCTTGGTTTGCATTTTCAGATCCTGAGCTATCTGGATGATAGGTGCAGAGTTCACAAGGACACAGTTGATCTCTGCCAGAGTGTCTTACAGCGCAAGTCTCTTGACTGGATTTCTGTGCAGCGCAATGATTTGTGTCAGCCAATACGGGATGTGGATCTTGTCATTGCTGTCGGCGGCGATGGCACCCTTCTCCGGGCTAGCCATTTTTTGGATAGCTCAGTTCCTATATTGGGTGTTAATTCAGATCCTACTTGTACTAAGGAGGTCAGTTGTTTATCCTTTTTTAACTCAGAAGTCTCGTAACTTGAAACCAGTGAGGTACAATATTCATATCATAACCAGTATGTTATTAGTTGGTTGTTTACTTGTTAGCAGACTGGCCTTTATATTTGTGCCTCAATCAGGTCCTGTTATAATTCTGTAGCTCATAATAGCCTCATGCAGGTTGACGAGCTAATTGATGAATTTGATGCAAGAAGGAGCACAGGGTATCTTTGTGCAGCTACTGCAGGAAACTTTGAACAGGTTATTTTATCTGCAAAATGTTCTCGTTCTATTATTTGTTTCGAGGACATTGGACTAAAATTCATGCTCAATCTACTTCTTTGTAGAATTGTATCATTAATGGATTTTTATATGATCTCAAATTCCATTTCGACTGAACTTGCCATACTCCCAGATACTTGATGCAACGCTTGATGGTAGTAGGCGCCCTTTGGAGCTGTCAAGGATATCAGTGAAACTCAATGGAATTCAGCTGCCGACTTATGCTCTGAATGATATATTGGTGTCACACCCTTGTCCAGCAAGTGTATCACGCTTCTCATTTAGGTATTTTGTCTGAGTTTCCTTATAAATTCATTTTCCTTTCAATTGATCAATTCTGATTAGTATTGCCATCTTAGGAAAAGGAACAATACGGGAGAGAACTCGCGTTTAATTAATTGTAGATCAAGCGGTCTGAGGGTCTCAACAGCTGCTGGATCAACTGCTGCCATGCTATCAGCTGGAGGATTTATGATGCCATTATCAAGCCGTGAGCTTCAGTATATGATAAGGGAGCCAATTTCTCCAACGGATGCCGACAAACCAATGCTCCATGATTTTCTAAAGCAAGGACAACACATGCTTGTTGTATGGTATAATCAAGAGGGTGCTGTTTATGTTGATGGTTCACATGTAGTGCATTCAATTCAGCATGGGGACTCACTTGAGATATCCTCAGATGCTCCGACCTTAAAAGTTGTTTTGCCAGAACATTTGCTAAAGAAGGCACCTGAATAGTGAAATAACAATGTTTCTGTGATGTTCCTTATCGATTAATATGATCTAGGAGTTTAGCGGTGAGCTGAGTTATGTGGTGCTTAAGCGTTATCAATTCATGTTCGTGTAGTGACTGACAGTTAAATACTATTAGATGAAGCATTAATGACAAATTTGTGAGGTTTTATTTGTAAATAAAAGCAAAAGAAGGATCAAAACTCAGAGACAATAGGGAGCTTCCAGTGCTGTACCATGGTCAGCATCTTAATAGTCCCATTGAATTTGAAGCGGATGCTACTGAAATGCTTATGACTTACAGGATTAGACATTAGTATGCTACTTGGTATTTGCATTGCACTGTTGATACTTGATACAGATGTTCTGGACTACCACTGGTAGTTTGTACTTTTTACATGTACACTTCGGGTCATGGTGCATATCTACTACATCTGACTCACCAATGGTCTCAGGTCATTATTTATATCTATGGTTGATGATTCATTACTGTAATTGGAGAAAGCTTGTTCTGTCAGTCTCTAGCGCTCAGTTTTTGCCAGAGGTTCCTGCATAAACCACCTGTGCTCAGGCAATTCTGAGCAAGACTGAGATCTGATAGCAAGGGCTGAAGACGGGTGTGGCCCTCAAGCAGACTAACAACTTTTGACATCTTTGGTCCGAGTGTAGGTGCTGCGGTTGTGCATATCAAGGCAACATTTAGCATGATGAGTGCCTCTTCTGTTGAGTAATTGCATCCTAGGTCTGGATCTACCAATTCCAGGAGAGCTCCTCTCTCATGCAGAACACAAGCCTGGAACACATTTTGGACATGCAGTTAGCTTACTACTCAAGGTATGCCCATGAAGATTCAATATAATCCATTTTCATTGTCCATTTCCCTTGTCTACATGAAAAAAATGTTATTTTGACATGCTAGAGGTAAAAATCCAGTTAATGCTATGGGAATGT
Organism: Coix lacryma-jobi var. lacryma-jobi; assembly: GCA_009763385.1. NCBI lineage: Eukaryota > Viridiplantae > Streptophyta > Magnoliopsida > Poales > Poaceae > Coix > Coix lacryma-jobi. The sequence continues at coordinate 63,505,513 of CM019825.1, forward strand.
AAGAATCTATTCCTTTTGTGAGGGACAATGATGCAAGAACTAAATGTAGAGGATTTTCCTTTTGACACATAGCTTTGTCATGGGATTTACCTACCATGTAGGAGTTACCCAATCAAGAAGATAAAGAAAATCCTTTATTTAAGGTCCATTGTAACGTAGGGGGGGGGGGGATTCATGTATAGCCAGGAGAAGTTTGGTTGGTAAGTATAGAAGGATAGGATTCAGGATTGAGCTAATGTTACTGTTCAAATGATAAGGTAATATAAAATGCGCTTCCATATGAAATATCCTAGTGTTAAACAAAAACTGATCATTTTCTAGCAATATGGGCAACCCATATTTGTAGCAGAAACAATCATCTGCAGTCCATAAATGCTTTGTGTGTAAGGTGATGATATAGCAAGCCCTGCTTTCAACATGGTCCAAACTGCTGTTTCCGAATGGATAAAGATTCAAGAGTTGCCCAATCTAGAAGATGAACAAAATCTTCCTTTGGCCTGTAGCTTGTGTTACTTTTTCCACTCACAATTTCCAAAGCAACAACACCAAAACTGTATACATCAGCTTTATCTGTCAAATAACCATACATAGCATACTCAGGAGCCATGTATCCACTGCATGAACACAGAATGATCAAGTCAGCTGTAATTTCTGCAGTTCAATACATTTACTAAAAAGTGAGCAGAAATGTAATTTCCATCAGTTGTTCAAATAGGAACTGATTAACAACATTAAGAGTCTTAATTCAATACCACTGTCAATGTGCTGTTAGTTGCATCTTTTTTGTTTATGTTTATATACAGGAATGGCAACCCCCATATGTATGTGGTTTCTTTCCTGACTCAGTGACTCTTAGCCAGTGAATTATGTTTTCTCTGGGTTCCCTCTGTTGATCTTTAGGTTGGTTGAAATGTTCATTGTTACCATTGCTACAACTTGCATTCCCTTCTAGAGCTTCTTATCTATAGCCTTGTATTGTAGGTCAATCAGATGTGTGGATGTGATTGTATGTTTTAACAAAAAAAGGAGTGTGGAAGTTAAACACTCACATAGTTCCAGCTACTTTTGTGCTTATGTGGGTGTGATCATCTTCGTTAAGCTTTGCTAGCCCAAAATCTGAGATCTTGGCATTCAAATTTTTGTCAAGCAATATATTGCTGGCCTTGACATCATTGTCACTGCATCGTCACCAGCCCTCCTCCAGCATGTCACCTCGCGACTCCACTCGGAGTTCGCCATGACAGACCTCGGCGACCTGCACCACTTCCTCGGCATCTCGGTAATCCGGAACAGCAGTGGGCTGTTCCTCTCCCAGCGACAGTATGCTGTGGATCTCCTCCAACGTGCTGGCATGTCTGAATGCCACCGACAGCTACTCCTGTGGATACACGGACCAAGTTGTCCGCCTCAGAGGGCGCCTCGGTGGCCAACCCATCGGAGTACAGGAGCCTTGCTGGTGCTCTCCAGTACCTCACCTCGACGAGGCCGGACCTGGCGTTTGCTGTTCAGCAGGTCTGCCTCTTCATGCACGACCCCCGCGAGCCGCACCTTGCGCTGATCAAGCGCATTCTTCGATATGTCAAGGGCTCCTTTGTAACGTAACGGCTCTAATCCCATGGCCCACTGATCACCGTCAACCACTGACAGTCGATCCGTACAGCCAAGAGATTAAGACCGGTTCCGCCACTGGGCTACATCAGTGCCCGATGTCCGCAGGATCATCTCACAATTCAGTTACAATCTCTTGAACATTTTGACAAATGACATCGGAGTAAATAGCGGAAGACTTAGATAACAATAGTTTTACAAACCAGGGTTCAACATAAAATTTAAGTGAAGTTATTACAGACCATAGTTCAAATAGATAGAGTTGGCAGAGTAGCATATGACAACAACTGAAGGGTAAAGATACTTCACCCAGCCCGAGGGTGAATAATCACTCATCGGCCTCATCGGCCTCTTCCTGAACAACAGTCACACAGCAAGGTCCAAGGCATACTGAGGAATCTGTCATACCTGCAACATGGGTAATAAAACCCTGAGTACAAAGGTACTCAACAAGACTTACCCGACTAAAGAAAAAGGGAGAAGACTCAGGAATGAAAGGCTTAGGTAAGGCTTGAACAAGATCGAGAAATTTGCAGAAAAAGCATTTTGAGTTTTTCCGCCAGCAACAAGCACCTCGGGACTCTAACCCAAGAGTACAGGTCCAGCAACAAGCACCTCGGGACTCTAACCCAAGAGTACAGGTCCTGTTGGCAGAAAAAGCATCTTGTAAAACTTGTTTTTATTTTGGAAAGGTTCAAGTATTCCTCAGTTCTTCATCATTCATGATTCATTTTACATTTCAAAACATTCCTAGTTGAGAACCACTCTCCGTTGACAGTCAGTGGACCAAGTCTCCATAACCGAGGAGCAACGTTAATCCGGATAAAGAATACTCAGCTGAGGATCCCTATTCACACTGCATATGTAGCACCCAAGCTTGCATATGCCAACTCGTCTTCCACGATTCCTCCAAGATTGGGCCCGGTCCTACGCCACCCGGAAGTACAGTACACCACTCCAATCCGGGACTCTAACCCACGTGGGTACATGCTACTTCCGCCATCTCTCCACTCCCAGTGCGCGGTTGTCGGTCCAATAATGGATTCCTCGGAGCCAGAGCTTTCCGTAGTATGTGAATAGTTACAAGTCTTGACCAGCAGGCCCCCATACGGATGGTCCCTAATTTTCCAGCCAGAACTACACCTTGGTTATATCTCACCCAAGCGTAATAGTCCTGTCAGTTTTTCAACCCTGTCCCGGTCGGTGTCAACTGTTGAGTCCCGGACTACAACATGACGGCACCATACGCAAGGACAACCTCTTCTCGACAATGACCACATGCTAGCTAGGCAAGCAGTCATCGAACGGGAACTAAAACCAAAATTCCCATAAAGTTTCTTTCAGTGATCACACTTTTTGAAATTGGCATTTTTGCAAACCTATTATATAGCATCACTAAGCATTTTGCAAATAGTTTTTAAAACAAGGCGGGTGGATCCTTTGGTGGAGGTAAATAATGCAGGAGGCAATAGGTCATCACACAACTCCTATAACCTAATGCAGTAATTTAACTCAAAAGCATTTAAGGAAAACATTTTATAAATGGAAGGGTTAAATGCACCGGGGCTTGCCTTGGATGGCAAAAAGAGCAGACTCGGGGTTGGTGGTGTAGGTGCCGGAGCTCGGGGTTGCCTCGGGGACAGATCCTTCGGTGGCTACCTCGACTTCAGGTCCTTCTTCGTCAACTATACGGATGCAATGATGAATGCTCAAGAGAATGATGATATGGACTTAGGGTGCAAGACAATTCCACTGATTCTAGATTACTCTAAAACAAGGCATGATCGAAATCTAGGTTGAGCATAAAAGGTAACCATTTCTTCCTTAAGCAATATTGATTAAACTAGCCCTTATTATAATTATCCTAAGCATCAACCAGACATAGCATCACAAACATCATAGACCAAAGGGTAGGGATCTATGAACATCAATCAATCCAAAGATCACATCATCAAACACTTATTACCAACCCTAATCCATCTTTTCTATTTTTCCTAATTTATTTAAAAGGTCATTTTATGAAGTTGCTCCAAAAATTACCAAATTAATCACATAAGTTCATTATGGTGTAGATAGATGGCAAAACAAATTTCAAAATTTTTGGAGGTCATTAAGGTGCTCAAATAAAATCAGACATTTAATTAACAAAAGGCACTATTTAACAATTAAAATAAAAGCTCAAAAATCAACTTGTTCCAAAAGACTTCAAAATTTTTCCAGAGACTAAACATGGCATAAGAAGCTCACAAAAATTTGTCTCATGATTTTTGGAGTTATAAATCACTCTCCAAAAATACCAAAACCTTCATTTATTAATTAAAAGGGAGATTTTTCATTTTCAAATTTTTGCAGAAAAGTCAAGTTTTATATTTTTATAAAATACTCCAGAGCATAACGAGTCTACTACAAAAATTTTAGAATTTTTGGATGCACACAGAAAATACCACGAAAAGGAGAAATCAGAGCACTATTCACATAAATTAAAACAAAGAGGAAAAAGAAAAACAGATACTGTTCTTCTTCCTCGCGACGCCGGCGGTCACCCCGCAACGGCGCGACTGAGTTCTGGCCAAGGCAAAACCTCTCCGGCGAAACCAAGGGTACAGGGAGGTCCGGGAGCTCACCGGCGTTCGAAAACAGGCGGTGGCGAGATGAGGGCACGGCCGGAGCTAGGAGGTCGACGGAGGCGGGCTCGTCGGCGGACCGAATGGTGGCGAACTGGCGTTCCGGCGTTCCTGAGCAACAACAGCGACCACCGAGGCACGGTTAGATGCGCAAGAACATGAGGAACACAAGACGATCCTTGGGAAAGACAGCGGAGGACCAAGGACGGCGAATTTTACGAACCCGAGTTCACCGGCGATTTACCGGCGATGAGGAAGATGGGGTTATGCCGGGCAATATAGCGCGGCGGAGGTGAAATTGAGGAGGGAAAAAGCTTCACAAGAACTTGGCGGAGCTTCTGAGCTAGGTGGGAGAGAACCGGAGGCTCTGGCTGGCTCAGGCGATGGTGGCGGAGGTAGGGTTTCACTCCGGCGAGGAGTCGGCCCTTTTATAGCCGCGACGAGGGCTAGCAAGCGGCTGAGCAGAGGCGGATAAGATCGAGTGAAGCGTGCGCGATCGATTACACACCAGGGGGTCAGCGGTTTGGCACGCAGGGGCCGGGCGCACGGTTCACCGGCGGCGAACGCGTGGCGGCGACGCACTGCGGGCGGTAGGGGACGGGAACAAAGTCAGCTGGAGACGGTTCGCGTGCGCAATGATGTTCTGCACTTCGGCGTGGAGTTGGTTTGGGCGAAAGAGCACAGGACACGCGGCAAAACGCCATTCCGGCGAGCAGAGGTGGCCGGCCCCCCCCCCTGACCACACCGGAGAAGAAGAACAGGAAACTGGCTTTCAAACCGATTTTGGTACCTTTCAAATTACTTTCAAAAATTGAACTGGGCAACAAAAACTCAAAACACCAAAGTTGTTCAGAAAAATGAGATCTACAACTTTGTCAATATGAACATTTTCAAATTCCGAATAGTTTTTGAACTATATTCAAAAACAGAAAAGGGGACACTTTTTCAAACTTGATTCAAATCAAAATTACTCTGGATTTCAAACTGAAACTTGAAAATCTTCCAATATGAAAGTTGTTCCATTTGACAAAACCTACAACTTTGCTAATATACATTTTTTCTGAAACTCAATAGTTTTTGATTAACTTTTCAAAACTGAAAAGGGGACAAAAACTGGAATTTGAATGAATTTGAAATTACTTCAAATTTTATGTAGAAGCATGGAAATCTGTAAATACCAAAGTTGTTCCTCTAGGTCAGATTCACAACTTTGCTTTTTGAACCAACTCAAAATTTTGAATTTTGAAAAAGTTATTTAAAAGGGAATAAATCCAGGATTTGGGATTTTAGGGTTTTGCAAAAGGAAAATCAAATCAAATCTGATTTTTGAACTTTGATCAAAGCAACAAACATCAGGGCACTAAATTTGAACAAGAATTACATAGAACTAGGCACAGAGGTGAAATTACCATTTTGCCCCTAAAGGAAGAAGTGGGCTAAAAAGGGTTTTTGCAATAGAGGTACATTACATAAAATGATACACTAAGCAAATGCACACACATGAAATCATGATCAAGATGATTAATGATGCTAATGATGATATGCCAAGTTAATTACATGTTTAAACACCAGAGGTGTTACATCCTTGTCGACAGGCCTGCAATTGGGCACTGGCACCATCGACCAGCTCACTGCCTACTCCGACGCCGACTGGGCCGGCTGCCCAGACACACGCTGCTCCACCTCCGGCTTCTGCGTCTTCCTCGGCGACAACTTGGTGTCTTGGTCCTCCAAGCGTCAGACAACGGTGTCTCGCTCCAGCGCTGAAGCCGAGTACCGTGCAGTGGCCCATGCTGTGGCTGAGTGCTGCTGGCTGCGCCAGCTGCGCCAAGAGCTCCACATCTCCATCCCGCTTGCGACGGTCGTCTACTGTGACAATGTGAGCGCTGTCTACATGACCGCCAACCCCGTCCACCACCGCCGCACGAAGCACATCGAGATCGACATCCACTTCGTCCGCGAGAAGGTCGCTCTGGGACAGTTCCGAGTTCTTCATGTCCCCTCCGCGCATCAGTTTACTGACATCATGACCAAGGGTCTGCCCGTTCAGCTCTTCACTGATTTTCGGACCAGTCTGTGCGTCCGTGATTCTTCCACTACGACTGCGGGCGGGTATTAGGATATGTATATATCAGGATTAATTAGAGAGATCCCCTAAATAGGCTACTTACCATGTACAGCCTAGGATAGTTTCCTTGTATAAATAGGCTACCTTCTATGTATAGCCTAGGATAGTTTCCTTGTAATAGCCTTCCATGTTTGTACCTACCATATATGCCTAATTGGCTGACTATATATGAAAGGCTCCCCACCCACAAAGGGGGTGTGGTGATTCTCCATTTCTACAAAATCCACCTTCACCAATCTTGTTAGCCAGGTCAAAGTTCCTAGTTGCCACTTTGATTTGTCGCAAGGTGAAGGAGCCAGTTTGCAAGTCAAGGGCTCGGAGATCTATAGAAAGGGTTTATATGTGCATCAACATATATACTAAGATATGGTTTCTTTGCTGCCCACATAAATATGGAAAGCTTTACTTCCTGATTTAACTACTTTGTTGCCAAGTAACCAAAAAGTGAGATATATCTACCTGTTTATTACACAACACAAAATTTGAGGTGAGTTTACTATAGTACCTTTATTCTTTGAACTCTTTCTCCTCTTCTTAATACGATAAATGCATACAACCAGAGCAGTCAAAATTGCTATTATAGGAATTCCAATCACCAAAGCATAAGATATAGATGCCCGTGAAATCTTATTGCTACTGCCAGTTTCGGGAGCTTCAAGAATAAAATCTGAACATGCTCAGAAAATGATCCAAACTACTAGGTCAGTAAGGAAAATAACAGTTTTTTTTTCAAAAGTATAATTTACACAGCTAAATGCTTCCTTGCCCATAACAGTTACTGGAAAAAATATGCAAAATTGACAAGTTGAAGCGTCAGGACACACTTGGTGTTATTGATATTGCAGATATTAGTGGGCCATAAGAACCTCTATATGGAATGCCTGTTGTCCCTCTTCCTGCCCAATACAACTGAATTTCTAGAGTATGATTTGTGATATATGTTTGAAAAGTCTTGATAACTGGCTTTCCAACTGCCCTGGATGACCGCTCGATATCAAAATCCTCTAGCACCATTCTTCCCTGAAGTTAAATAACCTCTATAAGGAAAATGTTTTATTAGTAAGAAAACAGGTAAAAAAACTAGTTTACCTGTATGAACACATTGAATCTTCTTTTGCCAAGGCTACAAAATGTGTTGTCATTTGTGAACACAATTTCAGCAAAGTGGTGTTTAACTGTGTAGCTCCCACTTAACATACAAAGCCCATAATATGTGAGGGAAAGAGGAGAAAGACGGGCTTTGGTGTACAACTCTGAATAGGGCATGCCCAATTTTGGTGTGCTTGATGCAATGTAGATGTCATCGGTGATGTTGTCGTCCATGAAGTTACCAGTGCTGCTGAATGCCCAATTTGAACCTGGGCTTACATACAACAGTGAAACACCTTTTAGAGTCATGTCAGCTTCATATTTAACTCCATTAATAGTTGCTTCTTTCATTCTTTGTCACCACAATTGATATGCAAAGAAGAACGATCTGTGAAAAATTGTGGGTAAATGTTCCATGTAGCTTCAGTGCTAAAACAAGAAGAAAACTGCAATGAACTGAGCTTTTTGTGTAGATTAAAATTAATGCACCTTTGTGTAAGATGCAGCCAGAAATTTAATGACTGATTTTAATAGGTGTATTCATTTTGAGTTTACCATTTGGAGTTTGTATAATCCTACAAGCAATAGCAATTGTAACTTATCCAAACTGCATTAGTCATTATCAATGCTACCCTTGTCACAGTTACCGGTATCAATGCGAAATTCATGTAAACAAATCATTTTCTTCTCTGTTTATCTATACTAATGCATTATGGTATACCAATGCTTCAACTAACTGTGAAGCAAAACTAAGCATCAACTTACATTGTCCATCCGAAGCAACACATGGGAAATTCCTCTTCAAGCATGACTGAACACTACTTCTGCACATAAGGTAAAAGCAATCAGTGTTCGAGCATTTTATTTCATCTAGACAGGTCCATTGCTATAAAGTTTTTAAATGTATTGAAGCAAAAAGCTAAAGGATCTTACAAACTGTTCATGTTAGATGAATAGCTCTCCACTAGATTGCTGCAATTGAATGATTTAAAGGAAAGGGTTTTGTATTTTCATAAGGGTACCAAAGAGCAAGAAGATCAGATACCATGCTAAAGGTTTCTTACACACTCCCTGGTAGGCATTGGTTAGGACCTGAAGTCCCCATCGTGAAGTTATTGAAAGATATGTCTCTGCATATGATCATTTTCTGTTATTTTTCTACTGTGCTAATTGAAAGTATGACTTGTAAGTTCATTAATAATAGTTATATTGTTGAAATTCTTAGTTACATGTACATATGGGTATTGGGTAGTTATTCTCTTTGCCCTAATTAAACAAGGGTGGACATAAGAAGGAAACTCAAACTGACTCAGAGCTATTTCTATTATCACAATTATGGATGCATTTAAGAATCTAGGAAAATATTTTATCAGTGTTCTACTATAATGTATGAAGGCCGGTAATTGGGCATTGTATTAACACACCAACATATTAGAATGTTGAAGTCGTCCTTTCTTAACTTTAATGCTAACATTAAAATGCCCAAGAAAAGAAAGGCATGTGCCATATTTTAATGGATATATATGGGTCTCAGGGTTTGTTGAAAATAGACCCCCAAAAAATGGTGAGCAAAATAGATAATAACTTACGCGATTTTGTTTCTTCTTAATAACCATCATGGCATGTCCCCAGTGAGTGAGTTTGCAGTTAGATATCTGCAGGACAATTTTGGTAGAGACACGTGTAAGGAAGGAGCACAATGAAATGTCATGTAAGAGTTTAGTTTATACAAAACCCACAACTTACATGTAATTAACCCTTCCCATGTTAGCAAAAGAAGCTGGTATTTGTCCACTCAATTTATTAAAGCTCAGATCCCTGCATATTCAATGTTGAGAGTAAAGGATGTGACTTTTCTTTTTTAAAAAAGGATACTTAGTAAGTTTCTATTTATTACAGATGCTTCAGAGTTGTCCATGTGCCAATATAAGGAGGGATGCTTCCACTGATGGAACAGTTCCTTAGTACCCTACAATTGATTAATTTTGTAGCATATGACAGCCAGCATACGGAAAGATTGAACTTCAGTAAACCATGACCTTACAATTTGTTCAAGGTTAGCATTCCACTTAAATCAGGGAAAGGTGAACCACTATGTTACGACGCCGAGCCTTGCTGCGAAGGAAGTAGGGAGGGGAGAACGGCGGCCGGAGCTGGCTGCTCCGGTGGCGGCGAGTCGGCGCCGTACTCGGCGCAGGATAAACGAGAGGATGAGGGCGACAGAGGAGAAGGACGCAGACAGGGCTGGGCGCCCAAGGGAGATAAGATTATCTCAATCCCAGGCTAATCTCCCATTAAGCAATTGTTCAAAGCCATATAGGCATACGAGTACATTAACAAACTCTGTGGACCCAACTTGACAGCTAACAAACTCAAAAGAGATCTTAACAAACTATCCAAACTAACTCCTATTACGACGGCAGACGACTGTCAGCCTTGACCTGCATCTGGAACAGCCGAATTGGCAGATCACCTAGCCACTAGCTTGCCCACGGCGCTGATAAGACTTGCCGATCATAACACACTACCTCTCAGATCACTAATCCTCCTGTTTCACACAGAAACAGAGCCATTTACTGAGGACTGGTACGGGCTGTGCAAAACCTATACTACATAGTAAGAAAATATAACTATGTCATTATGTGTGATGTTATAAGAGTTTTCAGCATTGTGCTGGCGTACAGATCATGAAGGTTTGTCAATTTAGATAGACTGGGGGAATAGGCCCTTCCAACAAAGATCATTCGATTTGCCTGCACCAAGAGGTGTTCCACTAAATATGAAAAAGATACTGTTCTGTGGTATTTTCTATTGGTAGTCATCACCGTGAATTCACTGACTCACAATGTTTGGAGCCTTGTCAACTTTTCCCAAAAATCAGGCAGTCTTCCAGATAAATTGTTGCTAGAAATCCTCCTGTAACCAGTTCCAATAGTTCGAAAGGATTTCGCAAAGTAAAACAGATTGGTAAAAAGAAGGATGAAGGTATCCTTACAAATCAGTTAAATTAGTCAACAAGGATAGAGCAGGTGGTAGGGGTCCAGTGAACTCATTGGCTGATATTACTCTGAATTTCAGGATCAGTGCACAAGTCATCAGAAAGCAAAAAATTACATCCACAAACTCTAACAATAAGTATATCTTCGTTAGTGCTGTATAAATCATCAAATACACTCACAACTTCTCCAGATGCCAGGCTACGTTACTTTATTTGCTGCTGATCTCAACATTCTCTCTCTCACGCGGAAACCTGCTAGCTCCCTGTGTTTGCTCTCTCACATCTCGTCTTACTTTTCTTCACCAAGTAGTGGTTTCTGCCTTCTGTCAGTTGAGGCACTCGCATCCTCTGCAGGATGCTCTGACATGCTGCGGGGCTACTTGCTGGGATGAGATGGATGATTGATGTCGAGGTGGAGGCCGGGGCTACAGGTCCGCGCGCTGAATGAACCAAACAGGCACTCAGTGATGTTGGTTTCCGCCGCCCTCATATGGCCACACTCTACTGCCTCGCCGCGGCTGAGCAGCTGTGGACCCTTCCCCGTCCCCGGTCACCAGGGAAGTCGGTGGCAGTACCGGTAAGAGCCCAGGATGCTGATCCAATAGTTCTTCCCTCTACCGGCGATCCGTGGCCGTGCGGTCAGAACCGAGGTTCCCTTGGGGAACTTCTTGTTGAGGGGTGTTGTGGGAGGGCTTGGGTGGTGCAATGCCTGCCTGCTTGGTGTTCGTTGAAATGTCTTTGCAGACTGTGTCTCTTTTTGCCTCTCTCGTTACTTTTTTTTTCCTTGGACCGTTAGCTGCATCAATGCTAACTGAACATCGGTGCTGTCCACCTTGCAATATTCAACACAACATCGTAATGCATCAGAGGATGCTAACTGAACATCAGTTCTGGTCACATTGCATTGTTTGATGAATACCGGGGATTTGCATGTTTTGGGCTTGTTTAACATCTGAGTATGACATGCTGTCTGCGTGCATAATATATGTGCATGCTGTGTGATATGGTTCACATTTAATTCGCCCTGGCCTATCCGCACCATGGTTTGTCCTTCCAGATCAGTATCTGGATGACAGGTGCAGCGTTCAATCTATTAGTTATATGAGTGATGCTTATAATTTATTTTATTGAGTCTATCTAGTTATTATAATTCTGTAGCTGGCTCTTTGACACTTTACTTTCTATGCAAAGTGTTCTCATTCTGTTATTAGTTTTAGGATATTAAACTGACTTTATTGAAACACCAGGCTTATCCTACTTCTTTGTCTTGTACAATCAGGAGGGTGTTGCGTATGTTGATGTTTCACTTTTAAGGCATTCAATTTAGCATAGAAGGCACTTAAGATATCCTCAGATTCTTCAACCTTATAAGCTGTGTTTCAGAAAATTTGCTGAAGAATACTGAAATAACAGTATTTTTGTGATGGTGCTTTTTTGTTTGGTATGATGTTTCGCACATAAGGGGTTATTTCTTGGTTTCGTCCAGTCATTAATAACTTGATTATTTTTAGATAATAGTAGATAGAAAGAACGCTCGTAAGGAGTCCTATTGAAACCAAGAAATATAGGCCTGCTTGCCATCCACACCAGAATAGATAGAGTTTTCCGAAGAAACCTGCTAGTGGAGGAAGGCCTCCTAGGGATAAGAGACATAGGGCTAAAGAGAGAGCCAAAAAAGGATCTTTCGTGTATAATCCTGCATAATCTCGAATGTTATCAGTTCCGGTACGTAGACCAAATAATACAATGCAAGCAAAAGTTCCTAGATTCATGGAGATATAGAACAGTTCTTGAGTACTTAATTGGTATCAGTTCATCTCCAAGTTGTAATTGATGGTTAATTGCTATCAGATGAAGTATTAATGGCAAATTTGTTATCTTTTCAGAAACAAAAGAAAAGATGGATAAGAGCTCAAGTTCCAGTGTTCTGTGATTCTGTCACATGTCACAGACACCATCTTATAATATCCCCACGGAATCTGAAACAGAGACTACTAAAATGCATAGGGCTTTACCTGTACTAGACTGTTGGTGTAAATAATAAGTTGTAAAGGGACTTATATGTAAGAGTAAGAACATGAAATAGAGAGCATCTGGTCTGGGAACATTTCAGACCAAAACCTTCCCCAATTTCTACATGGTATCAGAGCTAGGGTTACCTCCGGTGGTGACGGCGGCATGCGCGCGTGAGCACGGAGCGGTGAAGGTGTGCTCCAGTGACCGCGCGCGAGCAGGCGGCCGGTGTGGGCGCGCTCGAGCGTGCTGCGTGCGAGCAGTGGCGCACGAGCGGCAAGGAGGGCGGAGAAGACCCCGGCGGGGAAGAAGCTCAAGGCGAGAGGCGCCTCCGGGCGGGCAAGTCGGCCAGCAAGGAGGGCGGCTCGCGCGAGCGGGTCCCAGCCGCGACCGCCTCGTGCGTCGGAGGAGCGGGAACAGTCGCGCGTGCGAGGCGCGCACGCGGAGGCAGGCGTGCGGCGCCCGCGCTCACGGATTCGGATGGCGCTCGTGCGGAGGCGACGGGTCGTGGACTCGCCCGTGCTCCCTCGGCGGCTTCTCTGGCCTCCGGCATCGCCCTCAATCTCCGGCAGCAGAGCGACCTTGCCATTTCCACCCATCATCCTCTCTTCTCTCACTGCCTGCTTAACTGGTTCCAGTAGCTAGCCTCTGCGGTGTGTCCAGTGCGGTGGTGGTGGTCTTGAGGTGCTGCGACTTTGTGATCTGGGAAGGTGGAGGCTTGGTCACTGGATTTGGAGTTTGGGGAGAACTGAAGAAGGGTTGGTGTTCTGGCAGAAGGAAATAGAAGGTGCTGCTGCTGGGTGACAGTGGTCTGTTGAGAAGATGAGTACTGAAAAGGAGACTGCGAAGCCAAAAGACGGCGATGATAACGGTGGTGGTAGTGGAGGTGATTCACTAGTTACCAAGGATGAGATGAAGTCCATGATTCAGGGGTTGTTAGAGGCAGTTATGAGTGTTTCTAGGGGGGCACCGGAACTCAAGCTGAAGTTAGAGCTTGTACCAAATGATGTGAAGTTGGAAGGAAGCAAGAACTATTTGAGTTGGTCCAGAAGAGTGCAAGTGATTCTAGGAGGAAAAGGGGTAGAGCATTATTTGACGGAAGATTGTGTTGAGCCAGCCAACAAGCTTAGCCCCGAGTGGAAGGTGTGGCGCGCAACAGACTCTACTATAGTGGCGTGGTTATTGGCATCCATGTCACCGTCTGTTGGTAAAATGGTGGAAGCTATGCCCACGACGGCGCAAATATGGAGAACCCTGAGCAACATGTATTCCAAGAGAGGGAATGTGATGGTGATGATGGAAATTCAGAATAAGGCTGATGCAGTGAAACAAGCAGGGCGGTCAGTGGAGCAATATGCTAGTGAGTTGCAGTATCTATGGGGAGAGCTGGACCACTATGCTCCACTTAGGATGAGAGATCCAGAGGATGTTCGAGATGTTCAGAAGTGGGTAGAGGAGTTTACCAACCATGGAGGAGGCCGTATCAGCCATGGTCATTGAGGAGAGCAGGCTGCGAATGATGAGAGGTGACAATCTTGTGAAGTCAGCCTATACTAGTGTGGCAGAGAAGTTGTGTTACAACTGTGGTGAGAAGGGACACATGAGCTACAGCTGTCCCCTTCCAAAAAACTATGGTGGTAGGAGTGGAACTCGGGGAGGTCGTGGTGGTGCCCGTGGCGATCAAGGAGGTCGCGGTGGTCGTGGTGGTGGACGTGTAGGAGGACGTGGCAGAGGCCGTGGTGTCCCTCAAGCCAACGCAGCCCTGGAGAGTTCTACCACAGAGAGTGGTCCTCAAGTTAATCGTGAAGTTCAGTCCCTCACCTTAACTGGGGAACAGGTCAAGCAGTGGGAACAATGGCAGAAGTTTAAAGCATCTGAAGCCTCCAGTACTACTCCAGTTGGTTCTGTGATTACCACCACCAGTCACTTTGGTAACTTTGCCAACTATGCCCACTTGGGCAAAGGTACTCAGGCACAGGCACTTGCATCCACATGTAGACATAACATAGAATGGGTCATTGATTCAGGAGCTTCCAAGCATGTCACAGGCATATCTAGTTCTTTTAAAACATATAACCCACATTCCTATTCTGAAACTATTCAAACTGCGGATGGTACCTCTCAACCCATTCATGGTGTAGGATCCATAGAGTGCACTCCATCTCTTCACTTATCTTCTGTTTTGCATGTCCCTTCCTTCCCAGTCAATCTCCTCTCAGTTAGTTCACTTGTTGATCAATTCAAATGCACTGTTACATTTGATGAAAATTTCTGTGTCTTTCAGGAGAAGAGGACGGGGAGAGTGATTGGGACTGGAGTCAGGTGTAATGGGCTGTGGCTCATCAACCAGGAGCAGGCAGCATTGGCAGCAGCTACTGGAACACAAGAAAGGGAGATCTACTTGCTTCATCGCCGGTTAGGACATGTACCTTTTGGAAGCCTGAATAATTTATATCCTGATGTTTTTAAGGATGTGGACATAAAGAAGCTTGTGTGTGATGCTTGTGAACTTGGGAAACATACAAGGACAACTTATCCTAGTATTGGCCTCCGGAGTTGTGAACCTTTTATGTTAATACATTCTGATGTTTGGGGTCCCTGCTCAGTTACATCTTTGAGTGGATTTAAATGGTTTGTCACATTTATTGACTGCTATACTCGTATGACGTGGATTTACATGCTTAGGGGTAAGCATGAGGTCCTTCGGTGCTTCCAGGATTTTCATAAGTTAGTTGCAAATCAATTCAATACTAGAATTCGGATTATCCGCCTGATAATGGAAAGGAGTATGTAAACAATGATTTTGAGGCATATCTCTCGGAACATGGGATTATACATCAAACTACTTGCCCTAGTACCCCACCACAAAATGGTGTTGCTGAGAGGAAGAATCGACACTTGCTAGAGGTAGCAAGGTCCATCATGTTCCAGATGAATGTGCCCAAATATCTTTGGAGTGAAGCGGTGTTAACAGCAACATATTTAATCAATCGTATGCCATCCAGGATTCTTGGTATGAAGTCACCTGCAGAGCTGTTGTTGGGACAACAAGAGTTTAAAGTACCCCCAAAAGTATTCGGTTGTGTGTGCTTTGTCAGGGACCATAGGCCTTCAGTTGGTAAGTTGGATCCTCAGGCGGTGAAGTGTGTTTTTGTTGGATATTCTTCTACACAGAAGGGTTACAAGTGTTGGGACCCTAGTGGAAAGAAATTGTTTGTAAGTATGGATGTGATGTTCAGAGAGTCTGAACCATACTATACAAAACCATGGGATCTTGATCTGTTCCTGGAGGAATTCTCTTCAGTCACTGAGGGTGACAACAGAGAGGGGGAGAATGTAGGAGCTGATGGTCAAAAGGAGGTGATTGTTGGTACCATCCCATGTCCAATGGATAGGCCTGAACCTCAGGGGGAGGTAATTCATCAAGATAATGGTGTGGATGTGAGAGATAGTGACTGTGAAGGCGAAGAGATAGCTGGTGACGAGTTAGGTGGCGATGGAAATGAGGAGGCAAGTGATGAAGTAAGTGAAGAGGTAAATGTCGAGAATGAGAAGGAACCAATAGTGTACCAGAGGAGACGGTTCAGGAGTCAGGGGGAGCAAGCAGTTGAAAAAGAGCCAATAGTGTACCAGAGGAGAAGGTTTAGGAGTCAGGAGGAGCAAATCAGTACACCGCAGCCACGGCAGCCCGGTTCTTCAGTCCCAAATCTCTCCTTGGATCTCTCTCCGTTGAGCTCCTCGACTCACTGTGGGTCGAGCGGTAATGTATCTCCTAATCCTGAACTTGTTGAGCCACCTCTTGCACAACGTAGGGATACTAGATCCAATTTTGGTAAACCTCCTGTTCGTTATGGTTTTGAGCATCCTAGTGTAGATCATGACATTGCCAACTTTCTCTCATACTCTCGTCTTTCACCTGCATATAGAGCATTTGTTGCATCTTTACAAACAGTGCCTATTCCAAAGGACTGGAGGTGTGCAAAACAGGATCCTAACTGGAATGCTGCAATGAGAGAAGAAATGTATGCCCTTCAGAAGAACAAGACATGGGAACTGGTCCCACTTCCAAAAGGGAAAAGAGTTGTGGGCTGTAAGTGGGTCTTCACTGTGAAGCAAAACCCAAAAGGAGAGGTGGACAGGTACAAGGCAAGGCTGGTTGCAAAAGGGTACAGTCAAACTTATGGTATTGATTATGATGAGACCTTTGCTCCTGTGGCAAAGATGGGTACCGTTAGGACCTTAATCTCTTGTGCTGTTAACTTTGGTTGGCCTCTACATCAGATGGATGTGAAGAATGCATTTCTTCATGGTGACTTACAGGAAGAAGTTTATATGGAAATTCCACCGGGGTTTGCTAATAGTCAAACTGTTGGCAAGGTGTGCAGACTTAAGAAATCGCTCTATGGACTAAAACAATCACCCCGAGCATGGTTTGACAGGTTCAGGAGGGCGGTCTGTGGTATGGGTTATACTCAATGCAATGGTGATCATACAGTCTTCTATAAGCATAGAGGAGTATTTATCACTGTTATGGCAGTGTATGTGGATGATATTGTGATTACAGGAGATGATGTAGAGGAAATCAAATGCTTGAAGGAGAATTTGGGAAAAACCTTCGAGGTAAAGGATCTTGGACCACTTAAGTATTTCCTTGGGATTGAAATTGCTAGGTCACCTAAAGGTATAGTTCTCTCTCAAAGGAAATATGTCCTTGACCTGTTGGCTGAAACTGGCATGCTGGGATGTCGGCCATGTAGCACTCCTATTGATAAAAATCATCAAACCAGTGCCCAGTGTGGAGATTGTGTGAACAAAGAAACATATCAAAGGTTGGTGGGAAGACTAATATACCCGTGTCACACAAGGCCTGATATTTCTTATGCAGTGAGTGTGGTGAGTAGGTATATGCATGATCCAAGAACAGGACATATGGAGGTGGTCTACAGGATTTTGAGGTATCTAAAGGGAACCCCCGGGAAAGGACTATGGTTTAGAAAGAATGGGCACCTGGACTTGGAGGGATACTGTGATGCTGATTGGGCAAGTAGCAAAGATGATAGGAGGTCTACTTCTGGCTATTGTGTGTTTGTAGGAGGAAATCTTGTTTCATGGCGAAGTAAGAAACAAGCTGTTGTAGCACGATCTACTGCAGAAGCTGAATATAGGGCGATGGCAGTGAGCTTGTGTGAGATGCTGTGGTTAAAAGGCTTGTTGAAGGAGCTGCGGCTGCTGAGAAGTGAGACCATGATGCTTCACTGTGATAACATTGCTGCAATCAATATTGCAAATAATCCGGTGCAATTTGACCGCACTAAGCATGTGGAGATTGATAGATTCTTCATCAAGGAGAAGCTAGACAGTGGTGTCCTAAGGTTAAAATATGTAAAATCACGTAGTCAATTAGCTGACTGTTTCACAAAGGGTTTAGGACCTAGCGAGAATGAGTTGAGTTGTGTTGGTGTAAATAATAAGTTGTAAAGGGACTTATATGTAAGAGTAAGAACATGAAATAGAGAGCATCTGGTCTGGGAACATTTCAGACCAAAACCTTCCCCAATTTCTACATAGACATTAGTATGCTACTTGCTATTTACATTGCACTGGTGAACTTGATACAAACATGCTGGCCTATCCCTAGTAGTTCCTAAATGTAAGCCTAGTTCATGATGCACATCCACTACATCTAACTTACCAGTGGTCTTAGGATACCATCTATATCAATGGTCGATGTTTCATTCGTATCGCTGCATGAAGCTTGTGCTGTCAGGCTCTGACTCTCACTTGGGTTTTGCCAGAAGTTCCTGCGTACACCACTTGAGCTCAGGCTATTAGCTGCAAGGCTGAGGTCTGACAGCAAAGGTTGCAGAGGTGCGCTGCCTTCAAGCAGGCTAACAACTTTCGACATCTTTGGTCTGAGTGTAGGTGCTGCAGTTGTGCATAGCAGGGCAACATTCAGCACGAGGAGCGCCTCTTCTGTTGAGTAATTGGATCCTAGATCTGGATCAACCAATTCCAGTAGAGTTCCTCTCTCATGTAGAACACAAGCCTGGAACAGATTTGGAAGATGCGGTTAACTTACCAATTGAGGTATGTACATCTGAATAACATAAGAACTGGTAGGGTTTGGCATTCTGATATAGATGGTAGAGTTCCTCCTCTACTCTATCCATTTCCAAAAAAAGAAACTCTGGGATGGAAAGAATTTTTTTCTTAAGGACCAAATAAGTGAGAATTTAATGTACCACGGAAATTCATGTATGAACATAAGTGTTTTTAGTAAGTAAAGAAGGACAGGATGCAGGATTTGAGCTAATCCTAGTGTTTAACAAAAAAGGATCATGTTCCAACAATATGGACAACTCATATCTGTAGCAGAAACATTTATCTGAGGTCATTGCTTTGTGTGTAAGGTGATCATATAGCAAGCCCCCATTCAACACGGTCTAAACTTTTTTTGAAACGAAAACTTGGTCTAAACTCCAAACTGCTGTTTACAAATGGACCAAGTTTCAGGAGTTACCCAATCTAAAAGATAAACAAAGTCTTCCTTCGGCCTGTAGTTTGTGTTACTTTTTCCACTGACAATTTCCAAAATAACAACACCAAAACTGTATACATCAGCTTTATCTGTTAAATAACCACGCATAGCATACTCAGGAGCCATGTATCCTCTGCATGAATACAAATGTAGAAGAATAGAAGGAGAATAGAGTTTGGGGGCAATTGGCCACACCTCAATGTGAGGGGGCGCCTTCTATTATATGGCCGGCTGGCCTTGCTTACAAGGCAGGGGGTAATCTTCCCTGATTTATATCTGCTAACTATAGCAACTAATCACTAATTGGCATCTACTAATTTCCTGATTTACAGCTGCTAATTATGGCTATGCTATCCATAATTAGCAGGGGATATTCTATTGCCTAACACCCGCCCGCAGTCGCAGCGGGAGGCTCCCGGACGCAAAGACTGGATCGAAAATCTTGAAACAATGCCATCGGAAGTCCTTTGGTCATGATGTCGGCGAACTGCAGGGAAGAAGGCACATGGAGGACTCGAATTTCACCAAGGGCCACCTTCTCACGGACAAAGTGAATATCGATCTCGATGTGCTTTGTTCGCTTGTGGTGGACGGGATTGGTCGTCATGTAGATGGCGCTAACATTGTCACAGAAGACAACGGTGGCAGAAGGTAGCTGTAGGTGGAGCTCCTGAAGGAGCTGTCGGAGCCAACAGCATTCGGCCACCACATGAGCCACAGCACGATACTCCGCCTCGGCGCTGGAGCGGGACACTGTGGTTTGGCGTTTGGAGGACCAGGAGACCAGAGTGTCGCCAAGGTATACACAGTAGCCGGAGGTAGAGCGTCGGGAGTCAGGGCAGCCAGCCCAGTCGGCGTCGGAGTAAGCCGTCAGCTTGTCAATGGGCCCGATGCCGATGTGTAGACCTGAGGAGAGAGTGCCCTTCACATAGCGCAGGATGCGTTTGATCAGCGCACGGTGCGGCTCGCGGGGGGCGTGCATGAAGAGACACACCTGCTGGACAACATAAGACAGATCAGGGCGAGTCAGAGTGTAGTATTGGAGCGCGCCGGCCAGGCTCCTATACTCGGAGGCGTCCTTCTCTGACAGGAGTTCCCCGTGATCGGCGGAGAGCTTGGCCTGGGTGTCAACAGGTGTCGCCGTAGGATGGCACTCAGTCATGCCTGCACGCTGAAGAAGGTCGACAGCGTACTGGCGCTGAGACAAGAATAGGCCGTCGGGTGAGCGTGTGACAGCGATGCCGAGGAAGTGATGGAGCTTGCCAAGATCCGTCATGGCGAACTCAGAGCTCAGCTGTGCAAGGATGCGCTGAAGGAGAGCCGTGGATGAGGCGGTGAGGACAATGTCGTCGACGTACAGCAGCAGGTAGGCGAGATGCGTCCCCTCTTGTAGAACAAAGAGGGACGCGTCAGAGGTGGAGGAGACGAAGCCGAGCTGTCGGACGAAGTTGGAGAAGCGTTGGTGCCAGGCCCGCGGAGCCTGCTTCAGTCCGTACAAGGACTTCTGCAGGCGGCAGACGCTGTCGGGGGCGCCAGGATCGACGAAGCCAGGTGGCTGTTGGCAGTAGACAATCTCCTCGAGATGGCCGTGAAGAAAAGCATTTTTTACGTCCAACTGATGGATCGGCCAGGCGCGAGATGCGGCGATGCTAAGGACGGTCCGAATGGTTGCCGGTTTGACCACCGGGCTGAAGGTCTCGTCGTAGTCGATGCCCTCGCGCTGAGAGAAGCCGCGGACCACCCAGCGAGCTTTGTGGCGAGCAAGAGATCCATCGGCGTGGAACTTGTGGCGGAAGAGCCATTTCCCGGTCACGATGTTGGCGCCGGGGGGACGCGGGACGAGCTGCCAGGTGTTGTTGTCAACAAGGGCATGGTACTCATCCGTCATCGCTGCACGCCAGTTGGCATCGGCCAAGGCGCTGCGATAGTTCGTCGGGAGAGGCGAGATCGACGAAGATGTGGCCGTCAGCCCTTCATAGCTGACGCGAGGTATGGCACCAGACATGGTGCGGGTGACCCGCGGCAGAGGTGGCGGTGGTGGTGCTGGAGGCGCCGGCGAAGGCACAGGTGGCGCCGGCAGGAGCGCCGGGGCAACCGCGCGGGGGCGCCGGACGTAGACCCGCGGGAAGGGCGCCACAAGGGGGCGCCCGCCCGGTGCCGGAGAGACTGATCCGGCTGCGGCTGATGTAGAGGCGGCGTCGGTGTGCGGTTGCTCGACATCCGAGATGGATGGAGCGACCATGGGTGTTGGGGGAGGAGTTCCACCTGCACCACCTGCAATAACAGTAGGACAAGGCACCAAAAACATGTCGTCGTCTAATAGGAAGTCGAGGGAGGTGGGGGATGGGGCGTCTGGGGTTGTTGAAAAGGGAAACGTGGACTCGTCGAAGATGACATGACGGGAGATGACTATGCGACGGGTTGAGAGGTTGAGGCAGCGGTACCCTTTGTGAGAGGGTGGATATCCAAGGAAGACACATGCCGCGGAGCGAGGTGCGAGTTTATGTTTGGAGGTGGCCTGCAGATTTGGGTAACAGAGGCACCCAAAGACACGCATATGGCTGTAGGTAGGTGGCTGTTTATGCAGGCGAGTGAAGGGAACATCATGCTGAATGGAGGAGGATGGACGGCGGTTAAGGAGGTAGCATGCTGTGAGGAGGGCCTCGGCCCAGTAGGTGGGTGGCAGGGAGGCATGGAGAAGCATAGTGCGAACGGAATTATTAAGGGTACGGATTACACGTTCGGCCTTGCCGTTTTGGGGGATGTGTAAGGGCAGGAGAGGCGGAGGTGGGTGCCGCAAGCAGCGAGGAATTTGGTGGTGGTGGTGTTTAGGAATTCAGTGCCATTATCAGCTTGGATACATTTGATGGGTAGGCTGAACTGAGTTTGGGCGAGGGCGGCGAGCTCGACTAAATGTTGGTGAACATCTGACTTTTTGCGGAGAGGAAAAACCCAACAGAAATGACTGTAATCATCTAGACATACCAAATAGTAGGAAAAAGCAGACAAACTATTGATAGGTGATGTCCATACATCACAGTGAATGAGTTCAAAGGGCGCATGGGTTGTGGAATGTGAAGAACTAAAAGGTAGACGTGTATGTTTGCCTAACTGACAGGAGTGACAGAGGGAGCGATCTACTGGAGTACAGGCAACAACATGATTTTTATTGAGGTGCGCTAAGGCAGCAGGTGCTGGGTGACCGAGACGTTGATGCCATAGGGTCGACGAAGCAGCCAAGAGGGCGACTGGTGTGGAGGCGGGCATGGTGTAGAGGTCGCCGTCGCTGTTACAGCGGAGGGTCACCTGTCCCGTTCGGAGATCCTTGATAGAAAAACCATGAGCGTCAAATTCAAATGAACAGCTATTGTCACGAGTGAATTGACGAACAGAGAGTAGGTTACGAACTAGAGATGGTGCAACAAGAATATTTTTGAGAATAAAATTGGAATTGGGAGTGGGTAGGGTGGAGTGACCTCTAGACGTGACAGGAATGGTGGTGCCATTACCAACTGTTATTGAAGAGATAGAAGGGGGTAGGTGCTGGGTAAGCATACCATCCGAGGACGTCATATGTGTTGAGGCACCGGAATCGACGACCCAGGGTGAGTGACCCTGCGTGTTCATGGCCTGGAGGGCGGCGATGAGGCCGGCTGCATCCCAGGTGGTGCTGCTGGAGTTGCCGGAGGTTGTCGCAGGGGCAAAGGCGGTGTGGGCCTGGTGTGGGGATATGGACCCAGGTGTCCTCACAGTAATACTTGGGCTGTTTTATGAAGACCGGCCCAACTAGATGTGAAGGATCATGGCGTCAAGGGCCAGCTGGTCGGGCAGGCGACTCAGTTGGTTGGATGACGGCGTGGAAGTCTTCACCGACAAGGAATCATAGTCGATTAGGAAATACATCGTGACATGGGATTGTAATCGACTAGGTTTCCTTGTTCCATCAAGAGATCCGATCTACTAGAATCTGTAACCCTACTCACCGTGACTATATAAGGTGAGCAGGGACCCCCTCTCAAAAACACGTTCATCAAGATACAGAATAGACAGATCGACACAGGACGTAGGGTATTACGCTAAACTCGGCGGCCCGAACCTGGATAAACTCTCGTGTTCATCTAGTTTCGTCTTTGTGTCACGCCTGGATCGCCGTTCCACACGCCTTCCCCGCTAATCTACCACCTTGGGCATACCCCTAGGTGGGCTATCGACCATATTCCGTCGACAGCTGGCGCCCACCGTGGGGAGTGTGTGTGCGGACGTCATGACGACTCAGGCGGTTTCTTTTCCGGCTTCTATGGATCTCCCGGCCGGCCTGGCAATCACCGTCGGGTCCTTCTCGTGGGTCACCGGAGATGGCCCAGCGATCGGGAGCATAGAGACACCCCAAGCACTTCTGCCAGCTGGAACCCCGACGTCAAGATCGGAGCCCCCGAGCAGGACTGTGCTTTCCCGTTACCGAGGGCGGCGCCTCGACAACTCTGACTTGATCGGATCTATCGATCGAGTCACGGCAGGCACCGCTGAAACCCTTGCTCTAGCGGATTCGATCGGAGATCGTTCGCCTGAGCACGACGAAGGAGAGTGGCTTCAACCTCGACGACCGGCCCGTGCCAAGAGACACGCACAGCTTCAGACCGGCCTTGCCATCACCTCCACCCCTACAGGTCGCTCCGTCACGTTTAACCCTCCTCGGGAGCCTGATCCGAGCAGGGTAAAACGCAGCTTTTTCGCTCCTACCCTCCCTCACGGGCTTGATAACGCGGCTTCATCCTATGAAAAGAAGATTACGGGGATATTGCAAGATAAAACCAAGGGTCGGTGTACTCCTGAGGAGCAACCACTAAAGTCCAAGCCGTCTGGCGCCACTGCATGCATGGCGATCGTAGCTTCCTTGGCAACCACTGCTTCAGCCTCAAGCGCCGGGTCGACCAGATCCAATTCGACTGGTCGGACGCCGGATTACCCCCCAGGCTTCGGGCCTCTACCACGCTATGGGGGCTCGATTTTCGCTGTGAGCCATGACGAACCACCGGTCGACGGCGAGACAGATGAAGCCAAAACCCAGCGTATGGCCAGGAACGCCGACAGAGCTGCTCGGAGAGCAGCTGAAGCAACTACAGCTGCAGGCAATCGCCCACAACGCAATCTAAATGACGCGTTTGATATGTGCGGCAATCATCAAGTACACCGAACACCGCAAGCCAACCTGGCCATGGCCATGAACCTGGTCGAGAATCTCCCAGCCACACCTCAGCTCGAGCAGCTCGGAGCTTACCTCAAAGCATCCCTGGTCCAAGTTCAAGACCAGGTTGCGGGACCCACTGGAGCTGCCCCAACCGGATCTCGGAGGAGTTTCAGAGGACCAGACCCGCACCCAGAGTCCAGCAGCAATCAGGACCAGCGCGATAACCGCGAAAGACGTCAAGACCGCCGACCTGACCAGCACGCCAGGAGCAATCCAGGCGCTGAACCTCGAGATCTACGCGAACATATCAACGAAAGGACCGACTTGCGCAATCATATTGAAGGCTCCAAGGACACAAGGTTACGGCAGGAGATGGAAAGGCGCAACAGATGGGATCGCGAGCACGGTCTGCTAGATCAAACACTTACCGGTCCCAGACAGTTCACCAAAAGGCTCAGATCTGTTATCTGGCCAAAAGGGTTCAAGATCCACGACCTGAGGTCGTATGACGGGAAGGCAGACCCCCGCCAGTGGATCATGCTATATGAGACTGCGGTCCGAGCAGCCGGAGGAGGAGGAGATGTTATGGCTAACTACCTGCCTGTTGTTCTCAACCAAGCAGCAAGCCAGTGGCTTCTGAGTCTCCCATCTGACTCTATCGACAGCTGGTACGACTTGAAAAAGGCATTTATATCTAACTTCAAGGCTACCTGCCAGCAGCCCGCAAGCAAATATGATCTTGAGCGCGTCAGAGACCGCCCGGGTGAACTCTTGCGAGATTATATCCGCCGATTTTCCGACGCCCGCATCCGGGTGGCTAATGTCACGGATGACGAATCCATCTCGGCTTTTATAAGAGGATTACACCATCACGAAGGGCTGAGAAATAAGCTGCTCCGAAAAGAGCCGCAGACAGTTGAGGACCTCCTTAACATAGCCCAGAGCTGGGCACGAGCAGAAGAATATAATACACAGCTCGCCGACGACCGCCGGGAGCCTAGATCCAGGCACGACGACCGTCAGCGCAACGACTACCGCAGTGATCGGCACGACGAACCCCGCGACGATCGCCGTGAAAGGTTTAGGGATAATCGCCGCCCTAACCGAAGGTACGACGGCCGCGATGACAGACGAAGGCAGTCAAACCCCGGCCAAGCACCAGGCAATGAGGTTAATAACACTAAGACAGGAGGCAAGCGTAATTACGACTCAGCATACTCGAAAATCCTGAAGCAGGATTGCCCGGCGCACCCAGGTGTAGGACACACCATGGAGGAATGCAGAGGGTTCAAAGCCATATTCCGTCGACAGCTGGCGCCCAGGTGTAGGACACACCATGGAGGAATGCAGAGGTCCGCAACAGCTCGAAGAAGCAGCGTTCCGACGCTGAAGACGGACCCTCTAGCAGACGCGAGGGCAAAGACCACCAAGAGAATCATGAGGACGACCAGGAGCCAGGAAGAAACCCAAAGCACGGTGGCTTCAGAGAAGCCGAAAAGTCCGTGCGTACCATATTCGGCGGCAAGCCTATACTGGCTGATAAAAGAGTTCGCAAGCTAGTCGAGCGAGCGGTTTACTCCGTCGACCGAATGGACGAAAGAATCTCCGACCCCAGCTATTTGCCCTGGTCCCATCAAGAGATCTCGTTCAGCAGAGCTGATCGATGGGCCAGGGTCCCTGAACCTGGTCGCTTCCCGCTTGTCGTCGATCCGACCATCGACGGAGTACGATTCGAGAAAGTACTGATCGACGGAGGCAGCGCTCTAGACATAATATTCAAGCACGCCTTACCAGAGCTCGGTATCAACATAGGGGATTTGGAACCTTACGACGCCCCCTTTTGGGGTATCCTGCCGTCCCAAGCCTCTCAGCCTTTGGGCCAAATCACCCTACCAGTCCAGTTCGGGACAAAAGAGCGCCATCGCATTTGCTACATCAACTTCATCGTAGCAGACTTCGAAGGGTCATACCACGCATTGTTAGGCCGACCTGCCCTTACCAAGTTCATGGCAATCCCACATTACACCTACCTCTTGCTAAAAATGCCATCTGAGAATGGCGTTTTAAGCGTCAGGGGGAGCATCTCCACGGCATACGAATGTGAAAAGGAAAGCTTCGCGACAGCTCAAGCCCACGACCTGTCCATCCGCATGGAGGAAACTCGCGTGGATGCGGTGAAGGTGTCTCCAGAGGAGCAGTCTATCCCGATCAAAGAAGCCAAACGCGCCGCGACCAGGAGCAAGGACTTCAAGGAAGTGGAGCTGGTCGAAGGGGACTGCAGCAAGACAGCGCGAATCGGACTCGACCTCGATCCCAAATAGGAAAGCGCGCTCGTCAGCTTTCTGAGGGACAACGTAAGCGTCTTCGCGTGGAAACCCGCGGACATGCCCGGCGTACCCCGGGAGCTGGTCGAGCACTCCTTGGACGTTTCGAAGACCGCCAAACCAATCAAACAGAAGCTACGACGGTTCGCTCGTGACAAGAAGGAGGCCATTAGGGTAGAAATCACACGGCTGTTAGCTGCCGGTTTCATAAAAGAAGTGTATCATCCGGAGTGGCTTGCCAACCCGATTTTAGTTCAAAAGAAGAATAAAGAGTGGAGAATGTGCGTTGATTATACCGATCTCAACAAACACTGCCCTAAGGACTCCTTCGCTTTACCTCGCATTGACGAGCTCGTTGACTCTACGGCGGGATGCGAGCTCTTGTCTTTCCTAGATTGCTATTCTGGGTACCATCAAATTTCTCTGAGAGAAGAGGACCAGCCCAAAACTTCGTTTATCACACCCTTCGGCACATATTGTTATACCACGATGTCGTTTGGGCTCAAAAACGCTGGGGCCACTTACCAAAGGGCAATACAGAAGTGCCTTGCTGAAGAAATCTGAGCAGAGCTCGTGGCTGCCTATGTTGACGACATCGTCGTAAAAACAAAATCGGCTCATACTCTGGTCGACGACCTGCGCGCCACCTTTTCAGCCCTCAACAGGTTCCGATGGAAACTTAACCCTAAAAAGTGTACCTTCGGGGTCCCCTCCGGCATCCTGTTAGGGAATATAGTAAGCAAAGACGGCCTACGGCCAAACCCCGAAAAAGTACAAGCCGTCCTAAGGATGAAATCTCCAAAGTGCGTAAAAGACGTCCAGAAGCTAACTGGGTGTATGGCAGCCCTAAGTCGTTACATATCGCGACTCGGAGACAAAGGCCTACCATTCTTCAAACTGCTCAAAGCTTCTGAGAAGTTCGAGTGGTCCGAGGACGCTGAGACCGCCTTTCAAGACCTCAAACAACTCCTGACAACGCCACCATTATTGGCTGCACCAAGGGATGGCGAAACCCTATTGATATACATTGCGGCCACTGACCGGGTCGTAAGTACCGTCGTGGTTGTAGAACGAGAGGAGGAAGGGCATGCATACAAGATTCAGCGCCCGATATATTATATCAGTGAAGTACTCAACGACTCCAAATCAAGATACCCCCAGGTACAAAAGCTGCTATATGCGATACTAATCACATCTCGTAAACTGCGGCACTATTTTGATTATTATTCCATTGCGGTGGTTACTGAGTACCCACTCGGAGATATTCTACGCAATAAGGACGCAAATGGCCGTATTATCAAATGGGCCCTGGAGCTAGCCCCGTTTTCTCTCGAATTTCGCAGCCGAACATCCATTAAATCTCAGGCGCTCGTCGATTTCGTCGTTGAATGGACCGACATGACAACACCCATACCTCCGACCAGCACCGAGCACTGGACAATGTACTTTGACGGGTCTTTGAACCTTGAAGGAGCAGGAGCAGGCGTACACTTCGTATCACCTTCTGGAGATAAGCTGAGCTATGTCCTCCGGATACATTTCAAAGCGTCTAATAATGCAGCCGAGTATGAAGCTTGCCTCCATGGCCTCCGGATCGCAGTCGAGTTGGGAGTCAAAAGGCTAGAGGTTTTTGGTGATTCCGCCCTAGTCATAAACCAAGTCAACAAGGATTGGGACGCCACCAGCGAAAAGATGGACGCCTACGTTGCCGAGATAAGAAAACTAGAAGGAAAATTCTATGGTCTACAGTTTCAGCACGTAGTACGCGCTGACAACCAGGCAGCAGATGCACTTTCCAAACTCGGTTCGACCAGGTCGCAAATCCCTCATGGTGTCTTTGTCCAGGACCTGGTCAAACCGTCCATCGAGCAAGATTCCGCAGGGGCCGCCGACCAGCCCCAAATCACCCAGACTGTCGCTTCCGTACAATTGCCAGGCAATGATTGGAGGGATCAGTTCATAAGATACCTCGCTAGCGCGGACATTCCCCAAGACAAGATCGAAGCCGAGCGCCTTATTCGACGCAGCAAGCAGTATCTCTTAGTAGACGGAAAGCTCATGCGCAAAAACGCTAAAGAGGAGCTGTTGCTAAAGTGCGTTTCCCAAGAAGAAGGCATCCGAATTCTGGGGGACATACATGCAGGCATATGTGGTAACCACGCAGCTTCCCGAACCCTGGTCGGGAAGGCGTTCCGAGCAGGTTTTTACTGGCCCTCAGCGGTAGCTGACGCAGAAAAGCTAGTCAGATACTGTGAAGGGTGTCAATTTTTCGCCAAACAGATCCGTGTCCCAGCTCACGACCTACAAGCCATACCAGCCTCCTGGCCTTTCTCATGCTGGGGACTGGACATGATTGGGCCGTTCAAGACAGCACCCGGAGGGTTCAAGTACGTCTACGTCATGATCGATAAGTTCTCCAAATGGATAGAGTACAAGCCTTTGGTCACACCCACGGCCCAAAAAGCAGCCGAGCTGCTAAACGACATCATCCATCGATTCGGCCTGCCTAATTGCATAATCACCGACCTGGGCTCCACCTTCACCGGTTCAGATTTCTGGGACTTTTGTGAAGAGAGGAGTATAATCGTCAAATACGTCTTCGTTGCCCACCCAAGGGCTAATGGGCAGGTTGAAAGAGCAAATGGCATGATACTTGACGCATTAAAAAAGAGGTTGTATAGAGCCAACGACCAGGATCAGAAGGCTGGTAGATGGTTAAAAGAGTTACCATCCGTCGTTTGGGGGCTTCGAACACAACCAAGCAGAAGCACAGGCACTTCACCTTACTACATGGTGTTCGGCGCCGAAGCAGTCTTGCCGGCTGATATAGCGTTCAGATCGCCAAGGGTGGAGCTGCACAACCAGGAAATGTCCGACCAGGCCAGAGAACTCGAAGTCAACTGCATCGAGGAACGAAGACTGGATTCATGCATCCGAACAGCCAAATACGTTGAAAGCCTACGCCGATACTTCAATAGGAACGTTAAAGAACGGTTCTTCGCCGTTGGGGATCTGGTCTTGAGGCGCATCCAAAACACTGCCGGGTTGCACAAACTATCTTCTCATTGGGAAGGCCCTTATATCGTGAAGCAGGTCACACGACCTACATCGTACAGGCTCACTGACCTAAGCGGGACTGATGTCCCTAACTCATGGCATATCGACCAGCTACGACGTTTTTACGCATAATTTTGCAGAGTTGAACAATATGTACTCGGCCCTGTATTTTTATGGAATATTATGAATAAGGCATCGTCGTTTTTCGCCCAAATTACCCACTGCATTGCAAATTTGGGATATAAGATCAAGTTCATACATGTTCAATTAACAATTTACAAGAGCGGACATAAAAGTTTCTTGGTCCTATAGAGCGCTGGACTCTCCGGGTTCCCCAAGCAGGTCCAAGTCCTTCACAAGCACAGCAGACGTCTCCCGAGCCCCCTCAATCAGCTCCGACGCCTGAGCCTCCGACGTATTTCGAGGAAAGCCAGCTTCCAGCCTCTTTATGTCTACGCCCGGGTAATGGGCCCGGGTAAGGGCTAGCACATATGCACCAACCTGTTCGCCGGCATCCACCGTGAAATTCTTCACCGCAGGCCACAATCCGGCACACTGGTCGACCACGTTATCCGGGCGGAGTACCCGGCTGCTTGATCCATATACGACATCAATCACTGGCTTCATCCCTCGCAACATGGATTGGCAGCGCCCTTCCCAAGTCTTCTTATCTTGACAAACCAAAGCAATTTGGTTTTGCCAACCTCGGCGTCGCTCTGCAACCAAACAAGTAGTAACATATTACGACCGACCAAGAAAACAACATATGCAAAGTTGAAAAATTCCAGCAGCTACCTTCGAGTTCCTTCTCCAGCTCATCTGCCCGCGCTTTCTGCTGAATAGCCGCAGCCTCGCCTTCTTGCGCTTTGAGCTCCGCTATGGCAACTTGCGAAGACAGCTCTGTGGCAGACAACGTCTTATTACGCAGTCAAGAGTAAAGAGGGAAAGGCTTTGACAGATCATTACCCTGGTTTTCAAGTCGAAGTTGCGTCAGCTCGGACGTTTGTTTTCCGACAGCCTCGCGCAATCTGGCCTCGACCTGCCGAGCTCTGTCCAGGTCGGCCTGATACTGTGAGCATGACTCTTCAAGCTTCACCTTAGCATCAAGCAAAGGACCGACGGACTCGAAACACTTTCGTCGCTCCTCGGACAGGTCGGATATCCCCTGTAAATTAGCGCGAGCATTAGACTCTTCGGACCAAGCTTTAAAGCCCTGCAAAGCAGTTACCTGGGCATATTTATGGAGCTCGCCAAGCAGCCGGTTAAAATTCTTCATTGGACGGCTGTCGGTGTTCTCTTCGTGGAACACCCACTCACCCGCCCGATGACGCGCCACCCTAACCACTCGATCCGGAGATTTCGGGGGACGCATAACTTCGATGACCTCGTCCTCAGACGTCTCGGGCACCTGGTCCTCGCACACCTCGGGTGCCTCCTCATTCGGTAGGGGGCCTGAAGCAAGCCCCATCGCGTTCAGAGGAGGAGGCGGGGCATCTGGAGGCGCTTGTGTAGTTCCGGCCGACTCCCGACCACTGTTCATATCAGCGTCGGGTGCCTCCGTGGTTGCTTGACCATCAATCGGCCCCCCAGCTCCTGTTTCCTTTTCCAGGAACACCACGGGTTCCGGAACACCGGTCGCCCCGGCAACAGAGTTGCCGCCAGTCACCTCAACATCGGTAACAGGGTCGCTATAACAAATGAAAGACAGCATCAGAACTTCTTTGGTGGACCACACACCAACGATAAAGGCGGTAAGGCACTTACAGGTTGCTGACGCGGAGCCCGCCTCTGAGTTTCAGCTTCCTTGGCCTTGGTGAGGATTGTGCGCCCGAGGCTGCCTCCTCAACTCGGACCCACTTGGGCACGGGTGCTTCCTCCTCGTCGTCGTCTTCCCAGTCGCGAACAGAGCTGGTCGGGTTAGGAACCGCGCCGCTTGGTATCCTCACAGGGCTTTCGGTTGGCGCTGACAACCCAGCGGCCGCTCTCCGCCCGGAGGGCGCGCGTTTTCCCGTAGCCCTCGCAGCCGATGAGGCCTCTTCATCTACAGACCCCTTATTTTTCCTCGCCGCTCCAGTCGACTGCTCGTCTGATTGGGGGCGCCGCAGTGGCCTGGTCGTGCCACCTTTGTCAGGATCCCCAGGCCACTCCTTCGTCGGCACGCCCGAAACATACACAGCAGAGCGGTCCTGCAAACAAGCCAAGGCCAGTGTCGCTAAAACATGGTTGGTCAAACACTTCGCATTAACTTCTGAAGGCGACTTACGTCTTTGACGGGATTTACCAAACTAAATGGCTGGGTAATCTTCGCCGGTTTCTTCCACACGCCAAATTGAAGTACCGCGTGAACACGCCTCTCAACTTCATTCTTCCCCAAGTCTTCGGCATGCTCACGGGTCAGATCAGGCTGACCTGCATACTCATAGCCAGGGTGCACTCTATCTTTACACGGTTGCACCCGTCGATATATGAAGTTTGCTGTGATTTGAATCCCATCGACGCTTATCCCTCTCAGCAAATTGAGAATCTCCCGGACTTGCTCCATGTCACCTGATGATGGTTTTTCTGACCAGGTCCAGTTTGACTCAACTAATTTCCCTATGTCACAGCAGACAGGTGGAGTCTGGCATTGGGCTATGTAGAACCATTTCTCTGCCCAGCCACTGACATTGCTCTGAAGAGGTACGTTAATGTATTCTGACGCCATCCCCTCCCGCAACAGAAGATACACACTGCCCGCAATACGGGATCCGCGGTTATTCTTTTTCAATTGGAAGAAATGGCGAAACAAATTGAAGTGTGGCTGAATCCCGAGGTAAGCCTCACATAGGTGGATGAAAACAGAGATTGATAAAATGGAATTTGGTCCAAGATTGCAGAGACCAATTCCCCAGAAATCGAGCAGGCACCGCAAAAACGAATGGCACGGCAAACCAAATCCACGGACAAAATAATCTTCAAAAACAACGAGCTCACCAGCATTGGGTTGGGGATAGCGCTCACCATTGGGCGCCCTCCATCCCCCAGTGACTTTATCCGGCAGCAGGCCAGCAGCGACGAGGCGGCTGACGCTTTCCTCGGTACTTCTCGACGCCGCCCATTCCTTGTCCAACTGCGCCGCCTCCCCCGCCGTGTTTTTCTTTGTCCGGGGCGCCATCTATTCCGTCGATGAAAATGAAGGAGCGGCGGGAAGGTGAGCCCTCTCTAATCTAGGGCTACAGTATTCAGCTCGCCGGAGAAGATGGAAATGTGAATGGCAATGGTTAGGGTTCGACCCGGCGGCGCGTGTTTTTACCGCGTGACCTCTCGGTTTTTTCCGTGTAAATAGGGTTTTTTCTTTTCCCTGTTTCACTTACACGGCCCGCTTCGTCGGCCCAACAGTCAAACCGGCCTTTAGCCGCGTTGACTTCACGACCAGCTCCTCCAGTAAAACTGGGGACTGGTCGGCTACTACGCCAGCCTTCTCAGCAAAGCTGGGGACTGGTCAGATGACCAGTTACAGGCACACACGTGGCAGAGCCGCGTTGGCTTCACGACCAGCTCCTCCAGTTAAACTGGGGACTGGTCGGCTACTACGCCAGCCTTCTCAGCAAAGCTGGGGACTGGTCAGATGACCAGTTACAGGCACACACGTGGCAGAGCCGCGTTGACTTCACGACCAGTTCCTCCAGATAAACTGGGGACTGGTCGGCTACTACGCCAGTCTTCTCAGCAAAGCTGGGGACTGGTCAGATGACCAGTTACAGGCACACACGTGGCAGAGCCGCGTTGACTTCACGACCAGCTCCTCCAGTTAAACTGGGGACTGGTCGGCTACTACGCCAGCTTCGTCTGGGCACTTCGTCTACCTCACAAAAACAAGATACTTGAAGATATAATCATCTTCAATACAGATCCTATAGCAAGACTATGGAAGAGCATATGGGCACGAGGGTGTACTCTCTTTGCCTGTCTAACAGGGTATTTATAGCCGTTTTCCTCTGGTTCATGGACATGGTCTATGAATAAAAGTAACTATAGGATTAATAATACATCCAATGAGCTGTGCTCCATATGACGACCGATGTCAGAGTTGGATTCGATTCTACAAAGCATAACGACAAAGCCGGCAGTACTAAAAAGTATTGGAAGGCTGACATCTTGTGTCACGAGTACAACAGGAAAAAGGCAGTCGAATAAAGCAGTACACGGCGGACGATTTCGAATTGTGTGGTTAATTCTTCATGGCTTTATGATTTATTTTCTGACCTTGGCATCACATGACAGAGTCATCTATTGCCAAGCTCGGGGACTACCGTGTATACATGGCGCTAGGTCGCGCATGTATATTTTGGAACTTGGCATCACATGACAGAGTCATCTGTTGTCAAGTTCGGGGACTAAGTGGGCACACTTCACCTGATCGGTGAGTATGCAGGAAAGATGTTGCTATTATATTACCATAAAAGTGGGCACACTTCACCAAACTCCTAGAAGTCGTTCTTTCTTTTTTAAGAGCACATCATATCTTGCGGGTTCATGACATTCTAGATTGCAACCTGGTCGGAGATCAGGAATTCGAGAAAAGTTGTTTCAAGAACACCTCAAGGACTCTTCACCGCTTTAAGATTCAATGTGCTCGGGGACTAGCTGTGGGGATATGGACCCAGGTGTCCTCACAGTAATACTTGGGCTGTTTTATGAAGACCGGCCCAACTAGATGTGAAGGATCATGGCGTCAAGGGCCAGCTGGTCGGGCAGGCGACTCAGTTGGTTGGATGACGGCGTGGAAGTCTTCACCGACAAGGAATCATAGTCGATTAGGAAATACATCGTGACATGGGATTGTAATCGACTAGGTTTCCTTGTTCCATCAAGAGATCCGATCTACTAGAATCTGTAACCCTACTCACCGTGACTATATAAGGTGAGCAGGGACCCCCTCTCAAAAACACGTTCATCAAGATACAGAATAGACAGATCGACACAGGACGTAGGGTATTACGCTAAACTCGGCGGCCCGAACCTGGATAAACTCTCGTGTTCATCTAGTTTCGTCTTTGTGTCACGCCTGGATCGCCGTTCCACACGCCTTCCCCGCTAATCTACCACCTTGGGCATACCCCTAGGTGGGCTATCGACCATATTCCGTCGACACCTGGGGAGGAGGCCCGAGGAGGCCCTGCTGGCGCCCAGACTGGGCGTTGGAGCCACCAGTCCCGCCGAAGCCACCATGGCGACGTTGTCCAGGAGGGGTGACCCGCTCTCCAGGGGCCACGCGTTCGCCGGTCCAGGGGTTGAAACCCCAGGGTTGGCGCCGGTTGGGGTTGTGGCCGCCAGGGGTGGAGGACTGCTGGCCGCCCTTCTTGCTGTTTGAGCGCCGGTTGTCCTGCTGCTGTGGCTGCTGCGGCTGGCCACCAGCAGGAAAGGAGGCAGCAGTGAAGAGTGCTGAGGCAGCACGTACCTTCCCGTCATTCTGCAACCGCAGCTCCTTGAGGAGGAGTTGATGGCGAGCGGAGGAGAAGGTGAGAGGCTGTTGCCCGGCGATGTTGTCGGCGACCGTGGAGTAGACCTCGTTGACGCCTCGCAGAAGGTTGAGGACGAGGGTGCCCTCGAGGACGGGCTGGCCAACGTCGCGCAGTTCGTCGGCCTTTGCCTTCATGCGGACGCAATAGTCGTCGATGGAGGAATCCCCTTGAATCATCGAGTGGAACTCGTGATTGAGGAAGATGGCACGAGGCGCTTTGTTCGCCTGGAAAACGTCGTCGATGGCCTGCCACAACGCGCATGCCGTCTGCTGAGTGTCGGTCATGGCGAGGTTGAGGACGGAGTCGGAGACGGTGCTGTACATCCAGCCGCGGACGCAGAAGTCAGCCTGCTGCCATGCTTCATCGGTGGGGCGCGCGGGGGAGGCGGGATCAAGGTGGCGCAGCAGGCCAAACTTCCCGCACATGGCGCGGAAAGCCGTGGACCATTTGGTGAAGTTGGAGGGCTTCAACTCGAGGACCATGGGGACGTGCAGCTTGACGTTGATGGTGGAGAAGGGGCAGATGGCCGGGGCAAGAGTAGCCCCTAGGGCGCCACTGGTGGCAGAGGAGGTTTCTGATTCGGTTCCCATGGGAAAAGAGGGAGGAGGAGCAGCGTGGGTGGTGGGGAATTAGATCAAGGCCCGGTTCTCCGATACCATGTAGAAGAATAGAAGGAGAATAGAGTTTGGGGGCAATTGGCCACACCTCAATGTGAGGGGGCGCCTTCTATTATATGGCCGGCTGGCCTTGCTTACAAGGCAGGGGGTAATCTTCCCTGATTTATATCTGCTAACTATAGCAACTAATCACTAATTGGCATCTACTAATTTCCTGATTTACAGCTGCTAATTATGGCTATGCTATCCATAATTAGCAGGGGATATTCTATTGCCTAACAACAAACAATCAAGTGAGCTGTAAGATATGCAGTTTTATAGACTTACTAACAAATGCTCAGATAAGTTCTTCAAATACGAACCGATTAATATCATTAAATGTCTTATTCAGGGAAACTGTCAATATGCTGTTGATTTTATATTTCTCCAGTGTTTTTGCTATGTTAAACGTTTTCAGTGTTCATTAGGTTTTTAGTATTTTCCATTAGGTCAAATGTTGCCATGTTCGTTGTATCCATTGCTTTCAAACTGTCTTCCCTTCTAGAGATTCTTATCTGTAGCCTTAAGGTTGATAGGATTTTAAAGAAAACAAGGGTATGGAACAAAAACACTTACATAGTTCCAGCTACTTTTGTGCTTATGTGGGTGTGATCATCTTCATTAAGCTTTGCTAGCCCAAAATCTGAGATCTTGGCATTCAAATCTTTGTCGAGCAGTATATTGCTGGCCTTGATATCTCGGTGGACGATCCTTATTGCAGACTCCTCATGCAAATATGCTAGACCTCTTGCTATTCCTAAGCAAATCTTATGCCTTGTTCCCCAATCCATTCTCAGTCTATACTGTTCAACTGGAAGCAGCAGTAAACATTCCACAGAAATAGTCTGAGTTCTCTGTAGCATAGTTTAAAAAGGGTAAACCAAGAAACATGGAGAGTATGTTTACCGAAAAGAGCTCGTGCGAGGCAATTGTTTTCCATGTACTCATAAACTAGCGACAGCTGGTTTCCTTCTGTACAACAGCCGTAGAGTTTGACAAGGTTAGGATGCTGGAGTGCAGATATCATGCCTATCTCATTCACGAATTCCCGATTCCCTTGTTTAGACCTTGATGATAACTGCTTGACAGCGATGATGGTGCCATCAGATAATAAACCCTGTCGAGTCAGTGAAAGTAATGTTCCAGTGTAAGAGTTGTACTTTAGCAGTATTAACCTCAGCAAAATTTACGTGTGGAGAGCAATGCTAACTGACCCTGTAAACCGAACCAAATCCTCCTTCACCAATCTTGTTAGCTGCATCAAAGTTCCTAGTTGCTGCTTTGATTTGACGCAAGGTGAAGGTGCCAATTTGCAGGTCAAGGGCTCTGAGTTCTGCACAAAGGATTTATGTTGGGTCATTATAATAACATACACAGGGATGATTTTTTTGTTCCCACAGCAATATGCAAAAGCTTTACTATGCTGGCTTAATTGTTTTGTTGTCATTTGTCAAGGAAAAAATCTAAACCATGAGATCTCTGTTTATTTTGGATCCACGGTATTATCTTGCACTCCCTAGTGCTGCTCAGTAGGTGTGCTCTAGCATGTGGAGTTAGCCAAAAATTGAAAGATAGTTACCAGTTTATTAAATAACACAAAATTTGAAATGAGAAAAATAACCATAGTACCTTTATGCATCAAACACTTTCTCTGCTTCCCATTACAATAAATGGCGACAATCAGAGAAGTGAATATTGCTACAATAGGGATTCCAATTGCTAAAGCAATAGATGCCCTTGAACTCCTTTTTTTGCTACTTCCAGGTTTGGGAGGCTCAACAGCCAATGGAATTGGGAAATCTGAACATGATCAACATAAACCACAACTTCCAGATCAGTATGGGAAATAGCAGCTTTCTTTCGAAACAATAATCTGCAGATGTTCAATATTTGTGTCCTTGCCCATAGTAATTAATGGAGTTAAATATGTAAAATTGACAAATTCAGGATTCAAAGGAACAGACTTGGAGTTACTGATATTGCAGATATCAGTGGGCCATAAGAACCTCTATATGGAATGCCAGTTGTCCCTCTTCCTGCCCAATAGAATCGAATCTCTAGAGTGTGATTTGTGACATATGTTTGAAAAGTCTTGATAACTGGCTTTGCAGCCGCACCGGCTGACTGTTCAATGTCGAAATTCTCTAGCACCATTCTTCCCTGAGGTTAAAGAGCCCATCTTTTATATCACTGCTAACAAAGGGAAGTTTTATAATAGAAATGAAACGACTAACATCTAGTTTACCTGTATAAACACGTTGAATCTTCTTTTTCCAAGGCTATAATATGTGCTGTCATTTGTGAAAACAATTTCAGCAAAGTGGAGACGAACTGTGTAGTTCCCATTTAACATGCACAGCCCATAATATGTGAGGGAAAGAGGAGAAAGACGGGCTTTGGTGTACAGATCTGAATTGGGCATGGTCAATTTTGATGCGCTTGTTGCAATGTAGTTGTCGTCATTTATGTTGTCATCCATGAAGTTCCCGGTGCTGCTGAACGCCCAGTTCAAGTCTGGGGATACATACAGCAATGATGCCCCTTTGGGTACTGTGTCAGCTTCATATTTAATTCCATTAATAGTCGTTTCTTTGTCACCGCAATTGATATGCAATGAAGAGTGATCTGCGGAAATGTGTAGGTAAGTTTTCCTTGCAGCTGAAACAAGAACACTAGCTATGACCTTAGCTTTATTTACTAAAAAACAATGTACCTTTGTGTAGGAAGTAAGTCCCAATTACCGTAAGTGATTTTAAGGGGTTTATTTATTTTGAGTTTAGTGTTTTTACTAATAATCCTACAGGATATAACAATTTGTAACTTATCCAAAGTTCATTAATCATTATCGATGCTGCCCTTGTCTGTCATAATAATAATAAAAAAAATCAACCTGTTGGGGGAAAGACCACCCCCACAAAATTGCACTAAGAAGATTAGAAGAAGTTTCTCGGGTGCAGGACGAGACACACCCTGAAGGCTGGTTGTCCTGAACAAGCCACTGAGCGCCCAGGATACATGCCAAGGAGGTGTATCTCAATGCATTGTGGTGTACCGATGCTTTAGAACTAACTGTGAAATAACACTAGGGATCAACTTACATTGTCCATTCGAAGCAACACATGGAAAATTTCTCTTTAAGCATGGCTGAATACTATTTCTGTGCACAGAAGACAAATGTGGGAGTTAGAACATTTTATTATGTCTAGACAGGTCCGTGGTCTAAACTATTTTATTATATTGAAGCAACGAGCTAAAGGATCTTACAAACTGTTTGCTTCAGCTGAATAGCTCTCCACGAGATTGCTGCAGTTGAAGGATTCATAGGAAAGGGTTATTTATTTTCTTAAGGATTCTGAAGAGCAACAAGACAAGGTATCATGCTAAAGCTTTCTTACACACTCCCTGGAAGGCATTGGCTAGGACCTGAACTCCCTGTCGTGAAGTTATTAAAAGATATGTCCCTGCATATGATTGTTTTCTGTTATATTGGATTGTATCAAAAGCTTGACTTCTTAGTTGTGTAATATGGGGTCCTTAGTTACATGTACATACAGGTATTGATCATTTCTTCTCTATGCAGCCACTAGTTAAACAAGAGTGGACATATGAAGAAAACTCAACTGGTTCAACGTTTGGATGCATTTTAAAAATAGAAACATTTTATCAGTTTATACTATTGTGTATGAAGACCATGAATCCACCATTTGGCATTGTATTAACACACCAACATCTTAGAAAGTTGAAGTTGTACTTTCTTAACTTTTGTGATAGCTCTAAAACATCCTGAAAAAGACATGTGATATTTTATGGATGTCTGTAGGTATTGGCTCATTGACATATTTATCTATAAGAGATATGAGTTCTTGATGCAGCATTGATGCCTCGAAGTGTGGAAGTAGGTCATTACTCACGCAATCTTGTTTCTTCTTAATAACCATCCAGGTATGTTCCCGGTGAGTGAATTTCCAGTTAGATATCTGCAGGCAATTTTGGTAGAAGCACATTTAAGAAAGGAGAATAATATGGCACCCTCATTAGCTAAAGGACTAGTTTCAAAAATCATCACAAAAATCATGTATGTAGTACACCTAAAATTAAGTGTATCCACAACAATTCAGATTGAAATTCATCTTTGATGCTGAGACTAAAAAAACAGAAGTGTTACTGCACATGATGAACAGTGCCAGGTTGATTGCATGTCTATTTTGTTTCTTGGCATAGGATGAATTTCAAACTGAATTGTTGTGGCTATATATATACATGTTCTTTTATGATGGTTTTGAAACATTGCAACATTGTATTTTAGCTAATGAGGGCACCAACACCCATGGGCACATGTTTATTTCAATTTTTGAAAATGCCACTACTTACATGTAATCTACAACTCCCATGCTAGCAAAAGAAGGTGGTATTTCTCCATTCAGTTTATTAAAGCTGAGATCCCTGCATAGACAATGTTATAATAAAATATGTGAATAATAAAAACATTCTAGCACTTACATAAATTGTGATTTATTACAGATGCTTAAGAGTTGTCCATGTGCCAATGTAAGGAGGTATGCTTCCACTGATGGAACAGTTCCTTAGTACCCTACATTTGAGTATCATATGAGATATGACAGACAGCATATGGCAAGCTCGAACTTCAGTAAACCACAAACTTACAATTTGTTCATGGATGTCATTCCACTTAAATCAGGGAAAGATGAGCCACTACCTCTCAGATCACTGATCCTCCTGTTTCACACAGAAACGCAACCAGGATTTAGTGAAAACTAATAATATCTTTTTTATGGTGGAGCAGTAAGGACTTATACCTAGTAAGTGATATCATTATATATATACTCCCTCCGTCCATAAAAACATGCAACTATGGTTTCCGTGCCCAAAAAATACTTCACGTTTGACCACGTTTCTAATTAATAATAATAATATTTATTAATCCAAATAAATTTACTATGAAAGTACATTTCGTAATTAATCTAATGATGTTTATTTGATATCATAAATATTAATATATTTTTATCTATAATTATTTAAACTTAAGATGCTAAAACATGACACTGTGCTAAAATTGCATGTTTTCTTGGATGGAGGGAGTATATGTAAAATTACGAGATCAATAATCTCAAGCATTTTTGTTGCCATACAGATCAGAAAGGTTTGTCAATTCAGATAGACTCGAGGGAATTGGCCCTTCCAACAAAGATCCTTCGATTTGCCTGCACCAAGAGGAGTTACATACTTACATTATATAAAGAAGGTATAAGCATATGATTTCTGCGGGTATAAGATATGTTTCGTCATAAATACTGACTCACAATTTTTCAAGCCTTTTCAATTTTCCCCAAAAATCAGGCATCCTTCCAGAAAAATTGGTGCTAGAAATCCTCCTGTTACCAGTACCAATAGTTAAAAATTACCATAAGACTTTTCAAAGTGAAACGAAGTGGGAAAAGAATATAGCTGAAGTAGTCTTACAAATCAGTTAAATTAGTGAATAGTGAAAGAGCAGTTGGAAGGGGTCCAGTGAACTCATTGGATGATAATATTCTGAGTTACAGGATGAAAATGTAAGTCATCAGAAACTACATTGACCAATAATCATATCTTCTCTGTGTATTTTAAGATAAATACACTCACAGCTTCTAAAAAGTGTTAGTTGATGAGAGTCAGACAGGAGTAAATAGGAAACTAGAGTTGTGGCGGCAGACCCTTGAGTCCAAAGGGTTTAGAATAAGCAGGACTAAGACTGAGTACATGAGATGTGATTTCGGCAATGCTGCACAGGAAGAGGGAGATGTGAGCTTGGAAGACCAAGTGGTGCCTAAGAAAGATGTCTTCCGGTATCTTGGATCGATGTTACAGAAGGATGGAGATATTGATGCAGATGTTAGCCATAGGATCAAAGCAGGGTGGATGAAGTGGCGCCAAGCATCTGGTATTCTCTGTGACAAGAGGGTACCACAAAAGCTCAAAGGCAAGTTTTATAGGACGGCGATTAGACCGGCTATGTTGTATGGAGCAGAATGTTGGCCTACTAAAAGAAGACATGTCCAACAAATGAGTGTTGCATAAATGCGTATGTTGCGCTGAATTTGTGGCCACACAAGGATGGACCGAGTCCGAAATGACGATTTTCGTGACCGGCTAGGGGTAGCACCAATTGAAGAAAAGTTGGTCCAACATCGGTTAAGGTGGTTTGGTCATGTCCAAAGGAGACCTCCGGAGGCATCAGTGCATTGTGGAGTTTTAGCCCAAGATTTTCATGTGAGGAGAGGTAGAGGTAGACCGAAATTGACGTGGGGGGAGGCAACAAAGAGGGATCTAAAAAGTTTGGATAGAAATGCATGGAGAGCAGCCATTGACGTGCCTGAACCGTGACTAGGGTCTCTTGTTGGGTTTCAACTCTAGCCTACCCCAACTTGTTTGGGACTAAGAGGCTTGGTTGTGGTTGTTGTTGTACACTCACAGCTTCTCTATTTGAATTAGATGCCCAATTTCTGGCGGCATTGGCCCATAGAACTCATTGCTTTCAATGCTCCTGCAAATTAATTTGTCAGCCATAATGCGGAAAGGGAACTCATAAAGTAATTAACAGAAATACTAGTTTTTTCTCAGGCTCTTACAAGTTAGTCAGGGTTGTGATCTTTGTGAGAACCATGGGAAAAGGCCCTGACAATCTATTCCCCATCAGTGACCTGCATGGCTTTGGCATATACAGATCAACATGCTATGTGATTCTGTTGTACAAAAATGAACTATTAAAGTCTATTATATTCTGATACCTTCTTTTGTACTCCCTCCGTCCCAAATTATAAGTCATTTCAAGAATCTTGGAGAGTCAAAGTTTTTCAACTTTGACCAAATTTATATAATAACATAATAATATTTATGATACTAACTAAGTACAATTAGATTCTTTATTGGTTATATTTACATAATATACATATTTGATATCATAAATCTTTGTATTTCTCTTTAAAATTTTGGTCAAAGTTGAAAAACTTTGACTTTCCAAGATTCTTGGAATGACTTATAATTTGGGACGGAGGGAGTAGTAAATATGTTTTAGAATTATCATTGGAGAATCAAACTCATTTATTGCATTAGCGGTGTTGCCATGGATTATTATGTACGGCACAGTCAAATGAACCAG
This sequence comes from Coix lacryma-jobi var. lacryma-jobi, assembly GCA_009763385.1. Lineage (NCBI taxonomy): Eukaryota > Viridiplantae > Streptophyta > Magnoliopsida > Poales > Poaceae > Coix > Coix lacryma-jobi. The sequence continues at coordinate 63,548,399 of CM019825.1, forward strand.
TATTCAGTATTGTGACAAGACTGCAAAGGGAGACTACTAGATTGTTGGTCAGTGCTAAATTTATTTATTTGTTTCTTGTGTTGAACCAAACAATAATTGAACTACTGAAAAGGTAGGTATGAGTGCACATATGATGATTAGTATTCACAAAGCTGGCTATTGACATCGGGCAAAAGCCACCTAATCTATCACAGCACAGGATGGGGAAAAATTGTGCTTGGGAGAGGTCTAACTTGTTGCTATCTTAGATATTCCTTGCCGACACCCTAGGCCCTACACCACAGACGAGACAATGACTGTGGCTCCACACACTATATTTTGTTCTACTACCAGTCAACTAGTAGTCAATCAAACAATGGACAGGGAAAGTGCAAGGGCACTCACAGTCCTTGTAACTTTATCCGGGCCCACTGGCCAGGCACTGTACCATGAAACAAGCTCCTGCTTAGATCTCTGCAGCACGGAAACAACAAATTATGTTTTCTTTATTTATGATATTTTTACTATTACCATACTATGTATTAACAGCTGAAGCTTGTGGCACATATCAGATTGACCAACAGTTGAGATTGAGAACTCACAGCTGGAGGAGATTGGGGAGGTCAGCAAAGTCAGGTGGGAGCTCACCGGAGAAGTTCTGCCCCTTGAGAAATCTGCAAATTAAAGATTATCATGGTGCCAATTGCCAAACCGGGTGATGTGGTTTTGTTGGCTCAAGGAACTAAAGAAAAGAAAATTGGGTCAAAATTCAAAAAGGAGTGTGGACAAGTGAAAGCGTACATCTCGGTGACATGGCAGACGGTGCCGTTAGAGAAGGAGCAGTCACAGTGCACCCCGGAGTCGCCGTGGTCATCGCAGGGACCGGCGCTGGCGGTGAAGTCCCAGGTGGACACACCGAGTCTGGCCGCGATCCGGCGAAGGACGCGCACTGCGGAAGGAGATTGCAAGAACACGGTTCCAGCAGGTGAGGAGAACACAGCATTTGAGCTATAGTTGAAGAAAAAGAGGAGGAAATTAAAACGAATTTGTGGTTAGTTGCAGGCAGCAGCATGCATGCCAGGCATTTTGCCCATCTCCATTTCTGGTTTGGTTTGCAGCTGAGACTCTGATCAGTGATCACAGTCACATTTGCCAGATGATCCGTGTCTTTGAACATCCAACCAAAGGCGCGTTGCTCTGAATTTCCAGGTAATTAAGGTAAGCATTACCCTAGTGAAGTTCTTCATTCCTCCCCCACCCCTCACCAAAAAAATGAACTTTTGGCAGGTGTTGCAGCAACTAGGCAGATTAAGAGTAAGAGTCCGAAGCAAGGGAAGGTGGACAAGAAGGCTGCCAGGCAAAGAACTGCTCCATTCGCAGTCTTTTTTTTTTTCCTTTTTCTTTTGCCTCAAAACCAGTGAGGCAACAACTGAAGTACTTGAACTGAAAAAGAAGGTACAATCAATCAATGCAGACATGCAGTACACCTTCAGCTGGAACGAGGCTCGGAGTCGGTGGACCGGATGCGCCATGGACGGCCTCGGCGAGCAGCAAGCCGAGGAAGAACAGCATGCAGAAGCAGAAACAGCTCCAGCCACATGGACATGGTGGCCTACACGCCATTCTCTCTCTCTCTCTGTCCTCTTCCAAGTGGAGGTGGTGATCAGGTGAAAGTCGTGGAGGGACACCCGAGAGAGGAGTGAGTGACTTGGCTGTCTCTAGGCGAAGAAAGAGGAAGGGGTATCTATATCCTCTCTCTCTCTCACACACACTCTCGTAAAGGCGTCTCAGTCTTTTGGAGTCTTCTCCTCTCCAGTATCATTGGTGGCATGGCATGGGTGCTGCACTGCCACTACGGCACCTCTCCTTACGACTCACGAGTGTGCAGCTGAATTGCTTTTTGGTTGCGCTGCAGCTCGATCTGTGAGAATCTCAAGCGGCTCGAGAGGGATGGAAACCGTCTCCGTTTGGGATCAGGACGGGAAGCCGTTGGCGACGAGGAGCAGAGGTTGGTCTCCTTGCCTGGTCTACTTCTGGTTCAGGATGCAATGTCTTTGTGGGTAGGAAGGAGGTACCTGCTGCATTTTTTTTATTTTTTTTCCAGATAATTTCTCTCTTCTAGTTGCCTTCCATGCTTAAAAGAACACCATGCAGATATTTTCACCTAATAGAGTTATTATTAGGCAAAATGAATTAATATTCTTCGAGCCCAACGATTGGTCATGTGTATTGTATCTACAACTTGGGAACACCACGTACAGTTTGATCTCCAAATTAATTTCGGCGGTCAGCAGGCTGTTATGGACCGAGAGAAAGGGATGTCCTGGACGTGGATTATGGCAAAGATTTTAAGGAGGTGTTGAGTTTGAGAAATAGTAGAAAATTTGTGCAAATAAATAGTTGTGTAAACTGAATAGAAGAGAAAATAAATAAATGAATAGACAGTCACATAGGGCCTCACTGGCCTCCAATTTACTCATGGTGGCTCGGTTCGGCATGATTTATTGCAGCTGCTGCTACATCCGAAGCTATTTTTGTTGTATGAAAACACACTACTATAACTGATAAGTAGTGTTTGATAAACGTTGATAAGTTCAAACAAACAGTCACATAGCTGGTTTTCATAGCATACGTTATCGATTATATTATATATATTATACCCTACAGAAAGAAACTATTCGTGCACTTCCTCTAACTGGTATAGTAGTATCACATAGTAACAGTGTACAACTTCTCATCAGTGTGAACGCTCTCTTGAACATCCAAGTAACTAAATATTCTCTCTGTATCATAAATAGAGTTCATTTTGGAAAAGCTTTCGGTCAAACATTGAGAATATAAATCATGAATAACTTTTAAATTATTGAGTTTAGAAATGTAAAAATCATATAAATAAATTTATTTTGAAAAGTACTTTCATAAAAGTATATATATATATATATATATCACTTTATAATAAATATTTTTTTAAAAATAAGTGATCAAAGTTATGCTTTGGAGACCATGTCGCTATCCAAAACGAACAAGGCAGTACGAAGTTTTTATATGCACATTTTGGAGGGTTCCCTTTTTTGTTCTCCGGTCCAACATCCAGGCTGGCGGTGGCGGGCTTGTCTGTCCCGATCGGAGTCAAACTGTTGACTCAAACAACGTCTACGCTGAACGGCTCAGGACCAATGCAATAGAAGACGATGCATCGCTGTCTTGCCAAGCTGGAAAATTGGGACAGGAATTGACGTCTCTAGTGGACAGGACAGTACGGAGTGAGTGTCGCATGGATTTTGTTACACGGACTACTCTCTTCCGTCATCAGCCTCGAGCTTCACTGCTTGAAGCGTTGAGTGTTCGTATCAGAAGCGCAGAGCAAGAGTTTTTTTTTATATATTTATTAATACATCCTCAGAGGAGATGAAATATGTATACCTTTATGAAAGTACTTTTCTAGACAAATTTATTTATATGATTTTTATATCTCTAAACTCAATAATTTTAAAGTTGTTCATGATTTATATCCCCAATGTTTAACTCAAATTTTGTTCAAAACGTCATCTAAAAGCGATACAGAGGGAGTACATGACAAGTGGGAGAGGAGAGAATACAACAACACTACGACAACAACAGCACTTAGAACCAGCATACTCCCTCCGTTCCTAATTAAGAGTACGCTGTGAGTTTCTGTGCCAAAAGTTTGACTCGATTTTTAAAAATACGTGTAACATTTGAATCTCTAAATAAATTTATTAAAAACTAGTTCAAATATCTATCTAATGATATTAATTATGTTAATTATTAATATTTTTAATATATATTTAGTCAAAGTTGTTTCTTGCAAAGAGATAACGATAAATATTTAAGACATGGAGTAAGGACTAAAGCATCATACTAACGCAAGTCGAAAGATGTCAACCGATCGTTGCGCCACAACCGAACAATATACGGTTTCGTCGTGCCCATTGTGTCCTATACCACTCCTCGTAGCACCTACAACATGTTCGGACCCACGTACCACCATCCAACGTCATACACGAGGAGGAAACCATGGAGGGGAATGGAGGTAGCGGTGGAAACACCACCCGATATTAGATTTTCTAGCACCAACAAGGAGAGCGTCGATGGAGCAGAGACACTAGAGGAGGATACTCATCGAGACATCAGTGATGACCAACAACTAGGGCTAGTCTCACCCAAGAGGGGAGTAGGGGCACGGACCAAGGAGGCAGGCACCAGTCGTAGCATAACAAGTTGGTGTGGCAGAACCTCTGGTAATGTGGCCCCACATGCACACGTCATCATCTCCCCGAGCTCTAATAACTGTGCATGTGAACCACGTCATTGGAATGCTTCGTCGGGTGTCCTCGAGAGAACCCTGAATCATCCACGAGTTACAAGATCATCATCTTTGCGGGTGGAATAATTACGACATTACAACAGTTGATACAAAAATACTATCGGAGTACGGAAGCAAGATAGATAAACTTTACAAAAGCATGAATAAGTTACTTTTAAACAACTTAACTTGAGTTGCGGAAGTGAAGTAGCACTACAGAACCACACTTAGGCGGAGCACCTAAGTTGGAGAGAGAGCATCCAGATCACGTTGAGCCCACAAACATGACCTTGATTGCTACCACAAGTTAATACCTGCAACAGGGGATTTACAAACCCTGAGTACACGAGGGTACTCAGCAAGACTTACCCGACTAAAGAAAAAGACTCCAAGGAGATGCTGGCTTAAATGGATGAAGTGGGGCTAGCAAAAGGGGAGAGATTTATAGAAAAAACATTCTACTAATTGTTCCTATTTCAAGTTTTAGCTTAAGTTGAATTATTAATCAACAACTAGTTTATTCCTATTCTAATTCAAACACTTATTATTCATCACAATCATTGATCGTTGTATCATGTTTCAGTTGTTTATTACGATGAATGGTCGGAGGATTGATTCTCTTTAATCGAGGATCAGCGACAATTCGAACCGATTGTAAATCCAGCTAGGACTTCCTTACCACACGATATATGCAGGTCCCCGACCTACATATATCAACCTTTCTCTTGACTCCTCCAAAATGTAAAGCGGTCCGCACTACTCCATGACACCAAGGATCTACCAAGAAATTGGCATGTTCCGGATGTAGTCTTTTGCTCTACCCTGCAACCGGCATATTCCGAATTGGAATAGCCAAGTAGAGTGAAAGTGGAGCCCTTAGGATACCACAAGCCAAAATTAGGAGTGAGTACAAGATACCAAAAAATTCTCTTAACGGCCATAAGATGACATTCTTTCGGATTAGCTTGAAATCTTGCACACATGCACACACTAAGCATGATATTGGGCCTAGATGCACAAAGGTAAAGCAAGGATCCAATCATGGAGCGATATACCTTTTGATCTACTGCCTTGTCGTCTCCATCAAGGACAAGAAAGGCCACAAGTCCTATGAGTGCAAGGTGAAGCATGGGGGAGAGAAAAAAAGAAAGAGAAAAACAAAAAGCAAACAAGCAAGCTCTCAAACACCTACACCAACGAGGTGAACAAGAAGGCCTCCACACCTTACCTTTTGAAGAAGAAGAAAAATGACAAGGTGATGGCCGTTAAAGCAAACAAGCAAGTCAACAATGAGGCCAAACGTATTTGGGTGCCTAAGGACATTATCTCAACCATGAAGAGCACCAAAAAGGTTTGGGTCCCTAAAGGGAAGTGAGTAGTCAAGTGGACTTCAGGGAATTTGGAGACTTGGCAAAGTTTTGGGTGCATATCATGGAGTGCATCACATTAGATCATGTCATTGCCAAGTGTGTGAGTGGCTACTATGGACCCAAATTTCCCTACCCATGTGAGGTAACTAGATTTAAATTCAAGCAATTTCTTTTAGTATGTAGTTCCTTCATTTGTCTAGGTTTCCTCTTGCTTTTTTTTCAAATCCTTTGTCATGCATACACTAGGCTTATCATATGGTAGTTTTGCTCGGTATCACTCTCACTTTTGAAGCAAATTAAACCTACATGGTTTAATTTGCTTAGGAGCACGACACATAGCTTCTTTTACTTTATATTTATCTTATATGTGCCATAGTCCAAATAGTAGATAAACTACCTCGATTACCATCTTCAACTGGTGTCACATTTTTTGTGATGTCATATTGCAAAATGGTAGTTTGACCTTACAAGTCAATGTGCATGTCTCCTTGTTGACGATAGATAACTCCTATTTAAACCGTCAACTAACCTCATAAATGACCTGCAATGATCCAAAGAGTGTAGCTATAGGGTTTGATTCTAACGAGTTTCACGAGTTGTGTAGTTCTCACTTGTTTTGCAGGATATTCAATATTTCATCATAAGAAAGTATCTCAAGTGAAGAATCAGAGCACACCAGTGAGATGAGCTCGTCGAGACGATCGCAACGGACATGCCACTTGCCATATTTGGAGTCCCGGAGCAAGAGTCCTCGATGAATACAAACAGGAAGACTCTGAAACCCTCTAGAAGCATTATCCATACAAAGATTAGGGGTGTAACAGACAAGATTCCAACAGCTACAGAATACCAGAGATATCCAGGGACCAGACAGGAAGAAGACGACAAGGAATCCATCCACGCCACGAGTCGTTGCACAAACCAACCGAACAAGGACTCTAGGAGAATAAGGAAGGTACCAGGAGACTTCCAATCGAAGGACGAGGAAGGCGGCGGAAGGGGGAGGCCGGCCGGCCTCAACCCTAGGCCGACCGGCCTGGGCCCCACTTGGCAGCCCCTCCTCCTTCGCGCGGCGTGACCTAACCGACCTCTACTTTGTATCTCAACTATTGTTCAACGTTGATTTGATCCGAGGGTTGCGGTTCATCCCACCGGGCTATATAAGAAACCCCAGACCCCCCTCCTGGAGATATAATCATATCTCATAGCATAGATCAATCAATTGTTTAGATTAGAGGTAGCCTAGACAACCAGGAGCTCCACAATCCAAGGGCGTAGCTAGAATAGAATTAGAAGAGTCGAGGGAAGCTCGGATTCTGGATCTAGTCAAGAGGAGCTAGGTAATTAGCCTTGTCTTCTCTCTTGTATAAACATTGTTCTTCTAATTGTCTTCTAGTTCATTATCTTGTGTTCTAGTTCATCTTCTAATCTCTCTAGTTCATCTCTGTGTTCTAATCTAGTTCTAATTATCTCTCTAGTTCATCTTTGTGTTCTAATCTACTTCTAATTGTTCACCTAGTTCTTATTCATCTTCTAGTTGTGTTCTAGTTGATACATGTCATGACTTGTTACTATTTCGTGTTCATAATTATAATGTTCATCGTCTACTTTGATTATATGTCTAGCATAGCTAGGGTATCTTTATGTTTATGCTCTTGTTTGTATAGTGCTCCTTCTGTCGATCGCGGGATGAGTGGTCAACATTGTGTAAGCATGGTGCTTATACGATGTTTACCTGCGAATGCACCCTATATTCCGGGCCAGCAAGTGGTAGATCGCGAGGGTGACTATTATAGCCTTGTTGAGTCCTTTGTAGTCCACTCCCTGAATATAGGGCAAGTAAGACCTGGTCACCCAGAGGTGATAGACTCTGGATCTGATCCTCCATGCGTGATGTCACCTGCGTATAAATATAAGTTATTCTAACCATGATTGCTAAACATAATTGCACTAATTGATGTAGTCTATGACCTATAGTTAGAACCATGTTAGGAAGTTAATCTGTCTCTTTCTAGTTTTTGCTATGATTCGACCTTGGGTGGGAATGCTCTGGTGGAACTCTTTCATATGGTTTACTTTGTTCTATGATATTTATCTTATTTATCATTTATGACTGATTCCTGTGTGGAGTATAGATCTAGTGGAACTCTTATCATAATCATACATGTGTGTGTCATAGTTGTAGATGTTTATCTCCTACCGGGTAACTCATGATATGCATTGCTCTGTTATAAATAACGATACCTAGGAAACTCTCCTTGGTGAAATGCTACAGCGGATGTATTTTATCTATGCGCTTGCAGATAATCTCATTTCATATTTTATAAGGGCAAGATCATAAATACCATCCACGTCTCTAGTGTTGCTGCTAGTGGTGACAGCCTAGCGTTAAAGGTAATGTTGTTAGATTTGTCTACCTGCATTTCTGGCGCCGTTATCTGAAGTGATGCTAAGAGATGCCAACAAGCATTTCTGGCGCCGTTGTCGGGGAACCAAATGTGTGATTCCAAAGCACATTCCCCGTTGTTTGGGAAATCCCATTATCAGAGCCATATCGTTAAGTTATTCGAGTTTCTAAGTTAAGACCAGGAGATAATAGGATATAAGTTGAATACATAGGAAAAACTATACACACATGATTATGATAATCGAGACACACTATTGATCTTTTCTCAAACAGGCTCACCCTGTCTTTTGTCTATTTCTTGAATATCTTATTGCAGGGTGATGTATGACTGGATTTGATCGACCAGAAAACTACGTTGACGATCCTGAAGTTTTGATCCGAAAAGCCAAAGCCAACGCCAAGCTCAGGAAACCACCAACCACGTTGACCGAAGACACTCAGGCAAGAAGCTCAACACTAGTGTTAGAAGACATGGCTGACAAGACTCTCCGCGATTTCTCTGCGCCAACCACTGCCAACATCAGGACTGGACCGACAGTCAATATAGGAACCGAGAGATTCAAACTCAAGCCATCTCTGATCAACATGGTGCAAGCCAGCCAGTTTTGTGGGAAAGCACATGAAGATGCGAACGCCCATCTCCAACACTTCCTGGAGATCTGCAGCACCTTCACTATCAAAGGAGTCACTAAAGACGCCATCTACCTCCGCCTATTCCCATTCTCACTTTTGGGAAGAGCGAAGCAATGGTTCTACTCCAACAAAGACAAAAACACTACATGGGAGATCTGCTCCACTGCTTTCCTAGCAAAGTTCTTCCTCGTAGGCAAGACGAATGCCCTACGAGCGAAGATCTCAACTTTTCAGCAGCAGTATGATGAATCTGTCCCTGAGGCATGGGAATGCTTTCAAGACAACATATCAGAATGCCCACACCACGGGATGGAGAATTGGTTACTTATGCAGACATTCTACCATGGGCTCACTTCAAGTGCCCGTGACAATATCGATGCAGCCGCTGGAGGATCGTTCTTGTCACTCACTATCAAAGAGGCAACTGCTCTCGTTGAGAAGATAGTTTCCAACTAAAGATGGAACAAAGAACACACTCAACCTAAGAAGAGAGGAGGAATGCATCAACTCAAGGAAGTAGACATGTTGTCTGCTCAGATGGACCTACTGATAAAGAAGCTCGACGAATGACACCATGAGAAAAAGGAAGTCATGCACATCCACGATTCTCGCATGACTTGTGAAGAGTGTGGAAGCACTGGCCACACAGGAAGCAACTGTCCTGAAGTCCAAGAGGATGTGAACAACAACAACAACAACAACAACTATCGTCCTCAACAGAATCAAGGATGGAATCAGCAACAAAGGCCCAACTACCAAGGTAATCACTCAGGTAACTACCAAGGTAATAACTTCAACCAACCGCCTTTAAGAGAAATGATTGTTAATCAAAACAAAGTTATTGATAATATGTCCAGAAAGATAGCTTCCAATGATAAAATACTTGAAACCATTAATAATGGAATGGAAAGCTTGACTTCTGCTATTAAGAATCAGCTTAGCTTTAATAAGATGATAGAATCACAAATTTCTCAGCTAGCCGCTTCTGTACCTGTGACCGAAAAGGTAAGATTTCGGGGAGTCCGGAAGAATTAGAAACTGCAAATCTTGTAGACATTTTCAATGTAGGGGATTACTTCACAGCTCCGCCAAGGCCCAAGTACAGAGGATGGGGAGATGAGAATCTGCCCGAGAAGAAAGGAGATCCAGGGAGACCTGTCATCCCGATCACCATTGGACCCCATACCTTTGACGAAGCCGTCTGTGATCTTGGAGCAAGTGTCAACATTATGCCTAAGGTAATTTATGAGAAAATTCATGGTCAACCTTTGTTGTACACAACCATGTGTTTGCAGCTTGCAGATCAGACACTTTGCTACCCCAAGGGAATCCTTGAAGATGTTCAAGTACAAGTTGGACAATCACCTGTCCTAGTAGACTTCGTGATTGTGGAAACTGGAGGAGATGAAAGAGCACCCATCATCTTGGGAAGACCATTCCTAAGTACAACTAAAGCCATCATCTACACCGAAAGCGCCAAGATCTGCTTCACGATCAACAATAGGAAGGAGAGGTTCAGTTTCAAGAACTGCACACTCAAGACTCGTGTACACCCACAGACATCATATGAGTACGAGGATGCACCTGCTGCCCTGAAGAAGAAGAACAACAATAGAAGGAGGAGGAACAAGACGAAGCCACAAGAGCAAGAACCAGTATGGATGGTCAACACTGTTGAGCCACCAAAAGACACCACTCAACCTCCACTACGCCTTGAGAAGCTGTACGATCTAGGAGTACCTACCATTGACTGCATGATCAAGGAGAGTACCTTCTACAACACATTCTGCGACATCGGCTCAAGTGTCAACATCATGTCTACGGTAACATATAAACATTTATTTCGTGATGCACCACTGGAACCAACCTACTTGCAGATAAAGCTAGCAGACCAAACATTCCGATTTCCAGAAGGAAGGGTGGAAGACATCGTAGTCAGAATTAGAGGTCACGAAGTCCTCACAGACTTCTTGGTTCTTGACATGGGAGAAGGCGATGATGTCCACCTCATCCTAGGAAGACCGTTCTTGTACACTACAAGTGCAATCATCTACATGAAGCAAGGGGAGATCCATTTTCACTTTCCTGGAGAGAAGGTACGACGCTACTTCATCAACTACATACCTAATGAAGAACCTAAGAGGAGTAGAAGTGAAAGACGCCGCTATCAATGCCAAATAAGACAAACTATCAAGAATGAAGAGGTCAATCACAGAGAAGAAGCTAGTGATACTATCCCAGAGGAGAAAGAAGAAGAGACACCTCAAGATAGTGAACAACAAGAAGTAAAGACTCAGATCAAGAAAGTATGGAAGAAAAAGACAGCGCCTAAAGAGGAACAACCAGAAACAACTTTCCAACCGTCTGACACACCTTGGGAGGTCTGAACCAAGGGAATGTCTGGTTCGTCGGACCTAAATATCCGAACCTTCGCCAAAAGGTAAAATCGGTAGTTATCCTCATATTTACTTTTCTGCATATTTCTCATATTTAATTCTTAGTCATTTACTGCATCATCATACTTTATCCATAAGCATTTTTAATTTCTGCATTGCATTAGAAATGAAAATAAAAATAATCATATTGCATTATCACATTGCACCTAAAAATAAAAATAAAAACTCTGTAAGCCCCATGTGAATATTCAACTGTTTACTGTGGAGGCACAAAAAAAAATTCTTACTTTTTGCATTTGCATATAAAAATAGAAAATCCAAATATATATATATATATATTAAACTCTTGTTGAATCATGTTTGCTTAAACAACTATGAGGCTCGAGAAGACATAAATGGTTTTACCACTAACGCTTAATCAATTCCACGAGCTTTGTTGTCTATTTGAGTTTAGCAGGAATCAATAAGAAGACCAGATAGCTTCATCCACTCTGAAGAGACGAAACAAACAACCTTCCATAAGGACCAGAGGAGTGAAGTACATCGACCCTACCAAAAGAACGAACACGCAAGCCTCTAGCTTGGGGGAAAAGGCTCCCCCGTTATCCGAGGTAATATATCTATATATTTTCGAATTTTATTTAAAAATAGAAAACACCAAAAATATGTGAGCACATGAAGGCTCACTCGTAAAAACAAAAACCCCAAAAATATGTGATTACATGAAGGCTCACCCTTTAAAAGAAAAGGAACAAAAATATTCGGGCACATGAAGGCTCGATGCTATCGAACGGATTAGCTTGGGGGAGACGCACCTCTGTTATCTTCACTATTAAGGTATGTTACTATTGCTACTATTATTACTATTATTATTACTACTATTACTATATTATTATTATTAGCCTTTATATATCATTAGTATCTATTAGTTTTTATTTTATATATTAGAGTGTGTGTGTTTAATATTAGAATCAATAAAAAGAACAATGATGATTTAGAATAAAAGCTTGTCTTGAAATAATTGAGCTCTAGGATAATAAAATTAATTTGGATGCAAATGATGAATAGTTGCTATGTCGTAATTCTTTTCAAGTGCCTAGTGTTCAGTCTTGAATTTTCCCGAGTTTTGGATGAGATTGTTTTAACATGGTTGCAAAAGTTTTAACTTAAGTCTTGGTGTTTGACGAGTATGATATGAAAAGGTTGAACTGGTATTTATCTTGTTCCTAGTTATACTAGAGTTCTGGAGATTTATCTTTTGAAAAACTTAAAATTGCTACATGATGAGATCCTCTATGATGAGTGTTTGAAATTCCTACCACAACCTGATATACATGCCTGATAGACTAGGAAGTCCACTCTTTATATTTACTGCTTGCATATGCATTGAGTATTGTCAAATCATGTTGACCCTTAGAGACTCGTGATACAGTTAAAATTAAGATCACGTACACACCACCCATATATGCTGCTCCTACACTGGGAGTACGCAACAACATGCCTTCCATTTAGATCCACTAAAAAATGTTTCACTTCTACACTTGGAGTGAACAACAAAAATATTTCCCTTCATCCATATGACCTTTTTATACCTTCATTGCCATTCATTAATGCTCCAATTTATCATTGTTATCTCTTTAAACATTGTGCTGCAAAAAGATGCATGGGCTATGCAAAAGTTATCTTAAAAAAAGAAAAAAAGAGAAAAAAGAGAGAAAAGAGAAATGAAAAAAATGGACAAGTGTCCGACAGTAGAATTAGGCGTATTTTGATACCCACCTAAAAAAAGAAAGAAAGAAAAGATGATAGCCTATATTGTCTCTAGCAGAAGTTATACAAGAGAGAAGTATCTACAAGAAGTAAAAGTAAGCAAAGGTCTACACCCATCATCCATCATTATGTTTTCGTCATCATCACTATGTTTTCACCCTCACACTTGTTTACCACCACTGTTCCACCATACACATCTATTCCACATATAGGTCCACACACATGCACATCTTGATTTGATTGTATGCCAAGTTTCTCTGGATCCATGTTTTGACTTTGCAATATATGCTATGTAAGTATGTACAGGTTGACTCCCACCTATGAACTCCATAAAAAGCTTATTAGTTATAGGGTGAGAAAAAACACAACATTCACTGCCTTGAAGAGAATCCACAAATACCACAAATGAGAGACTTGAAAGGATCATATGAAGGAATCTCTGAGTTTTATTTTGAAAATCTTACAAAACTCCTGAATAAAGGTAGATCGAAGAACTTGAGACATAGTGTTTAACTTGATCGTTCTACTTTTCAAATTGCTTAAGACCCAAGTGAAAGCTACAAGCACCACAGTTGAAGGTAAGAGGTAAGTTTGAAAATTGAAACGATTGATTCTAATTCGGAGGAAAATTTTTGTTTGAACACTTGTGTACTTTTGAGGCGTGAAAGCATAGTAGCAACTCCTGATCCATCATAATATATCATCTAAATGTTTGCTAAGGGACTAGCAAAGGTTAAACTTGGGGGAACTTGTTGATGGTAGATAACTCCTATTTTAAAATGTCAACTAACCTCATAAATGACCCGAAATGATCCAAAGAGTGTAGCTATAGGGTTTGATTCTAACGAGTTCCACGAGTTGTGTAGTTCTCACTTGTTTTGCAGGATATTCAATATTTCATCATAAGAAAGAATCTCAAGTGAAGAATCAGAGCACACTAGTGAGACGAGCTCGTCGAGACGATCGCAACAGACATGCCACTTGCCATATTTGGAGTCCCGGAGCAAGAGTCATCGATGAATACGACCAGGAAGACTCTGGAACCCTCTAGAAGCATTATCCATACAAAGATCAGGGGTGTAACAGACAAGATTCCAACCGCTACAGAACACCAGAGATATCCAGGGACCAAACAGGAAGAAGACGACAAGGAATCCATCCACACCACGATTCGTTGCGCAAACCAACCGAACAAGGGCTCTAGGAGAATAAGGAAGGTACCAGGAGACTTCCGATCGAAGGACGAGGAAGACGGTGGCAGGGGAGGCCCACATGGCAACCCCTCCTCCTTCGCGCGGCGTGACCTAACCGACCTCTACTTTGTATCTCAACTGTTGTTCAACGTCAGTTTGATCCGAGGGCTACGATTCATCCCATCGGGCTATATAAGAAACCCCAGACCCCCTCATGGAGATATAATGATATCTCATAGCATAGATCAATCAATTGTTTAGATTAGAGGTAGCCTAGACAACCAGGAGCTCCACCATCCAAGGGCGTAGCTAGAATAGAATTAGAAGAGTCGAGGGAAGCTCGGATTCTGGATCTAGTCAAGAGGAGCTAGGTAATTAGCCTTGTCTTCTCTCTTGTATCAACATGGTTCTTCTAATGGTTCTTCTAATTGTCTAATTGTCTTCTAGTTCATTATCTTGTGTTCTACTTGTGTTCTAGTTCACCTTCTAATCTCTAGCGCTCATTCTGTCGATCGCGGGGTGAGTGGTCAACATTGTGTAAGCATGGTGCTTATACGTTGTTTACCTGCGAATGCACCCTGTATTCTGGGTGAAGGACCGAGAATGCTACCAAAGGTGACCAGAGCGGGGGGGGGGGGGGTGAATGGGAGCTTTAAATTTCTTTTCAAAAACTTATAGCTACTGTCCCAAAAATCAACCCCGAGTGCAAACCCTAGAGCTTGATAGTGTCCACGACCCTAGATGTAGGGTGGATGCTTCTAAGAAGCACAGTGAGACACTATACAACTCTAGAAACCCAACGCAAAAACCCGAAACCAAATCGGAAGTCGGACGAACGAGCTGCAGACGAAACTGCGCAGAACTTAGAGCATCGGACGTTGGTCAGTGTCCGATGTAAGTCTGCCTGACGCGTCCGATGTGTAACAGGCTGAGAGAAAACCCTACTACATAGCCATCGGACGCTGCTATAGTGAAAGCTCAGCGTCCGATGCTAAGGCCTCGGAGCGTCCGATGAAAATGGAGCGTCCGATGCCTAGCTGCCTGCTGCGTCCGATGCAAAATGAACGTTTCCAAAACCACATTGCATGACCATCGAACGCTGGACTGTAGCGTCTGATGTCAGCGTCCGATGCCCCTTTAAAAGCACAGAATCTGACACGTGGCAAAGGTGCGTCCGATGTGATGAACACAGCGTCCGATGCTCCCGTGCCCAGCGTCCGATGCTCCCGAAACTGCACAGTTCTTCCGCGGATTCAACCCGATCTCCTCCGAATCAAAAGCTCTAAGGATTGAGTTAAATTCCATTGGTGGAAATGATCCCCGCACAGTAAAGAACAAGTTGATTCAAACGGTTTTGCAAATAGAACAACATAGAGGGAGATCGATCGACGAGAACAACGTGGAGAAAAGATGAACGCGAAGAACAACTCAAGAACGCAAATCACAACCACGAATTCCAGCCGAAAATCGTCCCCACGAGGAGACAACGGGAATCCGATCCCGTTTCCACAAAATCCAAATACACAGAGGTATGATTCATCGTCTCTGCGGATCTCAGTAGCTACAACAGGGATGTGGGAGAATAGGAAACCCTAAGTGAAAGTAGCAAATGGCTGAGATAGTTTGGAGGGAGGGGTTGCCTCTCCTAATATAGCCTATTACAATTATTCCCCTTCTATCCCTACTGCTAATGAGCGAGCATGCTAACCCTAAGGGTATTCCTGACCAACTCGAAGTGTAGTCGATCCGACGGCCACGCCCGCACATCAGGTAGCTTCGCCTCGACGCGACCTCACTGGATGCCGCCACTCGCCATCCGTCCTTTTCCTGGAACTCCCCCGGTTTTGAGGATGAAACCGGGAAACCTTTAGTCCATCAGTTGAGTTTTGTGGCCCAAACTCAGAAACCCGCCAGCGCCTAGGTTTTGAGGCCCAAACCTGGAAACCGTCCTCAGCCCGAGTTTTGAGTCCCAAACTCGGAAAACGGCCAGCACCTAGGTTTTGAGGCCCAAACCTGGAAACCATCCACTCGGTGGCTCAACCACCAAACCGAAGCCGTATAGGGATGCACCGCTCGTGCACCCCGTCCACCCGCAAGTCTTCACTTGTCGCTGTCCCAGGCTATCAGCCACCACAGTTGATCCTCAGGCCACCGGTCCGTCAGTCTAAGCCTCACGTCCGCCCTTCACCGCTCCGGGTCCATCGGCACGACATGACATGTCTCTACTTGACCTTTACCTTGCCTTCTATCACCATCTCCGAGCTCAACACCTGCACAACACAAGCCAAAGAACATGCACATCAAACTAGTTGACAATCACTCATCATCTCAAGATCTGGCATACACCCATGTATCCGCAATCTCCCCCTTGATGAGTGCATTGTCAACTACCAACACAAATCATATGGAAATAGAAGAAAAGAAGAAGTAAGCAAACTCAACAAATCGACCAGAAGCGAAGCAAAGCCAAAAGAAGTCGAACGGAGTGAGCAAGACAACTTGGTTTCCAAAGACATGGGCAACGGCTCAACGCAACCAAGCAAAGCAAAACTAGCCCTCAAGAAGAGGCAAAACAGGCTCAACACCGCTAGCGAGAAGTTCAGAGTAAAGCAGTCATGCGAACACAAGGTTGATATGTGCCCTTGTGGTTCCCTTCCTGAGTGATGAGCGATCGGTCAATGGGCAACATGTCTCTTGGCTGTGTTGATGTGCAGGTGTGGAGCTCGGAGACAGTGGTGAAGGTGAGGTGAAGGTCAAGTGACAACCTTAGGTGGACTAATTGTGTTTATGTGAGATACACAGGGATTAGTCCACAGGTACATGTGTGTGAGCACTTGAGCCATGGAGGTGAATGGCTTGGACTTGATGTGAAGCTCACACATGTGATGATCATGAAGGAGCTTAATGCACATGAAACATGACATGGAGTCATATGGCTAAGATGGTGAAGATCAAAGCAAGACTTGGCTTGATGGACCGATTGCGAAGGTGAAGGGCAAGTTGGAGGCTTTGAAGCCGTTGGTACCGAGTGTTGGGAGGCTTGAGCAAAGACTTGGCGCTGAAGGACCGAAGCAATGGTGAAGAGCAAGTGAGGTCAAGATCGATGGACCATGGAGGCCATGTGATGATATGCAGTGGATCATATCATTTGATGATAGGTTGGTGCATGTGTTGCATCAACACCGAAGGAGATGGAATGGAATGCGCAAGACAAAGGTATATGTGTAGGGCATTTCATTTCACCAGTCATAGGTGAGTAGAGAAGTTTATGACTGGGTTTAGGATATATGGCCATACTATTAAGAGGAGCAAACTTGTTTGCATATCGGTCATCTAGTGCCACTTGAGCGATCTAACATTGCGATGTTACTAGGATCAAGTGGCGCGGTAAGAGCTAGTGAAAATCCTTTGAAAAATGATTGTGAAAATGCTAACACAAATGCACATGATGGTGTACACTTGGTGGTGTTGGCACATTTGCAAAGGAGAAGGTGTTGGAGTTGGTTTGAATCAACTCGGAGAAGAGAAGGAGGCTTTTCGGTGTGTTCCAAACTCTAGGATGGGTCTTGGATTTGAATTCTGTGCTAATTCTTTGTGAGTTGGATTAGCTATGTTTGCGGGTTGTGTAGCCCTCTGAGTTAGCTTTCCAAAATGTCCAAGATCATCGAAATCGGAGTTTGGAGCTAAGAGTTATAGCCGTTTTAGCGTGGAGCTCAGGCTTGTGAGGCCGGTAGTACCGACCCTGGTGGTCGGTAGTACTGACCTAAGAAGGCAGCGCGCAAACTCTCTTTTTGGGAGATTGTTTAGCCTGCCAGTAGAACCGCCATAAGGTCGGTAGTACCGGCCCCCGGTAGTACCGACCATAGTGGTCGGTAGTATCAACGTTTGGAGGAAGTTTGGAGGTGTTCTGTGTAGATCTATATTTGGCCTACCGGTAGTACCGCTATAGTGGTCGGTACTATCGACCCTACTACCGACTGTGTTAGGAAGGCTGTCCTAACAGTCATATTGACCGCCGGTAGTACCAACCCTTTAGTCGGTAGTACCGACCGTGGCCGTGTGAGCTCGGGGAAAGGGGAAAATGGCTAGTTGGAGGCTCCTCTCTATAAATAGAGGGGTGACCGGCCCTTGGTTGAGGTGGAGCACCCTAGGGACTTTGTGTCAATAGTTGGGAAGTGCTTAGGAGCCCTCTCACTCACATATGCTTGTTAGTGCTTATCCGATTGTGTGAGAGAGCAATTCTAGTCTGGTGCATGAGAGATTGCAAGAGTTGGCACTAGGTGTTCGAGTTGCAAGCCGGTGATGCTTATTATTCTTGGAGGTTGCCACCTCCTAGACGGCTTGGTGATTGTCTCTGTCATGAAGCTCGCAAGAAGATTGTGCGTGGCTCCGTAGAAAGCTTTGTGAGGGGCATTGTGCTCGCCCCACAGGGATCACAAAGAGCAACTCTAGTGGAAAGAGGTATGAAGAGCACCAAGTGGTCCGGCCGGATCGAAAGCTAGAGCTCTTGGTGAGCACTCCATCATGGAGAGTGTGACTTAGGGTCACCACTAGCAAGAGGATCGGCGGCAACCTTGGGCTTGCTTCAACGGGGACTAGCTTGGTGGCAACCAAGTGAACCTCGGGATAAAATCTTGTGTCCCCGTATCTTGTTGCTCTTGTTATTCTTGTTTCCTTGCATATTACGCTTATGCTTGTGTTCTTCGTGTTCTTCCTCCCTCCTTCACTCTATCTTAGGTTGGGAAGGCTCTATCTACATTTTGGCAAGGAACCAAGACTTTGGGAAGCTACAATCGTCATCTACATCTTCTCGGGAAGTGGGGTAATTGCTAGATCTGAGATTGCATCTCACCCACTTTGATTTCGTAGCTTCCTGCAGGTGCTCGGTAGTACCGGCCTAACAGCCCGGTAGTACCGGTGTCGGTAGTACCGGCCTAGCAGCCCGATAGTACTGATTGCCTGGTGTTTACACTAGCTTGTATCGCAATACTAATCCGTGTGCTAGTGTTTAGTTGCTTAGTTTGTGTAGCTAAGTTGAGCTCTCTAATTTGGCTTGTGTAGCCTTGTTATTGAGCATTGCTAGTGAGCTTAGGCTTTGTGCTTTGCTTACTAGATTGTGTAGGAGCTCCCCCGTGTTTGAAGTACTAGTTGCATAGGTTTGTGTGGCCTTGCTTCTAGAATTTATTAGGTGAGCTCTAGCTAGCCCGACACCTTATTTGCTTTGTTTAGGATCTTTTGTAAGGTGTCATAGAGTATGGGTAGAGAGGTGTAGTCTTGGCTAGACCGATAGTTTTAGTTCCGCATTTGTTTCGGTTAGCCGGTACATTTAAGTTTTTAAAAGGACTATTCACCCCCCCTCTAGTCCGCCATCTCGACCTTTCAAGTGGTTTTGGAGCTAGGTCTCTCATTTGTGGTCTCACCGACCCGAGAGGATGGCGACTTATGGGCTAGACATTGATTGTCCACACATTTTTTATGGCACTCACTTTACACGATGGAAAACTTGGATGATATGCAATTTCAAGTTTATTTGCCCTCAAATGTGGTGGATCGTAGATGTAGACTTTTCTCATGTGTTGGATAAAAAGAATCTAACTCAAGCACAAGAGAAATGCCTAGATCTCGAGTGTCGAGCTACTAACATCATTTTTAGATCTTTGCATGATGATATCTTTAGTGAGATCATGGATATGGAGTCCTCCCATAACATGTGGAAGTATCTCAATGACAAATATGGGAGTATTTCAAATGATGATGATGTTAGTGAGCCCAAGAAGGAGGCACATGAGGATGACAAGCATGACCACAACTTGGTGGTTGTGGAGGATTGCTCCACCTCATGGTCAAGTGATGATGATGATGATCAATCCATAAGATCACTTGACAAGGATGATGGCTATGAGAGTGATGTCTCTACAAGCTCTCCCTCTACACCATGTTGCTTCATGTCACACGGTGACACTAAGGTATCAATTGCAAATGTGGTTGTTGATTGTGATGGTCCAAATTTAGAGCTTGTATGTAGACTCACCAAAGCTTTAGAAAATGAGATGGCTAAACCAATGAAATTAACAAAAGAAAACTCATTTCTAAAGAATGCATGTGAACAACAAAAGCATCTACTTTATGTTACTACTTGTTCACATGATGAGCTTAAATTGACTCATGAGGAACTTAGTGTTGCTCATGACAACTTGTTACAAGACCATGCTTTTCTCACTAAGAAGATTTCTAATGAAGAAACTAAAACTAGTGAGAGCTCATCATTTGGGTCAAATGATCAATCACATATTTGCGCTAACCCATGTGATGTAGAGAAGAAGCATGTATCTACCTCTTGTGATGATCTATTATCTATGCCATGTTCTTCACATATAGATGCTTGTTCTACTTCTATGTCTTGTGAGACTAACCTTTTGAAGGAGAACAATGAGCTCAAAAGTGAAGTGAAGAATTTGAGAAACAAGCTAGAGAGGTGGTGTATATCAAAGGTCACCTATGAGCACATGATGAAGAATCAAAGAAGCTATGGTGACAAGAGTGGCATTGGCTTCAACAAGATCAAAGGAAAGCGATGGGGCAAGAGAAGATATGAAAGAGAAATGAAGAAGCAAGAAGAAGAGAAGCTATCTCATTTCATGTGCTATCAGTGCCATGAGATGGGACATCTTGCAAATGCTTGCCCCAACAAGAAGAAGCCTCAAGTATCGCCACAAGAGAAGAAGCCCCAAGTTCAAATCAAGAACAACCATCATGATGGTGACTTGATGAAGAAGAAGAAACCAAGAAGGGGCGGAAGAGCAAGGCATTCAACTCATATCCAAGATGCCAAGATGATGATGAGCAAGAATCAAGAAGAGAAGAAAGATTTGGCTCACATCAAGTGCTACAAATGTGATGATATGGGACACTTTGCCTCGTGGTGTCCTACCAAGCTTGAGAAGAAGGCTCAAGCAAATGAGAAGAGGCAAGGCAATGAGGAGCAACACATGAGCAAGGAAGAAAAGGCTCAATCAAAGAGAATGTCACACCCAATTTTAAGAACAAAATTGAATATATAAACTTATGTGCGCCCAGGAAACAGTCACACACATAAGGGACAAATTACAATGAAGGCATCATCACTGTGCTCAATACATAGCGTTATTATTACAACTCATCAAATAGAACTAAACATAAACAAGCGGAAGATAAATAACTCTCGACGAAGCTCCACTCCACAGGGACGTCGACTGGTGATCCGCAAGACTAGAAATCCTCTGGGAACTTATCTTGCTCATACTCAAATCCATCTGTTACCCATCCGGGATTTTTATAAAAAAAAGAAAATATAACAAGCGTAAGTACATCTCGTTCTCAGCAAGCAACATGGGGTTATGCAGCTCAAAAGGCTTGACACTGGTTTACTGCAGTTAGCATTTTTAGTTGGTCAAGATTTTAGCTTTAAATAATCATCAGTTGTGCTTGCAAACCCAATTAAACCACATGAATAATAATAATATGGCAACATCATCAGAGTCACAAATATGATAGTAACGTGAACAAAAGTAAATTTCGTTTAAGTGATTAACCTACAAGTTTTCCGAGCCGCTCGTGACCGTGAGCACGGCTGATATACTAGTTTTATTACTCTGCAGAGTTTGTACAACTTTACCCGTGAGCCGTGATCCCCATGTGCCAGGGGTTGCAAATCCCATATCACCTCTTCCAAGGAAGTGCGGCAGGGTACACTATGAAGTCTTTCGAGGTTCCCCTAACAAGATAGTGGCCACTAGGTTTCCAATCGGCAAGCAGATATAGGAACACCCCTTTCCGATGGCACATTCCTTCCCGGCTATACACATGAGATCAGGTGGCCGTCCTATACCCGAGTCGGCGAGCCCCTTTTGTGCCCTTTCGGGTAACCACCATCAAGCGAGGAGAGGTCCTCGAACCAACTAAAACCAGAGCCATGTAGCCCTCACGGTTGTACTGTTTGTCCCAGCTTTTGCCCGTAGATGATCATTTAGAGGAGGCCAAGAGCACGAAGACTCCCACGCCCGAGTTCACATTACCAAGAACAAGATAAGATCAGAAGTTGCGCATACCATTAGTCAGATTATTAGATCTCATTTGAAGGTTCACAGCACTAGCAGATCTACCCCATATGCATATATCCCACGGTAACAAGGTACAGGTTAAACATCTAGGTATATCCTATGGTTATCATTTGACACATGCACATGATTTGTAGATTAAAGTGCGTAGGTAACAAGGATGATCCCATGTATACTTGCCTTGATCCGCGTATTCCTGGTTCTGGTCCTCCTGCTGGTCGTAGTAGATCTGATCTTGGTCACCCACGTACTGCTCACCGTCTCAACTCGAATACAACGCAACATACAAGCATCCACGCACACACATGCATTGCAAACAGATCTAACATTAGAACAGTACACCAACAGATTTAAATAAATAAAAGTTGTAAAACAGATCTATACGTCACTACGATCACATAGACGTTTGGATCACCGAATTCGGATTTAAAACGCGGAAGTTACGGCCTAAACAAGATTATAAAAGGCCTAAACGAGACTGACTTAAACGTGAAATAAAACTTTTGCAAATCTAATCTACAGTGGTACTACTGCGTAGAGTACAAAATTACGAAACTAACGCAATTTGAATGGATCAAAACGGAGTTAATATGAGTAAGATATAGACAAAATGGTGCAATGGCAGATCTATAAATAGATCAAACATTTTTGAAATAAAATAAATCAAAAATTCGGATTTAACCGCGCCGGCAGGGACCGCGGGTTAATTTGGCAAAAGCCGAGGGGCTCTTTAGCAATTCAGCCGGCGAAGGGGTATCAGCCGCTCTTGGCCGTCCGATCTAATCTGGGCGATCCAGATTAAATCTGGCGGGCTCGGGCGGCGCCGCCGTCTAGCACAGAGACGGTGCGGCGGAGCACCATTCGCACGGTGGCGAAGCTCGCCGGAGCTGGCCGGCTCGGCGATTCCGGACGTCATTCGACACAGTAGAGAGTCCAAGAGAGAGAGAAGAAGATGGGGATCTCACCACGACACAAACCAAGGGTCGGGACGAGTCGAGGCGGGCTCACGACGGAGTTTGGCGGTCGGCGGAAACTGCAAGGGATGACGAGCCATTCATGAGTAAACAGAGCATGAAATACACAATTGAGGAGTTCTCCGAAGACCTTACGGCACGACGAAGCTTCGGGGAAGGTTCAAATCGATGGCCAAGCGCCGAGATGCGAAGACGAGCTCGGCGGTGGCGGCGGCTAGGGTTTCGAGGGTAGCGCGGCTTGGAGGCACGAGAGCAGCTCGAAGATGGGAAAAGGAAGGCGGCTACGGTCGCGGGGCTTTTATAGGGCTCGGGGTGCTTGGATAAAGCCTCCTCCGGGGTCATCGGGACGACGCGGAAGGATGAGCGCGGCGGCGGCTTGCAGCGGGAACCTCGGGCGGAGGTTGGGGATGACTCCGACAGGTGGGCCCCACCTATCAGCGACTGCGCGACGCGGGACCCGTCCGTCAGCGAGACGGCGCGCGCGACGGGGCGCTGCGCGGTGCGGAGGCGGCGCGGTTGGGCCGGCCCAGCTAAATGGGCCGCGCGGAGGGAGGCGGTGCGCGGGCCGAGAGTGGAAAAGAGCAGGCCGGCAGAGAGGAAAGGAAAAAGGCCTGCGGGCCAGAATGGAGGGAAGGGAGAGAAGGAAAATGTTTGCTCTTCTCTTTTATTTGCAAATGGTTTTCCAAATCTTTTCCAAACTGAATTTTGAATTCTAGATTTCAAATTTGAAACTTCACTCAAACAAAAGAATGCAGCAGCGTGTATGCATCAACTTGTTGCTAGGCTAACATAAATTTTATTTCCCCAACATTTATTTATTTTGCCTATGTTATAATGCCATAATAAATCAAAATAAATCATATTAGCCTATTTAAAATAAAAGAAAAATTGAGGGTGTTACAAACCTACCCCCTTAACGTGGATCTCGTCCTCGAGATTCGGCTGACGCTTACTCGAACAACTGCGGGTAAGCCTTTCTGAGTTCATCCTCTCTTTCCCAAGTAGCCTCTTCTGCGGTATACCGATTCCACTGCACTTTGCACATCTTAATAGCACGGCTCCTGGTAATCCTTTCAGCTGTCTCCAAAATTTTCACTGGGTACTCCTTATATGTCAGATCTTCCTTCACAGTTAGTTCCTCTAGCGGTATCTGTTCCTCTGGTACCCGTAAACACTTTTTCAACTGAGATACATGGAACACATCGTGTACTCCTGACAAACTCGCTGGTAACTCCAACTGGTATGCCACTTCCCCACGCCTTTCTAAAATCTGGAATGGTCCCACATATCTGGGTGCTAACTTGCCCTTCATGTTAAACCTCTTTATACTGCACATAAGAGTTACTTTTAGGTACACAAAGTCTCCTACCTTATAGGTTAAGTCCCTTTTACGAGTGTCAGCATAGCTCTTCTGTCGGGACTGGGCTATCCTCAAATTATCCCTGATTTTCCTCACATGTTCCTCAGCATCCCTGAGCACATCTGGTCCGAACACTTGGCTCTCCCCTGTTTGATTCCAGAACAACGGGGTCCTACATTTCCTTCCATACAAGGCCTCAAATGGTGCCATTTTGAGACTCTTTTGGTAACTATTGTTGTAGGAGAACTCTGCATATGACAAACTCTTGTCCCAGCTAGTCCCATACTGCAGAGCACAGGCTCTCAGCATGTCCTCTAGAATCTGATTGGTCCGTTCCGTCTGTCCATCTGTCTGAGGGTGATAAGCTGTACTAAAAGTCAACTGTGTCCCTACTGATTCGTGGACTTTTCCCCAGAAGTGTGATGTGAACTGAGTGCCTCTGTCAGACACAATCTTTTTGGGGACTCCATGCAAACACACTATTCTTTCCATATATAGCTCTGCCAATCTTGCCCCTGTATAGGTGGTCTTAACTGGTAGAAAATGAGCGACCTTAGTGAGTCGATCCACGATCACCCAGATTGAGTCATATCCTCGTTGGGTGCGTGGTAAACCAACTATGAAATCCATGCCCACTTCTTCCCATTTCCATTCTGGTACTTTCATAGGTTGTAGCAATCCGACAGGTCGCTGGTGTTCAGCCTTGACTCTCTGACAGGTATCACATATTGCCACATATTCTGCTACATCTCTTTTCAGACCATACCACCAATACTTTTCTTTCAGGTCCAAATACATCTTAGTGCTACCCGGGTGAATGGAGTAGGCTGACTCATGTGCCTCTTTCAAGATAGCCTCCTTAATGGACTTCACATCAGGTACACAGATTCTCTTACCAAACCACAGGGTACCATCATCATCTAGCCTGAAACCGGGTGCCTTCCCAAGTACTATATTCTCAGATATTTCCTTTAACTTTTCATCCTGCAGTTGAGCCTGACGTATCTCCTTCTCAAGTGTTGGCATTACTTCCATCTCTACTGCATTAGCGACAAAACCTAGATTTAGATATGCCATCTCCTCACATAACTTTTCAGACCACTCTGTGACTAGAAGCTCATTCGCATGACTCTTCCTACTCAGGGCGTCTGCTACAACATTCGCCTTCCCTGGATGATAATGCACCTCCAGGTCGTAGTCCTTAATTAACTCCAACCATCGGCGTTGCCTCAGGTTCAGATCTGGCTGAGTGAAAATGTACTTCAGACTTTTGTGATCTGTGTAGATATCACTCGGGTGTCCTATAAGATAGTGTCTCCAGATCTTCAATGCATGGACCACTGCTGCTAACTCAAGATCATGAGTTGGGTAATTCAACTCATGCTTCCTCAACTGCCTCGATGCATAAGCAACAACTCTACCTTCCTGCATCAGAACACATCCCAGACCCATACGAGAAGCATCACAGTAGATAGAGAACTTCTTACTCAGATCAGGTAAGACTAGAACTGGTGCTGTAGTCAACCTCTTCTTCAACTCCTCAAAGCTGGCTTGGCACTTATCAGTCCATAGGAATTTGGCATTCTTCTCTAGTAGGGTGGTCATAGGTTTAGCTATTTTAGAGAACCCTTCAATGAACCGTCGATAGTATCCTGCCATCCCTAGGAAACTACGAACCTCACTTACATCCACAGGTGGATCCCAATCCAACACATCCTTAACCTTGCTTGGGTCCACAGCTATTCCTCCATTAGATATAACATGACCCAGAAAAGAGACCTCCCTCAACCAGAACTCACACTTACTCCGCTTCGCATACAACTTATGCTTATGGAGTTTCTGCAAAACCAACTTGAGGTGTTCTGCATGTTCCTCCTCATTCTTGGAGTACACTAAGATATCATCAATGAACACAACCACGAACAGGTCTAGGTACTCCATGAAAACCTTATTCATCATGTACATAAAGTGTGCGGGGGCATTAGTCAATCCAAAAGACATAACAGTATACTCATATAGCCCGTATCTAGTAACAAAGGCTGTCTTAGGGATATCAGTAGCTCGAATCTTGATCTGGTGGTACCCCGATCGAAGATCGATTTTAGAGAAAACACAAGCACCTTTTAACTGGTCAAACAGGTCATCAATTCTAGGCAGAGGATATTTGTTCTTAATTGTAACTCTATTCAGGGTCCAATAATCAACACACATACGTTGGCCCCCATCCTTCTTATCAACAAAAATAACTGGTGACCTCCAAGGTGAGGAACTAGGACGAATGAAACCCTTTTCTTGTAACTCTTTTAATTGTTTCTTTAATTCTTCTAGTTCATCTACCCCCATTCTATATGGCCTTTGAGCTATAGGTGCAGTTCCAGGTAATAACTCAATAATAAACTCAACATCACGGTCAGGTGGCATACCTGGCAGATCATCGGGGAACACATCCTGGAATTCTTCCAACAGCCGATCTTGTGGATGGGTGTCTTCCCTTAACTGATTCACCACAGCCGTCGGCTGCTCTTTCATTAGCACCTCAACACTGATCCTGTCTCCGCTAGTTGTCAACTCCACTACCCTCTCCTGACACTGGATCACTGCCCGGTGTTGTTTCATCCAATCCAAACCCAGAATTATATCGATTCCCGCTGTTCTCAACATGATGGGTCTCACTTGGAACTCTACCCCCCTTAGACTCACACTAGTTGAAAGACACTGATAAGCAGCTCTCATATAACCCCCAGGTGAATTTACTGCTATAGGGTTGTTCATGGCACACAAAGGCACACTATGTATTCTAACAAAATCTTGCGAGATGAAAGAATGTGAAGCACCATAATCAAAAAGAACTGTAGCAGGGATGGAATTGATACTGAACGTACCCATCATTACTTCTGGCGCCTCCTGTGCAGTTTCAGCAGCCACGTAGTTCACACGTCCAACATTAGGTGCCACCCTCTGGTGGTTCCCCTTCTGGTTGTTCTGCCCTTGAGGTGCGGGTTGATTCTGCTTCCGGGGACAATTGTTTGCATAGTGTCCCTGCTCTCCGCAATGAAAACACACATTGGGGTTATTTGGAGCTCCCCCTCTTGCTGAGTTGTTGGCAGGGATTCCCTGACGAGGCACCTGTTGACCTCCCTGCATCTGCTTCTGCTGACGTTGTTGTTGGAACTGATTCCGTTGCTGGTTCTGTCCACCTCCCCATTGATTCGGGGGTCCTTGAATACGCAGTTGGTTTTGGGGTGGAGGATTCATGCGGGGGCGAGTGTTGTTGCTGGATGACTGCCCCAAGAACTTCCTTTTCTTGGCCTCCATCTCCTTGCGCTTATTGTCTATAACAATAGCGCAATTGACCAGTGTCTGGTAATCAGCATATACATTGGCCATAAGCTGCAGCTGTAGGCCATCCTGCAACCCCTTTAGGAAGCGGCGTTGCTTGTCCTTGTCTTCTGCCACATCATTGGGAGCATAACGTGACAGCTGTGGGAACTTGTCACGGTACTCCGCCACAGACATTGACCCTTGCTTCAGGGCCCTGAACTCTTCTTGCTTCAGTTCCACTAGACCATCGGGTATGTGATAGGAGCGGAACGTTTGCTTGAACTCCTGCCAGGTGAGCGCAGGTGCATTGTTGGGACGCCCATACTCGAAAGACTCCCACCAATCCTGGGCAGCTCCTTGAAGTTGCCCTGAAGCATATAAGACCTTCTCAAGGTCGGTGCACTGAGCTATGTTCAACTGCTTCTCAACTGTTCGCAGCCAATCATCAGCATCCAGTGGATCTACTGCGTGGGTGAACACTGGAGGGTGCCCCTTCAGGAACTCTCCCCTCTTGTCCCTCACATGCAGCGGCGGTGGTACTCCTGCTGGCTGGTTGTGCAGGTGTTGCATCATTGTTTGCATAAACTGGGCCTGGATGCCCATCAGCTGTTGGATGTCCACTGGTGGTGGTGGTGGTGGATTCACAGGTGCCCCACGACCACGGCCACGTCCACGTTCACGTCCACCTCTAATACCACCTCCTCTGGCAGCCATCTGTGTTCCAAAAATATGCAAGTTCATTTAGTGATCAGAGAGTAGCATTGGGGTAAGCATATGGAATAGAAGTGAAACGGTTTCAGCAGTAACAGTCAGTTAAATCAGTCATATCTCGAGTTCCAGATATCGGATTAAGGCGTTCTTTAAACTGTTGGAAATATACTGAAATTATCTACAACTTTTATTCAGGTCATGTTCCCAGATTCTGTCGTTATCTTACCCAAAAACAGTACACAAGCGAAACTGTTTTGTCTTCCAGACTGCGTAGAAACCTTAACTTGCGACAACCATATCTCACAAACGAAAAATTCTTTTTAGGTGATTCCAGTGGGGTTTGTTAGATATGGAAGTCTAGTTGTTACCATAAAAATTTCACTGTATTTGGTCGTACGGATCTGGAGATATGTCGAAAAGAACGCAGACTGCTCTAAACAGAACAGCAGAAACAACATATACGAAAACCCAGAAACTATACTAACTCATATGAAAACTTATTTAAGAGATATGCGGACAAGCCCACAATCTCACAATCATAGAAAGATCCAAATCAAACATGTTCATAATGATAAGCAAATGATCAACAAGTTCCAAAACTCACTAATAAGACACGACTATCGAACTATTAACGATTATTACAAAGCATGGCACTAGTCTATGGCACTGTGTCGGTGTAGGTGTAAGGTTCCTCATTCTCCTTGTAGAGTGGGGGCATCCCTAGCTGTGCCTTGAGGTGGTCGATCTCATCTTGATGTCGCCGTGCAGCAGCTTGAGCATTGCCTAGCTCAATCATCAGGTTGTCCTTGTGAACCTGCACCTCGCACAGGTGATCCACTGCAGCGTCCAAGGCGGGGTTGACACCAGGGGGCATCAACACAGCCCAAGTGTCCTCCTCAGGTCTGTTGCGTGGCAGGTACCTGTACTTGTCATGCCTCATGGCCTCGAAACGACGACCATGATAATGCAAGTAAGCCACCTCCGCAGCATCTTCTAAGCTGGAGTGCAGTGTCTGACGTCTGGCCCCATGGGTGTGGGTAGACTCATGCTGCTCGGAGTCCAGACCTTCATTCCAGGAGGTGATGGTCAAGAAAGTCTCCCAGCGGGTAGCCTCCACTAGGTGGTAATGCTCAACACTCATGTAGTGAAACTTGGCCTTCAAGTCGGGGTAGTACTTCCCCAACATCTCCATCAGCAGCTTGTGGTAGTAGGCGGTGCCGGAGGGCTTCGGGAATAGGGTCCTGCGGAGCCAGCCCGCCTCGTCATCTTCCGGCAGCACAGGAGATGGCGACGGAGTCGGTGTACGTGTAGACACCACGGGGTACACCGGTACAACTGGTGGTGCTGTCGCAGGTGCAGGTGTCGGTGTAGGCAGCGGCGTCGGTGTCGGTGTCGGCGTCGGGGCAGGTGCTGAAGCAGGTACTGGAGCAGGTGCTGGCGCAGGTGCTGGAGCGGAGGTGTACTCTGGTGATGCATCTGGTGTCAGGTACAATTCCTCGCCATCACATCCAGTGATGTCATGGACCAACACCATATCCTCCACGGGCTCCTCCTCCATGGGCTCCATCTCCTCCTCATCATCAGAGATCATGATGATGTCATCTTCCTGAGGCAAGTAGGAGACCATCGGTGGAAGCTGTCCTCCGGTGCTGATGCGGGCAGTCTTCTTGGCACGAGGCATCTATCAAAGTTTTAAGGATAAGTTGAGGTTAGATCAACAATTTTATAATAGAATATGAGGAAGTAGAATAAAATTTTGACAATTAACAAGAGTAAAATGCAAAAGCAAGATCCAGAAGAATAAAAAGAGACTAACACGACCCTTTCTACCTAGGCTTGCGTCCTACAGTCAACACGGCTTTGATACCAATTTGTCACACCCAATTTTAAGAACAAAATTGAATGTATAAACTTATGTGCGCCCAGGAAACAGTCGCACATATAAGGGACAAATTACAACGAAGGCATCATCACTGTGCTCAATACATAGCGTTATTATTACAACTCATCAAATAGAACTAAACATAAACAAGCGGAAGATAAATAACTCTCGACGAAGCTCCACTCCACAGGGACGTCGACTGGTGATCCGCAAGACTAGAAATCCTCTGGGAACTTATCTTGCTCATACTCAAATCCATCTGTTACCCATCCGGGATTTTTATCCAAAAAAAAGAAAATATGACAAGCGTAAGTACATCTCTTACTCAGCAAGCAACATGGGGTTGTGCAGCTCAAAAGGCTTGACACTGGTTTACTGCAGTTAACATTTTTAGTTGGTCAAGATTTTAGCTTTAAATAATCATCAGTTGTGCTTGCAAACCCAATTAAACCACATGAATAATAATAATATGGCAACATCATCAGAGTCACAAATATGATAGTAACGTGAACAAAAGTAAATTTCGTTTAAGTGATTAGCCTGCAAGTTTTCCGAGCCGCTCGTGACCGTGAGCACGGCTGATATACCAGTTTTATTACTCTGCAGAGTTTGTACAACTTTACCCGTGAGCCGTGATCCCCATGTGCCAGAGGTTGCAAATCCCATATCACCTCTTCCAAGGAAGTGCGGCAGGGTACACTATGAAGTCTTTCGAGGTTCCCCTAACAAGATAGTGGCCACTAGGTTTCCAATCGGCAAGCAGATATAGGAACACCCCTTTCCGATGGCACATTCCTTCCCGGCTATACACATGAGATCAGGCGGCCGTCCTATACCCGAGTCGGCGAGCCCCTTTTGTGCCCTTTCGGGTAACCACCATCAAGCGAGGAGAGGTCCTCGAACCAACTAAAACCAGAGCCATGTAGCCCTCACGGTTGTACTGTATGTCCCAGCTTTTGCCCGTAGATGATCATTTAGAGGGGGGCAAGAGCACGAAGACTCCCACGCCCGAGTTCACATTATCAAGAACAAGATAAGATCAGAAGTTGCGCATACCATTAGTCAGATTATTAGATCTCATTTGAAGGTTCACAGCACTAGCAGATCTACCCCATATGCATATATCCCACGGTAACAAGGTACAGGTTAAACATCTAGGTATATCCTATGGTTATCATTTGACACATGCACATGATTTGTAGATTAAAGTGCGTAGGTAACAAGGATGATCCCATGTATACTTGCCTTGATCCGCGTATTCCTGGTTCTGGTCCTCCTGCTGGTCGTAGTAGATCTGATCTTGGTCACCCACGTACCGCTCACCGTCTGAACTCGAATACAACGCAACATACAAGCATCCACGCACACATATGCATTGCAAACAGATCTAACATTAGAATAGTACACCAACAGATTTAAATAAATAAAAGTTGTAAAACAGATCTATACGTCACTACGATCACATAGACGTTTGGATCACCGAATTCGGATTTAAAACGCGGAAGTTACGGCCTAAACAAGATTATAAAAGGCCTAAACGAGACTGACTTAAACGTGAAATAAAACTTTTGCAAATCTAATCTACAGTGGTACTACTGCGTAGAGTAGGAAATTACGAAACTAACGCAATTTGAATGGATCAAAACGGAGTTAATATGAGTAAGATATAGACAAAATGGTGCAATGGCAGATCTGTAAATAGATCAAACATTTTCGAAATAAAATAAATCGGAAATTCAGATTTAACGGCGCCGGCAGGGACCGTGGGTTAATTTGGCAAAAGCCGAGGGGCTCTTTAGCAATTCAGCCGACGAAGGGGTATCGGCCGCTCTTGGCCGTCCGATCTAATCTGGGCGATCCAGATTAAATCTGGCGGGCTCGGGCGGCGCCGCCGTCTAGCACAGAGACGGCGCGGCGGAGCGCCATTCGCACGGTGGCGGAGCTCGCCGGAGCTGGCCGGCTCGGCGATTCCGGACGTCATTCGACACAACAGAGAGTCCAAGAGAGAGAGAAGAAGATGGGGATCTCACCACGACACAAACCAAGGGTCGGGACGAGTCGAGGCGGGCTCACGACGGAGTTTGGCGGTCAGCGGAAACTGCAAGGGACGGCGAGCCATTCGTGACTAAACGGAGCATGAAATACACAATTGAGGAGTTCTCCGAATACCTTACGGCGCGGCGGAGCTTCGGGGAAGGTTCAAATCGATGGCCAAGCGCCGAGATGCGAAGACGAGCTCGGCGGTGGCGGCGGCTAGGGTTTCGAGGGTAGCGCGGCTTGGAGGCACGAGAGCAGCTCGAAGATGGGAAAAGGAAGGCGGCTACGGTCGTGGGGCTTTTATAGGGCTCGGGGTGCTTGGATAAAGCCTCCTCCGGGGTCATCGGGACGACGCGGAAGGATGAGCGCGGCGGCGGCATGCAGCGGGAACCTAGGGCGGAGGTTGGGGATGACTCCGACAGGTGGGCCCCACCTGTCAGCGACTGCGCGACGCGGGACCCGTCCGTCAGCGAAACGGCGCGCGCGGCGGGGCGCTGCGGCGTTGCGCGGTGCGGAGGCGGCGCGGTTGGGCCGGCCCAGCTAAATGGGCCGCGCGGAGGGAGGCGGTGCGCGGGCCGAGAGTGGAAAAGAGCAGGCCGGCAGAGAGGAAAGGAAAAAGGCCTGCGGGCCAGAATGGAGGGAAGGGAGAGAAGGAAAATGTTTGCTCTTCTCTTTTATTTGCAAATGGTTTTCCAAATCTTTTCCAAACTGAATTTTGAATTCTAGATTTCAAATTTGAAACTTCAGTCAAACAAAAGAATGCAGCAGCATGTATGCATCAACTTGTTGCTAGGCTAACATAAATTTTATTTCCCCAACATTTATTTATTTTTCCTATGTTATAATGCCATAATAAATCAAAATAAATCATATTAGCCTATTTAAAATAAAAGAAAAATTTAGGGTGTTACAGAGAATTTGGTACTCATGCCGGGAAAGGGGACACACGGCTAATTCATGTCCCCTAGGTATGACTTCTAAGCCTATTTCAATTGATAATGATAATGTGCTTAGAAAGGATGGTAATGGTACCTCTAAGGCTACTATTGCAACTCATCCCGCTACTCATACTAAGGCTATGCGAAAGTATATTTCTCCTAACTTGAGAGGACCCAAACAAGTTTGGGTACCATCAACTAGTGGATGAATGTGTGTAGGTACCATGGCATTGGAGGCTTGATTCAATTTGTTCCATGTTAATCATCATGTGATTGAATCAAGTAATGAAGCTTAGTGTTGACACCAGATTTTCGCACGCACAAGAATATGACAAGTGGACCCTATTGACGCTCACTAAGTGTCATATTCTTAGCATCAACAAGGTCATATAACACAACACAAGGGCCTAAAATCAACCAAAAACCTTTTATAAACTAACGATTTCCACTTGTCCTTGAGTTTTATTTGAATGTAGGAAATTGCAGGGTTTTTGAGCAAAATGACCAAATGGACCCACCAGGAAGCAAGCCCACTTGTCTGGGCCCACTTTGGGCCAAGGAGGGGTGGCGCCCGCCACCCCTAGCTGGCAGCCGCCAGGGGGGAGAAGCCCAAACTCCCCCCTGCCACGTCACTGATCCAGGAGAAGCACCCCACACTCATTTGCAGCCGTTGCTCACCTAAGTCGGTTCATCCAAGGGCTAAGAAGCAGTGTCACATGGATCATGGCCTAATTAACCATGTGACAGTTATTGGACAAACCCCAAACCGACTTGGAGGACCTCCTGGATGCCGTTGGTGAAGAGGTGGTGGATCCAAGGGCCAGGGGGTGGCGGCCGCCACCTAGGGCTGGCGCCCGCCACCACACTCACCCCCCTGACCTAACCCTAGGTCCATAAGTACCCCCTAGGTCCCTTAGGCTATAAATAGGACCCCCCGAGCTCATTTATACTCAGACCTCACCTCATTAGTCCCACTCTCTTGTAAGCGAAGCTCTGGTGAAGGAACACTCTAGTTGAGAGACTTAGAGTGAGAGCGAGAGTGTAGAAGAGAAGAGCTGGAGTTGTAATAGATGATCTTCCAAGTCTCTGGTATAATTCCAAGTCTTCCTTCATTTATCTTAGTGTTCTTCTACTTTCAGCATTTACTTTAAGTTCTTTACTTATTGTTCTTGTTGAGTGCTTTCGATCATAGATAACTTAGTATTTAGTTTATATCTAGTTTGGGTTCTTCGCTGAGTAATCAGTGGTCTAGTTTTGGACACAAGATTAGAGTAGTATATATTAGTGAAGCGCGGTGCTTAGACTAGTTATACCTTAGTTTGTGGCTAGCCCCCCGGATAGCTGTGGTAGCAAACAGGTGGTGACAGCCCTGGGAGCCTTGAATTCCACCACGTAGTTGGGTTAGTTCTTAAATCATAAACCTCGTTGTGCACGTTTGAGGTAAATAGTCCAGAGGGTGTGTACGGTTCGAAGAACTAGATAGAACCTTTATTGCTAAGTTAGTTGTGATCGTAAGTGTGTAGGAAAACATTAATCTGTTCATCGGCCAAACCCCGCCGATTTAGTTTAGTAGTAGTTAGTTTTTCTTTCTTTTCTTTTTAGTAGTAGTAGAAACCAACCCCATTCACACATTTCGATCAACCCTGCTAGAATCACTAGTTGTTCATAGCAGTCCTAGTGTTAGTTCTGCCATAGTAGCTTCCCTGTGGAAATAAATACGATACTTGGTTACTCCCGGGTGAAGTGCTACAATAGACTTATTCTGTGCGCTTGCGGAACCTACCAATAGTCATACGAATAGTTAGTTATACTTCTTACATTAAGAAGTATCAACAAACCTTTCTGGCGCCGTTGCCAGGGATAGATTCCATAGTCTACTCCTAGTGACGACGTTAGCAAGAGTCAACAGACCCAGCAAGCAGTGGGGAATAGATTTCGGCAAGCGATCAGGCGGCTGCTTTGGTCCTCGGAGTTTCGGCAAATGCCTGTGCGGTCGGCTATTCTGCAAGGCGGTGGCTCCATTCGGGAGATGGATGTTGCAAGCAAAGCCGGCTTGCACGAGAAGACACGTGACAATGGAGGACGCCAAAAGGATTAGGAAGTAGAATTTGTATCTTTCCATATTTTATTATGTGAATCGTAATCGTTTAGGACTCGTATTTCGTCCAGGGTATAAATATGAACCCTCGACCATTGTAAAACTGTTCACAACCACATCAATACAAACCGGCCCCGTGCCATCTTCGAGTCCTTAGTCGTGTCGTCGAGTTCTTCGAGAGGAATCATCGATCCGTCGACCTCCGTAAGTACCGGCAACCTTGTTATCATGTCTAGTATCATGCGGTGGATTTAGATATGATGCAAGTAGTCTCATATGTTAAGCTTAGTATCGTGCGGCGGATTTAAGCTTATGACGGGAAGTTTTTGCTTGTGCCTTGTATCGTGCGGCGGATTAAGTCATGAGTAAAAATAGTTATCGACTCTATTAGATTTGGCAGATCTAATAGATTCATTAAGTTATCATGTGTTATATGTTTTATTTATTTAATTCTTGTAACACTCTTTTGCCCAATCTAGATTGATCTTTGTTCGGCCTTGTTCCACAAGTTTGCTTGTGCTTTTGCTAATCATAATATCATGATGGCCGGATCAACTTTCAATCCAGATTGTTACATGTCGCGGGTTCATGCATGTTAATTACGATTAGGCTTTGATAAAACTAGGTATCGTGCGGTAGATGCAGGTTTTAGATTAGTCTGATCGTGCTTGCCTGTTTGTTCCTTCATGGACCCCAATTCGGCTAGTTTGCCGATTTTGGTTATGCTTACATGAGTAACGAGCTTTTATAGATCTGTTCAAATATATGCATGCTTTTAGCTTGTTATAATTAGATTGTATCATGCGGTGGATTAATCTAATTATAAGAAGTGGTGTAGACTTATAGCAAGTGGTATCATGCAGTGGATTAGCTTCGCTTGAGTTTATGCCTGACGGGTTTATGAAAACTAAACGTGCGGCAGATTAGTTGGATTAGCCTATGCATGTGTTATTTGAATAGATCTATTTTTGCAAGTTACCTGTTTATAACATCTTTAATTCGTTCAAAGTATGTCTCTTTTTACATACGCATTCGGCAGTTAAATATGCTTTACACACTCTGTTTTCATATTCGCCGAATGATTTTACAAACATGCTTTGACAGACAGCTTCTATAGCTGTGTGCTGTCGTGATTGGCTTTCAAAGCCGTACATATGGAACTGTCTGGTCTCACCCGACATGTTCCAGAGGTATTCTCACATTTTTATCCCTTGTTGGTTTTCAGGTCAAACCGACTGGCACGTCTCCGGGTTCAGCACATTCCGGGCACCAGATTGAAGCTAGCTTTTCGGCTTGCTGTGTGCTTGGCGCAAGGTGTCACGTTTTGCGTCAACACTTACTGCTATCCAAATCCAATGCCAAGACAAAAGAGTGAAGTCCAAGTGCAAAACATACAAGTGCAAAAGATCAAGTTGTGGTGGTTGATTGGAAATATTTAAAGGCTTGCAAATAGTAGATGAAGAAGCTTGCTATTTGATGATCATGAGCTACTAAGGTATATCTCTAGTTGATC
Organism: Coix lacryma-jobi var. lacryma-jobi; assembly: GCA_009763385.1. Classification (NCBI taxonomy): domain Eukaryota; kingdom Viridiplantae; phylum Streptophyta; class Magnoliopsida; order Poales; family Poaceae; genus Coix; species Coix lacryma-jobi. The sequence continues at coordinate 63,585,404 of CM019825.1, forward strand.
ATGTTATTGTAGATGCATATGAGCTGATTGAATTGGATATATATGCATATGTTGCTTGCTATGAGATTTTTGAATGGATTTGATGCTTAGTAATCAAGTTTGAGTTAGTTTGAATGAATATGTTCATGAGACTTCATTTGGAAAGTGATTTGAATGGATATATGTCTTGTGAGATTATTCAAACAAGTTAGCTTCAAGTTTGATTCAAATTGGTAAAGTATAGCTCAATTGCTCAAAGTTGTCCAATATTGCAAAATCTGAGTGAGCTGAGAAGATAGCCATGTTTGGATGATCAAATCTAGTTGGATTGGCTTGAAATTTGGTGTGCATGTTCTACACTTATAGTATTAGTTTATGTAGAAAATTGAAATTCATTGGATAAGTGAAACTCCGTGTGGTAGTGGATCTTGTCAACTCTAGTGCAGCAGTTTTCAGCATGGACAGCAAGTGAAAGAATTCAAATCTGGTAGCAATCTAGAAGTCCAATGTAGCTCAAATTTGTATGGCTACTATAATACATAGTGAGGCACATCTCCACCGAATTTCATGGTCATTGGACTTATATTTTGGGAGATATGCACGTTTCTTTGAGAAGGACAGAATCTGCTAGAAAAGTGACAATTATTGGATTGATCTAGAGTCACTTTGATTGAAAGGCCCTCAAGTTGGAATCATGTTTATAAGTGGTTGAGGGACCAATGTTTGGTTTTGAAATGAGCTAGAAGCATGACAAAGATGAGTACAAGTTCATTTGATTGAGGAGTGTATTTGGCACACATTTGGTACTCAAATTGAAGATCAAGACCAACATCAAGATGAAGATAAAGATCAAGTTCTAGTATCAAATTGAAGATCATTTGGAAGAAAGAAAAGAACTCAAAGATGGATTCAAAGTCACATTTCAAGAAGAGTTCAAAAGGATCAATCAAATAAAGTCATTTCAAATGAGTATCAAGGATGATTCTTTGGAGAGAGGTCACTTCTCCCTTTTGTAGGGGCTTGCTGCCTTTTGTAGGTTAACCAAGCGAGGCTTGGAAGGCTAAAATGGAAGTGGTGATCTAAAGTATCATTGGAGATGGTTAGTTGGAGCAATCAAAAGGATTGATCAAGAAAGCAAGCAACACCCAAAAGAGAGCAAAATCTTGAAGAATTCAAGTGGTATTCACTATTGGTATAAACAAGTGGTATTCACATGCAAGCTATGATCAAATGAAGAAGCAAGCCAACCACAACAAGATTGTGCACTTGATCATTAGTGGTTCTCAATTCATATGGGTGAAGATGGAATTCATATTTGGTATCTATTGATCTTCACCAAGCTTTGAAATGGACTTCACGCATTGCTATTTGGAGCTTAATTGGAATCAAATGACTATCCTCTACTCCAAGATAGCAAAGGTATCATTGTAATGTGCATGACCATTTCATCCCTTACTAATATGCGGTTAGTGCATATAGTACATGCTCAATAGGATCATGCATAACAATTGAAAAGTTTAAATTCATTGCCTACCACTATTGCTTGTTTGATTATATGATCTAGTGGTTAGTATATGGATTTGTTCATGAGCTAGTGAACCCAAGTACTTGATCTAGAAGATGAGCATTCAAGTGTCTAATTCAACGTGAGTAAGATAACCATTAAAAGATGTGTGAAGAAGCTTACTCTAGAGCAAACCGAGTTAGATATCTTGTGCAAATTTGATAGTTCAAGTCACAAATGAGAAGCTCATGAGATGACAATAGTTCAAGAAGAAGACAATAATGCAAATGGATATCAAGTTTAAACTTTCATTCAAGTGGTATCCTACAAGACTTCAAGTGATCCTCAACTTTAAGTGATCAAATCAAGCAAAGCATCCCTCACCAACAAGAGCTCAAGCTTATCAATTGGATGACCCATGCTATGACATAGGGGAGGTGCCCCACCTATTGGTATCAAGGTCAAAGATCCTACACATGGTGTCATTCCAACATATATGGTGGTGTCCATAAAAAAATGCAAAGTTTCAAGTCTCAACTATCTACCCTAGTGTCACCCTTTGTGAGAAAGGAGCATACCTTTTATGGTCATTGATGACAAAGGGGGAGAAGTGCCAAAGATATGATATGATAGGGGGAGAAATTGTTGGCAAATATATGTCAAGGACAAAGGGGGAGAAAACAAGAAAATAAGATGGACATGAATGAAGAGGGAGCAAGATTGGAGAATGAAAAAGGATCAAAATTCTTGGACAAGTAGAGCACACAAGTAGGGGGAGCAAGCTCATGAAAACATGATTGATGCATTTGTTTGTGCATTACATTTGCTTGCTTGCATAATGCATGTCTTACATTTGATATATATGCTTGTGTGCAATATTTGCTAGAGCTAAGACTTGGATGATGATTGTTTTTCCTTCTATTGGTATTTAGAACATAGTCTTAGTGTAACAAGTGGTAACTAGAACCTTTGATTATAATGTTGATCTCACGCGGTATCTAGTTTCACTTGCTTCTAGTAAGGTTGATGCTAAGGATGAATCAAAATGTGGTATGCACGCTTCAAAGATAAAATTTCATCATGTATACCTTAGCATCTGAGAACATATATGATGAATGATTGACTTTGATGAGGAAGGTTTGAGGCTTTTTCCCGGTTAAGTCCATATGTCGCTATGCGCTTAATGTTTATGACTAACCGGTAGCATTGAGTTGTGTGTGTTTACCGGGTTGGTGTGCGTGTGCAACATGTGTCTCTTGGCTGTGTTGATGTGCAGGTGTTGAGCTCGGATACAGTGGTCGATGGCGAGGTGAAGGTCAAGTAGAGACGTGCCGTGCCGGCGGACCGGGAGCGGTGAAGGATGGGTGTGCCATGCGGCGGACGTGCCATGCCGATGTACCCAGAGCGGTGAAGGGCGGACGTGAGGCTTGGACTGACAGACCAGAGGGCCAGAGGACCAGCTATGGTAGCTGGCACATGGCATCGACAAGCGAGAGCACATGGGGATGTGCGATGCATCGGCCAAGTCGAGAGGAAGACGATGGCGTCGTGGCACTTGGCAGGAGGTCGGACACGGGCTTGCATGCGGCGCAAGTGCCGTCGGCCGAGTCAAGAAGGAAGGCGTAGGCGTTGTGCCCAGCGTGGAGGCTGGACATGCATCGACATCGGTGCCGGTGGTCATGGGGTGTGTGAACCACATCCCGTCTACGGCGCGGGTTCGGTAGCTGAGCCTCAAAAAGCTATCCTCGACGGTTTCCGAGTTTGGGCCTCAAAACTCGGGGTGGCCGGTTTCCGAGTTTGGGCCTCAAAACTCGAGATGGACGGTTTCCAAGTTTGGGCCTCAAAACCTGGGCTCGCGGGTTTCCGAGTTTGGGCCTCAAAACTCGGGGTGGACGGAATGCCAGGTTTGGGCCTCAAAACCTAGGCTGGCAGGTTTACCGGTTTGGGCCTCAAAACCGGGCGGAGGTTCCTAGGCGGAACGGTCGACGCATGGCGGTGTGGAGAGGCTAGCGCGGCGACGAAGCTATCCACGATAAGGCGCGGTGGTCGACGGTGGCGGCACGTGGCGGCATCCTGGAGCTTGCGTCGAGGCGAAGCAAAGGATGAGAAGGCGCGTGGCCGTTGGATGAAAATTGACCGGACTGGACGATTTTACCCCTAGGGGGTAATTGGGGTTAGTGCTTCATGTGAGGGCATTTTGGTCTTCGGACATGCGCCTATATATATGAAGAGGGCTGGTTAGGGCAGCCCATCCTTGGAGGTGTGCCACTCTCATTTTGTTTTTGTGAGAGAAGGCTAGGGTTAGAGGAGAGTTGGCTCTTGTTCTTGAGCTTTTCGCCATCCAAGCTTTGTGTTGCTAGGAGTGGCTTGTAGCCCGACACCGAGAGCTTAATCAATCATTCATTCCGCTGAATCCAAGGATCAATTTCATGCTTTAATTTGTCTTGCGATTTTGTTCTTCGCGTTTGCACGTTTTCCCCTCTTTCGATCTTCACGAGATTTCTTGTTTCGAGGGAAGATTCACAAATCCGTTTGAACCATCTCCTAGAGCATCGTGAGAGACATCTTTCTACCGAAGGGTTTTCTCTAATTCCTCACGAGCTAGTAGATCGGGCGGATTTCGTTTTGGATCACGTTCTTGCTCCTTTGCCTCGAAATCTTTCGATTCACCGATTTGGAGTTAGGTTCGAGCCATGATCTCTTAGGAGTAGCTCACTAACATCCTTGTGACCCCTCACAACAAGTTTGAGCCTTAGATCTTTTGATTAGAGGGAGATCGAGTTGAATCGGCGGAAGAACAACACAGTTTCGGGGGCATCAGACGCTCATGTTCTTGGCATCGGACGCTGACCCGAGTAGCATCGGACGCGCCATTGCCACGTGTCAGTTTTGGTGATTTTGAAGGGACATCGGATGCTGGCATCGAACGCTATAGTGCAGCGTCCGATGGTCATGCAGTGAGGTTTCTGAAACCCTCTTTTTGCATCGGACGCGTCCGTTGTCAGGGCATTGGACGCTACTGTTCACATCGGATGCACCTGCCCCACATCGGACGCTGAGTTGTGACTGTAGCAGCGTCCGATGGCTACACAGTAGGGTTTTCTGAACAGTACTGTTCACATCGGACGCGTCCGACGTGAACACATCGGACGCTCCCCCAGCGTCTGATGCAGCTGTTTCTGCGCTGTTTTGTCCGTAGCTCGTCCGTTTGGTTTTGGATTTGAGTTCCGCTTTTTGCGTTGGATTCCCAACTCTGTGCTCTACAGAAATAGGGCTTCACACTTTACGAAAACGCCTGAATCCCCCGAGCAACGTGAGGGGGATGTTGAGGTTACCCAAAGTCCATCTTGTCACTAGTTGACTCGCGTGGATTTGGGCGAGGGAGCTTTTGTGGTGTCCCGCTGTGTTCCTAGGGAACATCCACCCATTCTCTTGGGTCGTGGACATCACGCGTGTCGGCTTTACTCTTGGGGTTGATTTTCTGGGACAAAGGCCTAAACATTTCAAAAGAAATTTTGAGGCTCCCATTCAACCCCCCCCCCTCTGGTCGCCTGTGTGTAGCTCTTTCGGTCCTTCAACATCACTTAGTAGTGTTAACACTCCCACAAATTTCATATTTATACATGTATGCAAGCTTGAAACCAAACCATTTGAGCACACATGTAGGGGGAGTTATCACTACCGAGTCGGGTTGTATGGTACTTATCCAAATCTTCATATGTGGTCTTAATGTTGGATAAGTAACATAGAATCCAAACCAAGTTAGCAATTTGCATTCTTGTAAAGTGCTAGCTTGGAATAAGCTTAATTTCCATATCTTTGTAGAGTTGTCATCAATTACCAAAAAAGGGGAGATTGAAAGGTCCTAGTTTGGTTTTGGTAATTGAGTGACAACCTTAGGTGGACTAATTGTGTTTATGTAAGATACATAGGGATTAGTCCATAGGTACATGTGTGTGAGCACTTGAGCCATGGAGGTGAATGGCTTGGACTTGATGTGAAGCTCACACATGTGATGATCATGGAGGAGCTTAATGCACATGAAACATGACATGGAGTCATGTCAAGATGGTGAAGATCAAGGCAAGACTTGGCTTGATGGACCAGTTGCGAAGGTGAAGGGCAAGTTGGAGGCTTTGAAGCCGTTGGTACCAAGTGTCGAGAGGCTTGAGCAAAGACTTGGCGCCGAAGGACTGAAGCAATGGTGAAGAGCAAGTGAGGTCAAGATCGATGGACCATGGAGGCCATGTGATGATATGAAGTGGATCATATCATTTGATGATAGGTTGGTGCATGTGTTGCATCAACACCGAAGGAGATGGAATGGAATGTGCAAGGCAAAGGTATATGTGTAGGGCATTTCATTTCACCGATTATAGGTGAGTAGAGAAGTTTATGACCGGGTTTAGGATAGATGGCCGTACTATTAAGAGGAGCAAACTTGTTTGCATATCGGTCATCTAGTGCCACTTGAGCGATCTAACATTGCGATGTTACTAGGATCGATTGGCGCGGTAAGATCTAGTGAAAATCCTTTGAAAAATGATTGTGAAAATGCTAACACACATGCACATGATGGTGTACACTTGGTGGTGTTGGCACATTTGCAAAGGAGAAGGTGTTGGAGTTGATTTGGATCAACTCGGAGAAGAGAAGGAGGCTTTTCGGTGTGTTCCGAACTCTAGGATGGGTCTTGGATTGGAATTCTGTACTAATACTTTGTGAGTTGGATTAGCTATGTTTGTGGGTTGTGTAGCCCTTTGAGTTAGCTTTCCAAAATGTCCAAGATCATCGAAATCGAAGTTCAGAGCTAAGAGTTATGGTCGTTATAGCGTGGAGCTCAGGCTGGTGAGTCCAGTAGTACCGACCCTGGTGGTCGGTAGTACCGACCTAAGAAGGCAGCGCGAGATGGTTTGGCCTACCGGTAGAACCACCATAAGGCCGATAGTACCGGCCCCCGGTAGTACCGACCATAGTGGTCGATAGTACCGACGTTTGTAGGAAGTTCGGAGGCGTTCTGTGTAGATCTATATTTGGCCTACTGGTAGTACCGCTATAGGGGTCGGTACTACCGACCCTACGACCGACTGTGTTAGGAAGGCTGTCCTAACGGTCATATTGACCGCCGGCAGTACCGGCCCTTTAGTCGGTAGTACCGACCGTGGCCGGGTGAGCTCGGGGAAAGGGGAAAACGGCTAGTTGGTGGCTCCCCTCTATAAATAGAGGGGTGGCCGGCCCTTGGTTGAGGTGGAGCACCCTAGGGACTTTGTGTCCATGGTTGGGAAGTGCTTAGGAGCCCTCTAACTCACATATTCTTGTTAGTGCTTATCCGATTGTGTGAGAGAGCGATTCTAGTGTGGTGCATGAGAGATTGCAAGAGTTGGCACTAGATGTTCGAGTTGCAAGCCGGTGGTGCTTATTACTATTGGAGGTTGCCACCTCCTAAACGGCTTGGTGATTGTCTCCGCTGTGAAGCTCGCAAGAAGATTGTGCGTGGCTCCAGAGAAAGCTTTGTGAGGGGCATTGTGCTCACCCCGCGGGGATCGCGAAGAGCAACTCTAGTGGAAAGAGGCGTGAAGAGCGCCAAGTGGTCCGGCCGGATCGAAAGCTAGAGCTCTTGGTGAGCACTCCATCGTGGAGAGTGTGACTTAGGGTCACCACTAGCAAGAGGATCGGCGGCAACCTTGGGCTTGCTTCAACGGGGACTAGCTTGGTGGCAACCAAGTGACCTCGGGATAAAATCTTATGTCCCCGTCTCTTGTTGCTGTTGTTATTCTTGTTTCCTTGCATATTACGCTTGTGCTTGTGTTCTTGGTGTTCTTCCTCCCTCCTTCACTCTATCTTAGGTTGGGAAGGATCAATCTACATTTTGGCAAGGAACCAAGACTTTGGGAAGCTACAATCGTTATCTACATCTTCTAGGGAAGTGGGGTAATTGCTAGATCTGAGATTGCATCTCACCCACTTTGATTTCGTAGCTTCCTGCAGGTGCTCGGTAGTACCGGCCTAACAACCCGGTAGTACCGGTGTTGGTAGTACCGGCCTAGCAGCCCGGTAGTACCGACTGCCTGGTGTTTACACTAGCTTGTATTGCAATACTAATCCTTGTGCTAGTGTTTAGTTGCTTAGTTTGTGTAGCTAAGTTGAACTCTCTAATTTGGCTTGTGTAGCCTTGTTATTGAGCATTGCTAGTGAGCTTAGGCTTTGTGCTTTGCTTACTAGAATGTGTAGGAGCTCCCCCGTGTTTGAAGTACTAGTTGCATAGGTTTGTGTGGCATTGCTTCTAGAATTGATTAGGTGAGTTCTAGCTAGCCCGACACCTTATTTGCTTTGTTTAGGATCTTTTGTAAGGTGGTCATAGAGTATAGGTAGAGGGGTGTAGTCTTGTCTTGACCGATAGTTTTAATTCTGCATTTGTTTCGGTTAGCCGGTACGTTTAAGTTTTTAAAAGGACTATTCACCCCCCCTCTAGTCCGCCATGTCGACCTTTCACTCGTGCCCTCCTTGAAGCTATAAAAGGAGGAGCCGTGGACGCCTTCTAGGCAGGCAATCAACAACTCACAAACACACACACACACACACACACACTAGCAAGACCCCGGTTGCAACTTCGTCTCCCTCGTTCTCACGAGACTTGGGTCCAGCACCCTCTCTCACCCACTTGTACCCCTACTATGAGGACCCCGGTGCAAGATAACACGATCTCCTCCCTCCACCGGACGTAGGGCACGCTTTGCCCGAACCAGTATAAGCCTCTTATGTTCTTCTTGCATCACCATCCGGAGCTAGGAACACGCAGATACAAATTTACTCGTCGGTGTTAGGACCCCCCGGTTCGAAACACCGACACTTACAAATAGAGTAACTTTGTTTTTTCACAAGAAAATGGTCGAGTAGCTCATTGGTAAGGCTGTTACTCGCCTAACGGCAGGTCGCGAGATCAAAGCTCCACCAGCGCAATTTTTTTGCCAAAAAAAGGACGAGCCTACTGTGTACACTTGTGGCCCAATATGAAAAAAGGTCGATCGGGCCGTCTGGCCCACACATCCAATATGAAAAAAGGTCGACTGGGCCGTCTGGCCCACGCATCCAACGTCGTCAGGTGGTACAAGCGGGGGCAAACTAGACACTTAACTATGACGTTAGAAAAAATGATCTGTGACCAATTCGTTTCATCACTACGTGGGCCACACGAGGAAAATTATCTATGACCATATCAAAATATAATATGTGACGAATATTTTCATCATTACCATATAGCACACCGACAACATGATCTATGACGATTTCCTTTTGGTAATCGATGACGTTCCTATCATTTTCGTCACTAAAAGGCAAGCCAAAACTTCATCACTTGTACCTTGTGATGAAAACGAAAATTTCATCATCGAAAGGTATCATTCGGTGATGAAACTTATCGGCGTCACTAGCAAATCGTCACCGATGATCATATTTCTAGTAGTGAAGACTTGGTCATGTTGGCATGAAGCAATTGAATAGATTGATTAAACATGATCTAGTTAGAGGCTTGAAAGATGTTGTGTTTGAGAAAGATAAACTTTGTATCTCTTGTCAAGCCGACAAGCAAGTTGGAAACACTCACCCTAAGAAAAGCGTCATGAGTACTAGCAAGGCATTTGAGTTATTGCACATGGATTTATTTGGACCAACAACATACACTAGCATTGGTGGCAACAAATATGGCTTTGTGATAGTGGATGATTTCACAAGATATACATGGGTATTCTTTCTAGTTTACAAGAGTGATACATATGCAACATTTAAATCTTTTGTCAAGAGGTGTCACAATGAGTTTGAAACAACCATCAAGAAAGTAAGAAGTGACAATGGTAGTGAATTTAGAAACAGAAGATTTGATGAGCTTTGTGATGAATTTGGTATTAGACATCAATTCTCACCCAAGTACACTCCACAATCAAATGGCCTTGTTGAGAGGAAGAATAGAACAATCATTGACATGGCAAGGTCTATGATTAGTGAGTACAATGTGAGTCATTCATTTTGGGCCGAAGCTACCAACACGGCTTGCTATTGTAGCAACCGCCTCTATTGTCACCCAATGATGGAGAAAACACCATATGAGCTCTTGAATGATAGAAAACCCAACATTGCATACTTTAGAGTGTTTAGTTGCAAATGCTATATTTTGAAGAAAGGCACTAGATTGAGCAAGTTTGATAAGAAATCTGATGAAGGGTTCTTACTTGGTTACTCCACTAAAAGCAAGGCATATAGAGTTTGGAATTTGTCTAGTGGTACTCTTGAGGAGGTTCATGATGTTGAGTTTGATGAAACCAATGGCTCTCAAGAAGAAGATGAAAATCTAGATGATGTGAGAGGAACTCAATTGGTCAATGCTATGAAAAATATGGATATTGGTGATATTCGGCCTAGGGAAGTGGTTGATGTTGAAGATGACAAAGATCAAGTGCTCACTTCTCCAAATGTGCAAGCTAGTGGTTCTCATTTGCAAAATCAACAAGTAGCTAGTTCATCTCATGATAATCAATCAAATGTCAAAACCAATGTAAGTGATCAAGTTCCCATTCTCAAACCAACTCATATTACTAGAGACCATCCTATAGATCAAATTGTTGGAGATATTAGAAGTGGTGTGCAAACTAGATCAAGATTGGTTTCTTTTTGTGAGCATTATTCTTTTGTGTCATCAATTGAACCAACCAAGATAGAAGTTGCTTTGCAAGATGTTGATTGGGTGAATGCTATGCATGAAGAATTAAATAATTTCACTCGCAATCAAGTTTGGGAATTGGTACGTAAAAAGACCTAAGAATTTTAATGTCATTGGCACTAAATGGGTTTTTAGAAACAAGCAAGATCATCAAGATGGCATAGTAGTGAGAAACAAAACAAGATTGGTAGCTCAAGGTTACACTAAAGTGGAGGGTCTTGACTTTGGTGAAACATATGCACCGGTTGCAAGGTTGGAAGCAATTAGAATCTTATTAGCTTATGTTTGTGCCCATAATATCAAGCTCTATCAAGTGGATGTCAAAAGTGCATTTCTCAATGACTATATAAATGAGTTGGTATATGTTGAGCAACCTCCCGGTTTTGAAGATGACAAGAAGCCCAACCATGTGTACAAGCTCAAGAAGGCACTTTATGGTTTAAAACAAGCACCAAGAGCATGGTTGTTGACACTCCTTAATGGAATCACTAAGAAACCACTAAAGAGTGTACGGGACACTACTAACTCCACTTAACGTCAAGTTGTCATCCCTAACATGAAGCTAGCAATGTAAATATATCAGGGCACTAGATTTAAAGATAGACATTTACCCGCAAGCGCACAGATAAACATACCCGTTGTAGAAGCATTTCACCCAAGCTAGTCACAGGTATCGTTATTTATATTTAGCCTAGAGACTAATCAATTCAAGGTATGATGGCATTGTAAGGACTTAACAGCATATAATATGGCACACTTATAATAAGACTGATAACACACTAATTACTTCAAACATGAATCAGGTTACAGAGTAAATGATATGATAAATAATTGATAAAGGATAACAGAGATCAGATCAATCAAGGATAAACTTAGAACAGTACTACCTAGCAAGCGATGATTAGAACAGGTATTAATGAGAAACATTCCTAAGTTATTCTAATTACAAGTCATAGCATACATTGATTAGTGCAATTATATTTGGCAATCATTGGCTAGGTCACATCATATTTATAATCAAGAGGCAACTCCATAGTAAAAGTGTCAAACAAAGTAACCCTTAAACCATGAGTTAACTGAGCCATACTGAACACTATATTCGGGAGGTGGAATACAGAGGACTCAACAGGTCTGTCACACTCGCGATCTACCACTCTATCCGGAACATAGGGCGCATTCGCAGATAAATAATGTATAGGCACCACGCCTACACAGCATCTATCACCCACCCGTTGTACTTTAAGATGAGCGCTATATGAACATGAGTATAAACATAAAGATGAACTATCTATGCCAAATATATAATCAAAGCAGACTATAAGCATTATAACTAAGAATATAATCATTGATGTCTTAATCATATCAATTGTATTGCTATCTAGAACACGATGATGAACAATAAGGTGAATTAGATCATCGAGAAGGACTAAAGTACGAACTAGAACATGAACTAGAACAAGATTATGAACTAGATGATGAACTAGACGATGAACTAGAACATAAACAATGAAGAACAATGATGAACTAGAAGAGCAATTATGAAATAGATCCATAATGTTAATACAAGAGAGAAGATCTTGGGTTTACCGAGCCTTCTCATGACTAGATCAGGAATCCAAGCGAAGCTTGCCTCCTCTAATCCTATTCTATCTACTAATCTAGGTAGATGAAGTTCTAGGGCTTCCGATTGATCTCCTTCTGAAGCTCTGATTGATGATGTCTAATGATCAAACCCTGATTGATTCTCTGAAGAGGAGGTCAGGGGCTGTTTATATAGCCCTAGGCGATGAACTATGGCCCTTGGATCAAACCGACTCAAGGTACGGCCGAGATGCATCCTAGAGGTCGGTGGGAGTAGCTTGCAGAAGACGGAGGCGTGGGGGCTCTGTGGCCGACCGACTGGTGGGCCCTGTGGGACCGGTCGGTCCGACAGGTCAGCCTCCTGTGGTGCCCTGCCTCGTGGTGTCTCAATGTGTTCTCTGGAGTCTTCTAGAAGTATCCTGACATGGCGGTTGCGTTATCTCCCGATGGTTTCCTTCTATGGGAAGCTATTGGTGCCGATTTCCTGGTTTAGTCCCTGCAGAATCATAACTCACCAAAACTCGTGGAATATTGTCAGTTGAAACCCTAAACCTTTGTTGGTGATCAAATCCTTGCCCTTTTCATATTTATTTATTCCTTAATTATGATAGATAACCAGTGTCAACAGTGGTCGTGTTCTGTTTGGACAGAGTTGACCATCCATACTATGTCTTGATGTGGTTGTGTAGCCTTGTTCTTCCTCCTTCTGTTCCTATTCTTCTTCTTTGATGATATGATGTTTGCATCTTCGTAGGGCATCTGAGGGTGGACTTTGGTAGTGAGTGTACGTCTCTTGAAACTGAATCTTTCTTTGTTGCCTGTGATTGCGAAACAGATCTTGGCGCTGTCCGTGTAGATGATGGCTTTCGTTGAGCTTAGGAACGGGCGTCCAAGAATGATGGGTGCTCTTTTGTCTCCACCTGTCTCAATGATCATAAACTCTGCACACACATACGAGCGTCCCACTCGTACACAGATATCTTCTAGAATTCCTAATGGGTAGCACAGTGTCTGATCTGCGAGCTGCAAACACATAGTTGTATATAATAGAGGTGCACCATGTATTTGTTCGTATATTACCCTTGACATAATGTTGACGCTTGCTCCAAGGTCACAGACTGCTTCTTCAAAACTGTGAGGTCCAATATGAATTGGAATCACAGGTCTTCCTGGATCTCCTTTCTTTGGGGCAATGGAGTCATCCATCCATTCTCTTGAAGGTCTAGGTATGAGGTGTCCTGCATCAAAGATGTCTACAAGATTTGCAGTTTCTAGCTCTTTTGGATTTCCTGGAATCTTACCTTTTTCAGCCATAGGGACTGAAGCTGCTAACTGAGATAACTGAGATTCTATCATTTTATTAAAGCCATGTTGATTCTTTATAGCAGAAGTAAAGGTATCCATTCTCGTATTAATATTTTCAAGCAGTTTATCATTGGAGGCTATCTTCTTAGACATATTATCAATAATTTTATTTTGATTGGATATCATCTCTCTCAAAGGTGGTTGATTAAAAGTATTACCTTGGTAGTTACCTGAGTAATTAGGCCTTGATTGCTGGTTCCATCCTTGAGTTTGTTGAGGACGATAGTTGGTGTTGTTGTTGATGTACTTTGCATCCTCTTGAATTTTAGGGCAGTTGCTCCCTGAATGACCAGTGCCTCCACACTCTTCACATGTCATGCGAGATTCGTAGATTTGTTTGACGTCTTCTCTCTTGGGAGTGTGTTCATCGAACTTTTTCATGAGTAGGTCAAGTTTGGCAGACAACATGTCTACTTCCTTTAGTTGATGTATTCCTCCCCTCTTGCATGGCAGAGAGCGTTCCTCATTCCATCCTTGGTTAGAGGCCATCTTCTCTATGAGTGTAGTTGCATTGTTGATCGTGAGTGATAAGAATGATCCTCCAGCAGCGACATCCACATTCTCACGGGTACTTGAAGTGAGCCCGTGGTAGAAGGTCTGCATGAGTAGCCAATTCTCCATCCCATGGTGAGGGCATTCTGATATGTAGTCTTGAAAGCGTTCCCAAGCTTCTAGGATTGATTCTTCATGTTGTTGCTGAAAAGTTGAAATCTTGGCACGGAGGGCATTCGTCTTGCCCACTGGAAAGAACTTTGCTAGGAAGGCAGTTGAACAGATCGCCCACGAGGTGTTTTTATCTTTGTTGGCGTAGAACCATTGTTTTGCTTTCCCCAAGAGTGAGAATGGGAACAAGCGAAGTAGAATGGCGTCCCTTTCGACTCCTTTGATGGTGAAAGTGCTACAAATCTCTAGAAAGTGTTGGAGATGAGCGCTTGCGTCTTCATGTGCCTTTCCGCAAAACTGATTAGCTTGCACCATGTTGATCAAAGTTGGCTTGAGTTCAAATCCGTTGTCTCCCACATTGACTGTTGGTCCAGTCCTGATGTTCGCAGTGGTTGGTGCAGAGAACTCGCGGAGTGTCTTGTCGGCCATGGTGTCCAACACTGGTGTTAAGCTTCTTCTTATCTGGCTAACTTCTGGTAGTGGTGTTGAGGGTCTCTTAAGTTTGCGTTTAGTTTTCCTTAGTAAAGCTTCAGGATCCTCAATGTAGTTTTTCGGAAGTTGGAAACCAGTCATACATCACCCTGCATAAGATATAAAAGATAAACAAAGCCAGGGTAAGTCTGTTTGAGTAAAAGTAAATAATCAGTGCATTATCACATGTGTGTAAGTAAAATGATATGTTCTAGCTACCGTTCTAAATGCTGCTAATGCAGTGTCCTATCAGTGTTCAAAAAGATTTTAATAATTAACCCTAGGTACCATCCCTAATTGAATTGATGTGGTCCCCGGCAACGGCGCTAGAAATGCTTGTTGACACTCCTTAATGGAATCACTAAGAAAGCACTAAAGAGTGTATGGGACACTACTAACTCCACTTAACGTCAAGTTGTCATCCCCAACATGAAGCTAGCAATGTAAATATATCAGGGCACTGGATTTAAAGATAGATATTTACCCGCAAGCGCACAGATAAACATACCCGTTGTAGAAGCATTTCACCCAAGCTAGTCTCAGGTATCGTTATTTATATTTAGCCTAGAGACTAATAAATTCAAGGTATGATGGCATTGTAAGGACTTAACAGCATTTAATATGGCACACTTATAATAAGACTGATAACACACTAATTACTTCAAACAGGAATCAGGTTACAGAGTAAATGATATGATAAATAATTGATAAAGGATAACAGAGATCAGATCAATCAAGGATAAACTTAGAACAGTACTACCTAGCAAGCGATGATTAGAACAGATATTAATGAGAAACATTCCTAAGTTATTCTAATTACAAGTCATAGCATACATTGATTAGTGCAATTATATTGGGCAATCATTGGCTAGGTCACATCATATTTATAATCAAGAGGCAACTCCATAGTAAAAGTGTCAAACAAAGTAACCCTTAAACCATGAGTTAACTGAGCCATACTGAACACTATATTCGGGAGGTGGAATACAGAGGACTCAACAGGTCTGTCACACCCGCGATCTACCACTCTATCCGAAACATAGGATGCATTCGCAGATAAATAATGTATAGGCATCACGCCTACACAACATCTATCACCCACCCGTTGTACTTTAAGATGAGCACTATACAAACATGAGTATAAACATAAAGATGAACTATCTATGCCAAATATATAATCAAAGCAGACTATAAGCATTATAACTAAGAATATAATCATTGATGTCTTAATCATATCAATTGTATTGCTATCTAGAACACGATGATGAACAATAAGGTGAATTAGATCATCGAGAAGGACTAAAGTACGAACTAGAACATGAACTAGAACAAGATTATGAACTAGATGATGAACTAGACGATGAACATGAACTAGACGATGAACTAGAACATAAACAATGAAGAACAATGATGAACTAGAAGAGCAATTATGAAATAGATCCATAATGTTAATACAAGAGAGAAGATCTTGGGTTTACCGAGCCTTCTCGTGACTAGATCAGGAATCCAAGCGAAGCTTGCCTCCTCTAATCCTATTCTATCTACTAATCTAGGTAGATGAAGTTCTAGGGCTTCCAATTGATCTCCTTCTGAAGCTCTGATTGATGATGTCTAATGATCAAACCCTGATTGATTCTCTGAAGAGGGGGTCAGGGGCTGTTTATATAGCCCTGGGCGATGAACCGTGGCCCTTGGATCAAACCGACTCAAGGTACGGCCGAGATGCATCCTAAAGGTCGGTGGAGATAGCTTGCAGAGGACGGAACCCAGCGGGCCCAGGGGGCGACCGGTCGGTCACCTGGTGGGACCGGTCGGTCCCACCAGTCGGCCTCTCGTGGTGGTCGACCTCCTGGTGTCTTCTTACGTCCTCTGGAGTCTTCTAGAATAATCCTTACGTGGTGGTTGCGTTATCTCGCGTCGGTTTCCTTCTATGGGAAGCTATCGATGCTGATTTCCTGGTTTAGTCCCTGCAGAATCATAACTCACCAAAACTCGTGGAATATTGTCAGTTGAAACCGTAAACCTTTGTTGGTGATCAAATTCTTGCCCTTTTTTATATTTATTTATCCCTTAATTATGATAGATAACCAGTGTCAACAATGGTATGAGAGGTTGAGGGATTTTCTCCTCTCTAAAGGGTTCAAGATAGGAAAGGTTGATACTACCCTCTTCACCAAGAAGATAGGCAAAGACTTATTTTTATTGCAAATCTATGTTGATGACATTATCTTCGGTTCAACTATTCAAGATTTTTGTGAAGAGTTTGGTGAAATAATGGCTAGTGAGTTTGAGATGTCCATGATTGGAGAGCTTAGCTTCTTCCTTAGTCTACAAATCAAGCAAATGAAGAATGGTACTTTTGTTAGTCAAGGCAACTACATCAAGGACATGATGAAGAAATTTGGATTGCAAGATGCAAAGGCCATTAGCACACCTATGGGGACAAATGGACACTTAGATAGTGATGCAAGTGGAAATATGGTGGATCAAAAGCTATATCAATCTATGATTGGAAGCTTACTCTATGTGACCGCATCAAGACCGGATGTCATGTTTAGTGTATGCATGTGTGCAAGATTCCAAGCCTCACCAAGAGAAAGTCATTTGAAGGCTACAAAAAGAATATTGAGGTACTTGAAGCATACACAAGATGTTGGTTTGTGGTATCCAAAGGGGTCAAACTTTGAGTTGATTGGATATTCGGACTCCGATTATGCGGGTTGCAAGGTTGATAGAAAAAGCACATCAGACACATGCCAATTATTGGGAAGATCACTTGTGTCTTGGTCATCAAAGAAGCAAAATAGTGTGGTACTTTCAACCGCTGAAGCCGAATACATATCCGTCAGTAGTTGTTGTGCTCAATTACTTTGGATGAAAGCAACTTTGGATGACTTTGGAATCAAATTCAAACAAGTGCCATTGCTATGTGATAATGAGAGTGTGGTGAAGCTCACAAACAACCCCGTGCAACATTCAAGAACAAAGCATATTGACATTAGGCATCATTTCATAAGAGACAATCAACAAAAGGGTGATATTTCAATTGAGAGTGTTGGTACCGATGATCAACTTGCCGACATATTCACCAAGCCACTTGATGAGAAGAGGTTTTGCAAGCTAAGGAATGGACTGAACATACTTGACTTCTCAAATATGTGTTGATGCACCCCCACTTATATGTCATGCCTCTCCTTCGGCAAAGCAAAGTAAAAGTTGATTGGCATATGCATCCATACTTTCTAGGAACATGTTTAGTGCATTTAGTCATTCCTCACATTCATTAGGCTCATTCATGAAAATAAAATGCTTTTGATGCTTGTATGATGCCACTATTGTTTCTATGCTTTACATGATCTAGTGGTAACGTATGACATGTTTATGGGCTTGCAATCCTAGTGTTTAATCTAGAAAATGAGCAATGGAATATTTAACCAACATGAGTAAGATAACCATTGCAAGATGTGTGAAGAAGCTTACTCTAGAGCAAACTGTGTTAAATGTCTCAAGCAAATGATCTAGATTGAACCACATATGAAAAGAACTACCTCTCTCCTAATCAATTTGAACCTTTTTATGCAAACCTTTTATGGGAATAGATGACAAAGGGGAGAGAAAAGTCACAAAGATCAAATGAAGGGGATCAACAACTTTGAAAATGATTTTTGAGCACACAAGTAGGGGGAGCAAGCTCATGAACTTGGTTGTTGCATTTGATTTGTGCATGTTCATATGCTTGCTTGCATTGCACAAGTTGTTTAACTTGATATCCATGCTTGTGTGGTGTATGCTAGAAATAGAATTTGAATGATGTGTTGCAAACAAGCATGCATAGGTGGTAGCTAGATATAATTTGTATTACAAGCGGTACTAGAGCCTTGCATATAATGTTGATCTCATAAGGTATCTAGTATTTTTGTATGTCTAGCTAACCATGGTGCTAAGGATGGTGTATATTGGCAACTCTGATTGGTATCACGCTTCAAAGGTCCATTCTTTACACCTTAGCATCATTTGATAGTATTACTCTCCCTCATTTCATATCCATGCATATGTGTCAAATATGAACCAAACACTATAGCACATATGTAGGGGGAGCTAATACTACCAAAGTGGCAACTCAATTTTCAAATACATATCTTTGTGAAAGTTGTCATGAATTACCAAAAAGGGAGAGATTCAAAACCCTAGTTTGGTTTTGGATAATTGATGAAACCTAAGTGAACTAACCTCTTGCTCCATGTGATATATCAGATAGGTTGGTTCACACCAAGGTGGAGCTAGATGACGCTCAAATGTGATGGTCAAATTGATAATACATTTCTTCACATTTGGAAAAGAAGAAAGAGAAAACCAAAACCCTATGGGCTCAAGGCAAAGGTACAAAATAGGGCGTTTGTTTTGCCGATCAAGACGCAATAGAGTGTGTGATCGGATTTAGGCTAGATAACCATACTATAAAGAGGGGAAATCTTTATTTGCAATAATTATCTAGTGCCACTAAGTGTGAGTCGCATTTGCATATGCATTGCGCTTAGTGACATGGAGAGATGGATGAGTTTGACCCTAAAAAGTCTTTGTGAAAAATGCTAACTCAAGTGCTATTTTGTTTTGAATATTTTGGAAGAGATAGCACTTGAAAAAGAGGGAAAAAGAGAAGCAATTGCGCCTTAACATAGAACCCCCAGCCGGATTTATTCTCGGCCCTAGCCGAATATTCTGGCTATTTGCAAACTCAGCTCATTTGCATAGACAGTAAGGCCTTGCTCGGAATTATTCTCGGCCCTAACCGGATACTGCAACTATTTCTCAGTTTAGCTCAATTCATGGACAGTAAGCCCTTGCTCGGATATTTTCTTGTCCCTACCCGGAATATCTGGTTCAACTCAGATCCAACTCAACAGTCACAAAGCCTGTATAGAAGCTGGTTGCGCTCTCTCTCACATACGGTTTTTTTACTCTCCTAGCTCATTCCTCTTGCTCTTGTTCATTCTCTTGGAAGAAGAAAAGCTCCCTCTCATCTCTCTCATCCAAATCTTTGTGCTAACTTGATTTGAGAGAGTGAGAGCACTAAGTGTTGATCTTGTGAGCTTCAAGAGCATCTCCTCACTCTCCTCTCCATCTCATAGTTTGGTGCTCATTTGAGAGAGGATTTGGGGGAAACCCTAGTGTTGTGCATTTGTGATTTCATTTGGTGGCACTAGGTGGTGATTGTGATTTTTTATTTCTTATTACTCTTGGTGATTGTCGTCACTAGACGGTTGGTGAGTTGGTGATTGGTGAGGGGATTTGGTGATTGTATCCGCCCCCAATCAAGTTCTTGTGAGGGGTTCTTGACCTTGTCCCCGCGGGAGATCGCCAAAGGTACTCTAGTGGATTGCTCGTGTCATTGAGCTACCCTCACTTGTGAGTGGGTTCTTGCAGCGCTCATTTGTTGAACTAGGTTTGTGAAATACCTATTAGCCGCCGAACCACCAAGTGTGTGGTCGACACAATGGGGACTAGCGTGCCGGCAAGCATGTGAACCTCGGGAGAAAAATTGTGTGTCTATTGTCTCTTTGGAAATATCCTGGTGTTCATTGGTATTCATATAGTGATTGATTGTCTCTTGCCAACGGCGGTAACCATCTCTATCACCTTGCTTTACTTTCATTCTTTCTTGTGTAGTGATAGTTGTTGTTAGAAGTAACTCTCTAGTTAGAAGTAATTAATTCTTGCTAGCTCACTAGTTTAGAGAGTAGTGACATAGCTCTTGTGTGCCACAACGATTATAATACACTAGAATTGCTTGGATAGGTGGCTTGCAACACTTGGTAGAGCTAGAGCAAAAAGATTCGCTTTCTAATTGACTAATTAGTTGCTCTAAGTGTTTTGTAGAAATTTATTAGGCTATTCACCCCCCCCTCTAGCCATTTAGGACCTGACCTACCGTTACTACCGACTAAAAACGTCAGTACTACCGGCACACCCTGGCAGAAAATAACTTTTCTAAGTGCTAGTGAGTGCAAGCGTGTCTCTCAAGCGCATAGTATAGATCGACATGAGCACTCTTTTTCTTCATCTAACTAGTTTAATTCGTATCCCTCTCGATAGTGTGGCATTTCCTATGACTCAAGTAAAAATAAAAAGATGAGAACCCTTGAGTCGAAACGTCATCCATCCATTGAAAATTTAGGGGTGCTATAATTCACATGATAAAAGATATATATAACATAAAGATAGATCAATCTATAATAAAGATAAATATTCTTAGACCACTCCTATCTAGAGCAATAGCAAGGTCAGAGTAGAAATTAGAGAAATAACCCCTAATGTAGTACTTAATTTATAAGTCAAAGCATATGATGATTAGTGCAATACATATCACACCCCAAAATTTCTAATTTTGGATTGTGCATAGAAAACACTAAATAAAATAAATAATTTTGATATTTGTATAAAATGGATCAAGTTTGGTTTGAGGTAGCACAACTTTAGTTGTAGTAAAATGAGAATTTTTAAATTTTTGCTAAACTAATTTGACGGGTCACGCTTGATGTGATGATGGTTGCTTGTTGTTTGTCTTTGCGCAGTGGTTGGGTAAAGTTTTCAAAATACGTTTGATAGGTTGTCTATCTTTATCTGACATATTTCCGTCGTTTCCTAAAATCAAATTTGTTGTTCCCACTCTACCCTCCTGTTGGAGTTTCTCAAGATCCTTTTTATTGTGCTCCAAAATCATCACTTCTTTGAGTTCTCATCTATCAGTCCATCTCCATAAACTTCTCGGGAATTTTTCTGGCTTTTTTTTCAGAAACTTGTCTCATTTATCTGCAAGCGGAATCTAATTTTTAGATGCTCCAAAATATCTTTTCGTGAGCTCCAAATATTTTATTTGGGTTCATCATGTTCCAAAGTGTCTCTGAGAATTTTTCCCAAAATTTTCGATGCTATCAGAGTATTTTTCATGGCTTAAATAATAATTCTAGACTTTTCTAAAATTATTTTAATCCCGAAATTAATTAATTCCAAAAATAATAAAATATCTCGTTTTTCTAAACTCTCCAAACCCTAATAAACATATATATGTCAGCGATCTCGTCGACGCGCTGATTCCACGTTTCTCTATCGAGTCGCCGACCCTCAACTCATCTGTCGCTCGCCCCTGCGACGCCCAACGCTGGGTGTATCGACGCGTGGCTTCCTGTGCTCCCTGCGTGCGTCCTCCCAGCGCGGCCCTCGCCTCCCACCGCTCCCAGCGCCAGACGCCCGCCCCTCTGCCACCGCCCACCAGTGCTCGAAGGCCGAAGCCCCTCCACCTCCATGTGACGTGATGCAAGCAGCAACAGTTCTTTCGCTCTTCCTGAAGGAGCTCGTACAGGGTACAGCAGCAGGACATCCACCATCTTCTGTACGTACAGGTGCCTGAAGATTGAAGACCAAGTTAATTACGAAACCGTTGGTCAGTTTTATCTCCATCGTTTTATTGTTTTAATTCCGATTTGAGTGATTGTTTCGTCTTGTGTTGTATGATCCTTAGATCTCTTGTTGATTGTTTGTATGTTTGCCTATATGTGGTGCTTGCTGCGAGTAGACGTAAACTGCTTGTCGGTGCTGAAGATCAGAAGGTGATGACCGAAGCTGATGGTGTGATAGTTGAGCAATTGTTTAAGGCAAGTATAACATAAGATCTTGCTTGTTTCCTATTCATGTTAATTCACTAAATTCATTCTGCATGTGTCTACCTTGATAACCATAAGAACAACCTAGTCTTGTTGACTTATACCTTGTCACCTTGGGTTATGCAATGGGTAGTTATTGCTAGTGCTCAAACGGATGACTATGATCATGTAACTTGATTAATGGTAAGATGCTTTTGAGAAACATAACTTATCCGTAAGTGGATTCCCCCGGGACTTACAGTGCAACCGTGAGGGCTACATGGCTCTGGCTTTAGCTCAGTATGATGATCTTTTCTAGCATGTTAGTGGTTACCTTTATGACGCAAGAGGGGTGCGTTCCGGGTCGGGTATAGTGCGGCTCTTGTCCACATGAGTATAGGCTGCGTGTTGTTGTGCCATCTGGAAGGAGGGCTCTACACCTGTAGGCCACAGAAACCTAGCGGCCCTAACTTGTTAGACGGACTTTTGAAAGGCTTCATAGTGAACCCTGTCGACCTTCCTCTGAAGTAGGTCAAGAGGCTGATCACCTCGGACAAATGGGTAAATCACGACTTGCGGGTAAAGATGTACAACCTCTGTAGAGTGTCTTTAAACTGATATATCAGCCGTACTCTCGGTCAAGAGCGGCCTGGGCTCCTTATGGAATAATAACTTATGAAAATTGATGATTATTAACTATTTATGTTCTTGCTATACGTTATTCATGTTTACTTGATCATATGTTTATTTGGGCTATTGCATATTTCTATTGCTACTCAACTGCTTATTAATATGACATAATTAAAAGCTGACCGCAGTTAAACCTGTGTCGACCTTTTGAGCCTCATGAACCCCATGTTGTATTTGCTGAGTACGATATGTGCTCACTCTTGCTATTTCTCCCACACCCCAGTCTCCATCAGAGTCGCACAGCGGAAGCGTGGTGAAGACATTGAGGAGTTTTCAGAAGACTGATTGAAGTGTTAGGCGTATGTACCCTCAGTCAGCTGTCTCTGTGAAGTATGAAGCCTAAAGAGAAGATTAGTATCAGTTCCGCTTAACTTTGATGTAAGTGTTTGTTATAAATATGTTTTCGATATATATAACATCGTTTTGATATCTTTTCCATCTGTGGTTGTATGTGTGGACTTCCTGGGCACGCATATGATGAGTGCTCGGTTTTGTTCTTAAAACCGGGTGTTACAATACACGTAGCAATCATTGTTAATCTACCTACAGGTCTAGCATAAGGGACGTTAGCCTATGGAGGTTGAGAACAGAGCTCGCACCCCACAAGCAACAAAGGTCCTCCTTCTACACCTATAAACGGGGAGTGGACTACAAAGGACTCAACTGGAGTGTCACATCCGCGATCTACCCCATGACCTAGAATATAGAGTATTCGCAGATAAATCTTGTATAAGCACCACACTTACACCGCCATTGTCACTTATCCTACGACCGTTAGAATAAGAGCTTTGCGACCATATGCATAAACAAGAGAATAAACTAACTATACTAAACATGTAATCAATGTAGACAATGGGCATAGTAAATAAGAACATAATCAATATAAGAACTAATGTCGATATGATTGTAGCAAACACACCGATGTAGTAAGATACAAAAGAGAGAAGGGTACAGATAACCATACCGGCCAGGCTCTTAACAAGATCGGGAGTCCAAGCTTTGCTTGCCTCCCTCTAGATCTACTCTAAGTAGCTAAGCTCTAGAAGAAGAGTCTAAGAACTAGGGTTGATGCTCTGAAGACTTGATCTCTCAAATGACTTAGGGTTTCTCTGTCTGGACTGATTTTTCAGCTAGGGGTCCAGGGCCCTGTATTTATATAGCCCTGTGGGAGCAACGACAACCCTTGGATCAAACCGACCTTGGCAACGGTGTAGATGCATTCTAGGGTTCGGTAGGGAACCGCCATACGAAGGAGAGGACGACAGGTGGGACCCCATGGCCGACCGACCATGGGGTGGGGCCGGTCGGACCCTTGTCAGAGTCTTGTGCCCTGCTTCGGTCTGGTACCTTCTGGAGTCTTCTAGAATGTAGTAGGGTAGATTTCATCGCCGCCAAGTCTTGTATTATTTGATGTTTAGGTCCCTCTTGATTGCTTTTCTGATTAACTCCTGCAGAAATAGAGAATTCACCAAAACTCGTGGAATTTGTTAGTTTAACCTCTAGACCTATGTTGGTGATCCAAATATGCCCTTTTCATGTTTATTACATATATAAAAATGGTCATTAACTACCATCAACACCAGGCAAGCATGTCTTGCTTATTACCATAGTACATGTTGCCCGGGTAATCTTGTCTTGCTTATTACCATAGCACATTTTGCCCAGGCAAGCATGTATGCTCATTATTATAACACATTATTCCTCATTGTTGACACTTGCTAACGTCGTCACTAGGAGTAGACTATGGAATCTATCCCCGGCAACGGCGCCAGAAAGGCTTGTTGGTACTTCTTGATGTAAGAAGTATAACTAACTATTCGTATGACTATTGGTAAATTCCGCAAGCGCACAGAATAAGTCAATTGTAGCACTTCACCCGGGAGTAACCAAGTATCGTATTTATTTCCACAGGGAAGCTACTATAGCAGAACTAACACTAGTACTGCTATGAACAACTAGTGATTCTAGCAAGGTTGATCGAAATGTATGAATGGGGGTTGATTTCTACTACTACTAAAAGAAAGAAAGACTAACTACTACTAAACTAAATCGGTGGGGTCTGGCCGATGAACAGATTAATGTTTTCCTACACACTTACGAACACAACTAACTTAGCAATAAAGATTTTATCTAGTTCTTCGAACCGTACACACCCTCTGGACTATTTACCTTAGACGTGCACAACGAGGTTTATGATTTAAAAACTAACCCAACTACGTGGTGGAATGAAAGGCTCCCAGGGCTGTCACCACCTGTTTGCTACCACAGCTATCCGGGGGGCTAGCCACAAACTAAGGTATAATTAGTCTAAGCACCGCGCTTACACTAATATATACTACTCTAATCTTGCGTCCAAAACTAGAGCACTGATTACTCAGCGAAGAACCCAAACTAGATACAAATTAAATACTAAGTTATCTATGATCGAAAGCACTCAATAAGAACAATAAGTAAAGAACTTAAAGTAAATGCTGAAAGTAGAAGAACACTAAGATAAATGAAGAAAGACTTGGAATTATACCTGAGACTCTGAAAGATCCTCTATTACAACTCCAGTTCTTCTCTTCTTCACTCTCGCTCTCACTCTAAGTCTCTCAACTAGAGTGTTACTTCACCAGAGCTTCGCTTACAAGAGAGTGGGACTAATGAGGTGAGGTCTGAGTACAAATGAGCTCGGGGGGTCCTATTTATAGCCTAAGGGACCTAGGGGGGTACTTAAGGACCTAGGGTTAGGTCAGGGGGTTGAGTGAGGTGGTGGGCGCCAGCCCTAGGTGGCGGCCGCCAGGCCCCTGACCGTTGGATCCACCGTCATTGCTTCAACGGCATCCAGGAGCTCCAGGGAGGCGGTTCCAAGGTCGGTTGCATGTCCAAATAACTGTCACATGGGCAATTGGGTCATGATCCACGTGACATCTCTTCTTAGCCCTTGGATGCAACGACCCTAGTGATCAATGGCTGCAAATGAGTGTGGCACGCCTCCCCTGGATCAGTGACATGGCAGGGGAGGAGTTTGGGCCTCACTCCCCTGGCGGCCGCCAGCTAGGGGTGGCGGGTGAGTGGGCTTGCCTCCTGGTGGGTCCTCTTGGTCATTTTGCTCAAAAACCCTGCAATTACCTACATTCAAATAAAACTCAAGGACAAGTGGAAATCGTTAGTTTATAAAAGGTTTTTGGTTGATTTTAGGTCCTTGTGTTGCGTTATATGACCTTGTTGATGCTAAGAATATGACACTTAGTGAGCATCAACAAGCTCCCTCAAGCTTACCTCTTGCTCGTCCTCGAGCAAGCATGGACTTGAATCTTGGAAACTCTGTGTTTTTGTTGTGTATGCCCATATTATTTTCATCACCATAGAATTTGTAGCCTTCCCTGCACTCAAGATTAGAACAAAAGCCCAGCAAGAAAGAAGGTTTATCTTTCCCTTGCCTATTTTGCTAATCAAGATATGTGGAGTTTTTGCAAGTTTTGTTCAAAAGACAGCATGCTTAGTAACTTCTGTGGCTTCACTCAATCACTCATGTTTGTATGTGGAAATGGAAGAATTATCCTCTCACTAAGACTTTATGTGGGGTTTAATGAGTAGGATAAAAATGAGCATGCAATGCTAGCATAATTTTGCTAAGTTAGACAAATGGAGCAAAGGAGCAACAAGTCATAGGTTCAGACCAGGAATGTGCAAGTGTGTGGTATTTATTGTGGCTAATACTTTCATGACACTTCTCCTTTTTGTCTCATTTGTGGGATCATGGCTACGAATGAGAGCACTTGCTCTTTTGAATATTCTTTTCTTTCTAGAGCACTTGCTCTTTTCTTTTTTTTTCTTTTTTTAAATGCTTTAGCCATGTCCCTGAAATTTCATTATGGAGCATGATATTTTGCCATGTAGTATTTCTAACAATGAATGGAAATAAAGACATGTTGTGTGCGTATTCTTAGTGTAAGAATAGCACTATATAGGTGGGTGTAAGTGAATTCCTTGGTCTAAAAATATGACAAGTTTCTCTACCATGTCTATCAACAAAGGTCTAACTAGCTCAACACTAACATGCAGCAAGTGGAAGCTCCTACTTCTAAGAGTAAAAATTATTTGGCTTTGGTAGGACTTTCTTTGCCACAGAAGTACTTAGAGCAAGTTTTTAAATTTTCAAAATAACTACTCCACAAACTTGACTTGCTCAAGTCAAAGTAAAAACTTACTTCCCCTTTACTTAGTCTAATGCTCATGTCTCAAGTTTAGTTCTAGCATACGTTCTCCCATGATAACTCTAATGCATGGCATACATTATTTTTATTCATTAGAAAGACTTACGATGAGAGCGTTTTAGCGTTTTATTTATTGCTAATTATATATATAAATATATTTTTATTTTTATTTATTTATTTATTTAACTTAATTAAACTGGAAATTAACTAAGATAAAACTCAAATTTAAATTACTGAAATTAAAAAATTGACAGTAATAAAGGCGGGCTGTGATACTTACCTCTTTGACGGGGGTCCCCAAGCTGGCTGTTCGCGTGGTTGGGTTACATCCATCCCTAATGACGGTACATCTCCTCCCAGTTCTGCTGGTTCTGCTGCAGGAGAGAAGAAATATTACCCAGTTCTCCACCAGTTTCCTGGCGGAATACCTGGAAATTTTGGTTCATTTCGTTTAAGTCCTGACGGATTTCGGCAGTATCCGTGGTGAGTCCATTCATTTGGTGCTGAAGATATCCCATATCGCGCATCCACTCGTCCTAATGAAAAGACGAATGGCGAGCGGCATGTGGTGAGATTCTTCCAGGGAAGAACTCATCACCACGGCCAGTGTACCGGGTGGATCCTCCCAAAGAGTGGGATGAACTCCCCAACTGGGATGAGTGAAGGGACGCCTCTTGGCCGTATTCCCACTGTGGATGTTGCGGTTGTTGCCAGTTCGACCCCCCTGCTTGGTGCGAGCCAGGGGGTGTCAAATGACAATAAAGTGCTGCTCCTTCATACTCCTCTGCATGAAAAGGGTCAAACTCCTGTGTCGCTGCTGCGGCTCTTGCTGCCTCTTCTGCTGCACGGGTCTGCGCTCGCGTCCTCCTCCTGGGAACCTGCATGATGTTCTCTCGAGCCAACCTGCGGTTTCATTCTACCTCGGTTTCCAGGGCCAAAAGTAACGTTGGTGCATTCACCAACCAAAGGGACATGTCAGGAAGAGCGATTTTATTCACATAATCTTGGTAGATCATGTGAATCTCACCGGTCTCCTGGTTCTCATGCAAGAGGTGTCCTTGCGAGAAGTGTTCCATGGTAAAAAGGTCTCGGTCACCAGGAATGTAAGAGTATACAGCGGTGTTCAGCAGACCCATGTTTAAAGCCAGTTTAGTTATCCATGATGTCATTTCGATATTTCCAGTGCGTTGATCAAATTTAGACCAGTAGTCCACCATGGCTTTGGCGGG
Organism: Coix lacryma-jobi var. lacryma-jobi; assembly: GCA_009763385.1. Classification (NCBI taxonomy): domain Eukaryota; kingdom Viridiplantae; phylum Streptophyta; class Magnoliopsida; order Poales; family Poaceae; genus Coix; species Coix lacryma-jobi. Next base: position 63,613,441 of record CM019825.1, read on the forward strand.
TGATACTTTTATGTGGTTTGCTAGAGCATAAAGCAGCAGCATTTCGGGCTTTTTAATTGGTCTTAAGTCAGGCCTTGGAAAGAGTGTGATACTAATGTATTTGTGAAAAAACCTGAGCGTGGGGTTGTGGATATTACTTGTACGGGGCAAGCCTGGGTTTCTGTTCCCAGCAATACTTTTCCAAAAGTCATTTCTTTTGAATCCCGTACAGGCAGATTCCAAGCTCAGCAAGCATGAATCATCAAAGTTTAAATTCTTGCTGAACTGCTTCCATGTTAAAGCATGTTCTTCATTAAAAAGCCGAAATTTTATGTGATTAGCAGATATTTGCATTGTGGCCAAAAATTCCATTGTGAGGGGAAGGATTCCCTCCTCATTAACCTTCCATGCATCTTCCCATCCCAAGGTTCGAAAAATATAGAGAAACTCATTATCCATACCAGTGCGACTTAGCAAGTTGTCGTCGATGTGGCGGGGGTGAACGAACTCCCTCTCACTGAGGATGTTCTGGGCCTGCCGTTCCTGATCACTCTGGCAGATGATATCATCGACAGAATTCAGGACGCGGATGGTCGGTCCGGCCTGGTGTGTGGGCAGAGAGTTCCGATCCACCGACATTTCGTTGGTGGATGGAGTACCCCACCCGACACTCTCCTCATCACTCCCAGCAAAGCGAATGTGAGTGTTTGCCCTCGACGAACTTCCCTCACCCTTACTCTTCTTCTTCTTGCCGGTGAAGAAGTTCTTGAGAGGGTGTTGACACTTCTTAGCGTCGCTACCAAGAATAGGGTTTGAATCTATCCCCGGCAACGGCGCCAGAAATGCTTGTTGACACTTCTTAGCGTCGCTACCAAGAATAGGGTTTGAATCTATCCCCGACAACGGCGCTAGAAATGCTTGTTGGTATTTCTTAGCGAAGCAGCAAAGTCCGCAAGCGCACGGAAGATACCGTTGTAGCACTTCACCCGGTGGTATTCAGGGTATCGTAATTTCTCAGGGAACGGAAGTGTTCAAGGTCACGGATCTAATAAACCCTAGAGAGAAAAAGAGGGGAACGACTTGGGTAACGAGGTTCTTCTAATGCTTAGAAGCCTCAAACAAGGTAACGTGTTTTCACAACCTTACTTCGGGCACCGGCTTATACCTGGTCTGCCAAGTAACTCCGGCCTATAGCTCTACGCCGTATCCGAACGTGGGGGAAACTAAGGGCAAACAGGGCTGTCACCACCTGCCGCCGACCCCTCACCCGTGGGATACGAGGCAAATGAGGGTAGCTCTAGCTTAGACACCACGTCTACGCTATTAGCTACTACTCTAGCGTTGGCCAGGAACCCCTCCAAATGATTCAGAGGTTCCTCTACTAGAGTATCCACCAAAAGATGGACAACGAACCCGCAAGATTGTAAGAACAAGATAACAATGCTCAAGAACTTACTAGAACAAAAGTAGAACTCAACCTTTTCTTACTCCAATGTAGTAAGTCGGATTGAAGAGGTACAGCGCAGGAAGTAGTCAATACTTCGGCCTCCCGACTAGTGCAACTAGGGGATGGAGCCGGTTATTTGCTACTTCTCTTACTCTACTCTCTATCTCGCTCCCTATTCTATTCCTAACCTAGAGGCTAAGGATATGAGTGAAGCTCTTCCTCTCTACATCTTCTCTTGTATCTTGATACTTGATATCTTGAGAGGTCCTCTCCCCATGCTTATATAGGGGTTCTAGGTCGGTTCAATAGGGGGTTTGCTGCAAATTTCACCCAGCACCGCCTTAGGGACATTGATTGTACCGCCTCTGCAAAGGCGGTGGACAAGTGACGTCACCAGGGGGCGGCCGCCCCCTGGCTGGGCCCCCGTGGGCTGGGCCAAAGCCCATTTGGCCTGAAATGTCATGCTGGGTCTGAATCTGGTTGAAGTTTGATACACTTTTGTATGGGCTTTTATTCCTCTTATTGTTTTGCGCATTTGATCGTGTCGAATTGCGCCTTTTTATCCGCTTTCCACCTGTATACAAGTTTATGGTCTACAAAACATACTTTTGCAATACATGTGGAAATTGGTTAGCGGTAAAGGTATATGTGAGTAGAATATGTGACTTTCTTCCTTTTTATGGGTCATGTTGACGGTAGAAATATGTTGTTAAGAACCATCAACAAACTCCCCCACACTTACCCTTTGCTCGTCCTCGAGCAAAAGCTAAGGATATGGTTGTTGATCAGGAGTTGCTTCCATGCCGATTATTTTTCACTAATGCCAGGTTTATATCAAAGTGTCTACCCGGGTTTGAATATACTGGTTGTTTACTCACCCTTTGTACCTTGTTACCTGTGGGGCTTGTTAGCCTCCTCCAATCCTTGGTTGCTGCATGTCAGACTGGTTTTCACAGAGATGCTTTTCTTTTGTTCTTAGAGCAGCTTTAATCCGGAGTTTTAAAAATCAAAGTAAGTTCCTCAAATGTTTCACATTTATTGCTAAGTCAAAAACTGAACCATAGGAGATGCAAGTCATAAACTCTGATTGAGATGTGCAAGTGCGTGGTATATTTTTTTGTTCTTTTTTTTAACTCTTTGTCAAGTCTCTTCTCTTTTAGAGTTCTTTTCGAGAGTATGGGCTATCCTTTCGGCTAATTCTACTTTGGCGGGCACGTGTCTATTTTTTCCAACATGCCATTTGGCATGGATATTCATTTTTTTTCTGTGGGTATTTGCATACCCCTAATTCTACAGCGGGCACTTGCCCATTTTTTCCAACATGCCTTTTGGCATGGATATTTTTTTATTTTTTTTCTTTTTGCATAGCCCATAGCTCCTTCTTAGAACTCTTTTGAGAAATAAAAATTGACAAGAGTTTTATTTTTGATGGATGAAAAGTGTGCGTGGATCTCAAATCATAAGTACATGACAAGAATCTTCGACATTGGTCACATCAATTTGACAAAGCTCAATGAATTTAAACATCATGTGAGGACTTTTTAAGTTTTGGAATAATTCTCCGGATATCAAGCTTTTCTTAAAACAAAGTCATAGCAATTCTCTGTTTATACCAAGTCATAACTAGCAACAACTTTAGACTAGAGTAAGCATATGCATCCCACCAGTTTCAAGTTCTTAAGTGAGCTATTCACCAATAAACCCAAATCTTGGTGGAAACTAAGTTATAAGCTAGGCATAGGTGAGAAATAAAACAGAGCAACTATTCATCATTTCAACGAGGAAGAAGCTCATATCTTACATCACATATAAGAGTGGAATTTATATGATGTCCAAAAGTTTTGCATTTTTAATTTTATTTATTTTAAATTTCAAAACTTAGGAACAACATGAGAGTAGAGTTGCACAAACCACCGTTGAAGATGAAGGAGTTTTGTAAAAGTTGAATTCATACTTGTCCTTCGCATGATGGTTCAGATGGTGTTGTGCAATGTGTTGGGGAGATCTCGAGTTCGTGTGAGTTTATGCTCGAGAGATCCCCCCCTCACTTGTGCCTTTGCATACCTGAGTGTGTTTTATCGGCAACATCTGTAGTCTTGAATTTTGAACCAGCTGTAGCGGAGGTTTGAAGATCGTACTCGGGTGGGCACCAAGGCTTTGGTCACACACACATACACAAGTAATGTGTATAGACCATGGGCCTTGATGTCATCAGCAAAGGTCATGGAATATGGCGATGCAAGTCTTGTATGAGATGATAAGTGTACCATGACTTGTATGCACGAGGTGGAGTCAGGTGGATCATGATGAGACCACTCTGCTCCTCCTTCCTTTCCCATTTTCTTTTTTTTATAGATATATAAATATTTTTTTTTCAATCTCTTTTTTTTCATTTTTTTTGGAAGGCACATGGGCGTTTGTGATGGTCCAAGTCCTTCTTTTTTTTTTGCAAGGTGAGCTAGCATAACCTTTAGTGTTTATGGAACATGATGTTCTTGTCGTCCTCCCCCACACTTGAACTTTTTGTGAAAAAGTCAAGGGTGTCAGGTCGGGGTCTCCTTTTGAGTGTGTCCCAAAACATCAGAGTTGTGTGGTCGATGTAGCTCCATGTTGTAGTGCCTCATCTGTCCCTTGTTCTTCTTAGTTTCAACCTGAAATGGTTATCGACCAAGAATACCCGAGGGTGCATTCTAGCTTGACAACATGATCTTGTATTTGTTGATTGATTTTTTTTATGATAATCTGGGGTATCTCCCGGCAGTGCTTTGATTAGGGTCATAAGCTTGACCATGGGAATCTCTTCTTGCAGCTATTAATGGTGGTGTAGTTCCCAGCTACACCACCGAACATTGAGCACAAGCGTTCAAGCTGCAAGGTCAACACCATCATGCGACTACGGGGTTTGCAATGTCTATGAAAAACATAGGCATCCACAACCATCCTCTCGAAAAGTTAGACAACAAGAATCAGGAATGGTTGTGATCCACATAGATGCATATGGTCCAAAACAAAACAAACTCTAGAGACTCCATGGGTGAGCATGAAACATGAGACGTCTCAAAAGTAAGGTTAACATGCTCAAAAAGTGGAATCTGGTTTGGTCTCTAGGGTTGTTGTTTCGGGCATGTCCTTGGTCAGGGGAGTTTTTATTCTCCAAAGATGTGTCATGCAGAACCACTTGTTGATTCTCGGCCACCATCGAGAACAACAATTGTTAGGCCACAGGGACATGACTTTGGTTTGAGCGAGGTTAAAGGTCGTTCAATTTCACCCAAGTGTGAAATGAACGAGAAAAAGCAATTTGCCTCCTCAAACAAGGTGTGGTTGGGTTGTGGAACTCCTCTGATGAAGCAAAAAGGGTTTGGCTTTGAATCCAGCTTCATGGTGGTAGGTTTACGGGAATGGTATTTGTGTTTCATAGGATAAAAGATAAAGATTTTTTTTTCAACACAAGGATACATGGGCAACTAGGTTCAGAGACTAAAAACGACAACCGTTCCCCGGCAACGGCGCCAGAAATGCTTGTTGACACTTCTTAGCGTCGCTACCAAGAATAGGGTTTGAATCTATCCCCGGCAACGGCGCCAGAAATGCTTGTTGACACTTCTTAGCGTCGCTACCAAGAATAGGGTTTGAATCTATCCCCGGCAACGGCGCCAGAAATGCTTGTTGGTATTTCTTAGCGAAGCAGCAAAGTCCGCAAGCGCACGGAAGATACCGTTGTAGCACTTCACCCGGTGGTATTCAGGGTATCGTAATTTCTCAGGGAACGGAAGTGTTCAAGGTCACGGATCTAATAAACCCTAGAGAGAAAAAGAGGGGAACGACTTGGGTAACGAGGTTCTTCTAATGCTTAGAAGCCTCAAACAAGGTAACGTGTTTTCACAACCTTACTTCGGGCACCGGCTTATACCTGGTCTGCCAAGTAACTCCGGCCTATAGCTCTACGCCGTATCCGAACGTGGGGGAAACTAAGGGCAAACAGGGCTGTCACCACCTGCCGCCGACCCCTCACCCGTGGGATACGAGGCAAACGAGGGTAGCTCTTAGCTTAGACACCACGTCTACGCTATTAGCTACTACTCTAGCGTTGGCCAGGAACCCCTCCAAATGATTCAGAGGTTCCTCTACTAGAGTATCCACCAAAAGATGGACAACGAACCCGCAAGATTGTAAGAACAAGATAACAATGCTCAAGAACTTACTAGAACAAAAGTAGAACTCAACCTTTTCTTACTCCAATGTAGTAAGTCGGATTGAAGAGGTACAGCGCAGGAAGTAGTCAATACTTCGGCCTCCCGACTAGTGCAACTAGGGGATGGAGCCGGTTATTTGCTACTTCTCTTACTCTACTCTCTATCTCGCTCCCTATTCTATTCCTAACCTAGAGGCTAAGGATATGAGTGAAGCTCTTCCTCTCTACATCTTCTCTTGTATCTTGATACTTGATATCTTGAGAGGTCCTCTCCCCATGCTTATATAGGGGTTCTAGGTCGGTTCAATAGGGGGTTTGCTGCAAATTTCACCCAGCACCGCCTTAGGGACATTGATTGTACCGCCTCTGCAAAGGCGGTGGACAAGTGACGTCACCAGGGGGCGGCCGCCCCCTGGCTGGGCCCCCGTGGGCTGGGCCAAAGCCCATTTGGCCTGAAATGTCGTGCTGGGTCTGAATCTGGTTGAAATTTGATACACTTTTGTATGGGCTTTTATTCCTCTTATTGTTTTGCGCATTTGATCGTGTCGAATTGCGCCTTTTTATCCGCTTTCCACCTGTATACAAGTTTATGGTCTACAAAACATACTTTTGCAATACATGTGGAAATTGGTTAGCGGTAAAGGTATATGTGAGTAGAATATGTGACTTTCTTCCTTTTTATGGGTCATGTTGACGGTAGAAATATGTTGTTAAGAACCGTCAACAAACTCCCCCACACTTACCCTTTGCTCGTCCTCGAGCAAAAGCTAAGGATATGGTTGTTGATCAGGAGTTGCTTCCATGCCGATTATTTTTCACTAATGCCAGGTTTATATCAAAGTGTCTACCCGGGTTTGAATATACTGGTTGTTTACTCACCCTTTGTACCTTGTTACCTGTGGGGCTTGTTAGCCTCCTCCAATCCTTGGTTGCTGCATGTCAGACTGGTTTTCACAGAGATGCTTTTCTTTTGTTCTTAGAGCAGCTTTAATCCGGAGTTTTAAAAATCAAAGTAAGTTCCTCAAATGTTTCACATTTATTGCTAAGTCAAAAACTGAACCATAGGAGATGCAAGTCATAAACTCTGATTGAGATGTGCAAGTGCGTGGTATATTTTTTTGTTCTTTTTTTTAACTCTTTGTCAAGTCTCTTCTCTTTTAGAGTTCTTTTCGAGAGTATGGGCTATCCTTTCGGCTAATTCTACTTTGGCGGGCACGTGTCTATTTTTTCCAACATGCCATTTGGCATGGATATTTATTTTTTTTTGTGGGTATTTGCATACCCCTAATTCTACAGCGGGCACTTGCCCATTTTTTCCAACATGCCTTTTGGCATGGATATTTTTTTATTTTTTTTCTTTTTGCATAGCCCATAGCTCCTTCTTAGAACTCTTTTTGAGAAATAAAAATTGACAAGAGTTTTATTTTTGATGGATGAAAAGTGTGCGTGGATCTCAAATCATAAGTACATGACAAGAATCTTCGACATTGGTCACATCAATTTGACAAAGCTCAATGAATTTAAACATCATGTGAGGACTTTTTAAGTTTTGGAATAATTCTCCGGATATCAAGCTTTTCTTAAAACAAAGTCATAGCAATTCTCTGTTTATACCATGTCATAACTAGCAACAACTTTAGACTAGAGTAAGCATATGCATCCCACCAGTTTCAAGTTCTTAAGTGAGCTATTCACCAAAAAACCCAAATCTTGGTGGAAACTAAGTTATAAGCTAGGCATAGGTGAGAAATAAAACAGAGCAACTATTCATCATTTCAACGAGGAAGAAGCTCATATCTTACATCACATATAAGAGTGGAATTTATATGATGTCCAAAAGTTTTGCATTTTTAATTTTATTTATTTTAAATTTCAAAACTTAGGAACAACATGAGAGTAGAGTTGCACAAACCACCGTTGAAGATGAAGGAGTTTTGTAAAAGTTGAATTCATACTTGTCCTTCGCATGATGGTTCAGATGGTGTTGTGCAATGTGTTGGGGAGATCTCGAGTTCGTGTGAGTTTATGCTCGAGAGATCCCCCCCTCACTTGTGCCTTTGCATACCTGAGTGTGTTTTATCGGCAACATCTGTAGTCTTGAATTTTGAACCAGCTGTAGCGGAGGTTTGAAGATCGTACTCGGGTGGGCACCAAGGCTTTGGTCACACACACATACACAAGTAATGTGTATAGACCATGGGCCTTGATGTCATCAGCAAAGGTCATGGAATATGGCGATGCAAGTCTTGTATGAGATGATAAGTGTACCATGACTTGTATGCACGAGGTGGAGTCAGGTGGATCATGATGAGACCACTCTGCTCCTCCTTCCTTTCCCATTTTCTTTTTTTTATAGATATATAAATATTTTTTTTTCAATCTCTTTTTTTTCATTTTTTTTGGAAGGCACATGGGCGTTTGTGATGGTCCAAGTCCTTCTTTTTTTTTTGCAAGGTGAGCTAGCATAACCTTTAGTGTTTATGGAACATGATGTTCTTGTCGTCCTCCCCCACACTTGAACTTTTTGTGAAAAAGTCAAGGGTGTCAGGTCGGGGTCTCCTTTTGAGTGTGTCCCAAAACATCAGAGTTGTGTGGTCGATGTAGCTCCATGTTGTAGTGCCTCATCTGTCCCTTGTTCTTCTTAGTTTCAACCTGAAATGGTTATCGACCAAGAATACCCGAGGGTGCATTCTAGCTTGACAACATGATCTTGTATTTGTTGATTGATTTTTTTATGATAATCTGGGGTATCTCCCGGCAGTGCTTTGATTAGGGTCATAAGCTTGACCATGGGAATCTCTTCTTGCAGCTATTAATGGTGGTGTAGTTCCCAGCTACACCACCGAACATTGAGCACAAGCGTTCAAGCTGCAAGGTCAACACCATCATGCGACTACGGGGTTTGCAATGTCTATGAAAAACATAGGCATCCACAACCATCCTCTCGAAAAGTTAGACAACAAGAATCAGGAATGGTTGTGATCCACATAGATGCATATGGTCCAAAACAAAACAAACTCTAGAGACTCCATGGGTGAGCATGAAACATGAGACGTCTCAAAAGTAAGGTTAACATGCTCAAAAAGTGGAATCTGGTTTGGTCTCTAGGGTTGTTGTTTCGGGCATGTCCTTGGTCAGGGGAGTTTTTATTCTCCAAAGATGTGTCATGCAGAACCACTTGTTGATTCTCGGCCACCATCGAGAACAACAATTGTTAGGCCACAGGGACATGACTTTGGTTTGAGCGAGGTTAAAGGTCGTTCAATTTCACCCAAGTGTGAAATGAACGAGAAAAAGCAATTTGCCTCCTCAAACAAGGTGTGGTTGGGTTGTGGAACTCCTCTGATGAAGCAAAAAGGGTTTGGCTTTGAATCCAGCTTCATGGTGGTAGGTTTACGGGAATGGTATTTGTGTTTCATAGGATAAAAGATAAAGATTTTTTTTTCAACACAAGGATACATGGGCAACTAGGTTCAGAGACTAAAAACGACAACCGTTCCCCGGCAACGGCGCCAGAAATGCTTGTTGACACTTCTTAGCGTCGCTACCAAGAATAGGGTTTGAATCTATCCCCGGCAACGGCGCCAGAAATGCTTGTTGACACTTCTTAGCGTCGCTACCAAGAATAGGGTTTGAATCTATCCCCGGCAACGGCGCCAGAAATGCTTGTTGGTATTTCTTAGCGAAGCAGCAAAGTCCGCAAGCGCACGGAAGATACCGTTGTAGCACTTCACCCGGTGGTATTCAGGGTATCGTAATTTCTCAGGGAACGGAAGTGTTCAAGGTCACGGATCTAATAAACCCTAGAGAGAAAAAGAGGGGAACGACTTGGGTAACGAGGTTCTTCTAATGCTTAGAAGCCTCAAACAAGGTAACGTGTTTTCACAACCTTACTTCGGGCACCGGCTTATACCTGGTCTGCCAAGTAACTCCGGCCTATAGCTCTACGCCGTATCCGAACGTGGGGGAAACTAAGGGCAAACAGGGCTGTCACCACCTGCCGCCGACCCCTCACCCGTGGGATACGAGGCAAACGAGGGTAGCTCTTAGCTTAGACACCACGTCTACGCTATTAGCTACTACTCTAGCGTTGGCCAGGAACCCCTCCAAATGATTCAGAGGTTCCTCTACTAGAGTATCCACCAAAAGATGGACAACGAACCCGCAAGATTGTAAGAACAAGATAACAATGCTCAAGAACTTACTAGAACAAAAGTAGAACTCAACCTTTTCTTACTCCAATGTAGTAAGTCGGATTGAAGAGGTACAGCGCAGGAAGTAGTCAATACTTCGGCCTCCCGACTAGTGCAACTAGGGGATGGAGCCGGTTATTTGCTACTTCTCTTACTCTACTCTCTATCTCGCTCCCTATTCTATTCCTAACCTAGAGGCTAAGGATATGAGTGAAGCTCTTCCTCTCTACATCTTCTCTTGTATCTTGATACTTGATATCTTGAGAGGTCCTCTCCCCATGCTTATATAGGGGTTCTAGGTCGGTTCAATAGGGGGTTTGCTGCAAATTTCACCCAGCACCGCCTTAGGGACATTGATTGTACCGCCTCTGCAAAGGCGGTGGACAAGTGACGTCACCAGGGGGCGGCCGCCCCCTGGCTGGGCCCCCGTGGGCTGGGCCAAAGCCCATTTGGCCTGAAATGTCGTGCTGGGTCTGAATCTGGTTGAAATTTGATACACTTTTGTATGGGCTTTTATTCCTCTTATTGTTTTGCGCATTTGATTGTGTCGAATTGCGCCTTTTTATCCGCTTTCCACCTGTATACAAGTTTATGGTCTACAAAACATACTTTTGCAATACATGTGGAAATTGGTTAGCGGTAAAGGTATATGTGAGTAGAATATGTGACTTTCTTCCTTTTTATGGGTCATGTTGACGGTAGAAATATGTTGTTAAGAACCGTCAACAAACTCCCCCACACTTACCCTTTGCTCGTCCTCGAGCAAAAGCTAAGGATATGGTTGTTGATCAGGAGTTGCTTCCATGCCGATTATTTTTCACTAATGCCAGGTTTATATCAAAGTGTCTACCCGGGTTTGAATATACTGGTTGTTTACTCACCCTTTGTACCTTGTTACCTGTGGGGCTTGTTAGCCTCCTCCAATCCTTGGTTGCTGCATGTCAGACTGGTTTTCACAGAGATGCTTTTCTTTTGTTCTTAGAGCAGCTTTAATCCGGAGTTTTAAAAATCAAAGTAAGTTCCTCAAATGTTTCACATTTATTGCTAAGTCAAAAACTGAACCATAGGAGATGCAAGTCATAAACTCTGATTGAGATGTGCAAGTGCGTGGTATATTTTTTTGTTCTTTTTTTTAACTCTTTGTCAAGTCTCTTCTCTTTTAGAGTTCTTTTCGAGAGTATGGGCTATCCTTTCGGCTAATTCTACTTTGGCGGGCACGTGTCTATTTTTTCCAACATGCCATTTGGCATGGATATTTATTTTTTTTTTGTGGGTATTTGCATACCCCTAATTCTACAGCGGGCACTTGCCCATTTTTTCCAACATGCCTTTTGGCATGGATATTTTTTTATTTTTTTTCTTTTTGCATAGCCCATAGCTCCTTCTTAGAACTCTTTTTGAGAAATAAAAATTGACAAGAGTTTTATTTTTGATGGATGAAAAGTGTGCGTGGATCTCAAATCATAAGTACATGACAAGAATCTTCGACATTGGTCACATCAATTTGACAAAGCTCAATGAATTTAAACATCATGTGAGGACTTTTTAAGTTTTGGAATAATTCTCCGGATATCAAGCTTTTCTTAAAACAAAGTCATAGCAATTCTCTGTTTATACCATGTCATAACTAGCAACAACTTTAGACTAGAGTAAGCATATGCATCCCACCAGTTTCAAGTTCTTAAGTGAGCTATTCACCAAAAAACCCAAATCTTGGTGGAAACTAAGTTATAAGCTAGGCATAGGTGAGAAATAAAACAGAGCAACTATTCATCATTTCAACGAGGAAGAAGCTCATATCTTACATCACATATAAGAGTGGAATTTATATGATGTCCAAAAGTTTTGCATTTTTAATTTTATTTATTTTAAATTTCAAAACTTAGGAACAACATGAGAGTAGAGTTGCACAAACCACCGTTGAAGATGAAGGAGTTTTGTAAAAGTTGAATTCATACTTGTCCTTCGCATGATGGTTCAGATGGTGTTGTGCAATGTGTTGGGGAGATCTCGAGTTCGTGTGAGTTTATGCTCGAGAGATCCCCCCCTCACTTGTGCCTTTGCATACCTGAGTGTGTTTTATCGGCAACATCTGTAGTCTTGAATTTTGAACCAGCTGTAGCGGAGGTTTGAAGATCGTACTCGGGTGGGCACCAAGGCTTTGGTCACACACACATACACAAGTAATGTGTATAGACCATGGGCCTTGATGTCATCAGCAAAGGTCATGGAATATGGCGATGCAAGTCTTGTATGAGATGATAAGTGTACCATGACTTGTATGCACGAGGTGGAGTCAGGTGGATCATGATGAGACCACTCTGCTCCTCCTTCCTTTCCCATTTTCTTTTTTTTATAGATATATAAATATTTTTTTTTTCAATCTCTTTTTTTTCATTTTTTTTGGAAGGCACATGGGCGTTTGTGATGGTCCAAGTCCTTCTTTTTTTTGCAAGGTGAGCTAGCATAACCTTTAGTGTTTATGGAACATGATGTTCTTGTCGTCCTCCCCCACACTTGAACTTTTTGTGAAAAAGTCAAGGGTGTCAGGTCGGGGTCTCCTTTTGAGTGTGTCCCAAAACATCAGAGTTGTGTGGTCGATGTAGCTCCATGTTGTAGTGCCTCATCTGTCCCTTGTTCTTCTTAGTTTCAACCTGAAATGGTTATCGACCAAGAATACCCGAGGGTGCATTCTAGCTTGACAACATGATCTTGTATTTGTTGATTGATTTTTTTTATGATAATCTGGGGTATCTCCCGGCAGTGCTTTGATTAGGGTCATAAGCTTGACCATGGGAATCTCTTCTTGCAGCTATTAATGGTGGTGTAGTTCCCAGCTACACCACCGAACATTGAGCACAAGCGTTCAAGCTGCAAGGTCAACACCATCATGCGACTACGGGGTTTGCAATGTCTATGAAAAACATAGGCATCCACAACCATCCTCTCGAAAAGTTAGACAACAAGAATCAGGAATGGTTGTGATCCACATAGATGCATATGGTCCAAAACAAAACAAACTCTAGAGACTCCATGGGTGAGCATGAAACATGAGACGTCTCAAAAGTAAGGTTAACATGCTCAAAAAGTGGAATCTGGTTTGGTCTCTAGGGTTGTTGTTTCGGGCATGTCCTTGGCCAGGGGAGTTTTTATTCTCCAAAGATGTGTCATGCAGAACCACTTGTTGATTCTCGGCCACCATCGAGAACAACAATTGTTAGGCCACAGGGACATGACTTTGGTTTGAGCGAGGTTAAAGGTCGTTCAATTTCACCCAAGTGTGAAATGAACGAGAAAAAGCAATTTGCCTCCTCAAACAAGGTGTGGTTGGGTTGTGGAACTCCTCTGATGAAGCAAAAAGGGTTTGGCTTTGAATCCAGCTTCATGGTGGTAGGTTTACGGGAATGGTATTTGTGTTTCATAGGATAAAAGATAAAGATTTTTTTTTCAACACAAGGATACATGGGCAACTAGGTTCAGAGACTAAAAACGACAACCGTTCCCCGGCAACGGCGCCAGAAATGCTTGTTGACACTTCTTAGCGTCGCTACCAAGAATAGGGTTTGAATCTATCCCCGGCAACGGCGCCAGAAATGCTTGTTGACACTTCTTAGCGTCGCTACCAAGAATAGGGTTTGAATCTATCCCCGGCAACGGCGCCAGAAATGCTTGTTGGTATTTCTTAGCGAAGCAGCAAAGTCCGCAAGCGCACGGAAGATACCGTTGTAGCACTTCACCCGGTGGTATTCAGGGTATCGTAATTTCTCAGGGAACGGAAGTGTTCAAGGTCACGGATCTAATAAACCCTAGAGAGAAAAAGAGGGGAACGACTTGGGTAACGAGGTTCTTCTAATGCTTAGAAGCCTCAAACAAGGTAACGTGTTTTCACAACCTTACTTCGGGCACCGGCTTATACCTGGTCTGCCAAGTAACTCCGGCCTATAGCTCTACGCCGTATCCGAACGTGGGGGAAACTAAGGGCAAACAGGGCTGTCACCACCTGCCGCCGACCCCTCACCCGTGGGATACGAGGCAAACGAGGGTAGCTCTTAGCTTAGACACCACGTCTACGCTATTAGCTACTACTCTAGCGTTGGCCAGGAACCCCTCCAAATGATTCAGAGGTTCCTCTACTAGAGTATCCACCAAAAGATGGACAACGAACCCGCAAGATTGTAAGAACAAGATAACAATGCTCAAGAACTTACTAGAACAAAAGTAGAACTCAACCTTTTCTTACTCCAATGTAGTAAGTCGGATTGAAGAGGTACAGCGCAGGAAGTAGTCAATACTTCGGCCTCCCGACTAGTGCAACTAGGGGATGGAGCCGGTTATTTGCTACTTCTCTTACTCTACTCTCTATCTCGCTCCCTATTCTATTCCTAACCTAGAGGCTAAGGATATGAGTGAAGCTCTTCCTCTCTACATCTTCTCTTGTATCTTGATACTTGATATCTTGAGAGGTCCTCTCCCCATGCTTATATAGGGGTTCTAGGTCGGTTCAATAGGGGTTTGCTGCAAATTTCACCCAGCACCGCCTTAGGGACATTGATTGTACCGCCTCTGCAAAGGCGGTGGACAAGTGACGTCACCAGGGGGGCCCTGGCTGGGCCCCCGTGGGCTGGGCCAAAGCCCATTTGGCCTGAAATGTCGTGCTGGGTCTGAATCTGGTTGAAGTTTGATACACTTTTGTATGGGCTTTTATTCCTCTTATTGTTTTGCGCATTTGATCGTGTCGAATTGCGCCTTTTTATCCGCTTTCCACCTGTATACAAGTTTATGGTCTACAAAACATACTTTTGCAATACATGTGGAAATTGGTTAGCGGTAAAGGTATATGTGAGTAGAATATGTGACTTTCTTCCTTTTTATGGGTCATGTTGACGGTAGAAATATGTTGTTAAGAACCGACAACAGAGGGCCCATGACCTCCTCACTAGTGCTCAAGGTGGCTGGTGTTTTTGTGTTTTGAGTGAGGTGTAGGAGCTTGCATGGGGTGTGGGTAGTGTTTATAGGCTCAAGATGGAAGGGGGGAGACTGAAAGATTCACCCACCTGGCGGGCGCCACCAATAAGTGGCGTGCGCCACCCCACCTTGCCCATTTCTGTCTGTAACCGACACATGAGGATTCTCTCGTAATGTCCAGTGAAATTCCAAGTGGGGAATAAAGTGGTAGTGTCGGTGCAAAGTGCAAAGAGTGTAACCTTCTAAATGGAGTAAGTGGGCTGAAAATTTCAAAGACCACTTCTTCATCCTGGTCATACTTTATACCAAGGATGGTGGGAAACTTACTCGGGTGCAGCTTCGTACAGAAATGTGGAAATTGAGGTGGCGGGCGCCAGGAAAAAGTGGCGGGCGCCACCCCTTTATGGGTAATTCCCACTCAAAGCCACTCCTTTCACCTTGTGCTCTCCTCATCACTCCTCACCAGAATTTTTGAGTGGAGAAGAGGCCAAAAGATGGAGTGAAGTTGAAGAGAGAGAGGAGGAGACATGGGAGTGAATGAGTGCATTGAAAAGAGCAAAGGCATGAGTCTCCCCTGGTGTTATTTGAGCCTATGAGCTAGGGATGATAGTCTATTGATTGGCTAAGTGAAAAAAAGAGGCCTAAAGGGTGGCGGGCGCCACTCCTAAGGCTGCCCTAAGCCCCCTAGGCTTCACCTAATCTCCCTACTAAGCATCTATTTTGCAGAAAATTAATTTGCTTAAGTAAAAACGAAAATTTAAATGGGGGATAAAGACTTACCTTAGCCTAACTTACCTTGGTTAGCCGCTTTGGATTCCCGATTAGTGTCGCCTTCATGGTGTTTGTGGCTGAATATTTTCTTCACCGGCTTTGTTTGGCGGAGTGTCGGCACCGACGAACTTTGATGACGGGTGTTTTTCTGGTCGCGGTGTGAACAGGAATTTCTCCTTTCCACTGATGTGGAGCTGAATTTCTCCAGCTCCTATATCAATGGTGGCTTTTGCAGTGCTCAAAAATGGCCGTCCCAAGATCAATGGCGTCCGGTGGTCGGGATTAATATCCAGAACCACAAAATCCACCGGAACAAAGAGATTCCGGATTTTCACCGGAATATTCTCTGCTATTCCCGCAGGATATCGGAGCGATTGATCGGCTAGCTGCAGACACATAGAAGTAGGGGACAAGGTATGATGATTTAATTTATCATATATTACCTTGGGCATGACGCTGACGCTTGCTCCTAGATCACAAAGTGCATGCTTGAAGTGCTGCTCTCCAATTGAACACGCGATCGTTGGGTTTCTTGGGTCTTTCTTTTCTGGGAGTTGGTTTAAAATGACCGCACTGCAATCTTTGGTCAATTTGACCACATCCCTACTTGGAATCGGTTTCTTCTTATTGAGCATGTCTCTCAAATATTTTGCATAAGTTGGAACCTGCATAGCGTCAATAAATGGCACATATATATATAATTTTTGAATTACCTCAACGAATTTCTTGAATTGGTCGTCTTCCGTCGGATTTCTGTTTCGATCTGGAAAAGGTAATACATGTGTATCATAAAATTCATGAGGAGCAGTTCGTACCTTGGATGAAGGTTCAGCTGGCGTCTCCTCTTCTTCGTCTTCTTCAACATTAATAATATTTTTCTTTGCAGCAGAATGACTACTAGGAACTAAATTAGGATGAGGTGGATCACGAGTGGATTTACCACCTCTCGTGGTTACAGCTTTTAATTCCTCATAGTATTTAATTTGAGATTTAATGTTATCTACTTTTTGCTCTAATCTCTTATTAAAATTAATTTGTTCCTTAAATGCTTCAGAAAAATCTTTCAGTTTAGCATAAATTCCTTCTAACATGTTATCATGTTCAATTAGTTTATTATTTATGCTATCATTAATTCTACCTTGATTAGAAACTAATTTTCCAACAGGAGAATTAAATACGGAGGTTTGAGGCATACCTTTATTATTCCATTATTGGATCATTGGAATTGGAGGTTCTCCGTAGCCACCATTATTAAGAAGGGATTTTGCATCCTCTTTCATAGTTTCTCCTTGACCTTCACTTGACGAAGCGGCTCTTTGCTTGGCGCAGCACGATCTCTCTTCTCATTTATTCTTTGCTCTAGCAATTTTACCAAAGTTTGCAGGGTAACAGAATCAACTTGCTTAATTTCAGACATACCTCTAGCACGTTTTTCTGTCCATCCTTGATTCGCCACCATTGTCTCGATTAGTTTGGTTGCCTTCTCTACAGTGAGAGAGAGGTATGCGCCTCCGGCGGCAGCATCAATGTGTTGTCGAGATTCTTGCTGGAGTCCATGGCAGAAGCTCTGGATCAAGTACCAGTCTTGCATACCATGGTGGGGACAGTCTTCAACATACTCTTGTAGTCTCTCCCAAGCTTCAGTGATTGTTTCTTCGTCTCCCTGTCCAAAGTTAGAAATCTTGCTACGGAAAAGAATAGTTCGACTTACCGGACAGAACTTATTGAGGAATTGATCCACGGATCTCACCCATGTCAGCAGGTGTCCAGAGTTGAAGAGGAACCACTGCTTCGCTTTTTCCACTAATGAAAATGGAAAAAGACGAAGTCTAATGGCATCCTGGGAAACTCCCTGCACAGAGATTGTACTTCATATCTCCAGAAAATTCCGGAGATGAGCATTGGCATCCTCGGAAGGTTTGCCATTAAATGCAATAGCTTGAGCCATACGTATTAGGTGAGGTTTAAGCTCAAAATCTACATTACTAGTAGAAGATAACACTGGAATGTGAGCAAGAGTAGGCATGGAATACTCACGGAGTGTTTTAGTCGACGTCGATGTTGATGACGATGTCGGCGCTGGTGTTGCTCGATCGGTGGAGCAGCTTGGTTCGTCAGTCACTTTTCACCGGGATTCTTGTCTTGACGAACTCCTCTCACGAAACTCTAGGTTCTTCCTCGGAGGAGTGAGATTAGCTCTCGCTCTCCTAAGAATGGCCTCGGGATCTTCTTGATAGTCCCTCGGAAGATTGAATCTAGCCATGGATACTTGAACGATCACAAACAACAAACAATATATATACCCGCTAGAACTACGGGGGTTAATTCAATAGAAATCACAAAGAATTAATTCTAGCCAATTGTTTCCCCGGCAATGGTGCCAGAAATGCTTGTTGACACTTGCTAACGTCGTTACTAGGAGTAGACTATGGAATCTATCCCCGGCAACGGCGCCAGAAAGGCTTGTTGGTACTTCTTAATGTAAGAAGTATAACTAACTATTCGTATGACTATTGGTAAATTCCGCAAGCGCACAGAATAAGTCAATTGTAGCACTTCACCCGGGAGTAACCGAGTATCGTATTTATTTCCACAAGTAAGCAACTATGGCAGAACTAACACTAGGACTGCTATGAACAACTAGTGATTCTAGCAAGGTTGATCGAAATGTATGAATGGGGGTTGATTTCTACTACTACTAAAAGAAAGAAAGACTAACTACTACTAAACTAAATCGGCGGGGTCTAGCCGATGAACAGATTAATGTTTTCCTACACACTTACGAACACAACTAACTTAGCAATAAAGATTTTATCTAGTTCTTCGAACCGTACACACCCTCTGGACTATTTACCTCAGACGTGCACAACGAGGTTTATGATTTAAAAAATAACCCAACTACGTGGTGGAATTAAAGGCTCCCAGGGCTGTCACCACCTGTTTGCTACCACAGCTATCCGGGGGGCTAGCCACAAACTAAGGTATAATTAGTCTAAGCACCGCGCTTACACTAATATATACTACTCTAATCTTGCGTCCAAAACTATAGCACTGACTACTCAGCGAAGAACCCAAACTAGATACAAACTAAATACTAAGTTATCTATGATTGAAAGCACTCAACAAGAACAATAAGTAAAGAACTTAAAGTAAATGCTGAAAGTAGAAGAACACTAAGATAAATGAAGAAAGACTTGGAATTATACCTGAGACTCTGAAAGATCCTCTATTACAACTCCAGCTCTTCTCTTCTTCACTCTCGCTCTCACTCTAAGTCTCTCAACTAGAGTGTTACTTCACCAGAGTTTCGCTTACAAGAGAGTGAGACTAATGAGGTGAGGTCTGAGTACAAATGAGCTCGGGGGGGGGGTCCTATTTATAGCCTAAGGGACCTAGGGGGTACTTAAGGACCTAGGGTTAGGTCAGGGGGGTGAGTGAGGTGGCGGGCGCCAGCCCTAGGTGGCGGCCGCCAGGCCCCTGACCGTTGGATCCACTGTCATTGCTTCAACGGCATCCAGGAGCTCCAGGGAGGCGGTTCCAAGGTCGGTTGCATGTCCAAATAACTGTCACATGGGCAATTGGGTCATGATCCACGTGACATCTCTTCTTAGCCCTTGGATGCAACGACCCTAGTGATCAATGGCTGCAAATGAGTGTGGCACGCCTCCCCTGGATCAGTGACGTGGCAGGGGAGGAGTTTGGGCCTCACTCCCCTAGCGGCCGCTAGCTAGGGGTGGCGGGCGCCACCCCACCTTGGCCCAAAGTGAGCCCGGGTGAGTGGGCTTGCCTCCTGGTGGGTCCTCTTGGTCATTTTGCTCAAAAACCCTGCAATTACCTACATTCAAATAAAACTCAAGGACAAGTGGAAATCGTTAGTTTATAAAAGGTTTTTGGTTGATTTTAGGTCCTTGTGTTGCGTTATATGACCTTGTTGATGCTAAGAATATGACACTTAGTGAGCATCAACACCCATTCCCCAATTCCGCCCAGTCTCGGATTAATACTTCTCTATCTATTTCATAGTTTGTACCTGAGAGAGGTCCCTTAGTAATGATGAATCATCATCCCATTGGATGACTCTGAGTAAAGCCATCACTGTTAACACCAGAATTTCGCACGCATAAGAAAGATGACAAGTGGACCCAGCCGGCAATGAGAAGGGCATTCGGTAGACGACCAAGCAGTCAGTTAAGTTCTCGGGGTTTCAGCAAGTGTCTATACGGTCGGCTATCTTGCAAGGTGATGATTCTATTCAGGAAGCAAATATGGCAAGTGAAGCCGGCTTGCACGAGAAGACACGGGACAATGGAAAGCACCGGGAGGAGAATAGAAATAGGACTCGTATTTTCTAAGTTTTATTGTGTAAATCGTAATCTCTTAGGACTCATTTTTTCGCCCAGGGTATAAATACAAACCCCCGGCCATTGTAAAACTGTTCACAACCACATCAATACAAATCGGCCCCGTGCCATCCTCGAGTCCTTTGTCGTGTCGTCGAGTTCTTCGAGAGGAATCATCGATTCGTCGACCTCCGTATGTCTCGGCAACCTTGTTATCATGTCTAGTATCATGCGGTGGATTTAGATATGATGCAAGTAGTCTTGTTTGTTTGCAATGGTCGTGCGGCGGACCTTTGCTAATGATCAAGAAGTCTTCGCTTGTGCTTTGCTTATGAATAAATACCGTGCGGCAGGCGTTTATTGATACGTTTAGCAAAAGCAAGATAGTTATCGGCTTTATTAGATTTGGCAAAATCTAGTAGATTCATTAAGTTACCATGTGTTGCATGATTTATTTAATTAAGTTTTACAACACTCTTTTGCCCAATCTAGATTGAATTTTGTTCGGCCTTGCTTTACAAGTTTTTACTTGTTTCTTCTGATAATTGAACAACCATGATGGCTGAATTATTTTCTAATCTAGATTGTTACGTGTTGCGGGTTCATACATATCAATCATGCTTAGGCTTTGATAAAACTAGGTATCGTGCGACAGATGCATGTTTTAGATTAGTTTAACCATTTTTGGTTTGCATGTTCCTTCTTCATGGACCCCAATTCGGCTGGTTTGCCGAGCTTGGTTATACATTATTTTATAACTTAGCTTTTGTTCAAGCATGTCTTTTATGAATGTACATTCGGCAACTGTTTATTTACATATGCTTGTGTTTGGAGTTAGCCGAATGATCTTTAAAACTTGTTGATAGATAGCTTCTATAGCTATATGTCGTTGTGAGTGGCTTCAGAGCCGTAAATATGGAACTGTCTGGTCTCATCCGGCATGTTCCAGTTTTATTCTCACAATTTTATCCCTTGTTGGTTTTCAGGTCAAACCGACTGGCACGTCTCCGGATTCCAAACCGTCCGGGCACCCAATTGAAGCTACGCTTTTCGGCTTGCTGTGTGTGAGGCACGATGCGACGCATTTTGTGCCAACACACTTTTTGGCACGCCCGGTGGGACATCACATTTCAAGATGGTTGAATTCTTCAACACTCAAATTTTGGACATGACCATGGATGAACTGCCACCAGAATTAAGAGATTTGGTGCAACAAGCATGCGATGAGTTTCAGCGCAAATGCTTGATGTCCTTCTCCAAGAACAAGAGCAACAAGGTCTTCCAGAAGCAGTCACTCCCGAGGGTTCTCCTTCCCCATCAATCTAATAGCACTGATGAGGAAGATATTCGAAAAATGTCCGAGCTTATGTACTAGGTTGTGTCGGAAGCCATGACTAATAATCAGTCAGCTTTCTTAAATACTTTTCGTGCAGTCATGGTAAGTATTTTCGGCCCGGCGATAGATAAGCGTTTTGAGGAAGCTGTCGGTCCGGTGCAGGGGCCACTGTTATTCCCCGTTCCCCAGCATCAAAAGAAAACTGCTAAAGACAGCGGAGTTGGTTCGAGCAAAAGTGGGATGATCCTTCATCAAGAGCAGCAACCTCCCACAACTCAGGGCCAGCTTGCATTCGGCACAACTGGAAACGTTCCCCGATCTGCTTTCAGGGTATCTCCAGCAATAAATAGGTTGCAGAAGAACATGTATGAAGATGGGTATCAGGAGTTCGTGGATTACAGTGCAATTGATGCTTTCCCGAATCCAGGCTATAAGAATTCAGCAAGGGCATTTCTTGGAGGTCAGGCACAGGCTGCTCCAGACTCAGGCGTTGACCTCATCATGCATAGGATGGCCGACTTAATGCAGAATCAATTCAGCCTAAAACCAAAGAATCAGTCTTATGCTTACAAGTCTCCTTACCCGGAGTGGTACAACCGAGTGGCACTTCCTCGAAGGGTGAAACCTCCTACTGATCTTACTAAGTTCTCAGGCCAAGATGACACCAGTATGGTTGAACACATCAGCCGTTACCTGATGCAACTCGGAGAAGCATCTGCAGATGAGGCTTGGAGAATTCGGTACTTCCCACTGTCGCTAACGGGACCAGCTTTCTCATGGTTCATGTCTCTGCCAGCAAATTATATTAATACATGGGAGAGCTAGAACAGAAGTTCCACGCGTATTTCTTTACCGGTACCAATGAGAAGAAGTTGGTCGATCTTATGAGTCTGAGGATGAAAGTTAATGAGACTCCCCAAGAATATTTACTCAGATTCAGGGAGACTAAAAATCTCTGCTATTCCCTGAATTTGCCAGATGATCAATTGTCATGAATAGCTATAGCTGGTATGTTGCCGAATATCAGGGAAAAGCTGTTCGGCATGGAGTTTGATGATCTTGGGCAGTTATCGCAATGATTGGCAATGATGAACAGTCAGGCTCAGGGGTTTAGGAGAAACAACCAATTCCAGAAGGGCGATGTGGCTAGTGAAATGTATCAAGCCTTCTTAGAGGAGGCAATGCAATATGATGATGAAGATGAGATAGCTGCAGCAGAGCTGGTCTGGACTAAAGAGCCGACTCAAGTCAATCAACGATGGTTGAGGCAACAAAAAGGTACCTACGATTTTGATGTTTCCAAATCAGATAAGTTATTTGAGTTGTTATTGAAGGAAGGACGCATCAAGTTGCCAGAAGGCCATCCCATGTTGCACCCTGAAGGGGTGAAAGACAAAAAAATATTGTGGTTTCCATAATACTAGATCTCACTCTATAAATGATTGCCGAGTGTTCAAAGTACGGATCCAAAAGGCTATCCAGGAAGGGCATTTAAAGTTCGACGGAAAGATGAAAATTGATGGTAGCCCTTTTGGACAGAATACCGTGTCTTTCTCTGTTAACATGGTCAATACAGATGACCCCAAGCACAAGAGCAAGATGAAGGTGTTAACCTCTAATAGAGCTAGAAAGGCCGGTACTGTTGACCCCAATCGGCAAATCACAAATGAAGAATTTCGGCAACGAGTTCGCTTCCAGAATAGCCGAACTGAAAAGGGTGAAGCTTCCAGGCCCAGAGTCACGACACGTATTTTGTTAAACAAATGGCGTTGGGAGCAGGAGCGGTACCAAAAGCAGAGGTTTTATGAGGAACGAAAATTCATAGAAAAGCAACAGAGGTACGAGGAGGAGATGTACCGAGAGGAACAAGAATATATGAGGGAGCAAGAGCAGTCTCATTGGGAGTGTTCATTCTTCAAATATTGTTGGAATGAAGGCTTGAAACTGCCTGTTAAAAACAATTGCCCTGAGTGCAATGATCAATATTCTGAATACAGGCGATCTCAAGTCAACCGTCGTTCGGTCCATGAAAGGCTTGAGATGTGAATCCCTGAGGACGATCGGCATTTAAAAATAGGTGATTCCGAGAATCGGCAAGGGAGAAGTTTTGTCGATCGAAGATGGGCTCGCACTGAAGAAGAAGAGTACCATGAATATATTTGGCAGAAAGGACAGTGGTGTCCACCAGGATTGAGGAAGAGCCAGAAAAGGAGAGTGCAGCGCCTAAGGAACAGAGAATTAGCGCAAACAGGCACCAAAACAAAACAAATTTGGCGTCCTAAGGAAAGGCCTGATGAAGATGATCGTTCGGTTGATGCGTGCATGGCATTCTTTCTCCCATCGGAATTCATAGCTCCCGGAGATCAAAACATCCAAGAAGAAGTATATTCGGATTTTGACGAAGACGAATTCCATAATCTGATGGCTCAGCTCGTTTTGGCTCAACGGACAGTTTTTGATAAACCGGCTAAGCATCGACATTTGAAGCCATTTTATATGAGAGGGTATGTTAATGGCAAGCCACTAACCAAAATGTTTATTGATGGAGGAGCTGCCATAAATATTATGCATATACTACCTTCAGGAAACTTGGGATGGCAAGTGAAGATTTATTGAAGACTGACATGGTGCTGAGGGACTTTGCTGGCAATTCTTCTGATACTCGAGGAGCAGTTCATGTTGAATTGATGATCGAGTCAAAAACCTTGATTACTACCTTCTTCGTCATCGACGGCAAGGGGGCATATAGTTTGCTTTTAGGAAGGGATTGGATACATGCAAACTGCTGTGTTCCGTCAACTATGCATCAAATCCTCATCCAATGGATCGGAGATGACGTCGAAATTGTCCATGCTGATGATTCAGTGAGTGTTGCTACTGCAGAACCCATCTATTGGGAATATGATGGTGTCAAGTGCTTCTCTGGAAGAGTTTGAGAAGTAGGTCCTGTGAATGTTTTTGACAAAGACCAATAGCCGATTCAAGCGATCGGCTCTCAGAGCAATTTTTGAATAATCCAATTGATGGTAACAGAGGAGGATTAGGACGAAGTTTCATATCGGTTGATGAGTTAGAAGAGGTAACTATTGATAGTGAAGCTGAAAACAAGACCGATATATGTCATTGCAGATTTGGATCCAAAGTGCAGGTCGAAATTGATAAACCTTCTGAAAGAATTTTACTTTTTCCTCCGTTACTGAAGCTCAAAGAAGATTAGGAAGTTCATATGGAGTGACGTGCAACAAAAAGCTTTTGATGGGATTAAAGAATACATGAAGGCACCACCAGTGTTGGTACCTTCACAGCTTGGTAAATTTTTCAAGTTGTACGTGACGGCCGATAGCCTAACGATAGGATCGGCCTTTATGCGAAAATCTGAAGGAAAATATAAGGTGATAGTTTACTTTAGCCAGAATACATTGGACCCAGAGATGATGTATTCGGCTACGAGGGAATTCTTGTTCATATGTGTATTGCCCATGTACCAAGCTTCGGCACTGCTTGTTAAAGGCTGAATGCTTTATAGTTTTGAATTTGACATGATAAGATAGTCGGTACATGGGTGGATTCAAGAATATTTGTATGCAAAAGATAGCCGATGTAAAGCATCGCCTTTAGCAGAAAAATGCTCCGAGAATTTGAAAATATAGCCGATATTGTTTATATCGCCTTTAGTACAAAGATGTTCATGACCCTGGTGACCCTAGCATTTTCAAGTTAGCAGGTTTATCGGGAGGAGAGAAAGCTGGAGTGCAGTAAATAAGATGCCGAGTGATATGACATGTCGAAACGAGATCTAGTCGGTTAAGATGACGTCATGCGTTCAGCAAGTGCTTTTCTGAAGAAATGTTGCAATCAGAGAGAAATGCAAATAAGACATTATTCAGAGAAAAACAGCTTTATTTATTCATTTGCAGATCCGTCCTAGTACAAACTACTCCTGGAACAATCTGTTCAGAACAGACTGCGGATTGGTAACTTCGGCGAGAGCAGCGGCATGATCATCATAAACTCCGACACCTTCGATTTCATCTAGGCACCCGCTTGCGAAGCCAACTGGTGGAAAGGAGTAGTCCTCGTTGGTCCAAGAGCTCATCGCCGCTAGACCAAGAGAAACGCCAAGTTCCACACCTTGGATGACGGCCTGATCTATGCGGTCGTCTGTGGTATCAAGGCGCGCTTCAGCTGAGCTCCCATGAGCATTTACCTTGTCGGCAACTCTGTTCACTGCCGTTCTCAGACGGTCATTCTCTGCAGAAAGAGCTGACGAAAGGAAAAGATGCGTCAGGCAGAGCAAGCCTAATCAAAAGAAGGGAATCGAGTGAGGATTTTACTAACCTATGATAGTGTTGCAAAGCTGCTTCCGCTGGTCTTCCCACTCGGCTTCCTTGATACCGTGCTCCTTGGATACGTCTTCTAAATTCTTCTAGGCTTTATCCCTCTCCTTGCAGTACCGGAGGGTATCCAAACAGGTATGCCGAGGTGAATCATCAGGTGACCTAGGAAAAGGATTGGGAGGGGCTATTGGAGCTACCGTTTCTAGAAAAGGAGTCCGGGTTTGGCTGGAGAAAGCCCTCATCCTGGAAGGAGAAGTGAATACTGAATCAGGAATGGATGAACAAGAAAGCTACCGCAAGGGGGCAAAGGACCAATTTCTACCCATAACGTTGACGAGTTGGTGATTCGCTTCCTTCCGCCTCATCTCTGATAGGACGTTTGTTGTGGCCACCATTGCCTGCCATTAGTGAAAGTACAGGCGAGGATTCTTTCTCTCTGGCTTGAGCTGAGAGCCGAGATGTGGGGAGTTTGCAAGTCAAGGAGTTCAATTGGAAGTTGAGGGTGATGGCCTGCGTAGGGTCATATTTATGGAACCGTGACTTGCACACTGAGAAGCCGATGCATTGAAGTAGGGTTTTAGCGATTTATGGGCCGTTGTTGGGCCAGGCCGGATTTTTGCTGGTTTGAGGGGATCGTGACTCCAGAATCGGGGAACCGATGAATTCGGCTAAGGATTGTTACTGCACAAGGAGCTCAATTTCGGTTGAATTGTCTGGAAACTCATATTACCGATTAATGCCAAAGACAGTAAGTCTGGCAGATGGTCTTTGAAACTGGAAAGACTATATTTTATTCCAGGCAATGAAGATTTAATGGAGAAGTATTCAAAGAAATTGAAAATGGTAAATCCCTTAAAGGTTATAGCAAACACTTACGGGACAGAGATGATTAACATGATTGTCAGTAATAGCCGATGTGATAAACATCGCCGTTAAAGCAAAAATAAAGGTCAGTGACTAATACGCAAAGCAGAGTACGCATTGATCTCGAAGGATCAGTCACAAGTTGGTTTCAGGGATCAAACAGAAAGACTTTTTATTTACAAAAAGGAGGATACAAGATTACAATAAAGATCAGTTCGTCCATCCTATCCTCTGTCTAATTGGGAGATCATGGTCGAAGGAATCAGCCAGATCTGTTCCAGCTTCCTTCATGTCATCTACAGAGTGTGCTACCCTATACTCTAGTCCCCGCTCACAAACATCAAAATTGCGGTAATCGGCGCCGGAATGAATCCGTACAGCGTTGAAAGCAAGCGTCGCGCCGTATCCCATACCAGCTCTGGAGATATCGGGGATGATTCGGTTGACTTCGTTCACCCGCCTCAGGGCCGTCGTACCCGGTGCATTGGCCGTAATGGCGAGATTGGCGATAGCAGCTTCAAGAGTATGAAGCTTGGCCTCCAGAGCTCAAAGGGAAAAGAGTAAGTAAAGGCAAGAGGGGGAAAACAAAAACAGAAATTATGAAAAAACATTCACCGGCGGCCCGATTCCGAGCGACGTCACGCTCCCGAGAAACTTGAGAAATCTCTTGATTCTTCTCTTCTAAATCAAGATGAAGATCTATGATCTGTTGCGTCAAGTCCTCGGGGAGATCATCACCGACCCTCCTGAACAAAGGTAACAAAATAAGAACGGTTGCTTCATTTTGAAATAAAATAGAAGAGAGCAACCTCCTCCTAGAAGTGCTGGAGATGCCAAGATCGGAGCTATGATTGCTCGCCACAGAAGACATCCTACGGGTTGGATTGGGTGATGATAGGAGGAAAAAGGGGTTTTCTTGTTTTTGAGATCGGAAACAGGGGAGCTTGAGAGAGTAAGCCGAAATGAAGTGAAGGGTGACTTAAAGACCCCAAAGAGTGCATCGGGAGGTGAATCGGCAGGTAAGGCAATTATGGTACACGAAGGTGGATGCTTCCGGAGGTTCCACGTCAGTGTACAGGAGAAAGGAATTTTGGAATAAATATTTATCCCAAAATTAGGGGGCATGTGTTAACACAAGAATTTCGCACGCATAAGAAAGATAACAAGTGGACCCAGCCGGCAATGAGAAGGGCATTCGGTAGACGACCAAGCGGTCGGTTAAGTTCTCGGGGTTTCGGCAAGTGTCTATACGGTCGGCTATCTTGCAAGGTGATGATTCTATTCGGGAAGCAAATATGGCAAGTGAAGCCGGCTTGCACGAGAAGACACGGGACAATGGAAAGCACCGGGAGGAGAATAGAAATAGGACTCCTATTTTCCAAGTTTTATTGTGTAAATCGTAATCTCTTAGGACTCATTTTTTGCCCAGGGTATAAATACAAACCCCCGGCCATTGTAAAACTGTTCACAACCACATCAATACAAATCGGCCCCGTGCCATCCTCGAGTCCTTTATCGTGTCGTCGAGTTCTTCGAGAGGCATCATCGATCCGTCGACCTCCATAAGTCCCGGCAACCTTGTTATCATGTCTAGTATCATGCGGTGGATTTAGATGTGATGCAAGTAGTCTTGTTTGTTTGTAATGGTCGTGCGGCGGACCTTTGCTAATGATCAAGAAGTCTTCTCTTGTGCTTTGCTTATGAATAAATACCGTGCGGCAGGCGTTTATTGATACGTTTAGCAAAAGCAAGATAGTTATCGGCTTTATTAGATTTGGCAAAATCTAGTAGATTCATTAAGTTACCATGTGTTGCATGATTTATTTAATTAAGTTTTACAACACTCTTTTGCCCAATCTAGATTGAATTTTGTTCGGCCTTGCTTTACAAGTTTTTACTTGTTTCTTCTGATAATCGAACAACCATGATGGCCGAATTATTTTCTAATCTAGATTGTTACGTGTTGCGAGTTCATACATATCAATCATGCTTAGGCTTTGATAAAACTAGGTATCGTGCGGCAGATGCAGGTTTTAGATTAGTTTAACCGTTTTTGGTTTGCATGTTCCTTCTTCATGGACCCCAATTCGGCTGGTTTGCCAAGCTTGGTTATACATTATTTTATAACTTATCTTTTGTTCAAGCATGTCTTTTATGAATGTACATTCGGCAACTGTTTATTTACATATGCTTGTGTTTGGAGTTAGTCGAATGATCTTTAAAACTTGTTGACAGATAGCTTCTATAGCTATATGTCGTTGTGAGTGGCTTCAGAGCCGTAAATATGGAACTGTCTGGTCTCATCCGGCATGTTCGAGTTTTATTCTCACAATTTTATCCCTTGTTGGTTTTCAGGTCAAACCGACCTGCACGTCTCCGGATTCCAAACCGTCCGGGCACTCAATTGAAGCTACGCTTTTCGGCTTGCTGTGTGTGAGGCACGGTGCGACGCATTTTGTGCCAACAATCACGAACGATGAACTCATCACCTTTCTCTATTTCTAAGCATGGCTAAGCATTACCTAATCTAAACTCACCACAAATGGGTCACTGAGGTAAGAGTAACAAGGATCAAGGTAATATGCAGAGGGGGTTTTATATCACATCTCATTCCTACTTCACTTAATGCACATCACACAAGACTTAATTGTAAATAAAAGTTTGCATAAAACAGAGGGGTTGTATGCACTGGGGCTTGCTTGTGTTGCAAGGAAGACAGGATCCAAGAAGTGTCCACAGAAGTTAGTTCCTTCATCTTGAAGTGGAAGTACTCCCTCAGAAGCTTGTCCTGTAAGGCTCCTCTCCCGAGACTTGATCAACTGGACCTTCTCGATTCGAAGCTTGCTCAACACGATTCTTCTCACTCGTGGGCATTACACGTAGATAAATGATGCATACTTAGTACGATGCCATGCGATGCATGCTAAGGAGCAGGACAATTCAAATGCATAACAGAAGGTAACTCAAGATAAGGAAAGTCGAGTACAACTTTCCTTCGTGGTACAGTTGCAAGCCAACAAAACCAACTTGCACCCTACCGACTAGGGTTTCTAACTTAACACACAAACCTCATTTAATACCTTAGGTGGGTTAACTAAGTGACTAAGGTTTATCAAAGCATCACTTAAGCCATAGGACAACAAGATGAGAGATGTCCCACAGTCTTCAAACATGAACCAAACCACACAAGGTTCACATACTTATTACTTAAGGATGGCCAAACATATCTAACCAAACCAAACAACATATACAAACAAAGGTTGTCCAACTTTTGGACAGATTAAAACATTTAACTTTAACTACCTATAACCTCAGTTACTAATCTCCAAATGGGGTGATGCTAGACAATTTGGAAAGCTTATCAAATTTTCTACCAACTTGTTATTATCACTTAGGGTTGGTTCTATAGGAAACTAGGTTAAACAGCTAGGACAAACATCTTTGTCCAGTTTTTGGATAGAGTTGATCATCTAACTTCAAACACCTATAACAAGGGTTCTAGGACACCAAAAGTTGTGATCCATAACAATTTAGAAATCTTATAAAGTTTACTACAACTTTCCTATTAGGGTCAACAGGTGTTTAACTAGTTAACTAACTCAAACAACTAAATTACATAGATATGCCCAGAAGATAGGTCAGATCTGACATGCTGAGTTACAAAGACTATAATTCCTAATCTAGCAGGCCTAAAATCATAAAATTTTAGAAAAAAATAGATATAGAAGTTAACTACAACTTTGGCATTCAACTTATTCACAGAAAACATAAACTTCTTGATGAAAACAACCACTAAGCAAACATTGGTCCAGCAGCCATACAAAACAAGTGTGAAATCAAGTGCATTACTTGACTCACATTAAAGTCATACAAGGCACCTCATATCATGAAACACCTTCATCAAGCAAAAGGTCACTCAAGGTACAAATATCTACCTTAATCAGCATTTAATGATCTTGGTTAACTAGTTACTTAATTAGAGCTCTAATAATTATTCTTTATTAATTAATTATTGAAATTAGGGTTAAATTAAAGTTTATCAAATTGAGCTCAAACTTTTAGGGATTATTGGATACAGCAAACAAAAGTTGCAAAACAAATCTCATAAATTTTGGATAATTATTTTAGCCTACACAAAATATTCAAATTATAAGCATTATTTAATTATTTATTAAAGCATAAAAGAAGATTAAAATTTATTTTTACCAAATGACCTCAAAATTTGGAGAAGACTAGTCACATGATGCAAACAGGGGCAAAAATAGTTTCATGATTTTTGGACATATAGATTAGTCTACAAAAATCATTAAAGTCTCATTTATTAATTAAAAGACTTATTTTAATTAACATCAAAAAATATTTATTTTTCAAGTTTCACATTTTTCATTGATAGAGTATATCACAAGGATCACAACAAATTTATTTCATAAATTTAGCATCATCACATAATTAGTAATGAAATAATCAATCATCAGCACAAATTATCAATTCAGAGAATCTTTGTATGAAACTAGGAGGATGGAAAAGGGAAACGTTTCGCAAGGATAAAACGAGCGAGCGGTGTTTCCAACCCGTCAGAAACCATGTGGGACCTGCACTGAGAAGCTTTTTTGGTTTCATGGTGACTTCTTCGCCGCACCGAGATCTGCCGGACACGGGCAGGAGCACCGCCGAGTGCGGGTGCGGCTCTGCCGTCTGCTGGTCCATGCACAGAGCCCCGTCGATCGCGAGCGCCTCTCGGTCGTGACGCGAGTCACGTTGGGCAGGAGCCCCGTCGGCCACAGGCACTGCTCTGTCGTGCGCAGAAGTCCCGCCAGCCGCAGTCGTTGCTCCGCTGCACGCAGAGCCCCGCCGACCACAAGCCCATCGGTCGTGGGCGCCGCTCCATTATGCATTGAAGCCCCACTGTCCGTAGTCGCTGCTCTGTCATGAGGGGGCTCCACTGGCCATGGGCGCCGTTCTGCAGTGTGGGGGACTCCCGTGGTGGTGCTCGGGAGTCGAGTCTGGTGGCCAAGATGGTCACCGTCGTCGAGTCCGGCCGGTCCACGCCGGCCAACACCTTGGTCGTGACCTAGTTGGCTTGGTGGAGGCCGAGCTGACTAGGGTCCGCCTGTCAGTGGCATGGGCCGACATCTCCTTTAATGTGCGTGAAACCTCATCAAAATCCATTGAGATTGGCCTAACGGTCACTGAAGAGTTTTATTGTGTTGTTTCCAAGATAGCCATGTCGCATAGAATGAAATGAAGCGTGAATGAAACACTGACTCTTGATGGAGAGTTTCATTCTATAGTTTCATAGACATTTAATTCCATGACTCCAAACAGAGTTGGTAATCAAGAAAGTTTTATCTCCATAAAACTCATTTTTTCTCTCTTCTTCAAAAACGTTGCCACATCATCAAACATGCTTATATGACAATTTATTAAATGCAAATGAAACTCTGATGAAACTCATTTAAAGACTGCCTAAGATGTCGTCGTTATCTTGCCACTTCAGTTTTTTAAGAAAAGCCAATCACCACGAGGTAGGTCTTAAAAGCACAAGTAAAACCATCTCATGAATAAAAAACCGTTCCATAAAAAAAATGAAACTCTGATGAAACTCATTCGAAGACTGTCTAAGATGTCGTCGTTGTCTTGCCACTTAAGTTTTTTTAAGCAAAAGTCGATCACCGCGAGTTAGGTCTTAAAAACACAAGTAAAACCATGCCATAAATAGAAAACCGTCCCATAAAAAAAATAAAACTTCAATGAAACTCGTTCAAAGACTATCTAAGATATCATCGTCATCTTGCCACTTAGTTTTTTTATAAGCAAAAGCCAAACATCACGGGCTTACCTAAAAGCACAGGCAAAAACCATCCATGAATGAAAAACCGTCCCATAAAAACAAAGGGGACAGTCACTTTCCGTTCGTTTTCTTTTGAGTAAAGTCCATCGCCGGTCCCTAAACTTGTACTGTTGTGTCATTCCGGTCCCTAAACTCGTAAAACGACCGTTTAGGTCCTCAAACTTGTTTCGTTGTGTCATCCTGGTCCCTAAACTTGCAAATCACTCGTTTAGGTCCTCAAACTTAGTCAGTTGTGTCATTCTGGTCCCTAAACTTTGTTTTGAGTCTCATCTAGATCTAAACGTGACAATTTAAAAACTTTATATCAATAAATAATTCATAACTTTTTCATATAAACTCAAATGAAAACAACATTTATATCATAATTGTAGCCCTCGACGTGATCTACAACTTTGTAGTTTTAAAGTTTTTGATTTAAAACTGTTTAGGGTCTAAAAATATTGTTATATGTTTATAGATTTTGAAATTTAAAATTTAAAAATATTATTTTGGATACTAAATGACTTTAAATAATAAAAAATTATCTACAACGTTGTAGATTGCATTGAGAACTATTACTTTTGTATAGATCATATCAATATTCAAGATTCTTTGATAATTTTAAATTTTAAATTTCAAAATCTATAAACATACAACAATATTTTGGGACCCTAAGCAGTTTTAAATCAAAAAAAATTTAACTACAAAGTTGTAGATCACATCGAGGGCTATAATTTTGATATAAAGTTTGTCTTCGTTCGAGTTTGTATGAAAAAGTTATGAATTATTCGTTGATATAAAGTTTTTAAATTGCATGTTTAGATCTAGATGAGACTCAAAACAAAGTTTAGAGACCAGGATGACAACTGACTAAGTTTGAGGACCTAAACGAGCGATTTGTAAGTTTATGGACCGAGATGACACAACCGAACAAGTTTAGGGACCAGGATGACACAACCAAACAAGTTTGAGCCTAAACTGTCGATTTACGAAGTTTGAGCCTAAACTGTCGATTTACGAGTTGAGGGAGCAGCATTAACGACACAAGTTTAAGACCGGCGATGGACTTTACTCTTTTCTTTTCGTGGGAGGGCAAAGCCGAGCCAAAGCAAGCGCCGCCGCCCCCACACCCTACTCCCTCGCCGCCGCTGAGACGCGGCGGACTGCCTTCCGTCCCATGGGCTGCGTAGGATCCATCCCGGCAACCAAAGATGCCGGAGGAAGTAGCGGTAAGAGCTCACGATCCCGATCCCCAGGTTCTTTGCTTCGCTAGGCGATTCGTGCGGTTGGAATCGGGGTTTTCTTGGGGGAACTACGGTTCTTCGGTCTCAGGATTTCTAGGTCTTGCGAGGTTGCGATTTTGGGAGGGCTTTGTGCGGCGCAATGCGGTTCTGGTTGCGGTGAAGGGAATTGCGACCGATCGTGTGGTCGGAAGGGGTGGGATCCTGGGTGGAGTCCGTTAGTTCCAGTAGGGTCCCTAGTCAGATTATCAATTGAATGGTTAAGGATCAAGTCGCCTGCAATTGATGTCATGGTTTCTTGGTTGGTTGATCGAAAGAATTGCCCGAAGATCGTTGTTCTTGGAGCCGTAGTGATATGTCGAATCCATTGTTCTCTAGCATGCCTTTTGTAAACATTTCAGTTTGTGAGGAAACATTCATGTGAATGTGAGGATGGGCTGTGGGGCTTGTACTGCTCCTGTAATGGCAATAGCAGAGTGTCCCTTCTCAAATAAAGTGCCACAGAAGCCTGAATTGGACCTGCGTTTTGCTTTTGCATATCTGAATAGTGTGTGGAACTTTGGATCATGCTATAAATCAGTTTCTGACATGTTGGTAGGAGAGCTGGATCTTACGTGTGTTTGGATTGTGGGATATCCCTGGTTATCCTAGGTTCCACCCAGATGGCCTGCTGTTTGGATTGGTGGTTGAGTAGAACGGGGTTAACCCGGGTTGGCATATTCCCCTCAAATGCGTGTTCTTGTGATCCCTCCGATTTGGGCGGACGAGTTCGACCCAGATGGATGCCGTCACAACCTCCGTCTCCTCTGGATGTGGGTGAGCAGTGGCACGGTGAGAGGTCGCGTCCAAGGCGGGCGGCGGCCAAGGCGACCTGGTGGCGAGCAGGACGGGCGCCTCGCAGGGCGACCCATGGTGCGGCTGGGGCGATGGCGCTGTGATGGCGGCAGGGCGACCTTCTCCCTCCTGTTCCTCACCCTGCAGGGATGACGGCGCCGGGGCGGTGCGAGGCAGCGCGATGCGGGGCGTGGGAGGCGGCGTGGTGTGGGGCGATGCGAGGCGGCGCGATGCGGGGTGGTGGGAGGCGGTGCAGTGTGGGGCAAGAGCGCTGTGGTGCGTCGCGACAGGGAAGAAGGAGGAGTCGCTAACAACTGGGTTCCACGTAGGTAGCCACTGATGGAGTTAACAAAACCATCCATGCCGACCCGCTTCATCTCTCGTAACAAACAAAACACTGGAATGGCTCCAACCCTCAAACCAAACATGAGATGGGTTCATCTCATCCCAAAAAACTGGGTTGGACCCAGCCCACGTGGTCCTCAAACCAAACACATGAGATAGATTCCATGAAGAGGCATTAGATTGCCTTGATGAGCTGTCCTTTTGTTTGTTGGTACCATAGCTGTGTGAGGTGATATGATGAGCGGCTATGAGATATATGGTCAACTTGGCAGTGTGTAGTGTCATTTACTTTTTATACCAAACCTTTAAGACAGTTGACTGATGACAATATAGTGTGTGCCATTGAATTCTATGAATAAGTGCCCAAAAATGAAGAATGGATAATAAACATGCATCCTTGAGAGTGATCCATGGGTCTTTTATGCTTGATCTGTCTGTTTCTCTATTTGATAACAAGCAGTCATGCACAGCTGTGCATTCCTTTAAAGCGACTCATAGTTCTGATTTTGGATGCCTGTATAATTATGACCAAATAATTTTTCGATTGCCATTCTTTCTGCTTATTTTTTTAGTGATATCTGGCATTTATTCTTGCAGCAATGCACTGATTCATATTATGTGTTTAGATGTGTCCCATTTTCATATTTCAAGTTACACAATGGCACTTCATGAAGATTAAAATATTAGGAATATAAACATAATATTTTTACTGTTTACATTGTGTAAAATTATACTTTTGTGGGTTCAACCGAGTAGCTTATTTTCTGAATCGTAATGGTCAATGTTTAGTGAGGAATATTGTTCAAGCATTGCATTTACATTTTGTTCTCGGCCATATACCAGTTCCCCTCTTGGTTTTTGGATTATCAGGTGGTTAGGTCACGCAATCACTAAAATTAGCTAATTGATACCGACAATTGGCAGGAAGGATAAACTTGCTAGTTGCCCTAGAAGATGCATATATTTGTGTCGACTAGACTACATAGTAAGAAAGTTGTTACCTAGCACAAAGAATAATGGTAGGAACTATAAGGGTTAAATCTAAAGCCTAGCATTTTTTGTCCCTTTAAAATGTGTGCAAGGGAATCACTGAATTGTTTACTCTCAGTTTTATCATGTGTAACATGTTCCTGCCTTGTATACGTGTTCTTTCATAGCATCCGTGTACTATTACTGTCATAACACGTTTGCTGATTTACCATGAGACTGATTAAATTTTGAAGATTCTACATGTTTAATTAACTAATATGTTTTTTATTTCTGTCACCTTATCTAGTGATGTTTATGTTATTATAATATGCAGATGGCAATCATGGCACTAAGAAAGTGAGGAAGCCCAAAGCTTGGAAGCATCCCCAACCAATAACCATGATCCAGCTCAGGCAGATGCGTGAGGAGTTTTGGGACACCGCTCCTCACTATGGTGGTCAGAAAGGTATTCTCATATTTGGTTTTGTTCACTTGTCCTCAGTATCTTGTTTCGTTTGTATAAGTTGAGCTAATTCATCTTCTTTTTATCTGCTTGGATGCATAATTGCTGAAAGGATCAAGAGGGGGGGGGGGGGGGGGGTGAATTGGGCTTTTCTAAAACTTTAGCAAGAATTAAAACCTATCAAGCCTAATTAACCCCTTGTGCCTAGAAGTGTGTTTCTATATTTTACCGCACAAAAGATAATCACTATGCCACTTCTACTCTAGCAAGGCAATTCAATAAAGGATGAACAACATGTAAATTGCGGAATTGAATTGCTCAAAGGTAAATGCGTATGTAAAGGAGCAGAGATGACACGGCGATCTTTTTGTCGAGGTATAAAGGTGTCGGCACACCCCCCTAGTCCTCGTTGGAGCACCCGCGCAAGGGTATCGCTCCCCCTTGATCCGCGCAAGGATCAAGTGCTCACTATGAGCTGATTCTTCGCCACTCCGGCCCGGTGAATCGCTCACTACCGGTCACAAGCTTGCTTGGGTCATCCACAATGCCTCCGGATGTTCTCCAAGCTTCACGATCACCACCAAGCCGTCTAGGTGATGCCGATCACCAAGAGTAACAAGCTATAACTCTCACTTGACCAAGCCAAGGCCAAAGAGATGGATGGATGTACACTTGCTACTCAATTCTCACTAGGAGGTCACTAATTCTCGCGATTAGCAATTCACTCAACCTCACTAGGGCTCTTGCTCTCCCTTGCTCTCTCAAGGTGTTTCTCAGCAGAATAGAATGGCAAGAACACTCTAATGTAGGAGGGGGAGGAGTATAAATACTCCCGCCAACCGGCCGTCCAAAAGAGCACTGCTGAACAGCTTTTTCAGTGGCATCGGACGCTCTGATGCCTGGCATCGGACGCGCCGATGCCCTCGACCCAACGGTCAACTGTACTTCCTGTCAGACTGTTTAAAGGAGCATCAGCGTCCGATGCCCTCGCATAGGACGCGTCCGATGCGAATCTGACCGCTCTGGAACCTCTCTGCATGGACATCGGACGCTGACCCTCAGCGTCCGATGCTAGCGTCCGATGTGCACCTCAGGGCACTCTCTCATGAACAATGGCACAGACGCGTCCGATGTGACAACATCGGAGCGTCCAATGCCACGAAGCCAGCATGCTCAAGTCTGGTGAGCATCGGACGCGCGTCCGATGCCACTAAGGCTAGCGTCCGATGCGCAAAACAGGGCCGAAACAACTTCGGATCGCGACGCTGCCTTAACGACTTTTCATCCTCACGACATAAGGGCTCTCTCTGAGCTATCTAGGGCTATGAAATAACAAGTGTGCACCACACCTACCTCAATAGACTCATCTAGGTCAAGCTACTGATTCAAGCTCTCCTTTATAGTACGGCCAAAGGAAAAACAAAGACCTAAGACTACCTAAGTGTCCTCCAACATCATATGACACTTAGCCTAGTCTACCACCGTCTTCGTCGTCCGTCATTTGAAAACCGAAACGATTTCCATCGCCAAGGGACATGAACTCCATATGCCCGTATCGTCGCCAACTCGCCATTACCATGACCTAACTCATCCTTATTTCTGCAAAACACACGTTAGTCATAGTAATCTTGTGTTTCATCCAATCACCGAAACCCACTAGGGGCCAAGATGTGTTCAATTGCTTATATTCCTAGTTGCACTCTTCTTATTCCTTGCACTAACCATTTTGAACCTTGTACAGAAATTTGGGATGCCCTTCGAGTTGCATCAGAATCTGAGGCATCCCATGCGCAGGCTGTTGTGGAAAGTGCAGGCATAATTGTTTCCAATGCTGATCTGACTGTCTGCTATGATGAAAGGGGTGCGGCTTTTCTGCCTGATTCTTTGCCGTTCTGTTATCCTTTCACATTTGTTCATCTTCTTAATATAGGTCTGTTTAACATTCCAGGTGCTAAGTATGAACTGCCCAAGTATGTTTTGAGT
This sequence comes from Coix lacryma-jobi var. lacryma-jobi, assembly GCA_009763385.1. Taxonomy (NCBI): domain Eukaryota; kingdom Viridiplantae; phylum Streptophyta; class Magnoliopsida; order Poales; family Poaceae; genus Coix; species Coix lacryma-jobi. The sequence goes on from CM019825.1 coordinate 63,651,533, forward strand.
GAACCAACCAACCTTATTCAAGACAGCTGAACGGCAGCAGTAGGAAGATGTAAAAACTGTAAATGACTGCAGATGCCAAATTAATCTCTTGCTTGAGTGTCCTGGTAACTGGAGCGGGCTTGAGTAACTTTCACCTTGCGTTGGCAACTTTCGGCAATAGGGTTTTCTATTGTTATTCGTAGCATACAGTGAACTCCACTTGTAGTGTCCAGATAAAGCTTTTCCGTACGCTCGTCTATTGTTCTTGGTTCTGCTGTAAACATGAGTCTGCTTAGAATTCTTTGGAGTGACAATGCTGCTTAAATTGTTCTCATCCATTATCATGATACAAGTTGGAGCATATGTTTTAGAAACATGTCACATCTCTTTCTTTTTTATATATATATCACTGCCAGATTTAAGTTTGTCTTGTAGAGTTAGCGATCGTTATCTGGTCTGGTCTGACATTGTTGCAAATGAAATGGCATGATAAGGAGCAAATCACAATCTAGTTTTACATTATTGCAACATATCTGATGATACTGGAAGTTTTTTTTTTTTTTTTTGAAACCTAGTACAAGGAAGCGGTGCTAGCAAGTCTGGGATCTTACAGGCTGAAGAGATTCAGGGCCTGATGCTGCTGATTCGTCTAGTGGTAGTGTGGCGTGGAGTCTGAGAGCCTGCTGAACCGGCTGAATGCCTCCTCCATTGCCCTCACCATCGCCAGCAGCTCCAGATCCATCCCTCCTCCGTCTTCGTTTGTGGCGGCGTGGGTGGCGCTTCTCCTCTGGCTCTGGCAGAGCGCAAACCGGCACACTGGGCAGTTGCCGTGCCCCTTCACCCACGGGGTGATGCACCCATGGTGAAACATGTGGTTGCAGGGCGTGACCGCCACCTGCTCTCCGGGCAGGAATGTCTCCAGGCATACGGTGCAGGCCTTCTCTTCTTCGGTTGTTGCCGTTGGTGTTGCACTCCTGGTCCGGATGATGCCTGCGCCGCCGCCACCTTGTTGCTTCTTCTGCGGATCCGGTGGCCTGTATTCCTGCTTTCTGAGCTGATCCATGGCCTCCCTGAACTCCTCATCAGTTAGTCCAGTGTCTTCTTGCCTCCGTCTCGGGTTTAGGCTCGGGCCACTGCCACTGCCGTCATGGGCATGGTGGATTTGGAATGGTGTGTATGGCTGCAAAGGGTGCCTGAGCACAACATGGTGTCCAAAGTTTTATTGCAACTGAGACTAGTATTGAAAAAAAGGCAGGCAGACAGAAGAGTCTTATGGACCGCACCAGGAACCGAAACGCTCGAAAGGTCGTCTTCTGAACCTCTGCTCTGGAAGCCTCCAAGGGTAATCCTGGATCATCAAAATCCAAAAGCATGGCTTTGAACTTGCAAGAATGAACAATTAAATTCCCATCTCAGGCACACAAAGTGATAGCCACTGCAGTTACCTACTTGCGGATGAATTCACATCTCTCTGGAAACGTGCAAAGATGAGAAGAAAAAAAAAGAACAGAGTTGGTATGGTATGGTATGGTATGGTATGGTATGGTATGGTATGGTACCCCATGATCATGATGCAGAGGCCAGGGGGACCTCCTCCTGGACGGCAACTGATGGTACAAGGCGTACTCAAGCTCACGAGGCACGGGGCCGTACTCTGGCCCGTAGCTCCCGTCCCGCCGCCGGCCGTCAGTCATCTCACCACGCCAGGGCAGGCAGCGACCGCCGGAGAGCTCTTGGAGTGATGATGACTGACGAGTTCTTTGAGGGTGTAGGTATGTGTTATATGAATGTAACCAACCATCGACCGTCACTGAGGATATATTGGGGCTCACCACTCGCCAGATGGAATCAAGAATCAGGTGCCCTTTGCTGCTGATGCCCACAGAGGCTGGGGTTGGGCATCAGGTTCTCCAAATCTCATCGGATCAGCCAATGTTCTCGGACGTTTTTTTCTTCTTGGCGCAAGGCTGAATGATATATTGCAGCACAGAGAAATGGGGAACATGTTCAGATTACTCAGGAAAGGGACAGCCCTACAATTACAGATGCACCAATTCCATTTCACATGAGCATCTGCACTATTGGGTTTCATTCGGTTAAGTTTGTTAGAAAACTGAATCTTCAGGTTTTGTTCAGTTTTTTCAATGCTGACAGAAGATTCATGCTGGGTGAACCAGCTCCAAGATTGCTCGCCAGGTGGAATTAATAAGAATTTTCAACTTGAATGCACACAGAAAGTGTCAGATTCTCCTTCCTGTCACTCATGGTTACAACTACCCAAAACAAAAAAACTGCTGCCGCAGCAACAAGTTGAGGTGGGCTAAAGATGAAAATCCATAAGAGCCACTCACCTCATGCTTATCATGTGATATTGTTCTTTGAATTGAGCATAAAAACACAGATTTCTGAAGTTCTCATATTGCAGAATACTGTAGCATTGTTATCTGAAGATGTGCAATGTACATTTCCAACAACGAAACGCATTGACGACATTCTGCCGTGGCAGAAAATCATCTCTACATTTGTCAGGAAAAATTCATACAAAGTGATAGCACTTGGCTTAGTTGACTTAAACTGGAAACTAGAGACCACCGAAAACATGCTCCAAAATTCATCTGAAACCAATCCATGCAGCTAGCCTCCCTTCGGAGCTGTCGCAGCTAGAATCTCTTCAGTCCTGTCCACGTCCACCAAAATTGAATCATGGAACTCTTTGATCCTTGAGTTATATCCCACTTCTGCTTGCAGAGAACTGCACACTATATAACTCACATCTTCAACCTTCCTGCTTCCTATGAATCATACTTGCAAAGGTTCTCAAACCCCATGTACTCATGTCGTGCAATCTTGTGAACCATGTTAGAGACACCAACCCCACCTGCAGGTTCAAAAGAGGATTGTTTAGATAACATGGTCCAGAGAGTGGGATTATATCAAAATTCCAATCATGTGTAGAGAATGGTACCAAGAGAAAGCGCGCTGACAAAGATCATGAAAGCCAGTATGAAGATGATAAGCGATGCCCGCCCTAACCAGTTGATCAACTTCCTCACAACGTGCTGGCCGATGATGGCAGCAACAAACGCCACAATGATGAAATAAACAGCTGAAGAAAAGGCCAAGGAATCAAGTCAAATATGTGTATCACTGTTAAAAGAGAAAAAATGTATGAATGTGAAAGAAACAGCTTATACCATAAGGCACTGGAAACCGGTTCAAGAGGTAGTATTCGACAACCGACATGGAAGATGAGAACATCATTGCAAAGGTAGCCGTAGCACTTGAAACCTATCATACAATCAGATATGGAGGTGTTTCAGTGTCAATGCATGATTTGAGCAGACAATAAAACAGGAGTAGGGAAGCAGTGTACCTGGGGAGGGATGCCAAGCTCCAAGAACAGTGGCCCCATAATGAAGCCACCTCCGAGACCTAGGAGTCCACCGACTAGTCCTGCAGCTATACCGAATAGACCATATACAACTACCTGATGAAATTTCATGGTAGTTTGTTCACTTCCCTTTGATGATAACACCCTATTCCCACTCATCAGCCCAAATCCTTCATACAGTGTCACTCCTACTGACACTGGAACCTATGTCCAACCAGCAGAAAGATTTAATCATGTTATGTTTGATACATGGGTGTGTGGCCAATATTGTAAATCTGTAACCACACACTAATCTTTTATATTCTAAGAAGTCATACCTGGAGAAGGTTCAAGACCCAGTACCATGGGGAGCAAGTAGCAGTGTAATTCTGAAAACATGAAAGGAAACAACATAGGTGTTAAAGTATTCCTGTTGAGAAGGCCCAAAGAAACTGGAAAATATTGGAGACAAATCATACAAATTTACACAATAACCACTGAATATGAAACAAGGCCAATGCCAACATCTAAATTTTAGAATGTAACTTTCTGCAGAAATCCTCACCTTTGTGACCTGAAGAACAAGGAATGCCACCCACACAAATGAAAGAAGACCAACCTCCTTCCAGTGAATGTTCTTTAGAAGTGATGGCTGAAACAGTGGAAATTTTCTAGATTAAAATCATGGTAAAATCATTATAACTACAGTTCAAAAGAATGCAGCTGAGTATATTATATATGATCATTATATGTTTACCGCTTCATCTGATGAGAGGGCCTTTTTGTCTGCTGCCGCACCTGGTCCAGTAGAAAGTGGTGTATACTCTGCTAACTCACCTAAACGGTTGAAAAAGGTAAGGAATAGATCTTGGATTTGTGACAAATGAGCGCATTTGTTTCTTTCTCTCTTACCTGCAGTTTCTTCCAAACGTTTCGCAGCCTCCTAGAAGAAAATAAGTTTATCACATTACTATATTGTAGGATGTGAAAAAATATGCAAGACAGCCTCATTGTTAACAATGGAGACAAGGAAGTCACAAAAGATTACCCTTTGGATTATTGTCTCTTTCTTCCATGTCTCAATGCCCTTCAGAAAGGCTTTTGTGGATGTGCCTATTATCAAATTTGAAAGTGTAAGGACATTCATGAACAATACATGAGATATTTCATAATTTTGGGAACTGGTACAAGATAAGCACCTAGGAAAAGAATTATCAGGAGAACTGTGACCAGCCAGTCAGGAAATATAACATTAAATATAACACCAATGCTGATCCCAAGCATTAGCATAGGCTGAATGAGCACAGCCAGGTCATAATCAATCACCGGCATGTCCAAAGTCGGATGCTTTAGCTTGAGATTATAGTAAACAGTTGAAACAGACGCTCCCATAATCATACCTGTCCCAATGAGTAAAACATATCAATAAAAGTAGTAAAAAATGAAGATCTACAAATAAATGATTTTGTTATATAATGTTGTTATACTTTGTATGGATGTATAGAAATTTGGTAAGAAAATTTTTCTTTGAATCGCACAGAAAATAATGTAAACCAGCCATACAAAGAACAGATAGATAATTAGGTATTTAACAAAAGAAAAAAGAGTTCCTAGTAATCATGTCTCTAGACCTGACAATGGACATCAAAAAATTAAGTTTGCATGTGAAAGGCAATATCCAACAAGCAAGGTGCATGCATAGATATGGGCAAGACAGTACTCGTATGCTGGAGTAGTTTAGAACCCATGCAGTATCCTTGTACCTCTCATTCAGATTTTCTATTCCTTTTGTACAGATTTTGACCTTTATAGCTTCCATTTCTATGCATGAGATGAGGTCTACATTGTGCTGAAAAGTAAGTATTACTTCCAACAAAGGTAGAAAGATGATGAGGTCTACATTGTGCTGAAAATTAAGTATCACTTCCAACAAAGGTAGAAAGATGACGAGGTCTACATTGTGCTGAAAATTAAGTATTACTTCCAACAAAGATAGAAAGATGTATTCTGTCGACACATTAATCTATTAATTAGGAACCTGCATGGCATGAAAAAAACTACTGAAAAGAATAGCAGCAACTACTGTTTTCAGGATATAATAAAACGATCCTAATTAGCCAAAGGCTCGCTTTCCAGAAGTACTACAACAGCAACAGGACAGAAAAGATACCAGATGAAGACGCATACTACTGCACACTTGAATCAACCAACAAAGGAAAGAATACACTAAATAAGCTCTATAATTCGATTGTGAACAGTGAACTGTTGCTTTCGGAGCATGCACACAAGAGGAAGGATCCACAGGAAGCAGTTAGATCCTCACACTTCGATATCGCAGTAGATGATTTAGGGTCAAACCCAATTATTAGTGTCAGCATCGGCACAAAGATCCCGCCGCCACCAACTCCGCCAACGCTCCCGAATGCCGCACCGAAGAATCCGATCAGTGACCCCAGCACAATTTGCCATCCGAATTCCATTGGCTGTAGAAAGCAACCCAACGAGATTCACCAACCAAGTGAAAACATCATATCTTAAAAGCAGTAAAGAATTAACTATTGAAAAGTAGGATATACTAGCTCAGTTCTGTCTGAATGACCCAAACTGGATTCCATGATAAATCCAGAGCAGACGAGCTCTGACACTTCGAGACTACCAAACATATCCAATATTCTAGTTTCGTACACTTAATCCAACGTAGAACTGCTAAACTAGCAACTGGGCTCTGGTAAAAACAAACGAATTGCTCTTTCCATGAAAAGGAAACAGAGAATCTCTGGGGGAAAAAAAAACGAAGCGCGGTTTGTAATTACCGGCCACACGTGCTGGTACGCGTTGCCATCGCTGTTCCACATCAGATTGGCCACCTTCCGGAACAGGCTCAATTCCTCCTCCTCCGGCGCCACCACGGCACCAACCAGCGACAGCCTCCGGTCGGCAGCGACGGCGACCGCCGCCGCTGCCGCGAACGCGACGGCCAGAGCGGCCGCGGCGTGGCACTTCCTCCCCATTGCTTGTCGCCAACTGTGCAGTCGGTTCCCAAGAACCAAAAAGAATCCAAGGAAGAACCAAAAAGAATCCAAGGAAGCTCGGAAATCACGGGATTGAACGCGTTCTTGCGGTTCCGGGCCTGGGAGACGTGCAACTTTTGTGGGATCCCGGGCGGGTTGGAAGATTGGAGTGCACAGGACGAGGAAATTCAGACTGCAAAAACGGCGGCGGCGATTGTTCGGAGCGGAAGGGACCTGCAGCAAGTGGAAAGGGGGGAGATGGCAATGGCAATGGGGGAGAGGAATTGGGATGTGTGTGTGGAGGGATAGAGAGCGCGAGCGGCAGGGAACGTGTGAGCTGTGGAAGACGGGGAAGGCGACGAGCTCGGTGCCAAATTTAGAAGAGGACCTTTTTTCTGTTTTGACCCCTGTACAATCCCATTATCTTTTATGGAGCTCGGTGCTTTGCTGCTCCTTTCACTTTCTCTTGGTTTTGTTTTCTTGTTTGGGTGTTTTCCACATGCAGATGCAGAGACGGCGGCAAAGGCAAACATGTCACGTCATATACGACGAGCAAAATACTCTACTCCACTTATTAAAATCTTTCTCAGAGAAATTTATTCTGGCTCTGCTCGCTGTACATACAGATACAGTCATACAGGTGATGTTTTGCGCAGAAATCTTTTTTACCCGTAATAACCGGTTCACGGTGTTGTTATCTGTAGTCGATTAGTTCACATGTATTTGTAGCCGTAGTTTTGGTTTGGTTGGATAGAGCCACAATCGTGAACAGCAGATACGGGGTGCCATGCAATTTGGCTACCGCTGTCCTGTCCAACAGGCGCTATCTGATGCTCCTCAGCTCCACTCCTCGCATGCAAATTTACGATCCAAAAAAATCCGCTCTTTCAGTTGCATTGCGTTACCGTTGTCGTTCCGACCGCCGAAACAAAGCAGCACCTGACAGTTGTTTTATATAATACTGCAGCTTGGGCTTGGGCGTGTCCAACTGGATGATATACTATTTCAAGTTCCATAGGAATAGGAGTGGTATGACATTGATTTGAAAAATCCAACCATGTCAGGCCCTCTCGCAAATTTACTCTTTTTATTAAGCAAAACATCCCGATCATAGTTGTTTTATATAGGACCTGTTTGGTACAGCTTACAACAGTTTTATGAGCTGTTGTGAGTTTTTTTTTTTGCCTAACAACTTTTTCCAAAACAGTTTCACCCATGAAGTTGTTTTATTCCTTCACTCACAAAACCATAAGCTGAGATAAAGCTAAAAAAAGTAGTTTTTCAAAGCATACACCTCTATTTTTTCTCTCAATCATGCATGGAGTTAAAGCTGTTTTACCAAACACTTTTTCTAAAACACTTCTATTTTTTCTCTCAATCATGCATGAAGTTAAAGCTGTTTTACCAAATATTTTTTTTCTAAAACAGCTCTGCTCCTGAAGCTATATTTAAAAAAAACAGCTTCACAGTGCCAAACACACCTATAATAGTATAGAAGGCCTGTGCTCAAACTTCAACTAACAACGCTGGGGTCTAAATATTCATATCACAGCTGTTTAATAAACTTTCCTCATCAAATTTCCACGAATAACACTGGCATGGTGTCTTGGGATCTGCATGATTTTTATTACTATATCATCATCATCATCATTATATATTAAAATTCCTGTAGACTTACACGTCACTTTCGATGAAACAGTATTATGAGAAATACATACCCCCTCCGTCCCTTTTCAAGTGTCGTCTCCGGTTTCCTCCGTCTCTTTTCAAGTGTCGTCTCCGGTTTCCGCCGTCCCTTTTCAAGTGTCGTCTCCGGCTTCCGTGCCATGAGTTTGACTCAATTTTATAGCAAATGGATGTAACATTTGGATCTCCAAATAATTTTGTTAAAAAACTAGATTTAAAGATCTTTCCAGTGATACTAATTATGTATGATAAATATTAATACTTTTAAATATATATTTAGTCAAAGATGTTTCTCGGGAAGCGAAAACAACAGTTATTTAGGGACGGAGGGAGTAACTCATATAATTGATATCAAAGTCCTGTTATAAATCTAATATAAAAATATATACAAGAGGTGGAAATCAGTAGCATTTTAACATAATGCATGTTTACACTATTGGGCCACTTGCATTCTTAGGTAAATGCATACAACGGAAAAATTATTTCTGCGCATTCTCAAAAGGAATTACCACATAAAAGCAATGAAATTAATATTCGTGAGCATTGCCAATTTGAATGATAAATTAAAATATCATGTCATTTTTCTTTTTGGCCTCTTGTAAATATAGACAAAAGGTTTTCCATTTCCCGAGGCATACTTTTTTTAGCTACAAGTATAGTGGACATCTAGCTAGTGCTGCATTTTTTGTACCCGTACGTGAAGAATGAACAAAACGTTCCCCTTTTCAAGGGAAATAAAAGACAAAAGCTTCTTTGGTGCTATCCTTCATGCATGGGGACAATGAACCTTCCTCGTCACCCTTGATGGCTGCTTGGCACTTGGCAGTATACATTGCCACATTATTGCCATGATCATCCCCTGTAGCAATGCAGTTCATGCCACAAATATTGGACCCGCCATCCTTTTTTTTTGTTTGTAATACGTGTGATCAATCTTTTTTCAACCACGCAAATTTCATTTTTGGTCGGGCAAATAAACTTGCGATATTTGATGTCCTTTTCGTGGAGGTTGGTCCGGTTGATTGTGTTGTGTGAGGGCTAATGCCATGCTTTAATAATATTTGTATGGACTAGTAATCATTTTCGTGACATAATTAACAAATTGGAATTAATCATAATTTTAGAAGCCTTAAAAAGGTATTTCATTTAAGTATTACACAAGTAATCCAGAACTAATGAAACTACTTAAAGACCCTTGTGATAAGAAAATACACCTCATTAATCACCCTATTTTATTTAAGTACTCCCTCTATATCACAAACAAATAAAAGTCGTTTAGAACACGAGTCGTCACGAGCGCTAGTGACCAGGGGCGGATCTGCCAGGGAGGCTGCAGCCCCCTACGGTGGTCGTGTCAATATAATGGAGCCCTTCCTTAGCCCCCCATTAATTTTTAGTCATAAAACAAGGTTAAAAAAAGTTTGAGGTGAAAGATAATATCACAAAGAAAAATTATGCCTTAATTTTACTAAATAATTTAAACTTAGCCCCTCCTAAATTTTTATCCTAAATCCGCCACTGCTAGTGACGTGTTGGCCGCCAGCGTGTACGTCTTCCGTTCCACGAGCGCCTATGAATGACCCTGTAAGAGTGAGACGATCCGTCCGGACTCCGGAGTGTGAATTCACGGTGCCGGGTGTGAATTCTCTGCTAGGACGTGCATACGTACATGTTTTCGATCTTTAAAATGGTTGCCATCACTTTCCAAGTTTTTGTGGTTTGGTACTAATGATTACCCTGTCCATTCACTTGTGTAGAGTAGTACGTACTGTACCAGTGTACAAATTAATTATGGACGAAGCTGCTGGCAATGAGCTATCAACGACGACCTGCTGCAATAAAGGAGATCACCGGTTCAGTTGTCGTGTCGGTAACTCGGTATACACACATACACCGCGTTTTTTTTTGTTTCAACTATATACATACAAGGTTAATTAGGTTAATTGTTGAAGTAGTACTAGTTCTCCGTGTGCTAGGGTGTCGGCGATCCCGATCTCTGTAACATGTGTAGGGTGTACTAGAGCAAGCGTTTGACGGCTCAGCCGAGTGTCTACTTCTAAGAGAGGTGAGGTCCTAATCATGTAGTAAATGGTCTGGGTCACAGGTCTACCAACAGCAAGCATGTTGAGAAGAAAGACCTACAACGAGCTCTTCAAGGCTAGGTTGAGTGCTTCCAATGTCGAAGCACTGGACCTTCACGGGCATCAGAAAAGAGTTATGTAGGCAGAAATGGAGGCGCAGGACCACTTTTTAGGTTTTGCATTCTTGTATATGTGTTGATTGTATACCATTTGTATCAAAACGCGAATTCGCATGCTAGGACAGTCCAGTCTACAGCTGTCATCCTGTAGATCTCATAGGATGCTCGCAGAAGCACGTCGTTTAGTGCAGGTACAACAATGGGCTTATAGCCAAGCAAATACTAATGTGGATGAGAGAAAAAAAGGAGAGAGAGGAGAGCTTGGCTCCCATGCAAGCACCAAGCTGGGCACGGAAGCATAGATGATAGTGGACCCAAGTAGCAAGTATTGTGAGAGGAAATAGGAAAGATAAATTTTTTAAAGCCAAATAAGAGACAACTTGTTATATAGCTTGGCTTATAGACAAACACTTGACTCTATTATTGTTCTTGCTCTTATATATTTAAACTATTCTACTTTAATTATAGTGATGCATAAAATCTTTTGTGTAGAGAAAAAATAACTAAAGACCCCATCCAAATCTTATATCGTAGAGAAGAAAATGTTTTAGAACATGACAAATGAAATGATCTGAATCTTCTAGTTGGATATATATATATATATATATATATATATATATATATATATATATATATATGTTTTCTTTCCGGTAGTACTATAATACGTAATAACTAGTCTAGAGTTGTTTGAGATAAAAACCAACGTATCCTCCTGCTCTCTGTATATGCGGTTTATATATAGAGTCGATGACACTATTGAAGCCACCACCACATCCACGATTTTCTGATAAATAGGTCTCCATGATGTCTCAAACCAGGGCCACGCACCATTTCCAAAAGAAAGGCATTACTGTCCATGTGTGGTACATCGGCCATCATTTAAAACATTTTTTCTCTTCGTACTTAAATTGTTGGTTTTATCTATATTTTTTCTCAACCACAGATTATCTGGAGTCACCTTACCGATGCATCTGTGGTTCTCAAATTAGATTGATTCCACTACTAGAGAACAAACATTTGGACGATCTATCAACTGAGCTTTAATCTTGGCAAAAATTTGTGTCCGGGACGGTTGATGTTACCAACCGGGGCTAAAGGTGAATCTTTAGTCCCGGTTGGTATACCAACCGGGACTAAAGATTCACCTTTAGCCCCGGTTGGTATTACCAACCGGGGCTAAAGGCCTTCACGAGTGGATTCAAAAGGAAAACGTCGAGAACTATATCACGCGGGTTGTGTAGCTCAGTTGGTAGATGAGTTGTGCAGGAGGCGAGAGGTGCTGAGTTCGAATCTCACAAGCGCATATTTATTTTTTCTCGTGGAAGCTTTTAGCCCCGGTTGGGAGCACCCAGGACTAAAGGTTGGGACCTTTAGTCCCAGATGTAGCCCCGGTTGGGAAAACCGGGGCTAAAGGCCTTCCCCAACCGGGGCTAAAGGCCGTTTGTCTAGTAGTGTTCCGTGCCTCTGCTTGAAAGGAGATGAAGACCCCATTTGGTACAGCTCAGCTTTAGTAGTGAAGCTGTTCTTTTAGAACAATGTTAGAGAGCAAAAACATCACCTAGCTTGAAACTAAAAACTTTACTCTAACTATGGCCTCTAATTACCACCTAGTCAAAACCTATGCAAGAAAGTAAACTAGATAAAAGAGCAACTATGGTTCAAGCTAGGTGATGTTTTTGCTCTCTAACATTACTTGTACCATCATGAAGCTTTAACCAAAATTCATGAGATGTTTGTAAAGTAAAAACTTAGTTAAACACATCCATGCTAAAAGATTCAAACAAGCAATTTTTAGCTCTAGCATTAAAATGAAGCTCTTTTTCATTACCCGCGGTAGGCTTCTCGGGATTCTTAAGGGGTTTCATCCCGTCACGGGTGACTCTCCAAACACCTAGATCAACTGCTTCTAGGTAGCAAACCATTCTAGCACTATAGTAGGGAAAATTTGTGCCGTCAAAGTGCGGAGGCCTAAGGTATCCATCTCAACCACTCTCAATAGCGTCGGCTCAACGGCGGTGAAGCCAAGGGTCCAAAAATGAGCCAACTGGCTCTGATACCAATTGAAAGGACCGTGATGCTTAAGAGGGGGGGGTGAATTAGGCAACTAAAAACTTTACTCTAACTATGGCCTCTAATTACCACCTAGTCAAAACCTATGCAAGAAAGTAAACTAGATAAAAGAGCAACTATGGTTTTGCTAGGTGTGTTGCTATCTCTACCGCAAAAAAGTTATGCGACCTAGGTTCCAATCCTATCAACTAGCCTAACAACTAAGCTAGGAAAGGTAAAGATATAATTAAGGTAGCAAAGTAAATGCGGAAGCTAAAAAGCAAGGTAGAGATGCAAACTCCTGTCGACGACTCTGGTATTTTTACCGAGGTATCGAGAACACACAAGCTTCCCCCTAGTCCTCGTTGGAGCCCCTCACAAGGGCCAAGCTCCCGGTCGGGTAACTCCGTGGATAGCTCCGGTCCTTCCCCACGCGCAAGTGGGTCTCCGGTTAAGCCACTTGTGGCAAAGCCTCTCCCGGATGCTCCCCGCCGTCTCCACTATCAAGCTTCCAGCCGAACCGCCGCGTGCCTTGTTCCCTTCGGTACACGGTAGCGGTCACACCACAAACGCGGTTGGTGTGGTCTCGCAAGACTACAAGCCCCTCCAATGTACAACAATGGTGCGCACAAGCATCGAGTGGCAAGAGGTATGCAAATCTCACTAAACACTAGGCCTAAACCTAGAGCAAGCGCATGAGCGGTGGTCTAACTAGCCTAAGCACTTCGCAAAGCACCTACACTAATCACCATGTAAATCACTAAGCACTATGCATATGGAGGCACTAATATGGTGTAACAACACCCTTGGTATGTTTCCTCACTCCTTCACCCCTCTTTTAGCCGGTTAGAGGTGGTATATATAGGCCCCCAATCAAATAGAGCCGTTGGGGGGCTGAAAACAGCTTTCTGTAGAGCATCGGACCGTCCTATGCCCATATGTTGAATAGCCGTTGGAAAACTAGCCGTTAGACCTGTTTTTCGGGGGCATCGGACTCTACAGAGAGGCATCGGACTCTGGCATTGGAGTCTACCATAACACTGTTCATTCTTGGCTGATTTTAGTGAGCATCAGACTCTGGCATCGGACCGTCCTATGCATCGGACTCGCGTCCTATGCCCCTTAGATTTTCGTATTTTGGGCATAACTCTTAGCTCCGAACTCCGATTTTGATGATCTTGGACTTTTCGGAAAGCTAATGAAATGCTCTACAGCTTTATGCTAATGCCATGTCAGTTTGACCAAATCCAAAATTATGAGACAGTTCCAATTCAATTAGCTCTTGTCTCGGCTTGAGTGGCTCAACTTTGTTTGCGTCCGGGCCTCTGTTTCTTGTGTCTTGGACTTTGCTTGATCTTTGTAATCCTTCAATACATCTTGTAGGGCCTTGATTGATGTGTTGATCATTTGATCACCATATTGCCTTCGTCCAAGTCACATGTGCATCCTATTGGACTACAAAACAAACACTTGCAAACACATTAGTCCAATTTGGTTATGTTGATCATCAAACACCAAAATCCAAAGTTAAATGGTCTGAGGTCCATTTTCCTTACAATCTCCTCCTTTTTGGTGATTGATGACAACACAACCAAAGCAAGCAAATAATTGATACATATTTTAAAAATGCAATCTACTTGCTAGGATGCAATGCAAAGACAAGATTATATGATGCTAAAAGATACCAACATGAAACTACTTTTATGACTTATCTTGCCCTTGCCATAGTGTCCCATTGTGGCATTATGGATTTAAGCCTCCCCCTAACTCCATAATCCACTTCCTCCCTTTCTAGGACCATTCCCAAAATAGGAAACTTCCCAAATTGATAACCACACAAATTTTGAATTTGGTTTTGGTTATTTATTTTGAGTTGGGCTTGCTTTTGGTCCTTCAAATTCTCCCCCTTTGGAATCAAACACCGAAAAGGAAGACATTAGTGGCACAAGGGAGGGTCAAATTTTGTGATCCTTATTATGTGGAGTGAAATTGATCACAAAACATGACTCTCACATTATATAAACTAAACTCCCCCTAAGTGTATGCGTACATATGGTGTATGGCAAAGCATATGCATAACCGACAAATTAATGCACAAATGAGTTTAATATATATAATGCATGGAGAAAGCATAATAGTATCAAAGTGAAATCAACATAATGATATCGGTTAGGAATACCACATGTAGATACCAATTGGATTATCGCCACACACGATGCTTGTCTCCAGGGACTCCATTTTCCTTGCAATGAGACTACTACACACATGATAAACTTGAAAGTAGTGTTAGTCTCAAAGCTTCCAAATTGTAGAGTAAACTCCCCCTAAAAGTGTGCATACAAGATTGAAATACTTGTAGGAGACATGCACATTGACTTGTAAGGTCAAACTACCATTTTGCAAGTTGACATCACTAAAAATGTGACACCAATTGAAGATGGTAATCGGGGTAGTTTATCTACTATTTGGACTTTGGCACATATAAGATAAATACAAGTAAGAGAAGCTATGTGCCGTGCTCCTAAGCAAAATAAACCATGTAGGTTTGCTCCAAGGATGAGAATGATACTGAGCAAAACTACCATATGATAAGCCTAGTGTATGCATGACAAAGGATTTAAATATGCAAATGCAAACCTAGGCAATGGAAGGAACTAGATGCTAAAAGAGATTGCAAGAATTTAAATCTAGGTACCTAACATGTGAAGGGGAACTTGGGTCCATAGTAGCCACTAACATACTTGGCAATGACATGATCCAATGTGATGCATCCCATGATATGCACCCAACCTTTGCCAAGTCTCCAAATTCCCCGTAGTCTAGTTAACTACTCACTTCCCTTTTGGGACACAAACCATTTTGGTGCTATTCATAATTGAGATAATGTCCTTAGGCACCCAAATGCGTTTGGCCCCATTTTGGATTGCTTGTTTGCTTTGACGACCACCACCTTGTCATTCTTTTTCTTCTTCAAAAGGTAAGGCCTTCTTGTTCACCTTGTTGGTGTAGGTGCTGGAGAGCTTGCTTGTTTGCTTTTTGTTTTTCTCTTTCGTCTTTTTCTCCCCTCATGCTTCACCTTGCACTCATAGGACTTGTGGCCTTCCTTGTGGCACACATAACAAACCACGGTTTGCTTCTCATCAAGCTTCTTCACTCCCTTGACGGTGTTATCTTGATGAGTTCGGGTTTGCTTTGTCTTGCCTTTTGCTTGAGTCAAGTCCATGGTGAGGCGGGCCACTTCTTGCCTTAGTTGCTCATTTTCCAATGCAACTTCTTGTGTACATGTTTCTATATTCTCAACACAAGCTTGATTGCACATGGGTGAGTCTAAATCAAGTAAATAAATGCAAGAAGTAGAGACATCCTTTTTAGGCATATCAAAGATTGATTTCTTAATTTTAGGTGCCTCGGTGGGGTTTGCTCCGGTGGTTTCAAGATTAGCAACTTTGTTAGTTAGCTCATCACAATGTTTGCACATGATTTCCATTTTAGCAAGCAAACTTTTGTAAGCATCTTATGTGCAAGCTAACTTTGCTTTTAGTTTTTCATTTTTCTTAACAAGTTGCTCATCATTACTTGTGCTATCACTTGTGTTTGCACTGGCCTAAAGTTTCTCAATTTTGTTAGATAGCTCAACATTTAAGTTTGAAAAAGTTTCATATTGATCAAGCATGACATTGTAAGCTTGTTGAGAACTATCTAATTTTTCTTTTAAGGCATTTATTTTCTTTTGTTGGCTAGTGCAAGCCTTAGCATAGTTGAGATTATCTTGCACAAGTTCATTATAAGAAGGTAGCTCATCATCACTATCATTATCACTATCACTATCACTAGAGATAGAGTTTGTGTTACCTCGTGCCATAAGGCACACACGTGAGGAGCTTGACGATGAGTGCTTGTGACCACGCCTCTTGTGTTGGGCTTCATCATCACTTGATGAGTCATCCCATGTCTTGATGGTGGTGAGGGCCTTGGCCTTGCTTCCCTTCTTTTTCTTGTCCTTGGGTGTGGGCTTTTGTTTTGGACAATCCTCCACAAAGTGCCCTCTCTTGCCACATCTATAACATCCATTTTTTCTTTGCTCTCTTCTTTGATTGGTGAAGAGGAAATCTTCAATTATGATGGGCACACCCTTGACATTGAGCTTGCGGATCATCCTCTTCACTCCTCGCATTAGCTTGATTGTTTCTTCTTCATCTAGGGAGGAGTTGGATGAGGTGGAGGCTTGATCATCATCACTTGATTCATCATCTTCATCATCCTCTTCTTCTTCCTCATCTTCACTTGAGGAGCTTGAGCTTGAGCTTGTCTCAATTTGCTTCTTGCCCTTCATCTTCTTGTGCTCATCACATGTGAGAGCTATGTCTTTGCTTGATGAAGTGGCTTCTTCTTGACCCATCATGCGTGACATCTCAAATGCCACTAATTTGCCAATGACAATGGCAGGGGTCATGGTGCTCAAGTCTTCCATGTTGTGGAGGATGGTGATGATGGTTGCATATTTGTTCTTTGGAAGCACAGAGATGATCTTCCTCACAATATCCACATCACCTAGCTTTGTAATTCCAATAGAATTGAGCTCATTGATAATTAGATTCAAACGAGAATACATATCACGAACAAGCTCATTTTCATTCATTTTAAAAGAATCATAACTTGATTTAGCTAGGTGATGTTTTTGCTCTCTAACATTACTTGTACTATCATGGAGCTTTAACCAAATTTCATGAGATGTTTGTAAAGTAAAAACTTGGTTAAAGACATCCATGCTAAAAAATTCAAACAAGCAATTTTTAGCTCTAGCATTAAAATGAAGCTCTTTTTCATCACCCGCGGTAGGCTTCTTGTTATTCTTAAGGGGTTTCATCCCATCACGGGTGACTCTCCAAACACCTAGATCAACTGCTTCTAGGTAGCAAGCCATTCTAGCACTATAGTAGGGAAAGTTTGTGCCGTCAAAGTGCGGAGGCCTAGAGGTATCCATCTCAACCACTCTCAATAGCGTCAGCTCAATGGCGGTGAAGCCAAGGGTCCAAAAATGAGCCAACCGGCTCTGATACCAATTGAAAGGACCGTGACGCCTAAGAGAGGGGGTGAATTAGGCAACTAAACACTTTACTCTAACTATGGCCTCTAATTACCACCTAGTCAAAACATATGCAAGAAAGTAAACTAGATAAAAGAGCAACTATGGTTTTGCTAGGTGTGTTGCTATCTCTACCGCAAAAGAGTTATGCGACCTAGGTTCCAATCCTATCAACTAGCCTAACAACTAAGCTAGGAAAGGTAAAGACATAATTAAGGTAGCAAAGTAAATGTGGAAGCTAAAAAGCAAGGTAGAGATGCAAACTCCCGTCGACGACTCCGGTATTTTTACCGAGGTATCGAGAAGCACGCAAGCTTCCCCCTAGTCCTTGTTGGAGCCCCTCACAAGGAATCCCTCGCAAGGGCCAAGCTCCCGGTCGGGTAACTCCGTGGATAGCTCCGGTCCTTCCCCACGCGCAAGTGGGTCTCCGGTTAAGCCACTCATGGCAAAGCCTGTCCCGGATGCTCCCCGCCGTCTCCACTATCAAGCTTCCGGCCGAATCGCCGCGGGCCTTGTTCCCATCGGTACACGGTAGCGGTCACACCACAAACGCAGTTGGTGTGGTCTCGCAAGACTACAAGCCCCTCCGATGTACAACAATGGTGCGCGCAAGCACCGAGTAGTAAGAGGTATGCAAACCTCACTAAACACTAGGCCTAAACCTAGAGCAAGCGCATGAGCGGTGGTCTAACTAGCCTAAGCACTTCGCAAAGCACCTACACTAATCACCATGTAAATCACTAAGCACTATGCATATGGAGGCACTAATATGGTGTAGCAACACCCTTGGTATGTTTCCTCACTCCTCCACCCCTCTTTTGGCCGGTTAGAGGTGGTATATATAGGCCCCCAATCAAATAGAGCCGTTGGAGGGCTGAAAACAGCTTTCTGTAGAGCATCGGACCGTCCTATGGTTGGCATCGGACCGTCCTATGCCCATATGTTGAATAACCGTTGCAAAACTAGTCATTAGACCTGGTTTTCGGGAGCATCAGACTCTACAGAGAGGCACCGGACTCTAGCATCAGACTCTACCATAACACTGTTTATTCTGGGCTGATTTTAGTGAGCATCGGACTCTGCATCGGACTCTGGCATCGGACCATCCTATGCATCGGACTCTGGCATCGGACTCGCGTCCTATGCCCCTCAAATTTTTGTATTTTGGGCATAACTCTTAGCTCCGAACTCTGATTTCGATGATCTTGGACTTTTCAGAAAGCTAATGAAATGCTCTATAGCTTTATGCTAATTGTTGACGCAAAATGTGACACCTTACGCCAAGTACACAACAAGCCGAAAAGCTAGCTTCAATCGGGTGCCCGGAATGTGCTGAATCCGGAGACGTGCCAGTCAGTTTGACCTGAAAACCAACAAGGGAAAAAACTGTGAGAATACCTTTGGAACATGCCGGATAAAACCAGACAGTTCCATATGTACGGCTTTGAAAGCCAATCACGACGGCACACAGCTATAGAAGCTGTCTGTCAAAGCATGTTTATAAAGTCATTCGGTTAGTATGAGAACAGAGTATGTAAAACATATTAACCGCCGAATACATATGTAAAGAAAGACATGCTTGAACAAATTAAAGATATTATAAACAGGTAACTTGCAAATATAGATCTATTCAAATAACACATGCATAGGCTAATCCAAATAATCTGCCGCACGTTTAGTCTTCATAAACCGGTCAGGTATAAACTCAAGCAAAGCTAATCCACCGCATGATACCACTTGCTATAAGTCTACACCACTTCTTATAATTAGATTAATCCACTGCATGATACAATCTAATTATAACAAGCTAAAAGCATGCATATATTTGGACAGATCTATAAAGGCTCATTACTCGTGTAAGTTTAACCAAAATCGGCAAACCAGCCGAATTGGGGTCCATGAAGAAGGAACAAACAAGCAAACATGATTAAACTAGTCTAAAACCTGCATCTGCCGCACGACACCTAGTTTCATCAAAGTCTAACCATGATTGACGTGCATGAACCCACAACATGTGACAATCTAGATTGAGAGTTGATTCAGCCATCATGATCTTATGATTAAAAGAAAGCACAAGCGAACTCGTGCGACAAGGCCAACAAAGATCAATCTAGATTGGGCAAAAGAGTGTTACAAGAATTAAATAAATAAGACATATAACACATGATAACTTAATGAATCTATTGGATCTGCCAAATCTAATAGAGCCGATAACTATTTTTACTCATGACTTAATCCGCCGCACGATACAAGGCATAAGCAAAAACTTCCCGTCATAAGCTTAAATCCGCCGCACGATACTAAGCCTAACATACGAGACTACTTGCATCATATCTAAATCCACCACATGATACTAGACATGATAGCAAGGTTGCCGGTACTTACGGAGGTCGACGGATCGATGATTCCTCTCGAAGAACTCGACGACACGACTAAGGACTCGAAGGTGGCGCGGGGCCGGTTTGTATTGATATGGTTGTGAACAATTTTACAATGGTCGAGGGCTTATATTTATACCCTGGACAAAACATGAGTCCTAAACAATTACGACTCATACAACGAAATTTGGAAAGATACAAATCCTACTTCTATTCTTCTTCGGCGTCCTTTATCGTCACGTGTCTTCCGTGCAGGCCGGCTTTTACCTGCCATATTCATGTTGCCGAATGGATTCATCGCCTCGTAAAATAGCCGACCGCATAGACGTTTGCCGAAGACTCTGATGGCTAACCATCCGCTTGGTCGCTCGCCGAATCCCCTTTTCACTGTGGATTGGGCCTACCTGTCATAAGCTTGTGCATGCGAAAATCTGGTGTTAACACATGCCCCCTAATTTTGGGATAAATATCTATTCCAAAATTCTTTTTCCTTGTATACTGACGTGGAACCTCCGGAAGTATCCATCTCTACACGCCATAATTGCTGTACTTGCCGATCCATCTCTCGATACACCTTTGGGATTCTTTATAGTCCCCTTCCACTTTGCTTCGGCTTGTGCACTCTGAATTCCCCTGTTTCATTCTCAAAACAAAAAAAACCCTCTTTTCTCCTGCTATCCCCAATCAACTAGAGGATGTCTTCCGAAGCGAGCCGCCATAGCTCCGAGTTCGGAGCTTCTAGCACCTCTAAGAAGAGGTTACCCTTCATTATCTCTGTCCCGAAAAATGAAACAGCTGTTCTCACATTATTGCTCTTGTTTCAGGAGGACCGGTGACGACCTCCCCGAGGACCTGACCCAGAAGATCATAGATCTTCAAATTGATTTGGAGAGGAAGGATTGGGAAATCACCCGAATCTCTCAAGAGCGTGATGTCGCTCGGGAACGGGCCGTCGATAAGTATTCTTCATCATTTCTCTCCCCATTCTTTTTCCCCGCTTTTACTGACTCTTCCTCCTTTTTAGCTCTGGAGGCTAAGCTTCATCTTCTCGAATCTGCTGTTGCTGATCTTGCCATCACGGCCAATGTACCGGGTACAACTGACCTGAGGCGGGTGAATGAGGTCAATCGAGTTCTCCCTGACATCTCCAGAGCTGGTATGGGTTATGGCGCAACGCTCGCCTTTAACGCTGTTCGGATTCATTCCGGTGCCGATTACCGTAACTTTGATGTTTGTGAGCGAGGGCTAGAATACAGGGTGGCACACTCCGTCGATGACATGAAAGAAGCTGGAACAGATCTGGCTGATTCTTTTGACTTTGACCTCCCGATTAGGAACAAGATAGGGTGGACGAACTGATTTTCTACTGTAACTTGTTCCCTCTTTTGTAAATAAGAAGTTCCTTTGTTCGTCCTCCCGAAATCAATCTGTAATTGATCCTTCGAGATCAATGTGTGTTCTATTTTGTGCATTAGTCACTGACTTCTATTTCTTGCTTCAACGGCGATGCATATTACATCGGCTATTACTGATAAATCGCATCAGATACGTTTGCCTTGCGGACAACTGTTGTAATCGGCTACTTCAGATTCGAAATTCCAGTCCTTTTCTCAATTTTCCAATGTCATCAGGCCAGTCCCCTTCAAGGAATTTTTCTGTCTCCGCTCCCAGTGCCAATTGGTAATACGAGTTTCCAAATAACTAGTCAAAACTGAATAACCTTTAGCCGAATCTTATCGGCTTCCCGATTCTAAAGTTATGGCCTTCTTAGTTATCAAAAGACCCGGCCTGGTCCAATAACGGCCCATAAGCTGTGAGAACCCTACTCCGATGTCTAGCCTTCCAATGTGCAAGCCATAGTTCTATAAATATGACCATATACAAGCTGTCACTCCAGCCAAACAACTTGACTTGCAAAATCTCCACCTCTCGGCTTCTAGCTCAAGCCAAAGAGAAAATCCTTTGCTTAGGCTCCCATTAATGGCAGGCAATGGTGACTACGGCAGGTATCCTGTCAGGGATGAAGCAGGAGGAAATCGAGTACCAACTTACTGGCATCATGGGTAAGAAATTAGTCTCCTGCCCCCTTGCAATAGTTCTTCTTGCTAATACGTCCCTGATTCACCGTTCATCTCTTTCTCAGGGTGGAGTCCTCTTCAAGCCAAGCTTGGGTTCCTCTTCCAGAAATGGTAGCTCCAATAGTTTCTCAATTTTCCCCTAGGCCATTAGATTCTGAATCTGATAATTCATTTAGCAGACCCGTCCGGATGCCCTTTGGTACCGCGAGGAAAGGGACAAAGCCTAGAAGGAACTGGAAAACGCACCCGAGAGGCATGGCATTGAGGAAGCTGAATGGGCAGACCAACGGAAACAACTCCGTAGTATCATTACAGGTTAGCAGAGTCTTGGTTCTTCTCTTTCTCCTGATTGAGTCTGCTTCTGCCTAATATATCTTTTCGTCTTGTCAGCCCTAACTGCAGAGAATGACCGCTCGAAAGTAGCAGCAAACAGAGTTGCCCTCAAGGTGAATGCTTATGGAGATTCAGCTGAAGCTCGTCTTGATGCTGTGAACAGTCGCATAGATCAGGCCGTCATCCAAGGTGTGCATGCTGGGGTTCCCCTTGGGCTAGCGGTAATAAGTTCTTGAACCAAAGAAGACTACTCCTCCCTACCAGTTGGTTTCGCTGGCGATCCGGATGAATTTGAAGATCTTAAGATTTACGACGACCATGCCGCTGCTATTGCCGAGATTGCTGACCCTCAATCCATTGTGATCAAACTATTCCAAGAGTAGTCTGTAATAGGACAGATCCGTGAATGAAGCTTGTAACTCATGGAATTTGTTCTTCTCTGAATAATGTTTATTTGCATCTGTTGATTTCTCAATGACCTTTCCTGATTGCAACATTTCTTCAGAGGAATATTTTGCTGAACGCATGACGTCACCTTAGCCGACCAGATCTTGTTTTTGATATGTCATGTTGCTCGGCATCTCATTTACTGCACTTCACCTTTCTCTTCCCCCGATAAACCTGCTAACTTGGAAAATGCTAGGGTCACCAGGGTCACGAATATTCTTGTACTAAAGGCGATATAAAAAATACCGGCTGTAACTTCAATTTCTTGGAACATTCTTTCTACTAAAGGCGATGCTTTACATCGGCTGTATACAAATATTCTTGAATCTGTTCCACACATGACCCATGCGTTCGGCTTTCAACAAGTGGTGCCGAAGCTTAGTCCACGAGTGACGCATATATGAACAAAATTTCTTTACAGCCGAATACCTTTCTCTGGGTCTAACATTTTCGGCTAAAGCTAGCTGCTACTCATCTTTTCCTTTAAACTTAAAATAAGGGCCGATCCCACTGTAAGGCTATCGGCCGCCACGTACCACTTGAAATGATCACCAAGTTGTGAAAGCGCCTTCATATATTCTTCAATTTTACCAAACCCTTCTGTTGTACGTCACCTCTCGTGAATTCTTGATTTTCTTTGAGCTTCAGTAATGGAGAAATAAACAGAACTTTTTTCAAACGCTCGAGACCCAAACTTGTTACACATCGGTCCTATTTCGGCTTCATCATCAATACTTTATTCCTTGTCAGCCGACATGAAACTTGGTCTCAATTCTTCTCCATTACCATCTGTTGGATTATTTAAAAATTACTCTGAGAGCCGATCGTTTGAATCGGCTGTTGGTCCTTGTCGAAAACATTCACAGGACCTGCTTCCCAAGCTCTTCCAGAGAAGCACTCGACACCATCATATTCCCAATAGATGGGCTCTGCATTAGCAACACTCACCGAATCATCAGCATGGACAATTTCGATGTCATCTCCAATCCACTGGATGAGGAATTGGTGCATAGTTGACGGCACACAGCAGTTTGCATGTATCCAATCTCTTCCTAATAGCAAACTGTATGCCCCCTTGCCATCAATGACGAAGAAGGTAGTAATCAAAGTCTTGGATCCGATCGTCAACTCAACATGAACTGCCCCCGAGTATCAGAAGAATTACCAGCAAAGTCCCTCAGCACCATGTCGGTTTTCAATAAGTCCTCACTTGTCATCCTGAGTTTTCTGAAGGTGGTATATGGCATGATATTTATGGCAGCCCCCCCATCAATGAACATCTTGGTCAGTGGCTTGCCGTTAACATACCCCCTCATATACAGCGGCTTCAAGTGCCGATGCTTAGCTGGTTTATCAAATACCGTCCGTTGAGCCAAGACGAGATGAGCCAACAAGTCTTGAAATTCATCTTCATCAAAATCTGAATACACTTCGTCCTGTACATCTTGACCTTCGGGAGCTACGAACTCCGATGGGAGAAAGAACACCATGCATGCATCAGCCGAATAATCACCTTTATCCGGCTTCTCTTTAGGACGCCAAACTCGTTTTGTTTTGACACTTGCTTGCTCTAACTCTCTGTTTCTTAGGCGCTGCACTCTCCTTTTCTGGCTCTTTCTTAATCCTGGTGGACACCACTGTCCTTTCTGCCAGACATACTCACGGTATTCCTCTTCTCCAGTGTGAGCCCGCCTTTGATCGGCAAATCCTCTTCCTTGTCGATTTTCAGAATTATTAATTTTTAAGCACCGATTGTCCTCAGGGATTCGTGCCCCAAGCCTTTCATGGATAGAATGGCAGTTGACTCGAGATTGCCTATACTCGGAGTACTGATTACTGCACTCAGGGCAGTTGTTTTTAATAGACAACTTCAAGCCTTCGTTCCAACAATATTGGAAGAACGAGCATTCCCAATGAGACTGTTCTTGCTCCCTCATATCTTCTCGTTCTTCTCGGTACATCTCTTCTTCGTACCTTCGTCGTTTCTCCAGGAACTTCTGTTCTTCATAAAGTCTCTGCTTCTGGTACCGTTCCTGTTCCCGACGCCATTTATTCAACAGAATACGCGTTGTGACTCTGGGTCTGGAAGTTTCACCCGTCTCAGTTCGGCTGTTTTGGAACCGAACCCTTTGCTGAAGCTCTTTATTTGTAATCTGCCAATCAGGGTCAACGGCACCAGTTTCCCTCGCTCTATCAGAGGTTAACACTTTCATTTTGCTATTACCCCTGGGATCAGCTGCATTGACCATATTAACAGAGAAGGACATAGTATTCTGTCCAAAAGGGCTACCATCAACTTTCATCTTTCCATCAAACCTTAGATGCCCGTCCTGGATAGCTTTCTGGATCCACACTCTGAACACTCGGCAATCGTTTATGGAGTGGGATCTAGTATTATGGAAACCACAATACTTCTTGTCCTTGACCCCTTCAGGATGCAGCATAGGATGACCTTCCGGCAACTTGATGCGTCCTTCCTTCAACAAGTACTCAAATAATTTATCTGACTTGGAAACATCAAAGTCATAAGTACCTTTTTGTTGCCTCATCCATCGCTGGTTGACTTGAGTCGGCTTCTTAGCCCAGACTATCTCGGCTGCAGCTACTTCATCTTCACCATTATATTCGGCTGCTTCTTCTAAGAAAGCCTGATACATCTCGGCAGCCACGTCGCCCTTCTGGAATTGATTATTCCTCTTGAATCCCTAGGCTTGACTACTCATCGTTGCCAACCTTTGTGATAACTGCCCGAGGTCATCAAACTCCATGCCGAATAGTTTCTCTTTGATACTCGGCAACATGCCAGCTATGGCTATCCCCGGCAATTGGTCATCCGGCAAATTCAGAGAATAGCAAAGATTCTTGGTCTCCCTGAATCGGCGCAGATATTCTTGTGGCGTCTCGCTAGGTTTCATCCTCAGGCTCATAAGATCGACCAACTTCTTCTCACTGGTGCCCGTAAAGAAATACGAGTGGAATTTGTGTTCCAGCTCTGCCCATGTATTGATAGAATTTGCTGGCAGAGAAGCAAACCATGAGAAGGCTGGTCCTGTTAATGACAACGGGAAGTATCGAATCCTCCAAGCTTCATCTGTAGATGCCTCTCCAAGTTGCATCAAGTATCAGCTGATGTGCTCTACAGTGCTGGTGTCATCCTGACTCGAAAACTTGGTGAAATCAGTAGGAGGTTTTACCCTTGGAGGAAGTGCTACCCGATTGTACCATTCTGGGTAAGGGGACTTGTAAGCATATGACTGATTCTTTGGCTTTAGGCCGAATTGATTCTTCATCATATCAGCCATTCTATGCATGATGAGGTCAATACTCGAATCAGGAGCCGCTTGTGCTTGCCCCCCAGGATGTAGTCCTGCTGTACTCTTGTAGCCTGGATTTGGAAGAGCATTAATTGAGCTATAATCGATGAACTCCTGGTATCCATCTCCAAACATATTCCTTTGTATCCTGTTCGCTGCAGGAGATACTCTAGAAGCAGATTGCGGGACATTCCCTGTCGTGCCGAACGTGACCTGGCCATAAGTCTAGGGAGGCTATTGCATCTCATGAGGAACCATCCCACCTGTGCTTGGGCCAGCTCTGCTCTCTTCGGCAATCCTTCGACATTGAGGTACCGGGAACAACAACGGTCCTTGCATTGGACTAGCAGCTTCTTCAAAGCGTTTATCCGCTGCTGGACCGAAAATGCTAACCATGACAGCACGAAAAGTATTCAAGAAAGTCGCCTGATGATTGGTCATGGATTCTGATACAGCTTTGTACACTAATTCGGTCATCTTCCGAATAGCTTCCTCTTCATCGCTGTCAGACGACTCGGATTGGTGACGAGGAATGATCTTTGGGAACGCCTGCTTCTGAAAGACCTTGCCGCTCTTGTTCTTGGAGAAAGTCATCAGGCACTTGCTCTGAAGTTCATCATAAGTCTGTCGTACTAAACTTTTCATCTCTTGCGACAAATCATCCATGGTCACATCTAGAACCTGATCATCACTGATCTCAGGCATCTTGAAACAGAGTGGTCCCACCGAGCGTGCCAAAAAGTGTGTTGACGCAAAACGTGACACCTTACGCCAAGCACACAGCAAGCCGAAAAGCTAGCTTCAATCGGGTGCCCGGAATGTGCTGAATCCGGAGACGTGCCAGTCAGTTTGACCTGAAAACCAACAAGGGAAAAAACTGTGAGAATACCTTTGGAACATGCCGGATAAAACCAGACAGTTCCATATGTACGGCTTTGAAAGCCAATCACGACGGCACATAGCTATAGAAGCTGTCTGTCAGAGCATGTTTATAAAGTCATTCGGCTAGTATAAGAACAGAGTATGTAAAGCATATTAACCGCCGAATACATATGTAAAGAAAGACATGCTTGAACAAATTAAAGATATTATAAACAGGTAACTTGCAAATATAGATCTATTCAAATAACACATGCATAGGCTAATCCAACTAATCTGCCGCATGTTTAGTCTTCATAAACCGGTCAGGTATAAACTCAAGCAAAGCTAATCCACCGCATGATACCACTTGCTATAAGTCTACACCACTTCTTATAATTAGATTAATCCACCGCATGATACAATCTAATTATAACAAGCTAAAAGCATGCATATATTTGGACAGATCTATAAAAGCTCATTACTCGTGTAAGTTTAACCAAAATCGGCAAACCAACCGAATTGGGGTCCATGAAGAAGGAACAAACAAGCAAGCATGATTAAACTAGTCTAAAACCTGCATCTGCCGCACGACACCTAGTTTCATCAAAGTCTAACCATGATTGACGTGCATGAACCCACAACATGTGACAATCTAGATTGAGAGTTGATTCAGCCATCATGATCTTATGATTAAAAGAAAGCACAAGCGAACTCGTGCGATAAGGCCAACAAAGATCAATCTAGATTGGGCAAAAGAGTGTTACAAGAATTAAATAAATAAGACATATAACACATGATAACTTAATGAATCTATTGGATCTTCCAAATCTAATAGAGCCGATAACTATTTTTACTCATGACTTAATCCGCCGCACGATACAAGGCATAAGCAAAAACTTCCCGTCATAAGCTTAAATCCGCCGCACGATACTAAGCCTAACATACGAGACTACTTGCATCATATCTAAATCCACCGCATGATACTAGACATGATAGCAAGGTTGCCGGTACTTACGGAGGTCGACGGATCGATGATTCCACTCGAAGAACTCGACGACACGACTAAGGACTCGAAGGTGGCGCGGGGCCGGTTTGTATTGATATGGTTGTGAACAATTTTACAATGGTCGAGGGCTTATATTTATACCCTGGACAAAACATGAGTCCTAAACAATTACGACTCATACAACGAAATTTGGAAAGATACAAATCCTACTTCTATTCTTCTTCGGCGTCCTTTATCGTCACGTGTCTTCCGTGCAGGCCGGCTATTACCTGCCATATTCATGTTGCCGAATGGAGTCATCGCCTCGTAAAATAGCCAACCGCATAGACGTTTGCCGAATACTCTGAAGGCTAACCATCCGCTTGGTCGTTCGCCGAATCCCCTTTTCACTGTCGATTGGGCCTACTTGTCATAAGCTTGTGCATGCGAAACTCTGGTGTTAACACTAATGCCATGTCAG
This sequence comes from Coix lacryma-jobi var. lacryma-jobi, assembly GCA_009763385.1. NCBI lineage: Eukaryota > Viridiplantae > Streptophyta > Magnoliopsida > Poales > Poaceae > Coix > Coix lacryma-jobi. The sequence continues at coordinate 63,679,791 of CM019825.1, forward strand.
TTTGAGCAAATCCAAAATCATGAGACAGTTCCAATTCAATCAGCTCTTGTCTCGACTTGAGCGGCTCAACTTTGTTTGCGTCCGGGCCTCTGTTTCTTGTGTCTTGGACTTTGCTTGATCTTTGTAATTCTTCAATACATCTTGTAGGGCCTTGCTTGATGTGTTGATTATTTGATCACCATATTGCCTTCGTCCAAGTCACATGTGCATCCTATTGGACTACAAAACAAACACTTGCAAACACATTAGTCCAATTTGGTTATGTTGATCATCAAACACCAAAATTCAAAGTTAAATGGGCCGAGGTCCATTTTCCTTACAGCAGGAACACCATTGAAGTATTTCTGCTTTAGCCGATAACGCATTTGTTTTATCGTAGAGCGCATCATATTTGTGCAATCTTCTTGTGTTGGACTGTTCTTAGAGTTAATGGCCAAGTGTCCCTAAGTAAATGAAAATTCCATAGTTAGTTAGTCAATTGAGGTTAAGCATGTATACAAGTTAACCATAAAAGAGTAATGCACTTACATTTAGCTGATTTACAAAACTGTTGTAGTATTTCTCTTCTTTCTTGTAATCTTTCCAATGAGGTAGGAGAGACATGTTTTCCCGAATGATGATACTAGCCTCTGATGCAAACTTGGCAGCTTGAACAGGTTCATGAGGCCTTTTATTGCCTTCAGCAAAAACTATGGGCAATCTCCTTCCCATAGCTTTAGTCATCTTGTCCAGCTATTTTCCCGTAGTTGATTGCCTAGGTATCCTTGGAGCTCGCTCTGCAGTAGTTACAAAATAGAAGCCGCGTTTATTGAAATGTTTTAGTTTCATGTAAATCAACAAAATAGATGTCATATTTTACTGACAAAATTACTATAACTTGCCTTCAGTTTGTTCACCTCCATCTACGTTGCCTTCATCAGCACCTGTATTGTCAAGACTAGCAGCTCCACTGTCTTCCTCTGGAGGTAGTCTCTCATGATCAGTAGGTCCATGTGTAGTATAGCTGTCTGATATGCCATCATAACCATCTGTAGGAGCCTCTACATTGTCATCATTTGTATCTGCACTATTAACCCTTTTTGATGATCTTGTTTGGGCTCCAGAATGCTGCACCTGTGATTCTTCGATGCCCTCACTCTCTTGATCCTAGTTCCTGGAGCCATGTTAGGATCTCTCTTCTTAGAAGCGAGGGTTTTCCTTCTACCACTTGGAGGATACTGTAAAAAAAGTCAGCCATGTGCAATATTAAGCAAGACCATATAGTAATTACTGGTATAAAAAAAACATGATGAATCTGAAAGCAGGATCATATATTAAAGATGAGATTGAAAACATTCAAATGCAATTCAAATATTCCCCATCCACAATTGGAAAGTTAAAGAAGCACCTTAATTACTAGGGGTTCTGGATGCTCTTCAGATTCAGTGTCATCATCATCACTATCTCCTTGATCATCTTCACCAAGGAGATACTCTGATGAATCTGAATCTGAACTATTGGTTTTCTTGTTTGCTATTTTTTTCCTCTTTGTTGATGCAGGTTGTGGTAAAGGATTATTAAAACTGATAGATAGATTGTGCAGTCCCAATTCTTGCATCCTCTTTAAATTGTCCGCCACATCTCTATCCCGGTTCCTCTCATAATCGGTTATTGGAGGTTGTATTACTTGCAACATAGCACAATGTGTCTATTAGTTCATATAAAGGAGTTTACTAAGAACTATGAGGTAATACTAATTGGCATAGAGATAAGGGGTAAGAGCAAGTATTGCCTATTGTAGAGCAAATAGAAAAGAGGTGATAGGTTATAGATTAGAGCGAAGAAAGACTAGAGGTGATATGTTCCATAACATTAGTTCATGAATTACTACATTGAAGTGAGATTGGGGGCATAGATATTCCACATCTGTATATACATTATTAAATTGCAAGGCGTATGCAAAGCTGAAGGGCAGTACCAACTTAAAATCGCATGCATACAGGTGTATTACCTTCTTCTTGTGCAGGTTGCTTGTAGCATTGCCCCCTAGTTGCCACCATTGAGGTCGTCAAAGGGGAAGCAGAGCTGCTGTGGTGAACCCTTGTCGACGACGAAGCAGATCTAGTGCAAAGTCCTCGTCGATGACCCAAATCCTGAGATGGTTGGGGTTAGGTCATTGCGAGTGAAATGTGGATGGGGCCAGAATGGTCTTGGGACGAGATAGAGAGGGATGAGACCAGCGAAGTAGTCGACGACGACGCAACTCGTCGCCGGCTGTGGTCCACCGGTGGTGGTGGTTTGTTGGGGTGGAATTTATGTGGAAAGGGTGAAAGGTCCAAAATGGCTAGAGGGGGTGAATAGCCTAATTAAAAATCTGCGGATACATGGGTGTATGCTGAGTCTCGAGTGATGAGTGATTGTCAACTGGGATAATGCACATGTTCTTTGGCTTGTGTTGTGCAGGTGTCGAGCACGGATACAGTGATCGAAGGAAAGGTGAAGGTCAAGTAGAGACGTGCCATGCCAATGGACCGAGAGTGGCGAAGGGCGGACGTGAGGCTTGGACTGAGGGACCGGTGGCCCGAGGATCAGCTGTGGTGGCTGATAGCCTGGGACAGCTACGAGCGAAGACTTGCGGGCACGGTGTTGCTTGGGTCGAGGACCTGGGGACACGTGTCGGTGGACGGGGTGCACGTCCCCTGCATCCCCTCTACGGCTTGGTTTGGTGGTTGAGCGACAGAAAAACCACCGAGTGGATGGTTTCCAGGTTTGGGCCTCAAAACCTGGGCGCTGATATTTTCCGAGTTTGGGCCACAAAACTCGGGCTGAGGACGGTTTCCAGGTTTGGGCCTCAAAACCTGGGTGCTGCGGGTTTCTGAGTTTGGGCCACAAAACTCAGGCTATGGACGACTGGTTTCCCGGTTTGGGCCTCAAAACCGGGGGTTGTTCGTGAAGGCTGGTTTCCCGGTTTAGGCCACAAAACCGGGGGCGAAGTCCGGGAAAAAGGACGAGCAGTGCGGTGGCGGCACGTGGCGGCAATCGGTGAGGTTGCGTCGAGGCAACACTAACAGTTGTGCGGGCGTGGCCGTTGGATCACCACCTACCACAAGTTGGTCCAGAATAACCTTAGGGTTTAGCTGGTTCGCTCTGTAATTAGTTAAGGGTAGAGTGGGAATTAGAATTAGGATAAGTAGAGGGAGACACCCACCTCCCATCCTATCTCAGTCATTTTCTCTTTGCCTTCTAGGTTTTCCTGCTCTCCCCATCCTCTGCTGTAGCGAACTGAGATCCACAGAGAAGACAATCATACCTCTGTGTTCGTGAGATTTTGAGGAAGTGAGACCGTAATCTCACTGTTGTATCATGTGGTAGCCACACGGTTGCAAATTCGTGGTTGTGATTCGCGTTTTGGTGTTGTTCTTCGCGGGTTGCTTTTCTCCACAATTTTCCCGTTGATCGATCTCTCTACTTGGTGCGTCTTTTGCAAATCCATTTGAATCAAGTTGTTCTAGATCATGAGGCACTTCTTTTCACCGAAGGAATTCACCTCTAACCTCATGAGCTAGTAGATCGGTTGATTTTTGTTTTTGACCGGTTTTGCTCCCTTTGCCCCGAATTCTTCCAATTCACCGATTTGGAGTTAGGTTCGAGCCATGATCTCTTTGGGATAGTTCACTAACCTCCTTGGAACTCCTCATACCAAATCTAAGCCTTAGTGCTTTAGATTCGGAGGAGATCGAGTGATTTTCGCAGAATCGGGACCATCGGACGCTCAACCTGTGTGCATCGGATGCTGTGTTCGTCACATCGGAAGCATCCGATGCCACGTGTCATCTGACAGTATTTTCTAAGGAGCATCAGACGCTGGCCATCGGTGCATCCGTTGTCATCGGACGCTTCAGAGGTCTAGCATCGGAAGCTAGGGTTTTACTGTAGCAGCTTCCGATGTCTATGCAGTAAGGTTCCAGTTCTGTTCATTTTGCATCGGAAGCTTCCGTTGCCTGAGCATCGGACGCAACCAACATCCGATGTAGGTACTTCTGCACTGATTTGGCCGCAGTTCGTTCGTTCGTTGTCGGTTTCGATTTCTGGCTTTTGCGTTGGGTTTCTATAGTTGTGTAGTGTCTCGCTGTGCTTCTTGGAAGCATCCACCCTACATCTAGGGTCGTGGACACTTGCAAGCTCTAGGTTTGCTCTTGGGGTTGATTCTCGGAACAGTAGCAACAAGTTTCTGAAAAGAAATTTGAAGCTCCCATTCACCCCCCTCTGGTCGCTTTCTGGTAGCACTTTCGATCCTTCAATTGGTATCGGAGCGGGCTAAGGATCTTCCACCTTAGCCGGTTCCAGATCCACAGAAGGCGACATGGATCGCGGCGTGGGCAAACCGCCGTTCTTTGATGGGACGAACTATGCGTATTGGAAGATACGCATGTCGGCCAATCTTCAGAGTTTGGGTGCTTCCATCTGGGATATTTGCAACTCTGCAGATTACGTGGTCTTGGCTGCTCGTGCTACTCAGCATCAGATCGATGAGCACGATGCCAATAGCCGAGCCCGTAATGCTCTTTTCTCATGCTTGAGCATGATGGAGTTTGATCGCGTTTCTCACCTCGCTACGGCTCGGGAGATTTGGGCTACCCTCATGCGTTTCTATGAGGGAACCACTCAAGTCAAAACCCGTCTCTACGAGTCGCACAAGTGAGAGTATGAGAACTTTCGACACATGCCTGTCGAGAGCATAGAAAGTTTATTCGCTCGCTTTCAGGTGATTGTCAACAGGATGAAGGCTAACAAGGAGCTGTTGCCTTTCGACGATCATGAGAGAGCTTTGAAGCTTTTGCATACTCTTGATCGATCGGTGTGGGACTCAAAGGTTCACGCAATCATCAAATCACCTAACTATGAGACCCTCACATGCGACAAGCTCTTTAGTAAGCTCAAGTCCAGTGAGATTGATGCCATGGCGAGGGCTTCTTATGAAAATCCTTCTGGCCCGTCTATGACTTTGCTTTCTGGCTTTTCGGCTAACCCCTCTGGAGGATTTGCACTCTCTTCACTTCTTTCTGTCACAGAGGAGCAACTGGAGTTCATGGGGGATGACGAGTTGGCTTTGCTCGCCAATCGGTTCTCGCGGTTCCACAACAACCGCATGAACCGTCGCCGCGGAGGAGGACGGTCGGGTTGTTTCGAGTGCGGCGACCCCAACCACTTCATCGCCAATTGCCCAAAGAAGAACAAGAAAGTCTTCGGCAAGGCGGATCATGGGCACAAGTATGACTCCGGCAAGCGCAAGGAGAAGTACGTCCCCGCGAAGCACAAGCGGAGGGGCGGCTTCAACAAGGAGTACATCAAGACGAAGTACTTGGAGAAGGCCCAGGCTAAACAGCGTGCATTCTTCGCCACGCTCAGCGACGTCAACGACTCGGATGACGACTCCGCTTCCTCAAGCGACGACGAGTTCGAGAAGAAGAAGAGGACCGAGGACAAGCTGAACGGCCTCTGCTTCTTCGCCGACAACGAGGGCTTCTGCACCATGGCCCTCGGCAAGGAGGTCGACGGCGAACTGGAGGAGATCCCTCGGAACGATGACGACGACGACGACGACACCTCCCAGGTATCTCAGACCCCCGATGAGCTTTCTGCTGAGGTCGAGAAACTTACTGCCGCCCTTCTTAGTCAAGATAAGTTGCTTAGGCATGCTGCTAGAGAGCAGAAGGAGTTTAGGCAGAAGTGGTAGGATACGGTGAAGGAACTTGAATCTGTCAAGTCCACCGTTGTTGTGATCGAGGGGGAGGAGTGTGAGATGTGCTCCACACACATGACTGACATTCTCACTTTGAGAAGTAAGTATGTTGTGTTGATAGGAGAGGTGGATGAGCTTAAGGCTAGATCCTCGCTGTTGTGTGCGTGCAAGTCCTGTGCGGGCTTGCAATTTGAGTTGGCAGAGAAGAATGCCAAGATCGTGTCTCTTGAGAAGGCCAGCTCGGGTAGCACTTGTGTGTCTATATGTGCTTTGTGTGAGGGCTTGGAGATGGAGATAGACAATGTGAAGCATGACAAGATGCAAACCGAGGAGGAAAACACATACCTTCGGACCATCTTGTCATGGGTGTCTAGTGGTGAGCCACAGCTTGGGATGATGATCTCCCAGTTCAAGCGTGTTGCTGGAGGTCCAGGTGTAGGCTTTGCTCAGGGTGTTGAGTGTGCTTCATCTTTTGGCAAGGTTGGAGAGTTTAGTGGTCTTAACCTGAGTGAGAAGCCCAACTCCACCACTACTCCCAAGCTTACCAAGATTCCACCCAAAGAGCCTCTAAAGTCTAACACCAAGGATGGTGTGCTCGTTGAACCTCCGAGATCTCCACCCAAGAAACAATCATGGGCTCCAAAATCAAACCACCTCAAGAACAAGTTAGACACAATGCCACCTATCCAAGAGGAGCTTATGCCACAGAAGGGCAAAGTGATCCACACCCACTACCGTGAGTACCAACAACCCCCTATGAGAGAGGTGAGGTACCATTTTGAGCACTGTGGGAGAGATGGACACTTGAGTGAGTTTTGCTTTAGATGCAAGAGAGAGGCGCGCCATGCAAAGGAGACGAACAACATGGACATGTACCATCCTTTCCGTGATGTACATGTGCCGAATGTTCAAAGGCGTGCTGCTAGGCCTAGAGGCCCAAAGCCTCAAGTTCCTAGGCCTAGGCTGCAAAGAGAACGTGCCCGGCGGGAGCCTGCAGTTGTGGGCTATGGACCCCGTAGCGGTGGCTTTGTAGTTGAGCGTTTTCCCCCATCGCGTTTTGAGTATCGCGATGGACGCTCCTCCCTTAGCGGACCACGTTTTCCTCTACGTGGTGATCGCTCTTCCCGCGTAGGCGTGCTAGGAATGGTTTTTCTGCTAACCGTTCTTTTGAGTAGCCGGCCCAACACTGGTATTCGTCCTACTTCACTAACCCCAGTGTTGGACCGTATGCTCACCCTATGTCTTTTTATTGATGTAGGTAAAACGATTGAAGAACGTTTGGTTGGTGGATTCCGGTTGTTCGAGACACATGACCAGAAACGCCAAGTGGTTCTCCAGTCTTAGTCCGGTCGCCGGAAAGGAGTTTATCACCTTCGGCGATAATAGCAAAGGTAAAGTGTTGTCTCGTGGGTCGCTGTGAGTTAATGAGCACTTTGTGTTGCGCGATGTTGCTCTTGTTTCTAACTTGCATTTTAACCTTCTTTTTGTTTTGCAACTTTTTGATGTTGACTATGAGATTCGTTTTAAGCCAAATCTCAGTCGTATTTTGGATCCTCAGGGCAATCTTGTGTGTTTGATTTCGCCCTTTGGGAAAGTGTTTCGTGCGAACTTCTCGGAGTCTTTTGGCATCTCGTTGTCTTGTGGCTGGACCTTCCTCCTCTGATCTTTGGAAGTGGCATAAGGGACTTGGACATTTGAGCTTCGACTTGCTTGCAAGGCTTAGTTCACTTGGCCTAATCCGAGGATTGCCCAAGTTGCACATGGAGAAGGATCTTGTTTGCCATTCCTGTAGACATGGAAAGATGGTTGCCGCTCCCCACCATCTAGTGACTCAGGTCATGACCAAGTACCCTGGAGAGCTTTTACACATGGACCTCGTTGGTCCGGCTCGGGTGAGCTCGGTTGGGGGGAAGTGGTATGTGCTTGTTGTTGTTGATGACTTTTCGAGATATTCGTGGGTCTTCTTTTTGACTGAGAAGACTGAGACCTTCTCTTTTGCTCGCAATCTGATTTTGCGTCTTCAGAACGAGTTCCCTTTGAACTCGATGCCAGCTATCCATAGTGATAATGGTTCCGAGTTTAAGAACTCAGATTTTGAGAAGTTTTGTAACTCTTTGGGTTTAGAGCATCAGTTTTCTTTCCCCTACACAGCGCCACAGAATGGTGTTGTAGAGAGAAAGAATCAGACCCTTGTTGAGATGGCCAGGACAATCCTCGATGAGCATAGGACTCCTAGGCGATATTGGGCCGAAGCTATGAGCACTGCATGCTACATTTCCAATCGCATTTTTCTCCGAGCTTTCTTGAAAAAGACTTCTTATGAGTTGTGTTTTGGAAAACAACCCAAAGTAAGTTATTTTAGAGTTTTCGGTTGCCACTGTTTTATACTCAAGAAAGGCAACCTGGACAAGTTTGAGTCTCGTTCTTCTGACGGTGTATTTTTGGGTTATGACACTCATACTCGTGCATATCGTGTACTTAACCTTGATACTAACCGAGTCATGGAGACATCTGATGTCACCTTCGATGAGACCATGGTTTGTCCTTCTTCTCGTTTTGAGCATGGAGGTGATCATAAGGTTGGCGAGCCTCTTTTTGATGATGAGGACGAGGGTGCTGAAGGGATGGATGACCCGACACCACCTCCACCTGCTGTGCTACAAAGAGCGGCCTCGACTACCACTCACGGCCCCGATCCTTCTTCTTCGACTACTTTGGGGCCGTGGGATCCGCCACCTTGAGCGGTACCTTTTGTACCCGAGGAGGCACCAGCTGCTGTTGAGGGGGAGGTCTCTTCAGCTCGGGAGGCGCCATGACACATCCAGCGCCAACACCCGCCTGAAAGGTCCGAATGGCTAGAGGGGGGGGGGGGGGGTGAATAGCCTATTCAAAAATCTAGAAACCTGAAACTTAAAGCTAAAAAACGAGTATCAGATTGCACAGTCGGTACTACCAACTATATGGGCAGGTACTACCGAGGTCGGTACTACCAGCTCTACAGGTCGGTACTACCGACAACCTAAAAACTGCTACAAAATCGTGATAGAGGAGATGCAAAAGTGGATCTAGCACATACCAATGTTTCCCTAGGAGATGTAGATGAAGTTTATACCTTACCCAAGTAGTGGCTCCTCCCAAACGTGTAGATCGAGCCTTCCCACACCTAGGAACGAGATAGGAGGGAGGAAGAACGCGAAGAACAAGAATGCAAATGAAATAATCCAAGATGCAAATCCAACAAGCACACGAGACGCGAGATTTAACCCGAGGTTCGGCCACTTCACCAAGAAGCACCTACGTCCCCGTTGTTGAGGTGACCACGAAGGTCAGAGTCTCTTTCACCTCCTTGCCTCACTCAAGCAACCACAAAGGCTAATTGAGTTTCTTCACTAAGAATCAAGGGGTAATACAAACACTTCGGAGTGCCCTCACAAATGAATCAATCACGGGCAACAACCGAAGAACACCTAACCGGCTAGGGTTCCAAGAACCCAAGAGTAAAGAACACAAATCAAGCCGGAGAAATGTTGGATCCAAGTGCTCAAGACGTAGATCGATGCTTCTCACTCTCTAATCTCACTTCCCTAGCTCAAAGTGAAGGACCGAGAGTGCAATAGCAAGGCGACTAGAGGGGGGGGGTGAATGGGAGAACAAAAATTTCTCTCGAAACTTTGGCCTTTGTTCCCAAAATCAAACCCCAAAAGCTTTGATCGAAACCATGATGCCCATGACCCTTGGAAGAGGGTGGATGATCCCTAAGATCACAGCAAGGCACCACAAAGCGATAGCAAGCCAAACGCCAAAAGCACCGGCACAAGTTCGACCCTAAAAACCGAGTCCCAAACGTAGATTAAAGGCTACATCGGGAAATCCCCAAATAACGATGCTAACAAGTAGCAAAGATACTTGGAGAGGTTCCTAGGTGAACTAAAATACCAACTGAGAAGTCCGGAAACCAAGCGAGGAAGCCGGGAGAGCAAACACACTAAATCTCAACACACAGCCGATTCCCGGACTGTCCGCCAATACGGTCCCAGACTGTTCGGCTCAACCGCAGACTGTCCGCGGGGGGATGGCGGACTGTCCGCTGGCAAAATCCCCGAAACAGCACAATTGCTGGAAGTCCCCTGGACGTTCCCGGACTGTCCGCGAACTCCAACGGCGGACTGTCCACCAGTCACTCAAAAGCAAAATGCCTGAGGAACACAGCCACTGGTCCAGCTCGTCCCCGAAGCGCGGGCTGTCCGCCGGTCAAACCGCGGACTGTCCGCAACCACCCAGTGAAGGCGATTTCGGTCGCCCTTCATACACAACCTCCCGAATCCGAATTCAAAAATCTTCTGTTGTACGTCACCTTACGTGAATTCTTGATCTTTCTTTAGCTTTGGCAACGGAGAAATAGGCAGAACCCTTTCAAATGTTTATCAATCTATAATCTGGATCAAACTTGCATATATTAGTCTTCTTTCGGCTTCATCACCAATACTTTATTCCCTATCAGCCGACACGAAACTTGGTCTCAACTTTTCTCCATCACAATCATCCGGTTTATTTTATTCAAAAATTGCTCTGAGAGCCGATTGTTTGAATCGGCTGTTGGTCCTTGTCAAAAACGTTTACAAGATCTACTTCCCAAACTCTTCCAGAGAAGCACTCAACACCATCGTACTCCCAGTAGATAGGTTCTGCATTAGCAACACTTACCGAATCATCAGCATGGACAATCTCGATGTCATCTCCAACCCACTGGATGAGGAATTGGTGCATAGTTGACGGTACACAGCAGTTTGCATGTATCCAATCTCTTCCTAAAAGCAGACTGTATGCCCCCTTGCCATCGATGACGAAGAAAGTAGTAATCAAAGTCTTTGACCCAATCGTTAACTCAACATGAACTGCTCCTCGAGTATCAAAAGAATTACCAGCGAAGTCTCTTAATACCATGTCGGTCTTCAATAGTTCCTCACTTGCCATACCAAGTTTTCTGAAGGTGGTATATGGCATGATATTTATAGCAGCTCCTCCATCAATGAACATCTTGGTTAGTGGCTTGCCATTAACATACCCCCTCATGTACAGTGGCTTCAAGTGTCGATGCTTAGCTGGTTTGTCAAAAACTGCCCGTTGAGCCAAGACAAGATGAGCTAACAAATCTTGGAATTCATCTTCATCGAAATCTGAGTACACTTCTTCTTGGACATCCTGATCTTCGGGAGCTATGAATTCCGATGGAAGAAAGAATGCCATACATGCATCAGCCGAACGACCACCGCCATAAGGCTTCTCTTTAGGACGCCAAATTTGTTTTGTCCTGGCGCCTGTTTGTGTCAACTCCCTGTTCCTCAGGCGCTGCACTCTTCTTTTCTGGCTCTTTCTCAATCCTGGTGGACACCACTGTCCTCTCTTCCAGACATACTCGCGATATTCTTCTTCTCTAGTGCGAGCCCAATTTCGATCAGCAAATCCTCTTCCTTGCCGATTCTCAGAGTTACTTATGTTTAAGCGCCGATTGTCCTCAGGGATTCATGCCCCAAGCCTTTCATGGACCGAACGACGGTTGACTCGAGACTGCCTATATTCAGAGTATTGATCACTCAATTCAGGGCAACTCTTCTTAGCAGGCACCTTCAAGCCTTCATTCCAACAATACTTGGAGAATGAGCATTCCCAATGTGATTGCTCTTGTTCTCTCGTATATTCTCGTTCCTCTCGGTATATCTCCTCTTCATACCTCTGTTGCTTCTTTATGAATTTTTGTTCCTCATAAAACCTCTGCTTCTGGTATCGTTCCTGCTCCCGACGACATTTGTTCAATAAAATGCACGTCGTGACCCTGGGCCTGGAGATTTCACCCCCTTCAGTTCTGCTATTCTGGAAACGGACTCGTTGTCGAAACTCCCCGTTTGTGATTTGCCGATCAGGGTCAACAACACCAGCTTCTTTTGCTCTATCAGAGGTCCCACCTGCACTTGTACCAGCTCCGCCGCCTTCAGCATTTTTCCTCTGAGGCTGAGGCACAGGGAATAACAATGGCCTTTGTATCGGACCAGCGGCATGCGGTGGATTAATCTAATTATAAGAAGGGGGTGCTGATAGAGCAAGAGAAGCTGGCGCTGTTGACCCTGATCGGCAAATCACAAACGGGGAGTTTCGACAACGAGTCCGTTTCCAGAATAGCCGAACTGAAGGGGGTGAAATCTCCAGGCCTAGGGTCACGACGCGCATTTTATTGAACAAATGGCGTCGGGAGCAGAAACGATACCAGAAGCAGAGGTTTTATGAGGAACAAAAATTCATAAAGAAGCAACAGAGGTATGAAGAGGAGATATACCGAGAGGAACGAGAATATACGAGAGAACAAGAGCAATCACATTGGGAATGCTCATTCTTCAAGTATTGTTGGAATGAAGGCTTGAAGCTGCCTGCTAAGAACAGTTGCCCTGAATGCAGTGATCAATACTCTGAATATAGGCAGTCTCGAGTCAACCGCCGTTCGGTCCATGAAAGGCTTGGGGCACGAATCCCTGAGGACGATCGGCGCTTAAAAATAAGTAACTCCGAGAATCGGCAAGGAAGAGGATTTGCCGATCGAAATTGGGCTCGCACTAGAGAAGAAGAATATCGCGAGTATGTCTGGCAGAGAGGACAGTGGTGTCCACCAGGATTGAGAAAGAGCTAGAAAAGAAGAGTGCAGCGCCTGAGGAACAGGGAGTTGACACAAATAGGCGCTAGGATGAAGGACCGAAAGTGCAACCAGAAAGCGACCAGAGGGGGGGGGGGGTGAATGGGAGCTTTAAATTTCCTTTCAGAAACTTTAAGCCTCTGTCCCGAAAATCAACCCCAATAGCAAAACCGATGCACGTGATGTCCACGACCCAAGAGAATGGGTGGATGTTCCCTAGGAACACTGCGGGACACCACAAAAACTTCCTCACTCAAATTTACGCAAGTCAACTAGTGACAAGATGGGCTTTGGGTAACCTCAACCTCCCCCGAGCAACGCGAGGGGGATTCAGGCTATTTTGCAAAGCGGGAAGCCCGATTTCTGTAGAGCACGAAGTTGGAAATCCAACGCAAAAAGCCCAAAACCAAATCCGAAGTCGAACGGTCGAACTGTGGTCAAAATAGTGAAGAACCAGCTCTGACCGGACTCTGGCTGCGTCCGGTCAATGACCACCGGACGCGTCCGGTTGAGCGAAATCCGATTTGGGAGCTCTCTGTTCCTGACCGGACTCACTGAGCCTGAGCGTCCGGTCAGCAGTCAAGCGTCCGGTCACAAAAAGCCAACCCTGATGAACAGTGTGACGGGTGCGTCCGGTCAGTTAAAGACCGAGCGTCCGGTCAAGTTCCAGAAAGGCACAGTCAACATGTTCATCGACCGGACTTTGGACTGTGCGTCCGGTCGCCCCAACCCCATCGTCCGATCACCCCGACGCAGCTCCGTTCGTCCACCGATTCAACTCGATCTCACCCAAAACAAATCCTCTAGGAATCAAACTTGGTGAGAGGAGTCACAAGGAGGATAGTGAGCTATCCCTAAGAGATCATGGCTCGAACCTATCTCCAAATCGATGAATCGAAGAAATTCGGGGGAAGGGTGAAAAACTTGACCCGAAACGAAAATCGACTGATCTACTAGCTCGTGAGGTTAGAGGAGAATTCCTTCGGTGGAAAGAAGTGCCTCATGATCTAGAACATCTTGGTTTAAACGGATTTGTAAAAGATGCACCAAGTAGAGAGATCGATCAACGGGAAAATCGTGGAGAAAAGCAACCCGCGAAGAACACAAACAAAACGCGAATCACAACCACGAATTTGCAACCGTGTGGCTACCACACGCTACAACAGTGAGATTACGGTCTCACATCCTCAAAATCTCATGAACACAGAGGTATGATTGTCTTCTCTGTGGATCTCAGTTCGCTACAACAGGGATGTGGGAGAGCAGGAAACCCTAGAAGCAAAAGAGCAAATGACTGAGATAGATTGGGAGGAGGGTGTCTCCCTCTACTTATCCTAATTCTAATTCCTACTCTACCCCTCACTAATTACAGAGCGAACCAGCTAAACCCTAGGGTTATTCTGGACCAACTCGAAGATGCTGGTGATCCGACGGCCACACCCGCACAACTGGTAGCGTTGCCTCGACGCAACCTCACCGATTGCCGCCACGTGCCGCCACCGCTCCGCTCGTCCTTTTCCCGGACTTCGCCCCCGGTTTTGAGGCCCAAACCGGGAAACCAGCCTTCACGACCAACCCCCGGTTTTGAGGCCCAAACCGGGAAACCAGCCGTCCATATCCTGTGTTTTGTGGCCCAAACTCAGAAACTTGCAGCACCCAGGTTTTGAGGCCCAAACCTGGAAACCGTCCTCAGCCCGAGTTTTGTGGCCCAAACTCGGAAACCATCAGCGCCCAGGTTTTGAGGCCCAAACCTGGACACCGTCCACTCGGTGTTTTTTCTGTGGCTCAACCACCAAACGGAGCCGTAGAGGGGATGCACCGCCCGTGCAACCCGTCCACCGACATGTGTCCCCAGGTCCTCGACCCAAGCAACACCGTGCCCGCATGTCTTCGCTCGTCGCTGTCCCAGGCTGTTAGCCACCACAGCTGATCCTCGGGCCACCGGTCCCTCAGTCCAAGCCTCACGTCCGCCCTTTGCCATTCTCGGTCCATCGACACGGCATGTCTCTACTTGACCTTCACCTTGCCTTTGATCACTGTATCCGTGCTCGACACCTGCACAACACAAGCCAAAGAACATGCGCATTATCCCAGTTGACAATCACTCATCACTCAGAGACTCGGCATATACCCATGTATCCGCAATCTCCCCCTTGATGAGTGCATTGTCAACTACCAACACAAATCATAATGGAATAGAGGTAGGAAGGAAGAAGGAGAGAGAACTCGACCAAATGACCCAAAAGCATAGCAAAGCCGAAGAAGGTCAAGTGGAAAGAGCAAGACAACTTGGTTCCCAAAGACATGGGCAACGGCTCAACGCAACCAAGCAAAGCAAAGCTAGCCCTCAAGAAGAGATAGAACAGGCTCAACACCGCTAGCGGGAAAGCTTGACACCAATTGGAAAATCAATTGAAAATCAAGCAAAACAGAGCTGGCCCTCAAGAAGAGGCAGAACGGGCTCAACACCGCTAGCGAGGAAGCTTGATACCAAATGAAGAAAGTTCGGTACCAACTGAAAAACATAAGAGCAAAGGTGCTAGTTCCTCAAGAAAGAGGCAGATGCTCAAACACTCAGCAGCAAGCAAAACGAGCAGACTCCCCCTCAAGAAGTGCACACAACCAAGTAATCTCCCCTTTAGTTGAACACTCACTCGGAAGACATATGATTTGCAATTTCTCCCCCTTAGTTGAAAATGCACCATCAAGCAAATTTCTCCCCCTTGTCAGAAAAACTCCCCCTTCCAAAATGCATATGAGTCAAAATGCAAGTTAGCAGCTTTAGGAATATAGTCGATAAAGTATGAAGATGCTAGACACAGTGCTGATCTGATGACTCATAAAATGCACAGAATGCTAGCAAAGGCTCAAACTGATCACCAAATGCGAAACATGAACATTTGAGCAAAGTGAGCATTTTTAGCCAAAAAGGTATTCACCATCAAAATAGCACCAAACATGTATAGACAGGAAGTCAAACAAGTGCTAAACATGTATACCAGGTGAACTACCCGCAGCACAGTTCAACCATCATGCTATAGAATGAAACATAGACTTGTGTATTCAAATATTATCGGAGTTGCAGCGGTTAAATTACACAAGTTTAAATTTTAGCATATGATTGCGAGAGGTTGAAAGCTTGTCATTGCCTAACTTTTCAACTGTGCAAAGCCTATGCAGAAGCAATCAGAAGCTTAAAGCAACAGTTTCGGTCATACACTACACAACTCAAGTTTAACTCAAAGTGCAATGAGAAACAGTCTCGAAACTGTGATGTGCTGACAAGCAATCCCATCTCGATCTTTCCAATTCACTTAACTTGGTTCAAATTTAAAGACAGAATATGAACATACCAAGCAAGTGAATGACTCAGAACTAGAGACATAGCAACCTAGCATATATGAAAAGCACAAGTGAATTCAACACATTCTACACATGCTAGTTGCATATCTCAATGGTGAACATTTTCAGATTTTAGGTTCATTAAATAAGTTCACCATTCATAGAATAGCTCAGCTCACAACAGGTGTCAGTGATTAGAAAAAGCATAAGCTACAAGCATCATCATAAAGCATCGGAGCATACACTAAGCAGAGCATAGTCACATTCTAAGGATTATATACATGAAGCTCTGAATGGAAGTATGCAAGATAAAATGCAAAGATGCATGATGAAACCAATTGAAAAACACAAAGTCAGTTTATAATACAAGAGTCAAAATGTTTCCCCCATCTAAAAAGGGAAACACACACCAAGCTCACCTCTCAACCTAGCAAAAGTCGATTGGTCCAAAGGCTTGGTGAAAATATCAGCCAACTGATGATGAGTAACGAATGGCGAAGGTCGATATCACCCTTCTCATAGTGGTCTCTTAGAAAATGAAAGCACAAATCAATGTGTTTGGTCTTGGAGTGCAGCACGGGGTTCTTAGCAACGCCAATAGCACTCGTGCTGTCACAAAGCAAAGGAACGCGAGAAAAACTCAGACCAAAATCACGCAAAGTGGCCATCATCCAAAGCAACTGGGAACAGCAGCTAGCCGCAGCTACATACTCAGCCTCCGTGGTAGACTGGGCGACACTAGACTGCTTGTGAGAAGACCACGACACAAGAGAAGAACCAATAAACTGGCAAGTCCCAGAAGTGGACTTGCGATCAATACGACAACCAGCAAAATTAGCATCAGAGTATCCGCAAAGGGAGAGGGTGGAGGAAGCAGAATACCAAATCCCAAACTCTGGAGTGAAGCATAAGTACCTCATAATGCGCTTGACCGCCTGACGGTGAGAAGTGCGCGGCGACGACTGAAATCGCGCGCACAGACACACCGCAAACTGGATGTCTGGGCGTGTCACTGTCAGGTACAATAGCGACCCGATCATACTTCGGTACTCCTTCTGGTCCACAGCTTCTCCATCCACATCCCCATCCAGGGCCGCCGTGGTCGGCATGGGTGTTGGAAGAGGCTTGGCCTCACCCATGTCGAACTTCTTCAGGATGTCCTTGGTGTACTTGCCCTGGTGCACGAACGTCTCCTCTCGGGATTGCTTGCTTTGCAACCCGAGAAAGAATGTCAACTCGCCCATCATGCTCATCTCAAACTCCCTGCTCATAGTGTCTTGACCGAGTGACACGTTCGCCGATGCTTCCTATCATCTGCTGAGGCGGGTGTTGGCGCTGGATGTGTCGTGGCGCCTCCCGAGCTGATGTAGCCTCCCCCTCAACAGCAGCTGGTGCCTCCTCGGGTACAAACGGTACCGCTCGAGGTGGCGGATCCCACGGCCCCCAAGATGAAGAAGTGTCGGGGCCGTGAGTCGTAGTAGAAGCCGCTCCTTGCGGCATAGCAGGTGGAGGGGGTGCTGGATCGTCCATACCTTTAGCACCCTCTTCCTCATCATCAAAAAGAGGCTCGCCAACCTCATGATCACCTGCACGCTCAAAATGAGAAGAAGGACAAACCATGGTCTCGTCGAAGGTGACATCTGATGTCTCCATGACTCGGTTAGTGTCAAGGTTAAGTACACGATATGCGCGAGTATGAGTGCCATAACCCAAAAACACACCGTCAGAAGAACGAGACTCAAATTTGTCCAGGTTGCCTTTCTTAAGTATAAAACAGTGGCAACCAAAGACTCTAAAATAACTCACCTTGGGCAGTTTCCCAAAACGCAACTCATAAGAAGTTTTTTCAAGAAAGCTCGGAGAAAAATGCGATTGGAAATGTAGCATGCAGTGCTCATAGCTTCGGCCCAATATCGCCTAGGAGTCCTATGCTCATCGAGCATCGTCCTGGCCATCTCTACATGGGTCCGATTCTTCCTCTCTACAATATCATTTTGTGGCGGTGTGTAGGGGGAAGAAAACTAATGCTCTAAACCCAAAGAGTTACAGAACTTCTCAAAATCTGAATTCTTGAATTCGGAACCATTATCACTCCTAATAGCTCGCATCGAGTTCAAAGGGAACTCGTTCTGAAGACGCAAAATCAGATTGCGAGCAAAGGAGAAAGTCTCGGTCTTCTCAGCTAAAAAGAAGACCCACAAATATCTCGAAAAGTCGTCAACAACAACAAGCACATACCACTTCCCCCCAACAGAGCTCACCCGAGCCGGACCAACAAGGTCCATGTGCAAAAGCTCTCCAAGGCGCTTAGTCATGACCTAAGTCACTAGAAGGTGGGGAGCGGCAACCATCTTCCCATGTCTACAAGAGTGGCAAACAAGATCCTTCTCCATGGATAACTTGGGCAATCCTCGGATTAGGCCAAGTGAACTAAGCCTTGTGAGCAAGTCGAAGCTCAAATGTCCAAGTCTCCTATGCCACATCCAAAGAACAGAGGAGGAAGGTCCAGCCACAAGACAACGAGAAGTGCCAAAAGACTCCGAGAAATTCGCACGAAATACTTTTCCAAAGGGCAAAATCAAACACACAAGATTGCCCTGAGGATCCAAAATACGACTGAGATTCAGTTTAAAACGAATCTCATAATCATCATCAAAAAGTTGCGAAACAGAAAGAAGGTTAAAATGCAAGTTAGAAACAAGTGCAACATCGCGCAACACAAAATGCTCATTAACTCGCACCGACCCACGGGACAACACTTTACCTTTGCTATTGTCGCTGAAGGTGATAAACTCCTTTCCGGCGTCCGGACTAAGACTGGAGAACCACTTGGCGTTTCCGGTCATGTGCCTCGAACACCCGGAATCCACCAACCAAACATTCTCCAATCGTTTTACCTACATCAATAAAAAGACATAGGGTGAGCATATGGTCCAACACTGGGGTTAGTGAAATAGGGAGAATACCAGTGTTGGGCCGGCTGCTCAAAAGAATGGTTAGCAGAAAAACCATTCCTAGCACGCCTACGGGAAGAGCGATCACCACATAGAGGAAAACGTGGTCCGCTAAGGGAGGAGCGTCCATCGCGATACTCAAAACGCGGTGGGAGAAAACGCTCAACTACAAAGCCACCGCCACGGGGTCCATAGCCTACAACTGCAGGCTCCCGCTGGGCACGACCTCCTCGCGGCCTAGGCCTAGGAACTTGAGGTTTTGGACCTCTAGGCCTAGCAGCACGCCTCTGAACATTCGGCACATGTACATCAAGGAAAGGATGGTACATGTCCGTGTTGTTCATCTCCTTTGCACGACGCGCCTCTCTCTTGCGCCGAAAGCAAAACTCACTCAAGTGTCCATCTCTCCCACAGTGCTCACAATGGTACCTCACCGCTCTCAAAGAGGGTTGTTGGTACTCACGGTAGTGGGTGTGGATCACTTTGCCCTTCTGTGGCATAAGCTCCTCCTGGATAGGTGGCATCGTGTCAAGCTTGTTTTTCAAGTGGTTGGGCTTGGGATGCCATGTCTGTTTCTTGGGTGGAGCTCTCGGAGGTTCAACGAACACACCATCCTTGGTGTTGGGCTTGAGAGGCTCTTTGGGTGGAATCTTTGTAAGCTCGGGAGTAGTGGTGGAGTTGGGCTTCTCACATGGGTTCAGACCACTCGACTCTCCAATCTTGCCAAAAGATGACACATCACCACCCTGAGCGAAACCTACACCAGGTCCTCCGGCAGCACGCTTGAACTCGGAGATCATCATCCCAAGCTGCGGCTCACCACTAGACACCCATGACAAGATGGTCCGAAGGTATGTGTTTTCCTCCTCGGTTTGCATCTTGTCATGCTTCACATTGGCTATCTCCATCTCCAAGCCCTCACACAATACGCACCTAGTCACACAAGTGCTACCCGAGCTGGCCTTCTCAAGAGACACAATCTTGGCATTCTTCTCTGCCAACTCGGTTTGCAAACCCGCACAGGACTTGCATGCACCCAACAGCAAGGATCTAGCCTTCAGCTCATCCACCTCTCCTACCAACGCCACATACTTACCTCTCAAAGTGAGAAGGTCAGTCATGTGCGTAGTGCACATCTCGCACTCACCCTCCTCAGAAACAACCACGGTGGACTTGGCAAACTCAAGTTCCTTCACCGTATCCTCCCACTTCTGCCTAAACTCCTTGCGCTCTCTAGCGGCACGCCTAAGCAACTTGTCTTGACTAAGGAGAGCGGCAGTAAGTTTCTCGACCTCAGCAGAAAGCTCATCGGGGGTCAGAGATACCTGGGAGGTGTCGTCGTCGTCGTCGTTCCGAGGGGTCTCCTCCAGCTCGCCGTCGACCTCCTTGCCGAGGGCCATGGTGCAGAAGCCCTCGTCGTCGGCAAAGAAGCAGAGGCCGTTGAGCTTGTCCTCGATCCTCTTCTTCTTCTCGGACTCGTCGTCGCTTGAAGAAGCGGAGTCATCATCTGAGTCGTCGACGTCGCTGAGTGTGGCGAAGAACGCACGCTGCTCAGCCTGGGCCTTCTCCAAGTACTTCGTCTTGATGTACTCGTTGTTGAAGCCTCCCTTCCGCTTGTGCTTCGCGGGGACGTACTTCTCCTTGCGCCTGCCGGAGTCGTACTTGTGCCCATGATCCGCCTTGCCGAAGACTTGCTTGTTCTTCTTCGGGCAATTGGCGATGAAGTGGTTGGGGTCACCGCACTCAAAGCATCCTGAGCGTCCTCCTCCGCGGCGACGGTTCATGCCGTTGTTGTGAAACTGTGAGAACCGGTTGACGAGCAAAGCCAACTCGTCATCCCCCAAAGACTCCAGCTGCTCCTCTGTGACAGAAAAGAGAGAAGAGAGTGCGAAACCTCCAGAGGGGTTAGCAGAAGAGCCAGAAAGCAAAGCCATTGATGGGCTAGAAGGATTTTCATAAGAAGCCCTCGCCATGGCATCGATCTCACTGGACTTGAGCTTACTGAAGAGCTCGTCACACGTGAGGGTCTCATAGTTAGGCAATTCGATGATCGCCTGAACCTTGGAACCCACACTGATCGATCAAGAGTATGGAGTAGCATGAGAGCTCTCTCATGATCGTCGAAAGGCAACAACTCCTTGTTGGCCCTCATCCTGTTGACAATCACCTGAAAGCGAGCGAATAAACTTTCTATGCTCTCGCCAGGCATATGTCGAAAGTTCTCATACTCTCGCTTGAATGAATCGTAGAGACGGGTTTTGACTTGAGAGGTTCCCTCATGGAAACGCATGAGGGTAGCCCAAATCTCCCGAGTCGTAGCGAGGTGAGAAATGCGATCAAACTCACTCATGCTCAAGCATGAGAAAAGAGCATTACGGGCTCGACTATTGGCATCGTGCTCATCGATCTGAAGTTGAGAGACACGAGCAGCCAAAACCATGTAATCGGCAGAGTTGCAAATATCCCAGATGGAAGCACCCAAACTCTGCAAATAGGCCGACATGCGTATCTTCCAATACGCATAGTTCGTCCCATCGAAAACGACGGTTTGCCCACGCCGCGATCCATCTCGCCTTCTGTGGATCTGGAACTGGCTAAGGTGGAAGATCCTTAACCGGCTCCGATACCAATTAAAGGACCGAAAGTGCAACCAGAAAGCGACCAGAGGGGGGGGGGGTGAATGGGAGCTTTAAATTTCCTTTCAGAAACTTTAAGCCTCTGTCCTGAAAATCAACCCCAAGAGCAAAACCGATGCACGTGACGTCCACGACCCAAGAGAATGGGTGGATGTTCCCTAGGAACACAGCGGGACACCACAAAAACTTCCTCACTCAAGTTTACGCAAGTCAACTAGTGACAAGTTTCCCCACTCAGGCTATTTTGCAAAGCGGGAAGCCCGATTTCTGTAGAGCACGAAGTTGGAAATCCAACGCAAAAAGCCCAAAACCAAATCCGAAGTCGAACGGTCGAACTGTGGTCGAAATAGTGAAGAACCAGCTTTGACCGGACTCTGGCTGCGTCCGGCCAATGACCACCAGACGCGTCCGGTCGAGCGAAATCCGATTTGGGAGCTCTCTATTCCTGACCGGACTCACTGAGCCTGAGCGTCTGGTCAGCAGTCAAGCGTCCGATCACAAAAAGCCAACCCTGATGAACAGTGTGACGGGTGCGTCCGGTCAGTTAAAGACCGAGCATCCGGTCAAGTTCCAGAAAGGCACAGTCAACGTGTTCATCGACCGGACTCTGGACTGTGCGTCCGGTCGCCCCGACCCCAGCGTCCGATCACCCCGACGCAGCTCCGTTCGTCCACCGATTCAACTCGATCTCACCCAAAACAAACCCTCTAGGGATCAAACTTGGTGAGAGGAGTCACAAGGATGATAGTGAGCTATCTCTAAGAGATCATGGCTCGAACCTATCTCCAAATCGATGAATCGAAGAAATTCGGGGGAAGGGTGAAAAACTTGACCCGAAACGAAAATCTGAAGGACCGAGAATGCACTAGCAAGGCGACCAGAGGGGGGGGGGGTGAATGGGAGCTCAAATATTTCTTTCGAAACTTTGGCCGATTGTCCCAAAATCAACCCCCAAAAGCTACGACCGAGAACATGATGCCCACGACCCTTGGAAGAGGGTGGATGATCCCTAGGATCAATGCGAGGCACCACAAAGCGATAGCAAACCAAACCGCAAAAGCACCGGATCAAGTTCGACCCTCAAAAACCAAGTCCCGAACGTAGATAGACGGCTACGTCGAGAAATCCCCAAATACCGATGCTAACAAGTAGCAAAGATACCTAGAGAGGATCCTTGGTCAACTACAAGGCCAAACGAGAAGTCCGGAAACCAAGCGAACAAGCCGGGAGAGCAAACGCACTAAACCGGAGGCTACAACAGGATCCCGGACTGTCCGCCGGTACGGTCCCGGACTGTCCGGGCTTACTGCGGACTGTCCGCCACAGAAGCTCGGACTGTCCGCCGACCAAATGGACAAAACAACAAGTCTGCTGAACGTCCCTGGTCGACTCCTAGACTGTCCGCGAAAATCAACTGCGGACTGTCCGCCGGTCAAAAATCGCCAAGGCAGTCGAGGAACACAGCCACTGATCTGGCTCACCCCCGATGCCCGTACTGTCCGCGGTACCAGGCGCGGACTGTCCGCGACCTTGCAGAGAGGGCGATTTTGGTCGCCCTTCTCCCAAAACTTCTCCAAATCGAATCAACTCACAATCCCACGTTCCCAAACTTGGAGAGGATGATCACGAGGTAGTTGGGAGACTATCCCCAAGAAATCATCCGCTCAAATCGACTCAAACACCGGGAGATCAAAAGGGGAGGAGTATGAACCGAAAAAGCGCCACGAAAACGAAATCGACCCGATCTACTTGTTCGTGAGAAGTTAGATGAATTTCTTTGGTCGAAATGACCTCCTCACTACAAAGAACAAGATGATTCAAGTGGATTTCGAAAAGACACAGTATGGAGAGAGATCGAGTGACGAGAAAATCGCGGAGAAACGAAGAACGCGAAGAACACGAACCAAAACGCGAATCAACACATCGATCTGCAACCGTGTGGCTACCACACGCTACAACAGTGAAGTTACGGCCTCACTTCCTCAAAATCTCCAGTACACAGAGGTATGGTTCTCTGTGGATCTCAGCTAGCTACAGCAGGGGATTGGGAGAGCAGGAAACCCTAGGTGCAAAGAGCAAATAACTGAGATAGATGGGGAGGTGGGTGTCTCCCCCTACTTATCCCAATTCTAACTATTCCTAATTCCCACTCTACCCCTAACTACTTACAGAGCGAACCAGCTAAACCCTAAGGTTATTCTGGACCAACTCGATGGTAGGTGGATCCGACGGCCACACCTGCACAACTCGTAGAGTTGCCTCGACGCAACCTCCCGATTGCCGCCACGTGCCGCCACCGCACTGCTTGTCCTTTTCCCGAAAGTCGCACCCCCGGTTTTGAGGCCCAAACCGGGAAACCAGCCTTCACGACCAACCCCCGGTTTTGAGGCCCAAACCGGGAAACCAGCCCACCAACGCCTGAGTTTTGTGGCCCAAACTCAGAAACCCGCAGCGCCTGTTGACGGTCCTTAAACACCTATTTTACCATCAACATTTGACCCTAAAGTTCACCAAAAAGGCATGAAATGTAGTCAAATAGGTTTCAAACTAACCAAATTCCACATGTCCATATAATTCTATTTGAATGCAGGATTTGAACCAAATTTGGACATATGGACCCACCAGAGGCCAAGCCCACTCAGCAGGGCCCAAATGGGCCTAAGGGGGGTGGCGCCCGCCACCCCTAGGTGGTGCCCGCCACCTCTAAGTGGCACCCGCCACTTGGGTTGGCCCAAGTGTCACCCCCTGCCACGTCACCGATCCGTGTGACCTCCCCAAGGCCAAATCCTGGCCCTTGGTCACTAGGTCAGTGACATCGGACGGCTCAGGGAGGAGTGGCGTGGATCAAGGCTGAATGTCGGTTGCTAGGACATGCAACCGACCTCCAAACCGCCTTGGACAACCACCTGGATGCCGTTGAAGCAGAGGCGGTTCATCCAACGGCCAGGGAGCTGGCGGCCACCAGTAGGGGGTGGCGCCCGCCACCTGACCTAACCCTAGGTCGGTTGGCTGCCCACTATAAGAACCCCCCTCACTCATTTGGGCTAGAAATACCCCCCTGGAGGCACCTCTTCATTTGTACCATCACACACCAAGTACTATTCCAAGCAAAGCAAGAGAAGCAAGTGAGAGTTAGGTTAGAAGCTTAGAGAGCTTAGGAAAGTAGGTAGCTAGTAGAGCAAGGCATCTTCGCCCTCGCGGTAGCGCTGCTCAAGGGTTAGCTCAAGAGTAGAGACGTGCGAGTGATCGGTTCTGGAGCTGGGAAGAGTCTTCCTTCATCTCCAGTTCAGGTTTTGCTCTTGTTACTCAAGCATTTACTATATTCTAGTTCATCATTTCAAGTATTACTTTATTCTACTTATCAGTATTGAGTGGTATACTTGATTGATTGCTTGAGTGCCTAGCTATCCTACAGATCAATTCACTTAGCCATAGTAGTTATTCTCTAGTGAGCTTAGTGTTTGAATTTTGCCAATAGGTTGCTTAGTTAGTTTAGTGTTTATCTTATTAAGTCAAGTATTTGCTCTGACGTCCGCAAGGGTGTCTCTATTCAAAGCTAGGGTAGAGATAGTTAGAATATAGATAAGCGTGGTGCTTAGTTATAGACTTACCTTCAGATACGGCTGGACCCCCGGAAAGCTATGGTAGCAAGCAAGTGGTGACAGCCCTGTGCGCCTTGAATTCCACCACGTAGTTGGCCCAGTTTAACTGTAAGGCTCGTTGTGCTAGCGTTCAACCTAAGTAAGTGGTAAAGGCTAGTACGCCTCGATACTTGACAAGATAGGAATAAAACTATACTCAACTTAGTTACTTTATTGTCTTTTGCCTGCCTAGCTTCGTAACTATCTTGCTTCGTAGTTATCTTTCTTTGTAGTTATCTAGGATTAGTTATCA
This sequence comes from Coix lacryma-jobi var. lacryma-jobi, assembly GCA_009763385.1. NCBI lineage: Eukaryota > Viridiplantae > Streptophyta > Magnoliopsida > Poales > Poaceae > Coix > Coix lacryma-jobi. Next base: position 63,705,021 of record CM019825.1, read on the forward strand.
GTAGTTAGTAGTTTAGTTATCCTTAGCTACCCTTATTTACCATCTACCTATCCATCCACCTTACCTTAGCCATCCATTTCATCCTTACCTATCCACCCATATATTCTTTCTAGCCTTTCATCTCCTCTCTTCTCCTATTTTCCCTTTTCTCTTTTCTTCGACTCTCATCTCCTCCTTGACTCAACTCATACACCACCCTAGCCTTCCCTTAGGATCAAATAAATCGACACCTGGTACTCCCAGGCGAAGTGCTACTACGATAGTTTTGTGCGCTTGCAGAATCTCCTCCTGGTAGATTGCAATCTCTCTAGCTAGCTCCTACTAGTGTCGGGATTGACAACCCCACTTGGCATTAGTAGATAGCTGCTTTAGCTCCACTCCTTTAGGTATAGTGACTGGTCTTGCTTCAAGCATTTCTGACGCCGCTGCCGGGGATAGACTCCATAGTCTACTCCTAGTAACAACGTTAGCAAGTGCCAACAAGCATTCCTGGGCCGTTACCGGGGATAGTTGCCTAGCACTATCTTTAGTGAAGCTAAGAACTACCAACAGCGCCCAGGTTTTGAGGCCCAAACCTGAAACCGTCCTCAGCCTGAGTTTTGTGGCCAAACTCGGAAACCATCAGCGCCCAGGTTTTGAGGCCCAAACCTGGAAACCGTCCACCCAATGGTTTTTCTCTGGCTCTACCACCAAACCGAAGCTGTGGAGGGGATGCACCGCCCGTGCACCCCATCCACCGACACGCGTCCCTAGGTCCTCAACCCGAGCAACGCCATGTCCCGCAAGTCTTCGCTCGTCGCTGTCCCAGGCTGTCAGCCACCACAGCTGATCCTCGGGCCACCGGTCCCTCAGTCCAAGCCTCACGTCCGCCCTTCGCCACTCTCGGTCCCTCGGCACGGCACGTCTCTACTTGACCTTCACCTTGCCCTCGATCACTGTCTCTGTGCTGGACACCTGCCCAACACAAGCCAAAGAACATGCGATCAAACCCGTTGACAATCACTCATCACTCGAGACTCGACATACACCCATGTATCCGCAAAATCGACCGATCTACTAGCTTGTGAGGTTAGAGGAGAATTCCTTCGGTGGAAAGAAGTGCCTCACGATCTAGAACATCTTGGTTCAAACGGATTTGTAAAAGATGCACCAAGTAGAGAGATCGATCAACGGGAAAATCATGGAGAAAAGCAACCTGCGAAGAACACAAACAAAACGCGAATCACAACCACAAATTTGCAACCGTGTGGCTACCACACGCTACAACAGTGAGATTACGGTCTCACTTCCTCAAAATCTCACGAACACAGAGGTATGATTGTCTTCTCTGTGGATCTCAGTTCGCTATAGCAGGGATGTGGGAGAGCAGGAAACCCTAGAAGCAAAAGAGCAAATGACTGAGATAGATTGGAAGGAGGGTGTCTCCCTCTACTTATCCTAATTCTAATTCTTACTCTACCCCTCACTAATTACAGAGCGAACCAGCTAAACCCTAGGGTTATTCTGGACCAACTCAAAGATGCTGGTGATCCGACGGCCACGCCCGCACAACTGGTAGCGTTGCCTCGACGCAACCTCACCGATTGCCGCCACGTGCCACCACCGCTCCGCTCGTCCTTTTCCCGGACTTCGCCCCCGGTTTTGAGGCCCAAACCGGGAAACCAGCCTTCACGACCAACCCCCAGTTTTGAGGCCCAAACCGGGAAACCAACCGTCCATAGCCTGAGTTTTGTGGCCCAAACTTAGAAACCTGCAGCACCCAGGTTTTGAGGCCCAAACCTGGAAACCGTCCTCAGCCCAAGTTTTGTGGCCCAAACTCGGAAACCATCAACGCCCAGGTTTTGAGGCCCAAACCTGGAAATTGTCCACTCGATGGTTTTTCTGTAGCTCAACCACCAAACCGAGCCATAGAGGGGATGCACCGCCCGTGCACCCCGTCCACCGACACGTGTCCCCAGGTCCTCGACCCAAGAAACACCGTGCCCGCAAGTCTTCGCTCATCGCTGTCCCAGGCTGTCAGCCACCACAGCTGATCCTCGGGCCACCGGTCCCTCAGTCCAAGCCTCACGTCCGCCCTTTGCCACTCTCGGTCCATCGACATGGCACGTCTCTACTTGACCTTCACCTTGCCTTTGATCACTGTATCTATGCTCGACACCTGCGCAACACAAGCCAAAGAACATGCGCATTATCCCAGTTGACAATCACTCATCACTCAAAGACTCCGCATATACCCATGTATCCGCACAGGACAAAACAAATTTGGCATCCTAAAGAGAAGCCTGATGACGTTGGTCATTCGGCTGGTGCATGTATGACATTCTTTCTTCCATCAGAATTCATAGCTCCCGAAGATCAGGATGTCCAAGAAGAAGTGTACTCAGATTTCGACGAAGATGAATTCCAAGATTTGTTAGCTCATCTTGTCTTGGCTCAACGGGCAGTTTTTGACAAACTAGCTAAGCATCGACACTTGAAGCCACGGTACATGAGGGGGTATGTTAATGGCAAGCCACTAACCAAGATGTTCATTGATGGAGGAGCTGCTATAAATATCATGCCATATACCACCTTCAGAAAACTTGGTATGGCAAGTGAGGAACTATTGAAGACCGACATGGTATTAAGAGACTTCGCTGGTAATTCTTCTGATACTCGAGGAGCAGTTCATGTTGAGTTAACGATTGGGTCAAAGACTTTGATTACTACTTTCTTCGTCATCGATGGCAAGGGGGCATACAGTCTGCTTTTAGGAAGAGATTGGATACATGCAAACTGCTGTGTACCGTCAACTATGCACCAATTCCTCATCCAGTGGGTTGGAGATGACATCGAGATTGTCCATGCTGATGATTCGGTAAGTGTTGCTAATGCAGAACCTATCTACTGGGAGTACGATGGTGTTGAGTGCTTCTCTGGAAGAGTTTGGGAAGTAGGTCCTGTTAACGTTTTTGACAAGGACCAACAGCCGATTCAAACAATCGGCTCTCAGAGCAATTTTTGAATAAAATAAACCGGCTGATGGTGATGGAGAAAAGTTGAGACCAAGTTTCATGTCGGCTGATAGGGAATAAAGTATTGGTGATGAAGCCGAAAGAAGACTAATATATGCAAGTTTGATCCAGATTATAGATTGATAAACCTTTGAAAGGGTTCTGCCTATTTCTCCGTTGCCAAAGCTAAAGAAAGATCAAGAATTCACGTAAGGTGACGTACAACAGAAGATTTTTGATGAGATTGAAGGATATATGAAGGCACTTACACAACTTGGTAATTGTTTCAAGTTGTACGTGGCGGCCTATAGCCTCACAGTAGGATCGGCCCTTATATAAGTTTAAAGGAAAAAAAGAGTAATAGCTTGCCCTAGCCGAAAATGTTGGACCCAGAGACGGGTATTCGGTTGTAAAGAATTTTTTTGTTCATACATGTGTCGCTCATGAACTAAGCTTTGGCGCTACTTGTTAAATGCCGAACGCGTGGAGATTGTATATGGAACAAATTCAAGAATATTTTTATAGCCGATGTAAAACATCGCCTTTAGCAGAAAAAATGTTCCAAGAACTTGAAATATAGCCGATGTTGTTTATATCGCCTTTGGCACAAGAATGTTCATGACCTTGGTAACCCTAGCATTTTTTAAGTTAGCAGGTTTATCGGGAAGAGAGAAAGGTGAAGTGCAGTAAGTAAGATGCCGAGCGACATGACATATCAAAAACGAGATATAATCGGCTAAGATGACGTCATGCGTTCGGGAAACGTTCCTCTGAAGAAATATTGCAATCAATGAAAATTCACTAAAGTAATCGGAAATGCAAGTGGAATTATTCAGAGAAGAGCGAGTTTCATCTGTTACAAACTTCATTCACAGATCTGTCCTAGTATAGGCTACCCTTGAAATAATTTATTCAGAACAGACTGCGGATCAGTAACTTCGGCAATAGCAGCGGCATGATCGTCATAATCTTCAATATCTTCCATTTCATCCAGGTATCCGTCTGCGAAACCAACTGGTAAAGAGGAATAATCCTCTTTGGTCCAAGAACTCATTGCCGCTAGCCCGAGGGAAACCCCAGCACACACAACTTGGATGACGGCCTGATCTATGCGGCCATCCACAACAGCAAAGACGAGCTTCGGCTGAGTCCCCATGAGCATCCACCTTGATGGCGATTCTGTTCACCGCCATTTTCAGACGGTCATTCTCTGCAGAGAGAGCTGGCAAGAGGAAAAGGTGCGTCAGGCAAAGTAGGCTCAACCAGAAGGAGGGAACCAAGGCTTTACTGACCTGTGATGATGTTGCAGAGTTGCTTTCGTTGGTCTACCCATTCAGCTTCCTCAATGCCATACTTCTTAGATACATCTTCCAATTCCTTCTGGGCCTTATCCCTCTCCTCACGATACCGAAGAGCATCCAAATGGGTGAGCCGAAGTGAATTGTCAAACTCAGAAGAATCTGGTAACCCAGGAAAAGGATTGGGGAAAGCCATTGGAGCTACTGTTTCTGAAAAGGGGGCCCGGTTTTGGCTAAAGAAAAACTTCACCCTGGGAAGAGAATGAACGGCGAATCGGAGACGGATGAACAAGAAGAGCTACCGCAAGGGGGCAGGAGACTAATTTTTTACCCATGGCACCGGTGAGTTGATGCTCGGCTTCTTCCTGCATCGTCTCCGATGGGATGCCTGCCGTGGTCGCCGTCGCCTGCCATTAATGGAAACACAAGCAAAAGATTTTCTCTTTGGCTTGAGCTGGAAGCCGAGAAGTGGAGATTTTGCGAGTCAAACTGTTTGACTGAAGATAAGAGTGACAGCTTGTGTAGGGTTATATTTATGGAACCATAGCTTGCACACTGGAAGACCAAGCATCAGAATGGGGTTTTCACAGCTTACGGGCCGTTATTGGACCAGGCCAGATTTTTGATGATTAGAAGAGGTCATGATTCCAGAATCGGGAAGCCGACAGGATTCGGATAAGAGTTGTTCAGTTTCGGCTGATTGTTTGGGAACTCATGTTACCGTTTGGCACTGAGAACAGGAAGCTAAAGAAATGGAAAAATCATTTAAGAAATACTATCCTGACATCATCATAGGTTGGAGGATTGAGGAAAAACTGAGACTTTGGGTCTGAAAATAACCGATTACAGCAATTGCCTATGAAACGGAGATGATCAGCATGATTATCAGCAATAGCCGATGTAATGTACATCGCCGCTGGGGTAAGGATAAAATTAGTGACTGATGCACAAAGCAGAACACACATTGATCTCGAGGGATCAGTCACAAATTGGACCAGACAGAGATTTTTATTTACAAAAAGAAAGGTACGGGTTTACAATAGAAATCAGTTCGTCCATTCTATCCTCTGTCTAATCGGGAGGTCATGGTCGAAGGAATCAGCCAGATCTGTAACAACTTCCTTCATATCATCTACAGAATGTGCTACCCTGTACTCTAGTCCCCGCTCACAAACATCAAAATTACGATAGTCGGCGCCGGAATGGATCCGTACAACATTGAAGGCAAGCGCCGCGCTGTATCCCATGCCAGCTCTGGAGATATCGGGGAGGATTCGGGTGACTTCGTTCACCCGCCTCAGGGCCGTCGTGCCCGGTGCATTGGCCGTAATGGCGAGGTTGGCGATAGCAGCTTCAAGAGCATGAAGCTTGGCCTCCAGAGCTAAAAGGAAGAAAAATGGGTAAAGGCAAGAGGGGGAAAACAAAAACAAAAATGATAAAAATATTTACCGGCGGCCCGATTCCAAGCGACATCACGGTCCCGAGAAACTTGATAAATCTCCTGGTTCTTCTCTTCTAGATCAAGATGAAGATCTATGATTTGTTGCGCCAAGTCCTCGGGGGAGATCGTCACCAACCCTCCTGAACAATGGTAACAAAAATAAGAACAGTTGCTTTATTTTGAGATAAAGTAAAAGAGAACAACCTTCTCCTGGAAGTGCTGGAGATGCCAAGATCGGATCTATGATTGCTCACCACGGAATACATCCTATGAGTTGGATTGGGTGATGATAGGAGGAAAAGAGGGTTTTCTTTTTTTTTAAGATTGGAATAGGGGAGCTTGGGAAGGTAAGCCGAAATGAAATGAAGGGTGACTTAAAGACCCCAAAGAATGCATCGGGAGATGAATCGGCAGGTGAGGCAATTATGGTACACAAGAGGTGGATACTTTCGGAGGTTCCACGTCAGTGCACAGGAGAAAAGAATTTTGGAATAAATATTTATCCCAAAATTAGGGGGCATGTGTTAACACCAGAAATTCGCACGCATGAGAGTATGACAAGTGGACCCAGCCAGTAGTGAAGAAAGGATTCGACAAATGATCGGGCGACTATTTGGTCCTCAGAGTTTCGGTGAATGCCTGTGTGGTTGGCTGTTTTGCGAAGCGGCGGCTCCATTCGGGAAATGGATATAGCAAGTTAAACCAGCTTGCACGAGAATACACGTAACAATGGAGGACGCTGAAAAGAATAGGAATGGGATTTGTATCCTTCCAAATTTCATTGTGTAAGTCGTAATCGTCCAGGACTCATGTTTTCGCCCAGGGTATAAATATAAACCCTCGGCCATTGTAAAACTGTTCACAACCATATCAATACAAACCGGCCCCGTGCCACCTTCGAGTCCTTAGTCATGTCGTCGAGTTCTTCGAGAGGAATCATCGATCCGTCGACCTCCGTAAGTCCCGGCAACCTTGTTATCATGTCTAGTATCATGAAGTGGATTTAGATATGATGCAAGTAGTCTTGTTTGTTTTCAATGGTCGTGCGGCGGATCCTTGTTAACGATCAAGAAGTCTTTGCTTATGCTCTCCTTATGGATAGATATCGTGTGGCAGGCGTTTATTCATATGTTTAGTAAAAGCGAGATAGTTATCGGCTCTGTTAGATTTGGGAAGATCTAGTAGATTCATTAAGTTTTCATGTGTTGCATATTTTAATTAATTCTGCAAACACTCTTTTGCCCAATCTAGATTGATCTTTATTCGGCCTAGCTTCACAAGTTTACTTGTGTTCCAATAATTGCATGATCATGATGGCCGAATCAATTTCCAATCTAGGTTGTTACATGTTGTGGGTTCATGCATTTTAATCACGTTTGAGCTTTGATGAAACTAGGTATCGTGCGACAGATGCAGGATTTAGATTGGTTTAATCGTGCTTGTTTGTATGTTCCTTCCTCATGGACCCCAACTCGGCTAGTTTGCCGATCTTGGTTAAGCTTACGCGAGTAACGAGTTCTTATAGATCTGTTTGGATATACGCATGCTTTTAGCTTCTTATCATTAGATTGTATCATGCGGTGGATTAATCTAATTATAAGAAGTGGTGTAGACTTGCACTTGGGTTTATGCTTGACGGGTTTATGAAAACTAGCCGTGCGGCAGACTAGTTGGATTAACCTATGCATGTGATGTTTGAATAGATTTATACTTGCGAGTTACCTGTTTACAATTTACTATGTCTCAATGATAACTTTCATTTGTTTGAACATGCTTTTTCTTATACGTGCATTCGGTAGTCGATATGCTTACATGCTTTCCTCTCATGTTAGCCGAATGACTCTATAAACATGCCTTGACAGACAGCTTCTATAGCTGTGTGCCATCGTGATTGGCTTTCAAAGCCGTAAATACGGAACTGTCTGGTCTCACCCAGCATGTTCCAGTGTTATTCTTACAGTTTTATCCCTTGTTGGTTTTCACGTCAAACCGACTGGCACGTCTCCGGATTCCAAACCGTCCGGGCACCCGATTGAAGCCACGTTTTTTCCGGCTTGCTGTGTGTGAGGTGCGGACCACATTTTGCATCAACAGTACTTCTTCTTGCGCTTGTCGGAGTCGTACTTGTGCCCATGATCCGCCTTACCGAAGACTTGCTTGTTCTTCTTCGGGCAATTGGCGATGAAGTGGTTGGGGTCGCCGCACTCGAAACATCCCGAGCGTCCTCCTCCGCGGCGACGGCTCATGCAGTTGTTGTGAAACCGTGAGAACCGGTTGGCGAGCAAAGCTAGCTCATCATCCCCCATGGACTCCAGCTGCTCCTCTATGACAGAAAGAAGTGAGGAGAGTGCAAATCCTCCAGAGGGGTTAGCAGAAGAGCCAGAAAGCAAAGCCATCGACGGGCCAGAAGGATTTTCATAAGAAGCCCTCACCATGGCATCGATCTCGCTGGACTTGAGCTTACTAAAGAGCTCGTCGCACGTGAGGGTCTCATAGTTAGGTGATTCGATGATCGCCTGAACCTTGGAATCCCACACCGACCGATCAAGAGTATGCAAAAGCTTCAAAGCCCTCTCATGATCATCGAAAGGCAACAGCTCCTTGTTAGCTCTCATCCTGTTGACAATCACCTGAAAGCGAGTGAATAAACTCTCTATGCTCTCGCTAGGCATATGTCGAAAGTTCTCATACTCCCGCTTGTGCGACTTGTAGAGACGGGATTTGACTTGAGAGGTTCCCTCATGGAAACGCATGAGGGTCACCCAAATCGATCTGATGAGAAACACGATCAAACTCAGACATGCTCAAGCCTGAGAAAAGAGCATTACGGGCTCGGCTATTGGCATCGTGCTCATCGATCTGATGCTGAGTGACATGAGCAGCCAAGACCACATAATCGGCAGAGTTGCAAATATCGCAGATGGAAGCACCCAAACTCTGCAGATAGGCCGACATGCGTATCTTCCAATACGCATAGTTCGTCCCATCAAAGAACGGCGGTTTGCCCACACCGCGATCCATGTCGCCTTCTGTGGATCTGGAACTGGCTAAGGTGGAAGATCCTTAACCCGCTCCAATACCAATTGAAGGACTGGGAGTGCAATAGCAAGGCGACCAGAGGGGGTGGGGGTGAATGGGAGCACAAAAATTTCTCTCGAAACTTTGGCCTTTGTTCCCAAAATCAACCCCCAAAAGCTTTGATCAAAACCATGACGCCCACGACCCTTGGAAGAGGGTGGATGATCCCTAAGATCACAGCGAGGCACCACAAAGTGATTGCAAGCCAAACGCCAAAAGTACCGACACAAGTTCGACCCTAAAAACCGAGTCCCAAACGTAGATTAAAGGATACGTCGGGAAATCCCGAAATACCGATGCTAACAAGTAGCAAAGATACTTGGAGAGGTTCCTAGGTGACCTAAAATACCAACCGAGAAGTCCGAAAACCAAGCGAGGAAGCCGGGAGAGCAAACGCACTAAATCTCAACACACAGCCGATTCCCGGACTGTCCGCCAATACGGTCCCGGACTGTCCGGCTCAACCGCGGACTGTCCGCGGGGGGATGGCGGACTATCCGCCAGCAGAAACCCCAAAACAGCACTGCTGCTGAACCTCCCTGGTCGGCTCGCGGACTGTCCACCGGCAAAATCCCCGAAACAGCACAGTTGCTGCAAGTCCCCTGGACGTTCTCGGACTGTCCGCGAACTCCAACGGCGGACTGTCTGCCAGTCACTCAAAAGCAAAATGCCTAAGGAACACAGCCACTAGTCCAGCTCGTCCCCAACGCGAGGACTGTCCGCTGGTCAAACCGCGGACTGTCCGCGACCACCCAGTGAAGGCGATTTCGGTCGCCCTTCACACACAACCTCCCGAATCTGAATCAAATCACAATCCCACGTTCCCAAACTTGGAGAAGATGATCACGAGGTAGTTAGGAGACTATCCCCAAGAAATCATCTGCTCAAATCAACTCAATCACTGGGAAATCGAAAGGGAAGGAATATGAACGAAAAAGCGCCACGAAAACGAAATCAACTCGATCTACTTGTTCGTGAGGAGTTAGATGAATTCCTTCAGTGGAAATGATCTCCTCACTATAAAGAACAAGTTGATTCAAACGGGTTTCGCAAAGACGCAGTAGAGAGGGAGATCGAGTGACGGAAAAATCACGGAGAACCGAAGAACACGAAGAAAACGCGAATCAAGTCATCAATCTGCAACCGTGTGGCTACCACACGCTACAACAGTGAGGTTACGGTCTCACTTCCTCAACATCTCTAGTACACAGAGGTATGGTTCTCTGCGGATCTCAGTTGCTACAGCAGGGGATTGGGAGAGCAGGAAAACCTAGAAGGCAAAGAGCAAATGACTGAGATAGCATGGGAGGTGGGTGTCTCCCTCTACTTATCCTCATTCTAATTCCCACTCTACCCCTAATTAATTACAGAGTGAACCAGCTAAACCCTAGGGTTATTCTGGACCAACTCGAAGTTGCTGGTGATCCGACGGCCACGCCCGCACAACTGGTAGCGTTGCCTCGACGCAACCTCACCGATTGCCGCCATGTGCCGCCACCGCTCTGCTCGTCCTTTTCCTGTACTTCGCCCCCGGTTTTGAGGCCCAAACCGGGAAACCAGCCTTCATGACCAACCCCCGGTTTTGAGGCCCAAACCGGGAAACTAGCCATCCATCGCCTGAGTTTTGTGGCCCAAACTCAGAAACCCACAGCACCCAGGTTTTGAGGCCCAAACCTGGAAACCGTCCTCAGCCCGAGTTTTGTGGTCCAAACTTGGAAACCATCAGTGCCCTGGTTTTGAGGCCCAAACCTGGAAACCGTCCACTCGGTGGTTTTTCTGTGGCTCAACCACCAAACCGAGCCGTAGAGGGGATGCACCGCCCGTGCACCCCGTCCACCGACACATGTCCCCAGGTCCTCGACCCGAGCAACACTGTGCCCCGCAAGTCTCTGCTTGTCGCTGTCCCAGGCTGTGAGCCACCACAGCTGATCCTCAGGCCACCGGTCCCTCAGTCCAAGCCTCACGTCCGCCCTTCGCCACTCTCGGTCCATCCGCACGGCACGTCTCTACTTGACCTTCACCTTGCCTTCGATCACTGTATCCGTGCTCGACACCTGCACAACACAAGCCAAAGAACATGCGCATTATCCCAGTTAACAATCACTCATAACTCGAGACTCAGCATACACCCATGTATCCGCACAAAGCTTGCAAGTGATTCACTCTAGAATCAAAGGGGGAGAGAGAGGAGGTTAGTCAACACTTGGGGGCTCTCTTTCTTGTGTTTGGGCGCAAGGAATCGGAGAGGTAACCGTTTGAAGCCGGCCGAGCGGCTATTTGTACAAGTCAACTGCGCCACGGTCGGTAATACTGACCCCAAAGGTCGGTAGTACCGTCTACATCAACAACGACCGTTAGATTGACCAAAATAACACATCCGGAAGAGGGTCGGTAGTAGGGTCGGTACTACCGGCCCTATAGCGGTACTACCACTAGGCCAAATCTAGATCTACACAGAGAGCCTGAAAAACGACTTTGATCGCCGGTACTACCTCTAGGCCAAAAATGGCCCAATATAGAGAGCATGCAATTTGTTCGCGGAGGGGTCGGTACTACCGGCCTCAGGGTCGGTACTACCTCTAGGCCAAAAAATGACCTCCGCGCTAAAACAGCCATAACTTTTAGCTCCGAACTCCGATTTTGATGATCTTGGACATTTTGGAAAGCTTATTCAGACGGCTACACAACCCACATGAATACAAGATCTAAAGCACAAAGTATTAGTACATAAATCCAATCTAAGACCCAATCAAGAGTTCGGAACACACTGAAAAACTTCCTTCTGTTCTCCGAGTTGATCCAAATCAACTCCAACACCTTCTCCTTTGCAAATGTGCCAACACCACCAAGTGTACACCATCATGTGCATGTGTGTTAGCATTTTCACAATCATTTTTCAAAGGATTTTCACTTCACTCACCATGCCACTCGATCCTAGCAACAACGCAAAGTTAGATCGCTCAAGGTGGCACTAGATGTTAGACGTCATGAGCACTTTTCACCACATCTAGCTAGCCTAATTTATATCCCTCTTGATAGTCCGGCTTGCCTACACTGAAGATTAAAAGTGAGAAATAATCTACCACTTGAGCAAGGCATCTTTTCTCTTCTTCATTTCACCAAAGGTAGAGCACTTGATCACTTAAGTGCTTGTGGCCGCCACCATCCTCCATGGTTGCCACTTTGCTAACCCCACCATTGGTTTGGTCGTAATCCTTTTCCATTAGCTACACACATGCTTCATAAAAGGATTAGACCAAAATAAGTTTCATCAATTAACCAAAACCAAACTAGGGCTTTCACCGCCTCAACAGATGATCGGCAACATCAACGAACGTGTCACTCGGTCTAGGTCACAACAAATCTCTCACTTTGCTCATTTGCATTTGTTGCTGATTTTGAACCCCGAGATGTTGGACACACTTTATCTGATCCAGATTGGGTCAATGCCATGCATGAGGAGTTAGAAAATTTTGAAAGAAATCGGGTTTGGGTTCTTGTTCCTCTTCCTCCTGTGTGTCACCCTATTGGTACAAAATGGGTTTTCAAAAACAAACAAGGAGAGGATTACCATGTTGTGAGAAACAAGGCCAGACTTGTAGCCCAGGGGTATAGTCAGAAGGAGGGGATAGATTATAAGGAGACTTTTGCTCCCGTAGCTCGTTTGGAGGCAATTAGGATACTCTTGGCTTTTGCTGCATCCAAAGGGTTTAAACTTTTTCAAATGAATGTCAAGAGTGCCTTCTTAAACAACTACATAGAAGAAGAGGTTTATGTAAAACAACCCCCCCAAGTTTCCAAACCATCTTTTTAAACTTCACAAAGCGCTGTATGGTTTCAAACAAGCCCCTAGAGCCTGGTATGATAGGTTGAAAACCTTTTTGCTTGCTAAGGGTTTTAAAATGGGATGTGTGGATAAAACGCTTTTTCTCCTCAAGCAAGGCAATGGCACTCTCTTGGTTCAGATTTACGTGGATGATATCATTTTCGGTGGTTCTTCTCACGCTTTGGTTGCCAAGTTTGCAGACACCATAAGCAGGGAGTTTGAGATGAGCATGATGGGCGAGTTGACGTTTTTCCTCGGGTTGCAAATCAAGCAATCCCGAGAGGGGACATTCGTGCACCAGGGCAAGTATACCAAGGACATCCTGAAGAAGTTCGACATGGGTGAGGCCAAGCCTCTTCCAACACCCATGCCGACCACGACGGCCCTGGATGCGGACAAGGATGGAGAAGCTGTGGACCAGAAGGAGTACCGGAGTATGATCGGATTGCTGCTGTACCTGACGGCGACACGCCCGGACATCCAGTTCGCGGTGTGTCTTTGCGCGCGATTTCAGTCGTTGCCGCGCACCTCGCACTGTCAGGCAGTCAAGCGCATTATGAGGTACTTATGCTTCACTCCAGAGTTTGGGATTTGGTATTCTGCTTCCTCCACCCTCTCCCTTTGCGGTTATTCTGATGCCGATTTTGCTGGTTGCCGGCTTGATCGCAAGTCCACATCTGGGATTTGTCAGTTTATTGGTTCTTCTCTTGTGTCTTGGTCTTCTCGCAAGCAGTCTAGCGTTGCTCAGTCCACCACGGAGGCTGAGTATGTTGCTGCGGCTAGCTGCTGTTCCCAGTTGCTTTGGATGATGGCCACTTTGCGTGATTTTGGTCTGAGCTTTTCTCGCGTTCCTTTGCTTTGTGACAACACGAGTGCTATTAGCGTTGCTACGAACCCCGTGCTGCATTCTAAGACCAAACACATTGATGTGCGCATTCATTTCTTGCGAGACCACTATGAGAAGGGTGATATCGACCTTCGCCATGTCGATACTCATCATCAGTTGGCTGATATTTTCACCAAGCCTTTAAACCAATCAACTTTTGCTAGGTTGAGAGGTGAGCTTGGTGTGTGTTTCCCATTTTAGATGGGAGAAACATTTTGGTTCGTGTTTTATAGACTGACTCTTTTTCTTTCAATTGGTTTCATCATGCATCTTTGCATTTCATCTGGCATATTTACATTCAGAGCTTCATGTATATAATCTTTAGAATATGACTATGCTCTATATAGTGTATGCTCCGATGCTTTATGATGGTGCTTGTAGTTTATGCTCTTTCTGATCACTGATACATGTTGTGAGCTGAGCTATTTTATGAATGGTGAATTTGCTTATTGAACATAAAACTTGAAAATGTTCACCATTGAGATATGCAACTAGCATGTGCAGAATATGTTGAAATCACTTGTGTGTTTCATATATGCTAGGTTGCTATGTCTCTAGTTCTGAGTCATTCACTTGCTTGGTATGTTCATATTCTGTTTTAAATTTGAACCAAGTTAAGTGAATTGAAAAGATCGAGATGGGATTGCTTGTCAGCACATCACAGTATCGAGACTGTCTCTCATTGCACTTTGAGTTAAACTTGAGCTATGTAGTGTATGACCGAAACTGTTGCATTAAGCTTCTGATTGCTTCTGCATAGGCTTCGCACAGCTGAAAAGTTAGGCAATGACAAGTTTTCAACCTCTCGCAATCACATGCTGAAATTTTAACTTGTGTAATTTAACCACTGCAACTCCGATAAAATTTGAATACACAAGTCTATGTTTCATTCTATAGCATGATGATTGAACCTTGCTAGGGGTAGTTCACCTTGTATACATGTTTAGCACTTGTTTGACTTCCTGTCTATACATGTTTAGTGCTATTTTGATGGTGAATACCTTCTTGGCTGAAAACTGCTCATTCTGCTCCAATGTTCAGATTTTGTATTTGGTGATCAGTTTGAGCTTTTGCTAGCATTCTGTGCATATTGTTGAGTCATCAGATCAGCATTTTGTCGAGCATCTTCTCATTCTATCGACTATATTCCTGAAGCTGCTAACTTGCATTTCAACTCATATGCATTTGGAGGGGAGATACTTGATAGTGCATTTTCAACTAAGGGGGAGAATTTTGCCAAATCATAAGGGGGAGAAACCTTATCTTGGTTGTGTGCACTATTGGAGGGGGAGTTTGAGCTGGCTTGGATTTTTCGAATTTTGGATTTTCCAATTGATTCAGAGCTTTTCTGAAGTCTCTAATTGGTTAGGAGCATTTTTGGTAGCTAGTTGTGTTGAGCCTTTTGCCTCTTTCTTGAGGGATTAGCGCCTTTGCCTTTGTGCTCTTCAGTTGGTATCGAGCTTTCTCGCTAGCGGTGTTGAGCCCGTTCTGTCTCTTCTTGAGGGCTAGCTTTGCTCTGCTTGAATTTCAATTGATATTTCAATTGGTGTCGAGCTTTCTCGCTAGTGGTGTTGAGCCTGCCCTACCTCTTCTTGAGGGCTAGCTTTGCTTTGCTTGGTTGCGTCGAGCCGTTGCCCATGTCTTTGGGGACCAAGTTCTCTTGCTCTTTCCATTTGACCTTCTTTGGCTTTGTTATGCTTTTGGGTCATTTGGTCGAGTTCTCTCTCTTTCTTCCTTCCTTCCTCTATTCCATTATGATTTGTGTTGGTAGTTGACAATGCACTCATCAAGGGGGAGATTGCGGATATATGGGTGTATGCTGAGTCTCGAGTGATGAGTGATTGTCAACTAGGATAATGCGCATGTTCTTTGGCTTGTGTTGTGCAGGTGTCGAGCACGGATATAGTGATCGAAGGCAAGGTGAAGGTCAAGTAGAGACGTGCCGTGCCGATGGACCGAGAGTGGCGAAGGGCGGACGTGAGGCTTGGACTGAGGGACCGGTGGCCCGAGGATCAGCTGTGGTGGCTGACAGCCTGGGACAACTACGAGCGAAGACTTGCGGGCACGGTGTTGCTTGGGTCGAGGACCTGGGGACACATGTCGGTGGACGGGGTGCACGGGCGCTGCATCCCCTCTACGGCTCGGTTTGGTGGTTGAGCCACAGAAAAACCACCGAGTGGATGGTTTCCAGGTTTGGGCCTCAAAACCTGGGCGCTGATGGTTTCCGAGTTTGGGCTACAAAACTTGGGCTGAGGATAGTTTCCAGGTTTGAGCCTCAAAACCTGGGTGCTGCGGGTTTCTGAGTTTGGGCCACAAAACTCAGGCTATGGACGGCTGGTTTCCCGGTTTGGGCCCCAAAACCGGGGGTTGGTCGTGAAGGCTGGTTTCCCGATTTAGGCCACAAAACCGGGGGCGAAGTCCAGGAAAAAGGACGAGCAGAGCGGTAGTAGCACGTGGCGGCAATTGATGAGGTTGCGTCGAGGCAACGCTACCAGTTGTGCGGGCGTGGCCGTCGGATCACCACCTACCACAAGTTGGTCCAGAATGACCTTAGGGTTTAGCTGGTTCGCTCTGTAATTAGTTTAGGGTAGAGTGGGAATTAGAATTAGGATAAGTAGAGGGAGACACCCACCTCCCATCCTATCTCAGTCATTTGCTCTTCGCCTTCTAGGTTTTCCTGCTCTCCCCATCCTCTGCTGTAGCGAACTGAGATCCACAGAGAAGACAATCTTACCTCTGTGTTCGTGAGATTTTGAGGAAGTGAGACCGTAATCTCACTGTTGTAGCGTGTGGTAGCCACACGGTTGCAAATTCGTGGTTGTGATTCGCGTTTTGGTGTTGTTCTTCGCGGATTGCTTTTCTCCACAATTTTCCCGTTGTTCGATCTCTCTACTTGGTGCATCTTTTGCAAATCCGTTTGAATCAAGTTGTTCTAGATCGTGAGGCACTTCTTTTCACCGAAGGAATTCACCTCTAACCTCACGAGCTAGTAGATCGGTTAATTTTTGTTTTGGACCAGTTTTGCTCCCTTTGCCCCGAATTCTTCCAATTCACCGATTTGGAGTTAGGTTCGAGCCATGATCTCTTTGGGATAGCTCACTAACCTCCTTGGAACTCCTCATACCAAATCTAAGCCTTAGTGCTTTTGATTCAGAGGAGATCGGGTGTGTTAACACTAAATTTTGGTCAACATTGACAAGATGACAGGTGGACCCAACGAGCAGTGAGAAGAGCATTCGGCAGACGGCCAAGCGGTCGGTTAATTCTCGGAGTTTCGGCAAGTGCCTATGTGGTCGGCTATCTAGCAAGGCGTTGACCCCATTCGGGAAGCAAATATGGCAAGTGAAGCCGGCTTGCACGAGAAGACACGTGACGATGGAGGACACTGAGAGGAAAATAGAAATAGGACTCGTATTTTCCAAGTTTCATTGTGCAAATCGTAATCTTCTAGGACGCATATTTGGCCCAGGGTATAAATATAAACCCTCGGTCATCGTAAAAAGTGTTCACGACCATATCAATACAAATCGGCCCCGTGCCATCTTTGAGTCCTTTGTCGTGTCGTCGAGTTCTTCGAGAGGAATCATCGATCCGTCGACCTCCGTAAGTCCCGGCAACCTTGTTATCATGTCTAGTATCATGCGATGGATTTAGATGTGATGCAAGTAGTCTTGTTCGTTTCCAAAGGTCGTGCGGCGGACTTTTGTCAATGATCAAGAAGTCTTTGCTTATGCTATGCTTATGAGTAAATACCGTGCGGTAGGCGTTTGCTTGATACGTTTAGCAAAAGCGAGATAGTTATCGGCTCTATCAGATTTGGCAAGATCTAATAGATTCATTAAGTTACCACGTGTCGCATAATTTATTTAATTAGTTTTGCAACACTCTTTTGCCCAATCTAGATTTGACCTTGTTCGGCCTTGCTTTGCAAGTTGTTTACTTGTTCTTTCCAATAATCGTATAACCATGATGGCCGAATCAATCTCTAATCTAGATTGTTACGTGTTGCGGGTTCATACATGTCAATTACGCTTAAGCTTTGATAAAACTAGGTGTCGTGCGGCAGATGCAGGTTTTAGATTGGTTTGATCGTTTTTTGTTTGCATGTTCCTTCTTCACGGACCCCAACTCGGCTGATTTGCCGAGCTTGGTTACGCGCTATTTTAGAATTTATCTTTTGCTCAAGCATGTCTTTTTACACATGTGCATTCGGCAACCAATTGTTTACATATGCTTATGTCTGAAATTAGCCGAATGATCTTTAAAACTTGTTGACAGATAGCTTCTATAGCTATATGTCGTTGTGAATGGCTTCAGGGCCGTAAATATAGAACTGTCTGGTCTCATCCGGCATGTTCCAATTTTATTCTCACAGTTTTATCCCTTGTTGGCTTTCACGTCAAACCGACTGACACGTCTCCGGATTCCAAATCGTCCGGGCACCTGATTGAAGCCACGCTTTTTGGCTTGCTGTGTGTGAGGCACGGTGCAACGCATTTTGTGCCAACACACTTTTTGGCATGCCCAGTGGGACCATATAAATAAATTCATCAACAGTGATGAACATGCATGTCATGTTTTTGTCTCTAGAGATTTGGATCTGTTACCACCATGTCGATCATAACCTGAGTCAAGGCCTTACCGGACAAAGAATACTATGCCCAGATGGTGATCGGCTATTCACTTTCATTGGCTCCAAGATCAAATCGACTCTTGAAGATAAGAATCAGCTGTTCAGCATAACAGACATAATAAAACCAATGAGATATTGGTTCTGGTAAAGCAGCAGCAGGACATCGGCCCTTTTGGTTTAAAATTAAGACACAAAAAGTAGTCAATGATGATTCTAATCCAGAACTATCCAGCTCCTATGTGTTTGCCGCACTTGCATGTTTAATCAAGGAAACAGAAGGAAGCTTCGGTGGCAACAAACATGGAGACTGTACAAGCGTCAAACTATGATTGCAGGTCCAAATGCATCACAATCTTGGTTACCTGATGGCTGCATAATGAAAGAAAAGAGATTGAGTATCAAGCGACCAGGTGAACCGCAAACGTACGCGGAACTGACGATCCGAACATGTTGAACTAGTTCTATCAGTTTCCATGTGGCGTAGTTTCAGAATATCAGATGTTGAAGGTAGTATGCGTACATATACCCAGCAATGTATAAGTATAAGCTGATTCGGAAAAGACTGATCAGCTAATAATCAAAGGGGAAGGAAAGCAAAATAATTATAGAAAAGGCATGTGCATGCAAGCCATGGTTCGGACATCTAAGCATATGTGTTTTCTCTGAGGGAAACCTATCGAGAAGGGTTTCTATTGATCCCAATATAGTCGAATGATAGACAGGATTATGCAATGGCCGGTTCAGAAGAGGTTTGATGTCTCATACTAGACGTCTCAGTCGACTTTAAAATTGATCCATCGATTCAGAAGATTATTTACAATGTTGATACAAATTATTTTAGAAATAAATGATTTGATCAGCACAAGAGCCGATTGTCCCGTCGGCACACCTCCAGCATAGAAAACTTTCTGCGATCTACAGAGGAAACAAATAAAGCTGACCGGATTAATTATTTTGGAGTACTATCAACATTGAGACTAATGATAATTTTGAAGCGTGATTTCTCATAATCACGATGATCCTGCGCTGCAACTTTTTGGAGTTGAGATAATATTGCCAGGCCCACAGCAATACAGTTCACCATTCTTTGGGAATAAATTGGCAACGTCACGAGATGAAAAATGAAGTACTATTGTTGTGATAAAGGACGTTCTTTACCTTCACATTCACCATCATCACCAATCTGTCATCATGCATCCAAGCGACCATTAACCATCCATCATAGTATAATATCATCTCACACTTCATGATCGGCTACGCGGAGCCTCGCAAGACTGTTGCAACTTGCAGCCTCTGCAATATCGACAAAGAGGCAAATAGTCGATCCGTTTTTAGTATTCACAAGAAGTGGAGAATCTATTGTTGGTGAATAAAGGAGCTAGATATGATCGATGGAGTAAGCTGACAGACTCGAACAAAAATATCAGGCCAACACACCAAAAGCCAATCAGCCAAGCAGACACGAGGATGATTAACTAAGAAGCATCACACATATATGGGATGACACAATCGGCTAATTTTTGGAGGCATTGGCTGAAAGGGTAGGCCGATAGCAATAGTTCTGATCGCCACACCAGAAGATTGCATACATTCAAGATCGATGCCCAATTTATGTTTACGTCGATTAAATATCTGGAAGGCATATTTAAAGACCAATGTTAGCATAGAAAGCAGCACTACAGAAGCATACAGGAATTTTAGATGCAGCAGCCGATAAGCACATTGATGAAAATATCATTATACACATATTCCAAGAAGAACACTTATCGGCTTGGAGCGGAAGAGTGTACACACAGATATGAAGAACTAATGAGAAGAAAAAACATAAGGTGAACATGCTCAAATTCCTACATCAACTACACTCGGGGGGGCCTGAACCTCATCGTGCACGCATCCACGCACCGCCGAGCTCGTATTCATCCTCTATGGCACACTCAGCTTCGTAAAAAATGGCGTCCTTCGAAGCTACCGTGAGTTACCTGACAGCATGCTCACCTAAAGCATTCTAGTTCCTCAACAAGAAGAAAGTCAAAGGCATACTAGGCAAAAGCCGATAAGACAAAACCTTCGACTCTTATTAATATAACTTTACCTTTTCCAGAGTAACGCAAAGTTCAATCTGGTGATAAGGTTACGAAAGGCTACATCAGAGGCACAAAGGACGTTAGCAACCGGACGGCCGATAGAAGACCATCGGCTAAAATGTTTTCAACATGCTTCATATTGAAAGAGATACTTTTGCTGATGGCCATTGAATAAGGTGGTGCCAACAAGACACATGCAACGGTGACAAGTTCACTTATAGTCAGAACAACTACAAGATCTGAAGCAGCCAGTCATTTGCAGAAGAAGGATTGATGTTTATGATTGGCTTCAAATATTTTCAACCCGTATTCGGCGAAGATGTCTCAGATGAGAGAAAGGAGGACACCAGCGAATCATCGATTACGCTGCTGTGACTACGTATCAGGAGGCCTGAGATCAACACGCACACATCATACCACATCGAGCGATCCATCGTGAAGAAGGACAAAACGAATGGCTGCTTCATCTTCAATGGTGGTTTGTGTAATTTTACCCTCGCTTCTCTAATAGTTTCAGAGTTTAAAATTAAAATCATTTAAAAGCGAAACCTCTCATGTTGCATCTCCGCACTAAAAAAAACTTAAAAAAAATCCACTCTATGAATATGTGATATAAATATTTTCGGTTATCCATTGTTGAAATGATAGATAGATGCTCTGTTTTATGTTTCACCTGTGTCTGGTTTTTAGCTTTGATTTCTTTAAGATTTGGGTCTAGTGGTTATTATGTTTATCTTGAAGTCTTTGAAATTTGTGGGTTGCATAGAATTTAAACTTTATCTGAAAGTAGTTGTGGGATATGAATAGAGGTAGAATTTGCTATGACATTATTCTGAGAGATACTTGAAATTCAGAGATTTAATGAAATAATAAAATTTACTTAATGTCATATTGAGCACTGTCAAATCATTGTGACTACTAGTTGAGATTATAGTCATATTCTCAAGATCAAGATTCACGTACACGTTATAAACTAATAAGTGTTTTGCATGTGTATTCTCTCTTTGATTAAAAATATGAGGCTATTCTATAAATCTCAAAAATAAAAACGACAGACACGTGTCCGCTATAACTGAGAAAGAAAAAAGGTCAAGTGACCGCCCAAATAAAAATATGAAAAAGAAAAGGTCAAGTGACCGCCAAATAAAATAAAGATGGCCGAAGGCCCAGTAGCCTCATAATTTTAAAAGGTAGGGAGAATGACATATGCAAAAGAAAAAGTAATAAAAATATTCACTTGCACTTCTTGATCTTGGTTTATGGCTTGTATATCTTTATGGTCGAGCCTTTTACTTTGCAATATTAATATTATGTGATACGATTTTATATAAAGATAATGATAAAAACTCCGGATGAAAAGTGATCAAGGGGTAAAAGATAAGCATTTCTGTAGCTATTCTGTTTTGCAAGCGCTTGAGGACTCAGTGAGAACTAAAGCCCCATAATTAAAGAGACGGATAGATGAGTAAGGTACCATTTTATTCAAGTTTAAAAGAAATCTTGGTTATAAAATATGATACTTTTGAGATGTAGTTGGCATTGCAGCATCTTCTGATCAATAAAATGGAAGAACTATAATATTTATACACATATGCATTTGTAACTAACTTGTTTCCACATGTATTGGAGAATTATTGTTTTACAGGCAAAATTATAGAAACATGGTGAGAAAATGTTATTGCTATCAGTGGATTTCTTTGCTTTTTGAAGAAGACCAACAAAGATCAAATAGTTCGAAGCATGACAATTCATACTCCGAACTAGGGGGGCCTGTGTTAACACTGGATTTTGGTCAACATTGAGAAGATGACAGGTGGACCCAACGAGCAGTGAGAAGAGCATTCGGCAGACGGCCAAGCGGTCGGTTAATTCATGGAGTTTCGGCAAGTGCCTGTGCGGTCGGCTATCTTGCAAGGCGGTGACCCCATTCGGGAAGCAAATATGGCGAGTGAAGCCGACTTGCACGAGAAGACACGTGACGATGGAGGACACTTAGAGGAAAATAAAAATAGGACTCATATTTTCTAAGTTTCATTGTGCAAATCGTAAACTTCTAGGACTCATATTTCTCCCAGGGTATAAATATAAACCCTCGGTCATTGTAAAAAGTGTTCACAACCATATCAATACAAATCGGCCCCGTGCCATCTTCGAGTCCTTTGTCGTGTCGTCGAGTTCTTCGAGCGGAATCATCGATCCGTCGACCTCCGTAAGTCCCGACAACCTTGTTATCATGTCTAGTATCATGCAGTGGATTTAGATGTGATGCAAGTAGTCTTGTTCGTTTCCAAAGGTCGTGCGGCGGACTTTTGTCAATGATCAAGAAGTCTTTGCTTATGCTATGCTTATGAGTAAATATCGTGCGGCAGGCATTTGCTTGATACGTTTAGCAAAAGCGAGATAGTTATCGGCTCTATCAGATTTGGCAAGATCTAATAGATTCATTAAGTTACCACGTGTCGCATAATTTATTTAATTAGTTTTGCAACACCCTTTTGCCCAATCTAGATTTGACCTTGTTCGGCCTTGATTTGCAAGTTGTTTACTTGTTCTTTCCAATAATCGTATAACCATGATGGCCAAATCAATCTCTAATCTAGATTGTTACGTGTTGCGGGTTCATACATGTCAATTACGCTTAAGCTTTGATAAACTAGGTGTCATGCGGCAGATGCAGGTTTTCGATTGGTTTGATCGTTTTTACTTTGCATGTTCCTTCTTCATGGACCCCAACTCGGCTGATTTACCGAGCTTGGTTACGCGCTATTTTAGAATTTATCTTTTGCTCAAGCATGTCTTTTTACGCATGTGCATTCGGCAACCAATTGTTTACATATGCTTATGTCTGAAATTAGCCGAATGATCTTTAAAACTTGTTGACAGATAGTTTCTATAGCTATATGTCATTGTGAATGGCTTCAGGGCCGTAAATATGGAACTGTCTGGTCTCATCCGGCATGTTCCAGTTTTATTCTCACAGTTTTATCCCTTGTTGGCTTTCAGGTCAAACCGACTGGCACGTTGTTGACACTGGTTATGTATCAAAATTAAAGGATAAATAAATATAAAAAGGGCATGAATTCAATCACCAACAAAGGTTTAGGGTTTTAACTGACAATATTCCATGAGTTTTGGTGAATTGTGATTCTGCAGGGACTAAATCAGGAAACCAACACTGATTGCTTCCCCTAGAAGGAAACCGGTGCGAGATAACGCAATCGGCACGTCAGGAATATTCTAGAAGACTCCAGAGGACACCAGAAGACACCAGGAGGTCGGGCACCGCGGGACCCTGCCAGGTGGGACCGACCGGTCCCACCATGAGACCGACCGGTCTCCCCCCGGGCCCGCTGGCTTCCGTCTTCTGCAAGCTTCCTCCACCGCCTCTTAGGATCCATCTCAGCCCTACGTGAAGTCGGTTTGATCCAACGGCCGCGGTTGATCCCTCAGGGCTATATAAGCAGCCCCAGACCCCCTCTCCAGGCATCTCCATCTTCATTATTCATCTCCACATCAGAAACTAGGGTTTCAATTAGAGGTAGAGGTCCCTCTAGATGAATCTCTTCTAGTTCATCTAGAATTAGATCTAGTTCATCTAGTTGTAATCAAGAGCCAACTATCAAGTAGAAGACTAGTTACCCCTCTAGTTAGGTTTAGAACATAGTCTTATACTAGAACTAGAAGAGAGAGAGAGAGAGAGGAAGAGATCAAGAAGGAGCTCTGGCCTGTCGGATCAACTTCTTCATCTTGTACCTGCGGATTCAAGTTCATCATCAACTTGCTTCAGCGATTGTTTCGGTAATCAACGTCTATATTGAAGTTTGAGCCATTGTTCTTATTATTCTTAAGATTTATGACTCTCTTTTGAGTACTTTAATTCTAAGTTGCTTTAGAGTTAGAGTAGTTGGATAGTGTAAGCGTGGTGCTTAGACTTGATAGCTCATATATGCCTCCTATAACGCCGGTAGTAGTGGTTGTTCGCAAGGGTGACTCTTATAGCCTTGTTGATTCTTCTATAGTCCACTTACCCGTGTGTAGGCTTGGTAGGATTATACATTTGCATAAAAGACTCATACTCTGTTTGTGACCTTTTATGGAAACTTCCCCACTAAGAATAATATAAACATATCACTCTTAAGTTGGATTTAGATAATCTTAGTGATCCCCTCTATGCTTCTAGATTCTCCGTCCTTGTTAGCTACTCAGGGGTTAGACTTTAAGACTTAACACTATCTGTTCCTTTGGGTTCGATATTAAAACTGGATTACTCCGGTGAAGTGCTACATCGGTAGATCTTATCTGTGCGCTTGCGGATAAAGTAGAGTGTGCATTAATTTATACCAATAAGCATTTCTGGCGCTGTTGCCGGGGATAGAGTTTATCTCTACTCTTGGTAGTGACGTTAGTAAGTGTCAACACACGTCTCCAGATTCCAAATCATCCGGGCACCCAATTGAAGCCACGCTTTTTGGCTTGCTGTGTGTGAGGCACGGTGCGACGCATTTTGTGCCAACAGGGTGATTTTCGTGGAAGAACAGCACTGAATCGGGACCATCGGACGCTCAACCTGTGTGCATCGGATGCTGTGTTCGTCACATCGAAAGCATCCGATGCCACGTGTCATTTGACAATATTTTCTAAGGAGCATCGGACGCTGACCATCGGTGCATCCGTTGTTATCGGACGCTCCGGAGGTCTAGCATCGGAAGCTAGGGTTTTACTGTAGCAGCTTCCGATGTCTATGCAGTAAGGTTCCAGTTCTGTTCATTTTGCATCGGAAGCTTCCGTTGCCTGAGCATCGGACGCAGCCAGCATGTGATGCAGGTACTTCTGCACTGATTTGTCCGCAGTTCATTCGTTCGTTGTCGGTTTTGATTTCCGTCTTTTGCGTTGGGTTTCTAGAGTTGTGTAGTGTCTCGTTGTGCTTCTTGGAAGCATCCACCCTACATCTAGGGTCGTGGACACTTGAAAGCTCTAGGTTTTCTCTTGGGGTTGATTCTCGGAACAGTAGCAACAAGTTTCTGAAAAGAAATTTGAAGCTCCCATTCACCCCCCCTTTGGTCGCTTTCTGGTAGCACTTTCGTCCTTCAAAATCTACAAGAACACTTAGGCAAACACTATTAGTATAACAAATGGCAAAGCTTTTTGCGCTAGCCTAATAGTGTGTTGCAAGCCACCTATCCAACAATTCTACCTAATATTTCTATGTCACACAATCAACTAGAGCTAATGTCTAATGCGGAATAAAACTATCTAGCTCTAGTACAAGTATGATATACAAAATGTATATGAGACAAGTATGTGCAATAGATAGACTAGGCAAGCTAATCACAACTAGCTACGCAAGATATATAACAAGAGATATACAACAAGTGATAGTATCTACACAAGAAGAATAGCCTAAAGTAAATGCACAAAGTAAACAAGCTAGATAGAAGTGATTTCACTGAGCCTTCGGGATCATCTAGTAGAAAGCCAATCATCGGTGAAATCCACTTGTGATGCCAATCACCGAGAATGTGAATATGAAGACCAATCACCAAGATGTGAAAGCAATCAAAATAAGCACACGGGACACCAAGATTTATCCCGAGGTTCACGTGCTTGCCGACACGCTACTCCCCGTTGTGTCGACCAACACTAGGTGACCCAGTGGCTAATTGACACAAAGCCAAGCTCACAAAGAGCGCCACAAGAATCTACCGCTAGTGAAGTAGCTCAATGACACGAGCAATCCACTAAGGATGCCTCTTGCCGCTTCGGCGAGGTGAGGCTCCAAAACCTCTCACGATCACGATCAGTGGTGGCCAAGAACAATATCCTTCTCTTGCCAACAACACCACAACGCCTCCAAGCCGTCTAGGCACCGGCAAATGCCAATAGTAACAAGAAAACTCAATGCTGATGCGAAGGACTAGTGCCACTAGATTGAACTCTTTCAAATCACGCACTAGATCACTCAATCTCACTTGGTTCGATCAAATCAACTTGGGAGATGAGTTGGGAGGCTTGCCAAAGCTCACTAGTATGCTTAGGAATCAGAATTGCAAAGAGAGCGACCAAGTGAGCCGGCCAAGCCCCTTAAATAGGCCACTCAAGTTGTCCTAGCCATTGGGCTAGAGTCGGGGGCATCGGACGCGCCGATGCTCAACCATCGGACGCTGCCCTAGCGTCCGATGCTCCAGATGGAGCCACATGTCCCCCTGATATGAATTCAGCCCGTTAGATCCCAATGGTCAATTCCCTTTGCGCCACGGTTAATGTGACATCGGACGCGCCGATGCCATGCATCGGACGCTCCGATGCCACTGCTCATTTTAGCACAAACCTGCGTCACATCGGACGCTCAACCCCTACGTCCGATGACCATGCAGAGAGGTTCCAGAACGGGTCAAAACACATCGGACGCGTCCGATGGATTGGCATCGGACGCAGGCCAGCGTCCGATGCTTCCTGGAAAACACGCTCGCGCCACGTCACCTGCATCAGACTCTGCAACAGTGTTTCCTCAGCGTCCGTTGCCAGCGTCCGATGCTCCTTCAACATTTGTCAGAAACTAGGGTTTTCCATCGGACGCCTGGCCCAGCGTCCGATGCCCCTCGGACCAGCATCCGATGCTTCTGAACACACTACTTCTCTTTCGAAAAACGCTGAATCCTGCCTCGCAACCTCGGCAGGAGGAAGAAGAACTATACACTAGTTTCTCCCACTTCTCCACAACTCCTCAGCACCCCCTTATCCCAAAAGTGCCAACACCACCAAGTGTACATCATTGTATGCAAGTGTGTTAGCATTTTCCAAGGGGTTTTGTTAGTCACTCACTAGGTCTATAGCATCGATACGTTAGAGAACTCCTAGTGGCACTTGAACACCGCATAAGCCGTGAATTAACTCCTCTTAATAGTACGACTATCTATCCTAAATGTGATCACACTCGCTAAGTGTCTTGATCACCAAAACAAAGAGCCCTATAGGTTATACCTTTGCCTTCGGGCCTCTTTGCTCCATCTCTTCTCTTCTTCATTTCACTAATGGTAGAGCACTTGATCTTTTGAGTGCTTGTGGCCATCACCATCCTCCATGGTTGCCACCTTGCTAGCTCCACCACTTGGCTTGGTCACAAACCTTTCTTATAAGCTACATACATGCTTAGCAATAGGATTAGACCTAATAGGTTTCATCAATTAGCCAAAACCAAACTAGGGCTTTCAATCTCCCCCTTTTTGGTAATTGATGACAATCTATACAAAGATATGTGATTTAAATTTGAGTAACCACATTGATAGTATTAGCTCCCCCTACATATGTGCTATAGAGTTTGGTTCTAAAATTTGCGCATATGTATGGATATGAAATGTGGATGAGCAATACTACCAATGATGATGCTAAGGCATAAGAATGGACCTTTGAAGCGTGATACCAATCGGAGTGCACATGTTATACCATCCTTAGCACCATTTATCACTAGACATACATCAAAACTCAAGAACCCCGTGAGATCAACATTATAATAAGGCTCTTGAACCACTTGACAAAACACATATGTCTAATTACCTCCTTATACATGCTAGTGAATCAATTCATCAATCATGTCCTATCACTAGCATTCACCATATAAGCATGGATATCAAATTAAAAGACTTAAGCAATGCAATCCATCACAACATACATGTTTATGAGCTTGCTCCCCCTATTTGTAAGCTCAAATTTTAGTTGTTGCTCTTTGTTATCTCCCCCTTTCTCTTTCATTAGCATATCTTTGTTGCATCATTTTCTACCCCTTTCTCTTTCATTAGCATATCTTTGTTGCATCATTTTCTCCCCTTTTGTCAATAATTATCATAAAGGTGGGGCGCGTTTTAATGAAAGGAGACAACATTGTTCATGAGATTCACATGAGGGGATCAAACTAAGTCAAGTTGTGGCTTAATCTAGCTCATGAGCATAGGATATTTAACATGGTTTGCTTTAGAGTAAGCTTCTTTACACATCTTGCAATGGTTATCTTACTCACGTTGGTTAAACACTCATTGCTCACTTACTAGATCAAACACTAGAGTTACAAGCTCACAAACAAGTTATATGCTACCACTAGAACAAGTCAAACATAGAAGCAATAGTGGTACCATATATACTTCAAATTTATGTGATTTATCATGAATGAGCCTAAATAAGCAATATGATGGCTATATGAACTAGAACACAACCTAATAAGAATGAATGCACATGCCAAACAATTTCACCTTTGCTTTCTTGGAGGAGAAGCATGTGACACCCTAATTTTCATTTTCCAAATTTAGAATTTAAATTTGAGCTTTATTTAACTTTCTGAGCATTTAACCTAGCTCAAATAATAATTTTTGAATATTTAAAATAAACCCTAGAGTTTAGAAACATTTTTGTTGCATTCATGCTGGTGCATAATATTTTGTTTGAGTGTAGGAATAGGTTGGTTGCGGTTAAATTCAAATTTCATTTGAGTTTGATCAAAGTTTGAGTCTTTGGAAAATAAAAAGCCTTTTCTTTTTCTCTTGATCCCTCTCCCTCCCTTTCAGTCCAAGCAGCAAATCGGCCCAGCCCTCCACCTTTTCCATTCTCCCTCTCCCGCGTGGGCTTAGCCAGCTTGGGGCCCCGCAGCCCGGCTCCCCTTCTTACGCGCGGCCCGCGCAACAGCCCGCCTCCATTTCTCCTCTTCGCGCCCGCTCGCGGCCCGCTCCCGACCTACCTCCTTCTCGGCATGGCCCAACCCGGCACTCCAGCCTGCCTTCCGCTCC
Organism: Coix lacryma-jobi var. lacryma-jobi; assembly: GCA_009763385.1. NCBI lineage: Eukaryota > Viridiplantae > Streptophyta > Magnoliopsida > Poales > Poaceae > Coix > Coix lacryma-jobi. The sequence continues at coordinate 63,734,034 of CM019825.1, forward strand.
TCCTTCGCGCATAGAGGCCCAAGCCGTGGCCTACTCCGCTTGCTCGCCACCCGCGCCCACGTTCCCGTTTCCACCCATTGACACAACGGCCCCGCTCGTCAGCCGCTCGCCCACCGCCTGTCACTCGGCCCCACATGGCAGCGACTCTACTGACCCTTCCCCTACCTCCCGCACTCACCAGCGCGCCGCCGCTCCCCTCCCCTCCCAAAACCGACGGTGAGTGGCCATAATGGCCACTCGGCCATCAATCAGCCATAGTGGCGCACTCCCGACCCCTCGCTGCACCCCCGACCCTATATAATCCAGGGCAGAGCCCCGTGCTCTCCTCCTCTCTCCCCGCTTGTAGCACCCTCGCTGCTGCCGTTTGTAGAGCCCCGCCGGAGCCCTCTCTAGCGTCGCAAGCTCCGCCATCGAGTTCGTGGTAACTCTCTCCCTCTCCCCGTGCCCTTCTCTTCGAGTTTAGTGCACCGCATCACCTAAACCGCGAGCTCCGGATCTCCTCTCATGGCGCCGCCGCATGGAGGTGCCACTCCGGTGACCTTGTCCCCCAACCAACCCCACCTTTGAGTTTGCATGGCCTCGGTGACCTCTCCGGTGGTCTCGGATGTGTCCAGTGTGGTCGGGAATGCCATCCCGATGGCCTGCCGCCGTGCTTTGGCTGGCTCCCATGGCGGTCCGCCGTGGGGAGCGCCGCTCCGTCGGCCAGCCCTTCGGCCGAACCGACCCTAAGCCACCCTGCGTCGTCGATCTGTTCGCGTGTGGCATAGATTAGAAGGTAACCCTCCAGGCCCTTAACCGGTCCACCGAGCAGTCGTGGACTCGGTCCACCGCTCGGTGCATGTGCGGTCCATGCCAACGTGGTGAACCCGACCAATCCCGCAGAGCCACGTGGTCGCCACATCAGCTAGCGCCCAGTCAACAGCCACACCCGCACCATTTTGCGAAAAAGCCCTTGACTTTCCTTGAAATCAACCCACAGTCCATCCCTATTTTAAAAAGAGTTGTTTTCTTTCAGTTTAGACCCTGAGTTTTCCAAAAATAGTGGTCGCCGTCCAGCCTGCGTGAAAAACACAAAAAATCATTTGTTTTAATTCAAAAAGACTTTGGTTTATTTACAAAAGTGCCATTGAACCTTGTTTTCAACGTAACTTTCTCGTTTTAAATCCGTTAGAGTGATCTTTACGTTCGTGTGATCGTATCGACGCGTAGATTAGTTTTATAAGCTTTTTATCTTGTTTTAGTACTATTTGGTGTACTGTTCTAATAGATATATTATTTGTTTGCACGTAATGATTGGGAATGGATGCTTGTGTGGTGCCTTTGATCCCGTTTAAAGTTTGAGCAGTCCAAGGTGGTCGTGAAGCAGATCTTCAAAGAAGTGAGACCATCAACACAAGTTTTTGGAAGGCAAGTGTAACATGAGTTCCTTTGTTACCGAGTAACCTTTTAATCACCTTTTCATATGCATGTGAATAATATGATGAACCCTAGAGATTCTACCTAGAACTTTGTTACCATGTATTTCTTGTTACCTTGGGTTGTGCATATGGGTAGTTCTGCTTAGCTTGCAAATACCAAAATATTAAATTGATAATCTTGATTAATGATTTATGGAATAAATGTTGGTTCTGAATCTTAAAGCGGCAACCCAGGATTTATTGTACAACCATGAGGACTACATGGCTCTGGTCTTAGCTAAGTACTCTGATTGTTCTAGCTCGTCTGTAGCTTACCGAAAGGGCAAGAGGGGCGTACCATGTAGTTATGGCCCGGTCCCACTAGGGTAATTGCTTTGGAGGATAGGGTGTTACCTTAGTGGGGAGGTGTTCATAACTCTTGGGAGACGGAAACCTTAGCGGCTACGACTTGTTAGACCAACTTTGGGAAGGCTTCGTAGTGATCCCTGCCGACTTACCTTGGTAGTGAGTTAAGAGGCTGATCACCTCGGGCAATGGGCAATCACGACCCGTGGGTAAAGTTGTACACACTCTGCAGAGTTAAGAATAAACTGATATATCAGCCGTGCTCTCGGTCATGAGCGGCCTGGATCCTTTTTGAGACAGTTCTATGAATAATGTGGGTGATAATAATCTTGATGATACTTAATTATATTTTCACCATGGGAGCTTAAGCATATAACCTAGCGACATAGGTCTAATAAATAAAACATGACCAACTAAAAATGCTTACCGCAGTTCAGCCGTGTCCAGCCTTTTGAGTCTTGCATCCCTCATGTTATACTTGTTGAGTATGGTGCGCTCACCCTTGCTTTGCGTACAATCTATGAAAATCCCAGATGGGTACCAGATGGTGGATTCAAGTGAGGAGTTGTAGAAGATGTTCCAAGAGTTATAGGCGAGTGTTCCCCCAGTCAACCGTCCCTGTGGAGTTTGGAGTCCCGAAGATTAGTTTCCGCTCTTCTTTGTTTTAGATGTAAGCCTTGTTGTATCTATGTTTCGATATATAATAAAGCATTGTCTTTGGTAATTTCCATATTTGTTGCTATATGTGTCTTGTGGACTTCTTGGGCACACATATAGAGGGCACTTGGTATTCTTCGGAAAACCGGGTGTTACAAGGCATGTCATATGTGGGGGGTGCATTGAACTCATGTTGGAGAAGTCTAGGATATTCAATTCATTCCTTAGTTTGCAAAACCTTCTCTCATCTAGTCGCTTGGTGAAGATATCGGCAAGTTGATCGTCGGTGCCCACACTTTCAATACATATATCTTTCTTTGCTTGATGGTCTCTAATGAAGTGATGCCTTATATCAATGTGCTTTGTCCTTGAGTGTTGAACCGGGTTGGTGGCTATTTTGACGGTGCTCTCATTATCACATAGCAATGGGACTTATCCAAACTTGACTCCATAATCTTGCAATGTTGCTTTCATCCATAGCAATTGTGCACAACAACTACCCGCAGATATGTATTCGGCTTTGGCGGTAGAGAGTGCAACACTATTTTGCTTCTTTGATGACCATGAGACAAGTGATCTTCCAAGCAATTGACAAGTGCCTGATGTGCTCTTTCTATCCACCTTGCATCCCGCATAATCGGAATCCGAATATCCAATCAATTCAAATTGAGAGCCCTTGGGATACCATAGTCCAACATTAGGAGTGTGCTTCAAATATCTCAATATTCTTTTGGTTGCCTTCAAATGACTCTCTTGGTGAAGCTTGGAACCTTACACATATGCACACACTAAACATGACATCCGGCCTTGATGCAGTCACATAGAGTAGGCTTCCAATCATTGACCGATATAGCTTTTGATCCACCATGTCACCACTAGAGTCACTATCCAAATGTCCATTTGTGCCCATTGGAGTGGTTATTGCTTTTGCTTCATCTAACCCAAACTTCTTGAGCATGTCCTTGATGTACTTGCCTTGACTAACAAATGTGCCTTTCTCCATTTGCTTGATTTGTAGACCAAGGAAGTAACTAAGCTCTCCAATCATAGACATCTCAAACTCCTTAGCCATCATCTCTCCAAACTCTTCACAAAAATCTTGGTTGGTTGATCCAAAGATAATGTCATCCACATAGATTTGCAACACAAACAAGTCACTTCAATTCTTCTTGGTGAAGAGAATGGTGTCAACCTTCCCAATTTTGAATCCTTTGGCTAACAAGAAATCCCTCAATCTTTCATACCATGCTCTTGGTGCTTGTTTCAACCCATAAAGTGCCTTCTTGAGCTTGTACACATGGTTGGGCTTCTTCAAATCTTCAAATCCGGGAGGTTGCTCAACATACACTAGCTCATTGATGAATCCATTGAGAAATGCACTCTTGATATCCATTTGATAGAGCTTGATGTTGTGAGAACAAGCATATGCATGTAGAATTCTTATGGCTTCCAATCTAGCAACCGGTGCATAGGTTTCTCCAAAGTCAATGCCTTCCTGAGTATACCCTTGTGCAACCAATCTTGCTTTGTTCCTTACAACTATGCCATCTTCATCTTGCTTGTTCCGGAAGACCCATCTTGTGCCAATTACATTTGTGCTCTTTGGTCTTTCCACTAACTCCCAAACATCATTGCGGGTAAAGTTGTTCAACTCTTCATGCATTGCATTTACCCAATTAATGTCCATCAAAGCTTCATCAATCTTGGTTGGCTCAATAGATGATACAAAAGAGTAGTGTTCACAAAATGAGGCCAATCTTGATCTTGTTTGCACACCTCTTCTTATGTCACCAACAATTTGATCCAACGGATGATCTCCTGCAATATGTGTTGGTTGTAGCACATGTTGCGGTTGGACACTTGCACTTGTACTTGGATGAGTCACTTGAGAGCTACTAGCATCTTGTTGATCATGAGAACCACTAGAGCTTGCAACATCATTGCCATGGATGGTTGGAGGAGAGAGCACTTGATCTTTGTCATCTTCAATGTCAATCACTTGCTTTGTCCTAATATCACCAATGTCCATGTTCTTCATAACTTCCACCAATTGTGTTCCTCTCACATCTTCTAGATTGTCTTGTTCTTCATGAGAGCCATTGGTTTCATCAAACTCAACATCATGGACTTCCTCAACTATTCTTGTTGTGTTGTTCCATACTCTATATGCTTTTCTTGTAGTGGAGTAACCAAGTAGGAACCCTTCATCACACTTCTTCTCAAACTTCCCAAGTCTTGTGCCCTTCTTCAATATGTAGCATTTGCACCCAAAGACCCGGAAATAAGAAATGTTGGGCTTTCTATCATTGAGGAGCTCATATGGTGTCTTCTTCAAAAGAGGGTGACAATAGAGCCGGTTGCTATAATAGCATGCCGTGTTGATTGCTTCGGCCCAAAAGGAATCACTCACATTGTATTCACTAAGCATAGATCTTGACATGTCAATGAGTGTCCTATTCTTCCTTTCAACTATTCCATTGGATTGAGGTGTATACTTGGCCGAGAATTGATGCTTGATTCCAAACTCATCACATAGCTCATCAACCCTTGTGTTTCTAAACTCACTTCCATTGTCACTTCTCACTTTCTTGATTCTTCTATCAAACTCATTTTGACTTCTCTTGACAAAGGTTTTGAATATGCCAAACACTTCACTCTTGTCAATGAGAAAGAAGACCAGCCATACTTGTTTCCTCCAATACTTGCATATGTAGTTGGTCCAAACAAGTCCATGTGCAACAACTCAAGTGCATGTGTAGTGCTCATCATTCCTTTGTTAGGATGGGTGTTTCCATCTTGCTTTCCCATTTGGCATGCACTACAAAGTTTGTCCTTCTCAAAGTGAACATCTTTTAGCCCTCTCACCATGTCATGCTTCACTAGCCTCTTTAGTTGCTTCATTCCAACATGTCTCAAGCGACTATGCCATAGCCAACCCATACTTGATTTGGTGAACAAACATGTTGTCAATTAAGCTTCACTAGCATCAAAGTCCACCAAATAAAGGTTCTCATATCTAAATCCTTTGAACACCAAGTCACTTCCATCAACACTTACTATCTCCACATCATCAACACCGAATATGCATTTGAATCCCAAATCACATAATTGTGCCATGGACAACAAGTTGAAGTTGAGATATTCCACCAATAGCACATTGGAGATGCTCAAGTCATTGGATATTGCAATCTTGCCCAAGCCTTTGACCTTGCCTTTCTTATTATCACCAAATGTGATAGCATCTGCATGATCATTGCCACTAGTGTTGATTGATTTGAACATTCTTCCATCTCCAGTCATGTGTTGAGTGCACCCACTATCAAGCACCCAATGCCTTCCTCCCGCTTTATAATTCACCTACAAAGAGATCAATTATTTTTTAGGTACCCAAATCTTTTTGGGTCCTCCAAGGTTAGTTACCAAGCTCTTGGGCACCCAAATTGTCTTCTTCTTTGGGCCAACCATGGGTGCACCAATATACTTAGCCTTCACACCATTAGTGCCCTTTGTAAGCATATAACAAGAATCAAGTCTAATGGATGAAACATGAGCATTGTTCTTATTCTTGTTTTTGTTAAAGCAATTTTGCTCTATGTTCCCGGATTGCTTGCAATTATGGCAATACCGACTATTGCTCTTCACAAAAAGAGTCTTGTGAGTAGCAAAGGCGGCCAAGCCCTTCTTGGGGGTATAGCCAAGTCCCTCCTTGTTGAGTGGACATCTTTGGCTACCCAAGCACTTAAGCAAGTGGGCATCTCCACCATAGGCATTGCCTAAAGCATGAGTGAGCTCATACACCTTGTTCTTAAGGTTCTCATTTTCTACCACTAATGATGAATCACATGTAGTAGAAGTAGACATTTTAGTTGAGCTAGATGATGATGATGCATTGGTGGGAGCAACAATAATAGGAGCATAAAATGACTCATCAAGAATATCGCAAGTTACTCCTATATTGCATGTCTCTACAACATCCTCAATCTTACTTTGATCAAGGAGGGAGGAGTGGGCTTCCTTAATCCTAGTGTGAGCTTGGTCAAGCTTCTCATGGGCTTCCTCTAGCCTCTCATGAGTAGACTTGAGCTCATCAAAGGATTGCTCAAGAGCCTTGTTGGCCTTGCGCAATTCTTTGCACTCCTTCCTCTTAGTCTCAATGTAAGAGTGAGCATCTTGTAGCATGCTCATGAGGTCCTCCTTTGAGTACTCCTCATCATCATCACTCTCACTCTCACTTTCACTCTCATCGGATGATACCTTAGTGGCCTTAGCCATGAAGCATGTCGATGGAGTGTTAAAGATAGAAGGCTTGCTTGAGATAGCAAGGCTAGCCATAGCCTTCTTTTTGGTGGTCTTCCTCTCATCATCACTAGAGTCATCATCGTCACTTGAGGAAGCATCACTATCCCATGTCACAACATAGGAACCACCCTTCATCTTCTCCTTCTTCTCTTTCTTTTCCTTCTTTTCTTTCTTGTCTTTCTTCTTGCTCTTCTTGTGATCATCATCTTCATCACTAGAATATGGACAATCCGCAAAGAAGTGATCCTTTCTCTTGCATCTATAGCACCTTTTAGTTGTGCTTTTGGTTGCATCTCTTCTCTTTCTTGCTCCATAGCCCTTCTTCTTCATGAACTTGCCAAACCTTTTCACAAAGAGAGCCATTTCTTCATCATCTATCTCACAATCACTTGAACTTGCTTCATCATCACTTTCCTCCTTCTTTGCTTTGCCCTTGCTCTTGTTTTTGGAGGATGAAGATTTGAATGTCACGGTCTTCTTCTTCTTTTCTTCCTCTTGGGCTCCCCCATCCCGTTCCACAGGTATGTGTCTTGAGTGACCACATCACCTAGTACTTGGTTTGGGGTTACCGTATCCAATCCTTCCCTCACAAGGATAGTTACTGTTGACACTAATTAACTCTTATTATTAAGGGTCAATTGAGCATGAAAATGGATGAATATATAAACTCCACTTTAGTATAGGGATTAAAACTAATAAATTCCACGAGTTTTGGTGAATTGTGAATCTGCAGGGACTAAACCAGGAAACAACCCTCGATTGCTTCCCCTAGAAGGAAACCGACGGGAGATAACGCATTCATCAAGTCAGGAACCTTCCAGAGGACTCTAGAGAACATCTAAAGACATCACGAGGCAGCGCACCACAGGTGGCTGACCTGTGGGACCGACCAGTCCCATGGGCCCACCGGTCGGTCCCCCCTGGACGCCACTGGCTTCCCCCTTCTGGATTCTTCTTCCACCGCCTTTGAGGACCAATCTCAGCCCTACGTGAAGTCGGTTTGATCCAACGGTCGCGGTTGATCCCTCAGGGCTATATAAACAGACCCCTAGGCCCCAGGTCAGGAGAAGGTCCCTCTTCAGAAGACTACGCTTCAACTAGAAACCCTAGAAGAGACTTCAGGAGTTAGCTTTCAAGTAGAAGACTAGATACCCCTCTAGTAGGATTAGAACCTAGTCTTATTCTAGAACTAGAAGAGAGAGAGAGAGAGGAAGAGATCAAGAAGGAGCTCCGGCCTGTCGGATCAACTTCTTCATCTTGTACCTGTGGATTCAAGTTCTTCATCAACTTGCTTCAATGATTGTTTCGGTAATCAACATCTATATTTAAGTTTGAGCCATTGTTCTTATTATTCTTAAGGTTTAATGACTCTCTTTTGAGTACTTTAATTCTAGTCGCTCTAGAGTTAGAGTAGTTGGATAGAGTAAGCGTGGTGCTTAGACTTGATAGCTCATATTTGCCTCCTATAACGCCGGTAGTAGTGGTTGTTCGCAAGGGTGACTCTTATAGCCTTGTTGATTCTTCTATAGTCCACTTACTCGTGTGTAGGCTCGGTAGGATTATACATTTGCATAAAAGAATCATACTTTGTTTATGACCTTTTATGGCAACTTCCCCATTAAGAATAATAAAAGCATATCACTCTTAAGTTGGATTTAGATAACCTTAGTGATCCCCTCTATGCTTTTAGCTTCTCCGTCCTTGTTAGTTACTCAGGGGTTATACACATGAGACTCAACACTTTCCGTTCCTTTGGGTTCGATATTAAAATTGGGTTACTCCGGTGAAGTGCTACATCGGTAGATTTTATCTGTGCGCTTGCGGATAAAGTAGAGAGTGCGTTAATTTATACCAACAAGCATTTTTGGCGCTGTTGCCGGGGAACGGTAGATCATTTTACGTCTTAAGTATAACCTTGTATTATACTTTGCTCTTTTATCTTTTATACTTTGCTTTGCCTTTGCTTTTATCTTTTATCTTTTATATCTTTTTTTATTCTTTTCACAATGGATTTCTTAGAGCCAATCACTAGCTCCACAGATTCCATTCCACTGAACCAGTATACCTATCGCATTGTCATAGACTTAGAGTTGCCTAAATCTGCTAAGCCTATCCTTTCAGACAACTACAAGCTATGCCCATGCTTGATAGAAATGGTTAAGAATCAAAGTTTTTCTGGCTTAGAAGACAAAAACCCACATATTCATTTAAATGAGTTTGAACAAACCTGTGCGTGCCTTCACATCACGGGCATGTCTGACGAAACCCTTAGATGGAAACTTTTTCCATTCTCTTTAGAGGGAAAAGCCAAAACCTTCAAACTGCACCAAGTAAAAATGGGGATTGGAAAGAACTCTGCTCTACCTTTTGCTTAGAATACTTCCCTATCTCCAAAATTATTTATCTTCGCTTAGAGATTTTGTCCTTCATCCAAGAGGATGATGAGTCCCTAATCTTGTCCGCTCTGGTCCAGCCTTATCTATTCCAGACCCTATCTTACTTCAACACTTTTATAATGGTCTGAATAGAAAAACTTCTAATTACCTTAACTTAGCTGCAAACGGATCATTCCTACATACCCCAGCTTCTAAGGCAAGGGAAATGTTGCAAAACTTATCTCAAATCACTCCCACTCCTGAAGCTAAACCACAAGAACCACTATAAGTAAATCTAGAAGCTGAGCCTATATCCATTTTTAATCATGAACCAACCTCAGTTTTAATTCCTAGTGAGAGGGAAACCTCAATCTTAGGAGACACCTTTGATTTCGAGGATGAATATTTTACTGAATTTGGTAATACCTCAAAATACCAAACAATTAGGAAACCACAAAATCAAAAATCATCTTTCGAAGAACTTACTGATAAGGTTTTCCTAAAAGAGACTACGAAGAAACTAATCTCTATAATAAGTCATGAATGGTTAGAAGAATCAGAGCTTTCTGCTGATATAATCCGCTTAAATTCACCTTCTACACACATTCAATGCCAAATCCATCAACAACCCTTCGAAGCTCTCTATAATCCTGTTGTGGGAACCAACATTATGTCTGAAACCTTTGCTCAAGATTTATTAAAACAAATGTCACTTACCCCAACAGCTAAATTATTAAAAAACCCTTCAGGACATGTTATTCCTAGCTCAGGAATCATGTATGTCCTGCCTGTCACTGTAGATAACACTCCAATACACTTAAGCTTCTATATCTTTGATATTAAAGAGTTTAATCTGCTGATAGGCCAACCACTTAAACAACTCATTCATGAAGGACAATCAGGGATCCTAAATTTCTGTCTTGGGAAAAATCTTAAAGGAACCATACCTATTACTCACTCTCTAAATGCTGAAAATGAATCATGTCCCGAGCCAGATCCTATGGAAGAACTTAAGGAAGCATCTCCTGAAATAATAAATGAACCTGAATATGAAGAAGATGCACAGTTCTTCACTGAGGAAGAAGATAACACACCAGATCCAGATCCTCTAGATTACTTAGAAGAACCTCCTAAACCTTCCATAGAGTTAAAACCCTTACCTTCTGAGCTTCGATATGCTTTCTTGAATAATGATCCTGAGTCTCCTATGATCATAAATAATAATCTTACTCAATAACAGACTTCTAGGTTGAACACTGTCTTAGAGAAGCATAAATCAGCTTTTGGCTATTCACTCCATGATCTAAAGGGAATTAACCCCGCTTTCTGCACCCATCGTATTCCTGCTGATCCTAACATATCACCATCCAGAGAGCCACAACGCAGGCTTAATAATGCGATGAGAGAGGTAGTAAAGAAGGAGGTTTTGAAACTCTTGCACGCTGGGATCATTTATCCTGTGCCACACAGTGAGTGGGTAAGCCTTGTCCAAGTTGTGCCTAAAAAGGGAGGCATGACTGTGGTAAAGAATGAAAATAACGAATTAATTCCACAAAAAACTATTACTGGTTGGAGAATGTGTATTGATTACAGAAAATTAAACAAGGCAACCAAGAAAGATCACTTCCCGCTACCTTTCATAGACGAAATGTTAGAACGGTTAGCCAATCACTCTTTCTTTTGTTTTCTTGATGGATATTCTGGATATCACCAAATCCCAATCCATCCAGATGATCAAAGCAAAACCACTTTTACATGTCCATACGGAACTTATGCTTATCGCCGAATGTCTTTTGGATTATGTAATGCACCTGCTTCTTTTCAAAGATGTATGATGTCTATATTTTCTGATATGATTGAAGAAATCATGGAAGTTTTCATGGATGACTTTTCTATTTATGGAAAAACTTTTAATAGTTGCCTTGAAAACTTAGACAAGGTTTTGCAAAGATGTGAAGAAAAGCACTTAGTCCTTAATTGGGAAAAATGTCACCTTATGGTTAAAGAGGGCATAGTGCTAGGACACTTAATGTCTGAACGTGGAATTGAGGTAGACAAAGCTAAAATTGAAGTAATTGAACGTTTGCCTCCACCAATTAATGTCAAAGGAATTCGAAGTTTTCTTGGCCATGCTGGTTTTTAACGTAGGTTTATAAAAGATTTTTCTTACATTGCTAGACCACTTACAAATCTTTTGGCCAAGGACGTTCCTTTTGAATTTGATGATGCATGTTTAGAATCTTTTAACACTCTTAAGAAAGCACTCACTTCTGCACCTATCATCCAACCTCCTGATTGGTCTCTACCTTTTGAGATCATGTGTGATGCAAGTGATTTTGCTGTAGGAGCTGTGCTAGGACAATATAAGGATAAAAAGCATCATGCAGTCGCTTATGCCAGCAAAACTTTAACAGGACCTCAACTTAATTATGCTACTACTAAAAAAGAACTTCTGGCTGTTGTTTTTGCTATAGACAAGTTTAGATCTTATCTAGTGGGATCAAAGGTGATTGTTTTTACTGATCATGCTGCACTAAAGTACCTGCTCACTAAGAAAGATGCTAAGCCACGCTTAATAAGATGGGTTTTGTTACTCCAAGAATTTGACTTAGAAATAAAAGAAAAGAAAGGAGTAGAAAACTCTATAGCTGATCACTTGTCTAGAATGTATTTTGAAAATCCGCAGGAATTGCCTATAAATGACTCACTAAGGGATGACATGCTTTTTCAAGTCTCTATATCTGACCCCTGGTATGCAGATATTGTCAATTTTATAGTTGCAGGGTATGTACCACCAGGAGCAAATAAGAAGAAGCTGATCTATGAGAGTAGGATCCACATATGGGATGATCCATATCTATTCAGAGTATGCTCTAATGGATTACTCAGAAGATGTGTGCCAGCTGAAGAAGGAATCAAGATCATTGAACGTTGTCACTCTTCACCATATGGAGGACATTATGGGGCATTCCGAACACATGCGAAGATCTGGCAAAGTGGATTTTTCTGGCCAACTATGTACCAAGAAACAAAAGACTTCGTCCGGAGGTGTGGATCGTGTCAGAGGCACGGCAGCATCAACACCAGAGATGCCATGCCACTCACTAACAACCTTCAGGTTGAGCTCTTCGATGTCTGGGGAATTGATTACATGGGACCATTCCCTAAATCAAGGAATCATGAGTATATCCTAGTTGCTGTCGACTACATCTCAAAATGGGTCGAAGCAGTGCCATGCAAATCTGCTAATGCAAGAAACTCTCAGAGGATGTTCGAGGAGGTGATATTTCCAAGATTTGGAGCGCCAAGGATGGTAATTAGTGACGGAGGAACCCACTTCATTGACAAAGGCTTTCATAAATATCTGATGAATCATGGGATCCATCACAATGTTGCCACCCCCTATCACCCTCAGACTAGTGGCCAAGCAGAAACATCAAACAAGCAAATCAAGAATATTCTGCAGAAAACGGTCGACGAGATGGGAACACAATGGAAAGATAGACTACCCGAAGCACTGTGGGCTTATCATACTGCATACAAAACACCACTGGGAATGTCTCCATATCAGCTCGTCTACGGAAAGACTTGTCACTTACCAGTGGAACTAGAATTCAAAGCTCACTGGGCAATCAAAAGATGGAACATGAACTTAGAAGCTGCAGGAGTCAAGAGGAAAATGCAACTCTCTGAACTAAATGAATGGCGTGAAAAAGCATATCATAACGCAAAGATTTGCAAAGAGAGAACAAAGAGGTGGCATGACAAGAGAATCAAGAAGAAGAACTTCACTCTGGGAGACAAGGTATTACTCTTTAATTCCAGGGTAAAGTTGTTCGGGCATGGAAAACTACGAAGCAAATGGGAAGGACCTTTCACGGTGGTAGCCACTTCATCACATGGAGCCATTACACTTCAAAATGACGATGGTATGCTATTCAAGGTAAATGGACAACGTCTTAAGATTTTTCTAGAACCTGAAAAGAGTCCTGAAGAGTTGGATGTCATCCAATTCTTCATTGTCCCATAGATTTACACTATCATCGTTTTTCCCGATAAGTTAGCACATCAGGGATATATTTTCTGGGATTAGGATCAAGTTTTAAGACACCACGAGCGATGGACCCACGAGGGCCCACAGAGTGGGACCGACCGGTCTGCCCTGGAGTCCCCTCGCCCTCTGGTTTCTTTCGTTACGTGCCTCGACTCTTTCTCGTATCCATTCTGGTAACCTGATCCGCAGAATCGATAACTCTCGTAACGAACCTATCATGCCTATCATTCAGCCTCCTCAGCTATAAAACAAGCCCCAGGCTTGCCTCTAGATTCATTGCAGCCTCTTCCAGAAAACTAGCAGCAACAGAGCTCTCCTCCCACCAGCGCTAATGGCCTCCTATCTAAGGATCGAGCTCAACGAGCCCGCCGACGACTCGATGGCTCTTGTCGTCACCACATCTAAGGAGCTTGCCGTAACAACGTCAAAAGAGATCACCCCTGTTGACTCGCCAACACCTGTCGATATGATCCCACCAGAAGAGACCTCGTCGCATCGTCAACAAGCTTTCTACGCTCAAGTGGTGCCGGCGAGAGGACTTCCAACATTCTCCATCTCCAAGCAGATCCCGCTTCTTCCTCATAGGCCCAACGAGACACTCGTCGGGCTAAAGACGAACAAGCTTGGGGAACCCACTGTCATAAAATACACATCTACAAATCCGCGTCCACGCATTGATGGAGTTCGTGGTCACCCTGAATAGATCAAGGTCACTCCACCAGTAAACAGGGCACCCACCACTCCTAATATCGTGGCTAAACGCAAGAGGACTACCCAATTAGATCGCCTCGGGGACAGGATTGAAGACCTTGAGAGAGATAATTTAGAGCTCAAACAGAGATATGCTTCTCTAGCCAAGACTACAAAAAAGATGGCCAATACAATGCATGAATATGTAACTAAACACATTAGCTTGAAGGCTAAGGTCGTCAGTGTAGCCACTACGCTAGGAAATCTACTCGAGGAAGAGAAGTGAGAGATAGTTTGTCAATAATTTAATAAGGCACTCGTGTTTGCAGAGTCTTGTGTTTAAGTCTTGTTTTTTGTTAAGAGTTTTGTTTAGATTAATTCATTGTGTAATAAAAGTGCCTTGAATATCAATAAAGTTTTTGTTAGAGTTATCTTTTATCTTGTTATTTTGGATATGTGTCTTGTCTCCACATGTTGTGATTAACAGAAAACAGAAAATAAGTGTGGGGAAGAAGACGACGACAGAATTACCGAAAAAACCAATCGCAAAAGCTGCATAAAACAGAAGACATCGTCACTGAGATCACGCACCACGAAGCGGGCCACGGTTGGGCCCCTGAGCCCAACCGACCGGTTGGTGACCCCACCGGTCGGTCAGGGGTTAGCCCCTCTTGCCTCCTCCTTCGTCCACGGTTCGGTACGTAATTGTTACACTCTATTTTTCGATGTTTAAACTTCTGTTCAAACTAAAAACATATTCTCGTCAATAATATGCAATTCATAAACTCTAATTAAAAGGAAAAGATTATTTTGACATGCTCATGGTATAGAGTCTCACAACACCTTTTCTAAAAAGACCTGATAGAACCCATATTACTTTGGGTGTTATGGAAATATGATAGAAGAATAATGAGAACTCAATTCTTAAGGTATGAGCATTGGAGAATTTTACTTGCAAAAGTTAAAAAGAGTTTAGCAACACTTCTCCTATGTAGTAAATAGATCTCCTACCAAAGTCATTTATAATCAATTAATTATTACTTACCGAGTTCTTTGTTGAGAAATTTATTATGCTCTAAAGATCGAGATCCTTACAAATAAAGAAAGATTCACTCTTCCGAAGTAGTATTGTATTAGAGGCATGGGCTATGCAAAAGTATATGAGGAAAGAAAAATGGACAAGTGTCCGACACACCTTAGAAAAAAAGGGAAAAAAAAAGTATTATGATAAAAATATGATAAAGAGAAAAAGAAGATAGCTCATGGTCCCTCTAATTGCAATATGCCAGCAAGAGTCACAAAGTTTAAAAAGATTAATGTCTTGATCTAAGAGTATAGTATTTTTCTCCATTGACTTAGTAACATAAAACTGCTTCACATAAATCAAATGCTTTGGTAAGGAATTGAAGTACTACAAAAGGAGAAGGAAAGCTATGACTTGTTTCAGAAATTTCAAAAACTCCAATGTCTTATGCTAAAAAGAAAAGGGTGATCTGTTTCAACTCTTCTATTCTCCAACTTCTCAAGGTTTTGTGGTAAACACACTAAATGAACAGAAAGGTTTAATGTTTGATATCTTATCCTATAGTTATGATCCAACCTTTTATCGAGGACGAGTAAAAGTCTAAGTGTGGGGGAGCTTGTTGACACTAATTAACTCTTATTATTAAGGGTCAATTGAGCATGAAAATGGATGAATATATAAACTCCACCTTAGTATAGGGATTAAAACTAATAAATTCCACGAGTTTTGGTGAATTCTTAATCTGCAGGGACTAAACCAGGGAACAACCCTTGATTGCTTCCCCTAGAAGGAAATCGACGGGAGATAACACATTCGTCAAGTCAGGAACCTTCCAGAGGACTCTAGAGAACATCTAAAGACACCACGAGGCAGCGCACCACAGGTGGCTGACCTGTGGGACCGACCGGTCCCATGGGAGCACCGGTCGGTCCCCCCTGGACGCCGTTGGCTTCCCCCTTCTGGAATCCTCTTCCACCGCCTTTAAGGACCAATCTCAGCCCTACGTGAAGTCGGTTTGAGCCAACGGTCGCGGTTGATCCCTCAGGGCTATATAAACAGACCCCCAGGCCCTAGGTCAGGAGAAGGTCCTTCTTCAGAAGACTACGCTTCAACTAGAAACCCTAGAAGAGACTTCAGGAGTTAGCTTTCAAGTAGAAGACTAGATACCCCTCTAGTAGGATTAGAACCTAGTCTTATTCTAGAACTAGAAGAGAGAGAGAGAGAGGAAGAGATCAAGAAGGAGCTCCGGCCTGTCGGATCAACTTCTTCATCTTGTACCTGTGGATTCAAGTTCTTCATGAACTTGCTTCAACGATTGTTTCGATAATCAACATCTATATTTAAGTTTGAGTCATTGTTCTTATTATTCTTAAGGTTTAATGACTCTCTTTTGAGTAGTTTAATTCTAGTCGCTCTAGAGTTAGAGTAGTTGGATAGTGTAAGCGTGGTGCTTAGACTTGATAGCTCATATTTGCCTCCTATAACGTCGGTAGTAGTGGTTGTTCGCAAGGGTGACTCTTATAGCCTTGTTGATTCTTCTATAGTCCACTTACTCGTGCGTCGGCTCGGTAGGATTATACATTTGCATAAAAGAATCCTACTTTGTTTATGACCTTTTATGGCAACTTCCCCATTAAGAAAAATAAAAGCATATCACTCTTAAGTTGGATTTAGATAACCTTAGTGATCCCCTCTATGCTTTTAGCTTCTCCGTCCTTGTTAGTTACTCAGGGGTTATACACTTGAGACTCAACACTATCCGTTCCTTTGGGTTCGATATTAAAACTGGGTTGCTCCGGTGAAGTGCTACATCGGTAGATTTTATCTGTGCGCTTGCGGATAAAGTAGAGAGTGCGTTAATTTATACCAACAGTTACCAAGGTGTCAAACCTCGGTGGTAAGCACCTCAAGAACTTGTGAGAAAAGTCTTTCTCCTCCACCTTTTCTCCCAAAGCCTTTAAGTCATTGATAATAACTTGCAACCGGTGAAACATCTCCGGTATGCTCTCATCATCTTGCATCTTGAAGGTAGCAAGCTTGTCCTTGAGAATGTATAGCTTGGTTCCCTTGACCGCCTTGGTGCCCTCATATGTTTCCTCTAATCTCTCCCATATCTCACTTTCTTTTTCAAGGTCCTTGATTTGCTCAAACACCTTTGTGTCAAATGCTTCATAGAACAAGTTGATTGCCACATCATTCCATTGAAGCTTCTCTTCTTCTCTTGGAGTGGGACTTGCGGTGTCACTTACCGCAAAATCATGCTCAATCACTTCCCAAATCTTTCTATTCATTCCTCTTGTGAATGCACACATCTTTCTCTTCCAACAATCAAAGTTGGTGCCGTCAAAATGTGGTGGCTTCCCCATATAGTTGATTTGAGCCATTGTAACACCGGAGGATGTTAAGCCTCAAACAAACGGTGACCACGGCTTCGATACCACTTGAAAGGTCCAAATTGGCTAGAGGGGGGTGAATAGCCTAATTAAAAATCTACAAAATCACTTAGGCAAACACTATTAGTATAAGAAATGACAAAGCTTTTTGCGCTAGCCTAATAGTGTGTTGCAAGCCACCTATCCAACAATTCTACCTAATATTTCTATGTCACACAATCAACTAGAGCTAATGTCTAATGCGGAATAAAACTATCTAGCTCTAGTACAAGTATGATATACAAAATGTATATGAGACAAGTATGTGCAATAGATAGACTAGGCAAGCTAATCACAACTAGCTACACAAGATATATAACAAGAGATATACAACAAGTGATAGTATCTACACAAGAAGAATAGCTTAAAGTAAATGCACAAAGTAAACAAGCTAGATAGAAGTGATTTCACCGAGCCTTCGAGATTGTCTAGTAGAAAGCCAATCACCGGTGAAATCCACTTGTGATGCCAATCACCAAGAATGTGAATATGAAGACCAATCACCAAGATGTGAAAGCAATCACAATAAGCACACGGGACACCAAGATTTATCCCGCGGTTCATGTGCTTGCCGACACGCTACTCCCCGTAGTGTCGACCAACACTAGGTGACCCGGTGGCTAATTGACACAAAGCCAAGCTCACAAAGAGCGCCACAAGAATCTACCGCTAGTGAGGTAGCTCAATGACACGAGCAATCCACTAAGGATGCCTTTTGCCGCTCCGGCGAGGTGAGGCTCCAAAACCTCTCACGATCATGATCGGTGGTGGCCAAGAACAATCTCCTTCTCTTGCCAACAACACCACAACGCCTCCAAGCCGTCTAGGCACCGGCAAAAGCCAAGAGTAACAAGAAAACTCAATGCCGATGCGAAGGACTAGTGCCACTAGATTGAACTCTTTCAAATCACGCACTAGATCACTCAATCTCACTTGGTTTGGTCAAATCAACTTGGGAAATGAGTTATGAGGCTTGCCAAAGCTCACTAGTATGCTTAGGAATCAGAATGTGCAAGAGAGCGACCAAGTGAGCCGGCCAAGCCCCTTAAATAGGCCACTCAAGTTGGCCTAGCCGTTGGGCCAGAGTCGGGGCATCGGACGCACCGATGCTCAACCATCGGACACTGCCCCAGCGTCTGATGCTCCAGATGGAGCCACGTGTCCCCCTGATATAATTCAGCCCGTTAGATCCCAACGGTCAATTCCCTTTGTGCCACGGTTAATGTGACAGACGCGCCGATGCCAGGCATCAGACGCTCTGATGCCACTGCTCAGTTCAGCACAAACCTGCATCACATCGGACGTGCAGGCACCATCACATCGGACGCTCAACCCCTGCATCCGATGACCATGCAGAGAGGTTCCAGAACGGGTCAAAACACATCGGACGTGTCCGATGGATTGGCATCAGACGCAGGCCAGCGTCCGATGCTTCCTGGAAAACACGCTCGCGCCACGTCGCCTGCATCGGACTCTGCAACAGTGTTTCATCAGTGTCCGTTGCCAGCGTCCGATGCTCCTTCGACATTTGTCAGAAACTAGGGTTTTCCATTGGACGCTTGGCCCAGTGTCCGATGCCACTCGGACCAGCGTCCGATGCTTCTAAACACACTACTTCTCTTTCGAAAAACGCTGAATCCTGCCTCGCAACCTCGGCAGGAGGAAGAAGAACTATACACTAGTTTCTCCCACTTCTCCACAACTCCTCAGCACTCCCTTATCCCAGTGCCAACACCACCAAGTGTACATCATTGTATGCAAGTGTGTTAGCATTTTCCAAGGGGTTTTGTTAGTCACTCACTAGGTCTATAGCATCGATATGTTAGAGAACTCCTAGTGGCACTTGAACACCGCATAAGCCGTGAATTAACTCCTCTTAATAGTACGGCTATCTATCCTAAATGTGGTCACACTCGCTAAGTGCCTTGATCACCAAAACAAAGAGCCCTATAGGTTATACCTTTGCCTTCGGGCCTCTTTGCTCCATCTCTTCTCTTCTTCATTTCACTAATGGTAGAGCACTTGATCTTTTGAGTGCTTGTGGCCATCACCATCCTCCATGGTTGCCACCTTGCTAGCTCCACCACTTGGCTTGGTCACAAACCTTTCTTATAAGCTACATACATGCTTAACAATAGGATTAGACCAAATAGGTTTCATCAATTAGCCAAAACCAAACTAGGTCTTTGAAAGGGGGAGGGAACAACTCATGGATGGTGGTTGTGTTCCGTCTGGGCGATTAGGTACTTGGTCATCGTGGTCGAGGAAGCAGCTCGTTGACGGCAGTTGAGTCTAGGCGACGATGGCTAGGGTTGGAGAAATGGGGATGGGAGGAATTAATTAATAAGGGGATATATATGTGATCAGTGGCGGGATCTTCACTAATTTTTTGTTTTTTCTAAATTTTGTGATCTTCACTAATTTTGTTTTCCTATGTATATTTGAATATTTTTTTGGTACAATTTTTTTTAGTTTTAGCACTGACATGTTTTGGTGTATGGTCATCCCAAACAAGATTCAATTGATTCAGAGAAAGTGGTAGTACACGTTTCCCAGAAGGATGAACATCTCTCACTTAGTGTTTTTGTGTGAGCGATGGATGACTCGGTGAGGATGTGTATCACCACTTTCTCAGAATGATTTAAATTTCTTTTACAACTTTATATTCCAAAATAAAGTGTCCATGCAAGTTTTCATATTTTTTTAGTTACTTTAGGGGTTTTTTCCATTTATTCTTGAGTAAATAAAAAATAGTTTAATAGGAAAACTAGTTCTAAAAATTGTACAGATGCACACAACAATATGGGATACCTTCGTGATCATCCCAAAAAAGATTAAAATGATTCAGAGAAATTGGTATTACATATTCCTTAGAAGGATGAACATCTCTACTTAGTTACAATATTGGTATGTGTGAGTGATGTGTGCCTTTGTAATCATATGCATCACAACTTTATCAGAATTAGTTGAAACTTTTTTCTCAACACTATACACCTACATGAGGTGTCCATGCAAGTTTTCAGTTTTTTCTAGGTAGTTTAGGATATTTTACCATTTATTCTTGAGAAAATCAACTAATAATTACAGTAATAGGTAAACTTGGTCCAAAAATTGCACAGATGCACACACCATCATTGGACACCTACATAAACATCCCAAACAAATTTCAAACAATTTCATGAAATTTGTAGTACACATCCTCAAACGGATGAGCATTTCTTACTTAGTTACAAGGTCATGTGTAAGAGATATGTGCCTTTGTAATCATATGCATCACAACTTTCTCAGAATCAGTTGAAACTTTTTTATCAACACTATACACCTAAATGAGGTGTCCACATAAGTTTCTAGATTTTTGTAGGTAGCTTAGGATATTTTACCATTTATCCTTGAGATAATCAACAAATAATTACAGTAATAGGTAAACTTGGTCTGAAAATTGCATAGATGCACACACCATCATGGGACACCTACATAAACATCCTAAAAAATTCAAATGATTTGGTGAAAGTTGTACTACACATCCCTCAAACGGATGAACATCTCTCACTTAGTCACAAGGTCATGTGTAAGACATGTGTGCCTTTGTAATCGTATGCATCACAACTTTCTCAGAATCGGTTGAAACTTTTTTCTCAACACTATACACCTAAATGAGGTGTCAATGCAAGTTTTTAGATTTTTGTAGGTAGCTTATGGTTTTTTCCATTTATCGTTGAAAATCAACAAAAATTACTTTAGGGACGGAGGGAGTACTATGTACGACCTTGTAATTAGCCGACCCATATTAAGCACGGCGACCTACTCGGTGCGGTTTCCTCGGCTTCCTCATCTCTTCTTCTTCCACAGTCGGCGGGTCTCTTCTTCTTCTATAGTCAGCGAGGCAAGGACGGTTTGCAAGGTGGATTGTGCAGCGGCGAGGCATGGAGATGGAGCGCGGAACCCATGGCGATGGCGGCGACGGCGGCACTGACCGGAGGAGGCGCCCTCACGATGCAGAGGAGGTGGTGAAGAAGCCGAGGCGCCACACCGACTCGTCCATGGGTGACGGCCCCATAGAGTCCTATGCTGATTCTGTGGAGTCGGCGTTCACCTTCCCATGCCCAGCCATCGGCAAGGAGAAGACGGTCATCGGCGAGGACAAGGTATGCTCCACCGTGACCTCATCCAATCCCAAGGGACTAGGGTTTATTTTTGTATGAATTCTAAAAATTAGTGTTGTTAATTAGGTTTTTTAGGGTTCAAATAGAGATTATGGGCCTAATCTGTTCGTTAGTTACTATAGTTTATTAGGGTTTCGCTTTGGGATTGAACTGGCAATCCGAAGTCTATAGTTTATTATGGGTTGATATATATATAGATCATATGTTTGGCCTACTGAGTTAAGTTTTTGTTAACATTATTGAAGTGATTATTAGTGTTGTTAATTATTTATGCATTATTGATTATATGTTTGGCCTACATGCATTGTTCGTTTAATTAAAGTTTTGCCTTATATGTTTATAGCTATGATGCTTTAATTGATTAGTTTCAAATAAAATAAATTGAAATGAAGATTGCCGATGTATATGCTTTGCGAGGTTATCAATAAAAAAAGAAAAAAAAGATATGGATTTTTATATATGTTTGTTTGTCCAGTTTTGACGTAATTACTTTATGTTTATCACAAGTTTGTTGCATTAAAAATCAGATAATTCAACATATCATCAATGTTAGTTTTGCATGGTCAGATTTAATTGTTTATTAATGTTTGTTGCATATGATCAGTTACAGGAGCCGGCAGAACCAGAAGCTACCTTTCGCTTTTGGGCTGAAACTACAAAGCAACAGGTGCAAGAAGACATTGTGGATGTCTTTGAGAAGATGAAGAAAGACCTGCAGACCGGACAAGACAGTGACACAGTCTGTGACAAGATGAAGCAGGAGGTGAAGAAAAAATTGATCATATGATGGAGCAGATATGGATGAAGCTGCTTTAGGATTACCATATGTATGGACACCTTTGGGCTTATGATGGAGAAAATTGATCTAGTATCTAACAGTAGTAGACTTAGAATCTGAACTAGTAGGACTGTGGTGGTACTTTTGGGAAGAAACACTTTAACTATATAGATGTTAGTACTTTGTAAATATATAATTAAGTCGTGGTACCTTTTAAATATGTGTGTGCTAATTATATATATGGTGCTATATATTTTGTGGATTTTGTGTGTCTTCAATTATTTCTGAGTATGAGTGTGCTGGATGCAGACCTGGTACTTGTGTAAATATATGAGCATGCATATGTGTGTTTTGATGGGATTCACATAAACTCTAATAGATTATATGACAATGTGAGCTAGTACTTGAGGTCTGATGATTGTATATGCATGACTTATGTCACTCTTTATTGCTTGGAATTTTTTGTTAATGACACATCGTGTTTTGAGATCTTGCACGTTATTGGTAGTCTAGGATGACAAATTAATGCTCATTTATATTTGTGTTCTATTACTTAAACAAAGAAATCATCTTGCCATGGTCTAGTCGTTAATATGACATACTCAATTGGCTTTATGAAGCCTCAATGATGCCTGGGTCCAATGATGATGGGGCCCATGATTAAGTGAAAGATCAATAAACGCGTCTCCCTTTACATGCATGCATGAGTGAAGGGTCGGCGTAGTCTTCCACCCCCACGTCTTGCCCCTTTAACGCGCCTGTCACCCAATCTGTCGCATCAACTTCCGCTCCCCGCCTTGCTCTCGTCGCATCGCCTTCCTCCACAATGACCATGGTCTCACAACCCGCTCCCGCACCTATGCCCTCGGCTCCCCAGCCTCCCCTCCTGCTACTGCCGTCGCCATTGATGCGCCGCCTAAAGAGGAGCACCACTCGACTAAGCAGAAGCGCGACAACATCAGAAGGTTCATCGCCGCCTCTGGGACCATGACCGCGTGACCGAGGAGGAGGACGACGACGGCGACACGCACTCGCATTGCGGCAGAAGAGGCGCCCGAAGTCGAAGCTGATGCGCCATACCAAATCCCTCCGTCGCTTTCACTGGACCAGGTTAGGGTTCAAAATTTATTGGGGTTGGGGTTTTTTGTGTGCTACTGTTTGAACTATATTGAGATTGGATTTGTTGATTTGGATGCTCTGATGCTGTAGTTTGTGCTACTGTAAAGCACTTGGGAGATAGATTAATATTATTTCGACCCTAGATTAATGTTACGTGGTTTCTGAGATAAATGTAGTGTGATCATGTTTAAGTATTCTTATAGCTCATATATAGGCGCCATTGATGTTTGTTGTAGATTTGTTCTATATAAAAGTTGTACATAACTTCTTTATCTAGCTTGTCCTAGAATTTCATGATTTTAGACCAAGTGGTTTAGGAGTTATAGCTTTTCTAAGTTTGGTGTCAGGTTTTGCATGCTGTCTGTGCAGATCTGAAAGAGTGTATTGTTAGGCTAATTTAAATTGTGAGTCATGTGTTGATGTTAATAGAAGAGTTGTAGTGCTTTTTATAAGCTTTCTAAAATGTCTTATGTCAAGTCTTTTGGTCCTATAGATCTCTAGTTATTACTGTTTGAAGGTAGATGTAATATTATGCCCAAACTTGTTGATGTTAATTTAGCACTTGCAATCATTACTGACTATATATAGTCTGTAGTGAAATCCAAGTCTGTTTTGAATTATTGATGTTAATTTACCACTTGCAATCATGAGTGTTAAAATAGTTCATTACTGACTATATATAGTCTTAAGTGGAATCCAAGTCTGTTAATGAAGCTGATTGCTGACTTTATTTCATTATTGACGTTGATTTTGTTAATGAAGGCTCCTGATATTCATCCACACGTGTTTGTAATCAGTGACAAAGTTTCACTGTATTGCACGCTTAGCCATGATAGCGATGAGGAGACGGGACAATGGTCAATGGCCTCCAACCAGGAGGTGATATAAGTCTACCCGAACTTAATAAGTTTCCTAAATTTCAATTATATATATGCTAACTTTCCCCTTTGTGAATTGACTTGAATTTCAATTACAGATCAGGAAGAAGGCCGAGAATCTGCGTGTCCTCCTGAAGCGCAGATACTTCCATAGATTTGACTTGGATTGAAGCCAGCAACAGTGATGTATTTTGGTGTGTAGTTGAAGAACATGGACGTAATTGTACAAAGTTGGATGTATGAACTTAAGTCTCACTTGGTGATGTATGTAAGAACATAATAGCAGTAATGCTTATATATGCAGTGATGCCTGTAATGTTTTGGTTTGTTTCCAAGTGATCTTATATATGCAGTTATGACAAATTTGTAATATATGCAACTCCAGCGTCCACATCTGTCTCACTAACTACACAGAGGCGGCAGTCCATGGGACCGACTTTGATCCGGCCAGCGAGGACCTGGACAGAAGCATCATGATGAGAGTCGGAGGAGGCAAGAAGGATGAGGGGTACTAGCTTGGCGACGACGTCATCGACTCGTCCTCCACTCCCACTCTGGCATAGCTCCGAGCACAGAGCACGAGCGGGAGCATGCCCATACGCCCACGCTCGTCGCCTTCACAGTCGCTGGTACCTGACCTCGAGGTTATTTCTGTTTTACTCGTCGTACATTGATCTTTAATATTTGCATTGTTCTAACATTCCCTTTGTATTATCGCAGGCCCGCATGGAAAAGAGAAAGGGAGGAGCGCTAGCTAGCCGAGACCCAGATGCGGTCCCATATGTCTACCTAGATGGAGGCCTAAGCTAAATAGATGGTGGACCTCATCGCATTCATGGCCTCCCAGGACATGTAGGTGCCCACGGTGACCATGGCTCCTCCACCGCCATCTCAGGACGCGCATGCTACTCCTGTGAGTATCGATACCTCAGTGTTTCATTTCTGCATTTGCTTGTCTGACATAGATGTCTTACTTTTCAGCTTCCATCTGAGGGATCGAACAACCGCCACGTGCCTGGATGGAACACGCTCGGGGGTCAAGGCGGCACTCCTTCTCCCGGGTGGCCAGGGCCAGGTTGGCCATGAGTGTGAGTGTGTTTGTGTCGGCTCCAGTAGATTGAACTTTGGATTCAAAACTTATCATGTTTCAATGACTCATAACTTTGATGCTAAATTTTTGTTTGGATTCATACATCGTGATCAATAATGTGTTATATGTGTGGTGACGAGAATGTGGTACGTGACATATATGTGATGAATGTGATATGTATATGATATATGTGCTATATGTGATATGCATATGTGATGAATGTTGATGAAATGGAAAATTAAAACAAAAAATTGCCCTCTTTGGCGAGGGTTGCTTTGCCGAGAGCCTCGTCAGACTGGCTCTCAGCAAAGACTTTTTTTAAAAAAAAGAAGAAAAAAGGTTTGCCAAGAGCCAGGCCGTAGAGGCTCTCGGCAAAGATTTTTTCAAAAAAAAAAACTCTTTGCCGAGAGCCCGCCATGGGCTCTTGGCAAAGAAGGCGTCAACGGCTGCCGGCCATTAACGACGCCTTTTCTTTGCCGAGAGCCGCACGGGCGCTCGACAAAGGCTTTGCCGAGAGTCCGATAAATGTCTCTCGACAAAGAAGGCTTTGCCGATCCAAATTTCACCGACGACGTTTTGTCGAGAGCTACACTTGACAAAGCCTTTGCCGAGAGCCTAAGAGGCTTTGCCGAGCGCCTCAGGCTCACGACAAAGCAGCCGGCTCCAGTAGTGAGTCCGGTCCCGGTTGGTATTACCAACCCAGACTAAAGTGTAAAACAATATCAGAGGCGCAGGATAGGAGGAACACCACCGCCCTCTCTCAGGCTGATGGTGGTTGCGTGTTAATTCTTGGGTGAAAAAGCCTCACCCGGTGGCATTACAAATATATAACACACGGTGTAACGTAGATGCTACAAGTTAGGAGATCTAACAACCTTTACATGCAAATCTATCTATAGATACCGATCCTAACTTGTAGCTCATGGTACACACCGGTTTACAACTAGTTACATGCAGAATTATCTAACACTCCCACTCAATCACAACTTGATCATGTTGAGATTGTACTTGAAGTTTTCAAGAAGTCGAACAGGTAGGGGTTTTGTAAACCCGGCTGCAACTTGATCTCTTGAAGAAACAAAGTCTATTTCCAGCAATCTGTGACCAACTCTTTCTCTAACAAAGTGATAGTCAACTTCTATTTGTTTGGTTCTAGCATGAAAAACAGGATTTGCAGATAAGTATTTAGCACCGATATTATCACACCATAATTTAGCTACTCTTGGAGTGCTGATTCTCAATTCTTGAAGTAGAGTTTGTATCCACATCACTTCGGCCGTTGCATCAGCTATGGCCTTGTATTCTGATTCGGTACTTGACCTTGAGACTCTTCCCTGCTTGCTGGCACTCCATGAAACAAGGTTAGATCCAAAAAAGACTGCAAAACCTCCCGTGGATCTTCTATCATCTCCACTGCCAGCCCAATCAGCATCAGAAAAGGCACTAACCAAGGTGGAGTGTGACTTGAATAATTTTAAACCAAGTGATGTGCACTGTTTTAAATATCTTAATATTCTTTTAACAGCCGCCCAATGTGTAGTGGTTGGTGCATGGAGAAACTGACATACCTTGTTCACTGAATATGATATATCTGGTCTGGTGAGAGTAAGGTACTGTAATCCACCGACTACACTTCGGTAATGTGTTGCATCTTTAGGCCCTAATGGAGATCCTTCATGTAGCGATAACTTTTCACTAGTACTGAGTGGAGCCGCTACAGGCTTGCAATCAAACATTCCTACCCTTTTAAGTAGATCGGCTGCATACTTCTCTTGTGTTAGCACCATTCCATCATGTGTCTTGTTAACTTCAATGCCTAGGAAATAATGGAGATCACCAAGATCTTTCAAGGCAAACTCACTTTGTAATTCTTTCAGCAAGGTGTTCGTAGCTTTCTCTATAGAGCTTGCTACAATAATATCATCTACATATACAAGCACAAACATGGTCAAATTTTCTCTATTAAAAAAGAACAAGGATGTATCAGCTTTTGACACTTGAAAACCGAGACTTGTTAACTTGTTACTGAGTCTGGAATGCCACGCTCTTGGAGCCTGTTTTAGACCATAGAGAGCTTTGTCTAACTTGCACACATAACCGGGCTTTATAGGATCTTCATAGCCTGGAGGTTGCTGCATATACACTTCTTCTTCCAAGTACCCATGTAAGAATGCATTTTGTACATCAAGCTGTCGCAAACTCCAACCTCTGGAGACAGCTAGTGATAAAATAATACGGATGGTGGAATGCTTTATGACAGGGCTAAAAGTATCTTCATAATCAATTCCATACCTTTGCTTGAACCCTTTTGCCACAAGCCTTGCCTTATACCTATCGAGGCTTCCATCCTTCTTTCTCTTGATTTTGTATACCCATTTACATCCTATTACATTTCTTCCTTTCTGAGGTGGAACCAAGTGCCACGTCTTATTGTTCACCAATGCTCCATATTCAATGTCCATTGCAGTTTTCCAATCTTTATTTGCTAATGCTTTCTCTACATTCCAAGGTTCACCAGACGTTGTTAGGAAAGAGTATCGAACTGTGCCATCGGTATATACCTTTTCCTTCTGAATGCCGCTGCGAAGCCTCGTTTGGTGATGTGGTATACTGGTATGTGGAGGAGGTGGCATAGAGCAGCAGCAGGGGATCCAGCTGCAGAAGATCCGGAGGACCCGATCTCCCCTTGGTTCGATGCAGAAGCTGTTGGATCAGGTGGATCAGTGCTACCGGTCGGAGGAGATGTCGAGCGCTAGTTGGCTGACACTCGCGCAGGTTCAAATTCCAAAGAGGATCGATTGACGGGCAGTACAGCAGACTGCACAGGCGCCAGAGAATCCACCGGATCAGCATCAGGACTGATGATAGGAGGTTGATATTGCATGATCTCTGTAAATGTTGTGCCAGTCGATTCTTGGAAATGATGAGTAGCATTAGTCACAGAGTCAACTACAGTTTCTCCCCCAGAATTAGGCAAAGTTGGATGAAGGAGATCAATCTCTGAGCGAAGGCGGGCACCTGCATTTGGATGTAATTCAAAGAAAGGGAAAATAGTTTCATCAAAGACAACATCGCGGGATATATAAATTCTTCCAGTGGAAATGTCCAGACATTTGTATCCTTTGTGAAGGTTACTGTAGCCTAGAAAAGCACAGCGTTTTGATCGGTAGGCGAGTTTGTGGTCATTATAAGGTCTAAGATTGGGCCAACATGCGCTACCAAAGACACGGAGGAAGGAGTAATCTGGATCATGCTGAAAAAGTTCTTTCAGCGGAGTGGAATTATGGATAACTCGGCTAGGGATACGATTGATGAGGTATGTAGCTGAAAGAAAGGCCTCGTCCCAAAATTTAAGGGGCATTGAGGCATGGGCTAATAGCGACAGACCTACTTCCACTATGTGACGATGTTTGCGTTCAGCAGCACCGTTTTGTTGATGTGTGTGAGGACAGGAAACTAGATGAGTAATACCAATTTTGGTAAAGAACGAGTTCAGTGGTTGATGCTCGCCTCCCCAGTCGGTTTGCACGGCAATAATTGTTCGATTAAACAATCTTTCAACGAGAGCTTAGAACTCATAGAATTTTTGAAAGACTTCAGATTTATACTTGAGAAGGTAAATCTAGGTAAATTTACTAAAATCATCAATAAAACTGACATAGTATTTCTTTCTACCGAGAGACTCAATAGCAGGACCCCACACATATGAAAAAATAAGTTCTAAAGGAGCAGAGGAAACACTAGATGATCTAGAATAGGGTAACTGATGACTCTTCGCCTGTTGGCAGGCGTCACACACTGACTCATTGGAGAACCCATCTAAAACATGAAACTTATTTGTGCTAACAATTTGTTTCACAATGCTTGTTGAAGGATGTCCTAGACGATTATGCCATCTGGACATGGGAACTTTGGTGATGCCATGGACTTGCTTTTTTGGAAGGGATGGAATAGGATAAAGACCTTGACGACATCTCCCCTTAAGGATGGTTTTCTTCGTAGCCTGATCCTTGATAGCAAAAAAATCAGGGTGAAATTCTAAAAAGGTAGAATTATCAGAAGCTAATTTGTGGACAGAAACAAGGTTCTTAGTTGCTTGAGGAACATGGAGAACATTATTAAGATGAATATCACGATGTGGGGTATGAAATGTAGTATGGCCGACATGACTAATATGCATACCTGCTCCACTAGCCGTGTGGATTTGATCCCCTCCATGGTACTTGTTTCTGAAGGACAGCTTCTCAAGATCACCTGTAATA
Source organism: Coix lacryma-jobi var. lacryma-jobi (assembly GCA_009763385.1). NCBI lineage: Eukaryota > Viridiplantae > Streptophyta > Magnoliopsida > Poales > Poaceae > Coix > Coix lacryma-jobi. The sequence continues at coordinate 63,763,618 of CM019825.1, forward strand.
TGATCTATGGCTCCAGTATTAGTATACCAGTTGGTGTCAACTGAGTATGAACTCATGGCGACAGCCACTAATTTCGGATCCGGCACATAATTTTCGTCGAAGCGATGCCAACACTTCACGGCCGTGTGACCGCGCTTGTAGCAGACCTGGCACAGGGGGCGGTCATCGTCTTCAGCAGGTGGCGCACGGTGGGTGTTGTTGCTGTTGAACCCACCGCGGCCACCTCCACCGCCTCCTCGATTGTAGTTGCCGCGACCATGTGATGGGAAACCACCACGGCCATGGCTGCGCTGAGGGTTTGAACTCCCGTGGCCGCCTTGGCTGCGACCACCACCTCTGGAGAATCCACCGCGACCTCAACTCGCTGTGTTTGCCGAGCCAGCCCCGGGAACGCCTCCACCGTATGTCAGATTCATACAGGTCTCGTAGTTCAGAAGCTGCGAATAGAGTTCTTCAACAGAAACTGGTTCGACCCTAATTGTTAGGGCTGTAACAAAGGAGGCATACTCTTCTCCCAAACCGGTGAGGATGTATTCCACTAGTTCTTCATCTTCAACACGGCGTCCAGCCGTTGTCATCTCGTCGCCGAGCGCCTTCATCTTGGCGAAATATTCACCGGCAGAGGAGTTTCCCTTCTTGGTGTTGGCGAGGGCGATGCGAAGATTGACGATGCGGGCACGCATCTGTGACACATACATCTGCTCAATGGCACTCCATACTTCTTCAGTAGTCTCGCACGCGGAGACTTGATTCGCCACTTCCTTGGAGAGCGACGACAGGAGGAAGCTCAGGATGGTTTGGTCTCTGGCTTCCCATTCTTCATACGCCGGATTTGGCGTCTTCGTTTCCTTCCCATCTGTGGTGCCGACCAGCTCTTTCTCTGGAGCTTTCCGGTCGCCGTTGATGTACCCGTGGAGGCGAGCGCCACGTATGGCGGATCAAACTTGTGCCTTCCACAACGCATAGTTCGTCTTCCCTAACTTCTCAGTGACAACATGGTTGGAGAGGGGATTGCTGGAATTGTTGGAGGAGCTAGAGGAGGACATGGCTCTAGATTTGGTAGATGGTGGCTCTGATACCATGTAAAACAATATCAGAGGCGCAGGATAGGAGGAACACCACTGTCCTCTCTCAGGCTGATGGTGGTTGTGTGTTAATTCTTGGGTGAAAAAGCCTCACCCAGTGGCATTACAAATATATAGCACATGGTGTAACGTATATGCTACAAGTTAGGAGATCTAACAACCTTTACATACAAATCTATCTATAGATACCGATCCTAACTTGTAGCTCATGGTACACACCGGTTTACAACTAGTTACATGCAGAATTATCTAACATAAAGGTCTTTCACCCGGGACTAAAAGTCCTTATTCACGAGTGAATTCAAAAGGAAAACGTCCAGAACTATATCACGTGTTGTGTAGCTAAGTTGTTAAGTGAGTTATGCGTGAAGTGAGAGATCTTGGATTCGAATATCAGGAAGGGCAAATAATTTTTTTTTTTGGTTTTAAGGGTCACCTTTAGTAGTCTCTTCCGAACCGGGACTATAGGCCGCTTCTCCAATATTGAAGCAATAACTTTTCACACATCAACTAAACAAGATCTAAAACCCACACTATCTGCTACTAAGTCCAGCGTCGATTAATGATGAATATGACCAGACGTGGTGCTCTCTTTTTTTTTTTTTGAAAAGGAAGGTGCTCATTATTAGTTAGCAAGTCCTTTTCACCTCAGCTCGCACAATGAGAATGGCTGCTTTGCTAGGTACAGTACAGTAATTATATTACTACTAGATCAAGGAACATGAGAATGGTGCGTGCACTGGTACTGGACTACAGGTAGTGGTTAGCCATATGCATAACCTTTTTCTTTTACAGGATGGAGAATCATTGAGAGAGCGTGTGGGAAATGCAGGATCCCGTACCGTACCGTACCGTACCTTTTTAAATCTTATTTGAGCCAGGCTTCTTGGCACGACGGTACGTTGATACTGCGCGCATCAAGTGGGAGCTAATTTTTGTCTCTCGGGAGCAGGTCAAAGCTACTACTCCCTCCATTCCAAATTATAAGACGTTCTAAGAATCTTGGAGAGTCAAAGTTTTTCAACTTTGACCAAAATTATAGAGAAAAATATAAAGATTTATACCATCAAATATACATATTATGGAAATATAACTAATGGAGAATCTAATTGCACTTAGTTGATATCATAAATATTATTATCTTATTATATAAATTTGGTCAAAGTTGAAAAACTTTGACTCTCCAAGATTCTTGGAATGTCTTATAATTTGGGATGGAGGGAGTACTAAGTAAGCAACAGCAACCCTAGACAAGACGGAAGAAACTCCAATAATCCAGAGAGATGCGTGTATGCCAATGTTCTGAAACACGCACCGTGTATGTACATGCCTCTTCTCTTTGTTTCTTTTATTGTTGTTGTACTACGCATTTTATGAATTCCTCCTCGTATATTTCAGGCTTACACCATCCGATCCTTCCATCCCGGGCCGCCAGTGAAATCATCAAATTAATTAAAGCACGTGCTTGTGGTGGGCAAGAAATAGTACGTACTTTTGCTGGAACGTAACAACATATCACAGCGCTGTTGTCATTCAATGTGAGGAGAGCGATGGTTGCAAGTTGCAGTAGTCATCAATTCCTCCAGGATCTTTGAGAAGCTGGAGTGCAACTCTCTACCTCCAATCCAACGCAACCAATGGTGGCGACGCTATCCGGATGTGAATGTGTTTCTCAAGTAAACCGTATTAGAGCAAACTCAGAATACTCCCGTGGGCAGTAGGGGTAATTTTTGGTTTGCGGAGCAGGTGAAATAGGATACAACGGGAAAACCGATCTTTACCGAGTGCCTTACACTTTGCCGAGTGTTCTTGTTCGGGCACTCCATAAAGAAGCTCTTTGCCGAGTGTTTACCAAATAAAAATACTCGGCAAAAGAAAAAACACTCGGTAAAGATTTTCTTTGTGGAGTGCCAAAAAACACTCGGCAAAAAATTTCTTTGCCGAGTGTTTTTTTTCTGGCACGAGTGTTTTTTTTGACACTCAGCAAAGCCAATTTTCAAATCACATTTTGAAGAAGCAATAAATTAATCCAAATGAAAAAGTTTTCAACTACCAAGTTGTTGAACTTATCAAGATGAACGATTTTTGTTTTGGTGATTTCTTTATTTGAAAAATTTAAATAATTTGTTCATAAATCTTATATCTCTCTCCGGTAGTTTATGAAACTACAAGAGTGATATATAATGTTTGTGAATAATATTAGAACCACAATGTCGGATGCATAAATGGTCAAATAACCAAAATAAACTTTGTAGATCTTGACAAGTTATGGAAGTTTGTAGTTGATAACTTTTTAATTTGAAGTCATTTAGTTATGCAAAATTTCGTTCGAATTTGACAAATTTAGAATTCAAATTTTTTAAAAGACATCGGATGGAGAAATGACTGAAATGAAAGTTGTAGATCTCAAAAAGTTATGATACTTTGTACGGAGTAGTTGACAACTTTTTGATTTGAAATCATCTTGTCTTGAAAAACTGGATTTGAATTTAAAAATTTTGAAATTTGATTTTTTAAAAGTACCTCAGAAAAAAATGGCAAAATAAAAGTTGTAGATCTCGAAAAGTTATGAAACTTTGAAGTTGACAACTTTTTGATTTGAAATAATCTTGTCAACGAAAACTACGTTTCAAATTGTCAAATTTGAAATTCATTTTTTATAAACGATCTCGGATGGAAAAAGTATCAAAATAAAAGTTGCAGATCTCGAAAAGTTAGAAAACTTTGTAGTTGACAACTTTTTAATTTGAATTTGTTTAGGACCTCAAATAAGTAAATTACACTCGGTTTAGTATAATATATGGAAACCGAAACGGAGATGGAACATATGTGAGTGTGTAGTGCAGTGGTAGAGAAGGCTCCACGCAAGTGAGAGGTCATGAGTTCAAATCCTGTTGGCTCCGTGAAAGAAAATTACGCGAAAAATACCACGACTTGCGATTTCTAGGGAGACGAGCGGGCACTGCCCAGCCCCTCCCACGATTAAATAAAAATTTCCCTGTTTTTTTGGATTTTTTTTCATTTTTTCTTTGTCGAGTGCTTTTCTTTACCGAGTGTCACGTCGGCACTCGGCAAAGCCCGATAAAAGGCACTAGGCAAAGAACCTTTTGTCGTTAGTTTTTTTGCCGAGTGTTGTTTGTCGCCTTTGCCGAGTGTATTTAAGGCTTTGTCGAGTGCCTCAAGCACTCGGCAAAGAATGGATCTCCTGTGGTGATAGTCCTGACTCTGATTTTAGGTCTAATTGTAAATGCATTCGTCCCCAATGTGAGTTTTGGCTAATTAATGATAATCAAATTAGGGACTAACGGATTTATAAAGGCATGTATACAGATGTTAGTCCTTAGAAAGAATTGCAATATTGATATCCCGTGAACAAAGCACATAAACTTATGTTGGACAATGATGCCTAGCTCAAGTGGTGGATTGATAGTTTAATTTTAAACTTAAGTTATAGGTAAGCTGAACTATCAAGAGGGATACAAACTAGGCTAGCCAGATGTGGAGAAAAGTGCTCATGTCAACTAACAAAAGTTTGCTTGAGAGACATCGCACACTTACGAACACATAGATGTTTTTCTGCACAGTCGGTAGTACCGACCAGGGGTGCCGCGCACAATGCTCTCTGGATGAAGTTCACTTTGAACTGTCAGTAGTACCACCATAGGGTCGGTAGTACCGACCATCCAGACCCAGTTTACACCCTCTCTATGTAGATCCTAAAATGACTTGGCGGTGGTACCGCCATAAGGTCGGTAGTACCGACCCTGGTAGTACCTACCGTGGGGTCGGTAGTATCGACCCCCCACGTCAGTTTGCAACCCTCTCTGTTCGTGACCCAATATTACTTGGCGATAGTACCACTATAAATGTCGGTACTACCGAGGTCGATAGTACCGACCCCTGGTCGGTGGTACCGAGCGCTCCGAGTAACTTTTCGTAGACCTCTCTGTTCGCGGCCATTTTGGCCTGGCGGTAGTACCGCCATAGAGTCGGTACTACCGACCCTTGGTGGTACCGACCTGTTGGTTGGTAGTTGCAGTTTGGTCAACTCAGATCTAGCGTAGTGAAAATGGCTGGTCGGTACTACCGACCGTATGGTGTCGGTACTACCGACAGACCTCGGTACTGGGTGACTATAAATAGCCACCCACTCCACTTCTAACCATTATCCACTCACTTCACACATTCATTGCGAGCTACTAGCTGACAAAACACCTCCCAAGCATTGACTCATCCCCTCTCTCCCCCCCTTTGCTCCTAGATTCATTCCCTTTCAAGATTTGAGCTAGGGAAGTGAGATTAGAGAGTGGGAAGCTTCGATCTATGACTTGAGCACTTGGTTCCCTCATCTTGCTGGCTTGATTTGTGTTTATTACTCTTGGGTTCTTGGAACCCTAGCCGGTTAGGTGTTCTTCGTGGTAGCCCGTATTGATTCATTTGTGAGGGCTCCCCGAAGCGTTTGTATTTCCTCTGTGATTCTTAGTGGAGAAACTCAGCTAACCTTTGTGGTGGCTTGAGTGAGGCAAGGAGGTGAAAGAGACTCCGACCTTAGTGGTCACCTCAACAACGAGGACGTAGACACTCCTTAGTGGATTGGCCGAACCTCGGGATAAATCGTTGTGTCCCGCGTGCTTGTTGTTATCTCTACTTTGCATACTACACTTGTACTTGTGTTCTTCGTGTTCTTTCTTTCCCTCTCTCATTATTAGGTTGGAAAGGACTGATCAACACATTGTGAAGGAACCAAGCCTTGGGAAGGCTTAAATCTTTGTCTACAACACTTAGGGAAGTGGGGTAATTACTAGATCTGAAATTGCAACTCTTTTACATCGGATTTGTAGTTGCTTTTAGGTTTCCGGTTGTGCCGTTTGTTTGCATCGGTAGTATTGGTGTTTAATACCCGGTAGTACCAACCCAAACAAACCGGTAGTACCAGTTGTTATTTAATTACAAGTTTTAGTTTCTGAGTTTCAGATTTTAGAGAATCACCTATTCACCCCCTCTAGGCTGATTAGATCCTTTCAATTGGTATCGGAGCCTAACCCTTTGTGTTAGCGCTTCACCGCGTAAGGGAAAAAATCATGTCGACCCTAAGTGAGGTAGATATTAACAACATTGTCAAGAGGCTTGCAGATCAACTGAAGGAAGAGCAAGCAAAGAAGTTTGAAGATCCAATGAGTAAGATGAAGCAAGAGATTGAGAGCTTGAAGCAAGCTTTGAGCAACAAAGGTGAAACTTCAACTAGTGAACCAACTCCTCAAGATCCCAAAGAAAAGGGAAAGTCAAGTGGTGGTGAGAACTATTCACACACACCATTTGACTACAACCAAATGAGCAAGGTTCTTCAATTGCCTAGCGTCAATCTAGGCAAACCTCCTTCCTTTGATGGAATCAATTACAATGATTGGGCACACAAGATGAAGCTACATCTTATTGTCGCAAGAGTTTGGGAGATAGTTGAGGCCGGACCAAGTCACATTGAAGGAGAATAGTATACCGATTTAGATGCAGTTGAGTTTCAACAAAATGCTCAAGCAGCATCCTTGATTCTATCATGTCTCAGGCCCGAAGAGAGTACCAAGGTCCATGGAATGGAAGTTGCAAAGAAGATTTAGGACACTCTCAAGATATCATTTGAGGGTGATGCAAGTGTGAGAAAATGCAACATAGAGCTTCTTGAAGGGAAGATCAAAAACTTCACAATCAAGAGTGGTGAAACCACTCAACAAATGTTTGATAGATACATGACCTTGATCAATAGGATAAGAGCTCTAGGAGATGAAAAGTGGGATGACAATGCCGTTGCAAGAAAGCTATTGAGAGCTTATAGAAAGAAGAACAAGACTCTTGCATCAATCATTATGGAAAGACCAAACTATAAGACCATGGGGCCTCATGAGATGCTTGCCAAGATAAAGCATCATGAGGTGCTTGATGATGAAGCTCTAGAAGATCAAGAAGCAAACAACAAGAAGGTGGTGGCTTTCAAAGCTAACCAAGAAGATGGAAGAAATTCTCAAAATGATTCATCAAGTGAAGAAAGTGAAGACTCGGATGATGAGATTGCACTTCTTGTCAAGAATTTTAGAAGATTCATGAAGAAGAAGATGCACAAGAGAGGCAAAGATGGCTACTTCAAGAAGACAAAGAAGAGAAATTGCTATGAGTGTGGTGCAGATGATCATTTCATAGCCGATTGTCCGCAAAAGAAGAACAAGAACAAGTACAACAAGTATGATGACAAGAAGCAAGGAAGAAGAAGAGGTGAAGCTCACGTTAGTGAATAATGGTTCTTAGATGATGACTCTAGTGATGACGAGAAGAGCAAGAGGAAGGAGAAGGGAGCGGCCAACATTGCCATTCACAAGGCTTCTTCTCCAAGCCTCTTCTCCAACATAGCTACATCAACTACTTCATCACGCTTGTTCGAGGATCTCTCCGATGATGAGGATGACTTCACTCATTCATGCTTCATGGCTAAGGATGAGAAGGTATCATCTAACTCTTCCATTTGTTCTAGTGATGAGTATAGTGATGATGATATGGATGAATATGAACAAACCATGATAAGAAAATTTGGAAAGAAAGGTGGACCCAAAATAATAAAATTGCTAACTAGGTTAGAGAGTCAGAATGAGAGTCTTGCTATGCAAGGGGACTTGATCACTCAAGAGAGAGAAAAGAACCTTGCATTGTAAGCCTCTCGTGCCAAGGAGAGGTTGAATGTTGAGAAATTGATCGTGGAACTATCTTTAGCCAATGACTCTAACAAGAGGTTGGCTAAGGAGTGTTCCACGAGCAATGACTTAATTGCTAATCTAAAGAATAAGGTTAGCTTGGTTCAAGAAAGCCTCACAAGCTTACAAGATAAATATCAAACTATTGAACTAATTGAAGGACCGAAAGTGCTGCCAGAAAGCGACCAGAGGGGGGGGTGAATGGGAGCTTTAAAATTCTTTTCAGAAACTTTAAGCCACTATCCCAAAAATCAACCCCAAGAGCAAAACCAATGCGCGTGATGTCCACGACCCATGAGAGTGGGTGGATGTTCCCTAGGAACACAGCGGGACACCACAAAAATTCCCTCGCCCAAGTTCACGCAGGTCAACTAGTGACAGGATGAACTTTGGGTAACCTCAACCTCCCCCGAGCAACGCGAGGGGGATTCAGGCTATTTTGCAAGACAGGAAGCACGATCTCTGTAGAGCACCAAGTCGGAAATCCAACGCAAAAGCCCAAAACCAAATCCGAAGTCGAATGGTCAAACTGCGGACGAAACAGTGCAGAAACAACACTGACCGGACTCTGCCTGCATCCGGTCAAGAAGCACCGAACGCGTCCGGTCAGCCAAGACTCATTTTGGAACCTCTCTGTTCCTGACCGGACTCACTGACGACTAGCGTCCGGTCGTGAATCGAGCGTCCGGTCAGCTGAGACAAAACAGATGAACAGTAAGACCGACGAGTCCGGTCACACAAGGGAGCTAGCGTCCAGTCAAGTCATAGAAGAACACACTGAACATTCAACGACCGGACGCAAGGGGTCAGCGTTCGGTCAGCCCGTGCTCAGCGTCCGGTCACCCCGACAGCCCACTGTTCGTCCACCGATTCGATTCAAACTCTCCCAAAATGAAACCTCTAGGGTTCAAACTTGGAGAGATGAGTCACAAGGAGGATAGTGAGCTATCTCTAAGAGATCATGGCTTGAACCTATATCTGAATCGATGAATTGGAGGAATTTGGGTCAAAGGAGCAAAACTTGATCCAAAACGAAAATCGATCGATCTACCAGCTCGTGAGGTTAGAGATGATTTCCTTCGGTGGAAAGAAGTGCCTCACGATCTAGAACAACTTGGTTCAAACGGATTTGCAAAAGACGCACAGAGCAAAGAGATCGATCGACGGGAAAAACATGGAGAAAAGCAACCCGCGAAGAACACGAACAAAATGCAAATCACAACCACGAATTTGCAACCGTGTGGCTACCACACGCTACAATAGTGAGATTACGGTCTCACTTCCTCAAAATCTCACGGGCACAGAGGTATTGTTCTCTTCTCTGTGGATCTCAATTCGCTACAGCAAGGAATGGGAGAGCAGGAAACCCTAGGTGGAAAATAGCAAATGACTGAGATGGTTTGGGAGGTGGGTGTCTCCCCCTACTTATCCTAATTCTAATTCCCACTCTACCCCTAGTTATTTACAGAGTGACCTAGACAAACCCTAAGGCTATCCTGGACCAACTCGTGGTAGATGCTGATCTGACGGCCACGCCCGCACAACTGGTAGCGTTGCCTTGACGCAACCTCACCGATTGCCGCCACGTGCCGCCTCCACTCCGCTTGTCCTTTTCACGGACTCCGTCCCCCGGTTTTGTGGCCGAAACTGGGAAACCAGGCCTTCAAGTCCATCCCCCAGTTTTGTGGCCCAAACCGGGAATCCAGCCGCCCATCGCCTGAGTTTTGTGGCTGAAGGACCGAAAATGCTAAAGCATGGCGACCAGAGGGGGGGGTGAATGGGAGCCTAAAAATTTCTTCCGAAATTCCGGCCTCTGTCCCAACAAAATCAACCCCAAGAGCAAAGCCGACACACGTGATGTCCATGACCCAAGAGAATGGGTGGATGTTCCCTAGGAACGCAGCGGGACACCACAAAAGTTCCTTCACCCAAATCCACGCGAGTCAACTAGTGACAGGATGGACTTTGGGTAACCTCAACCTCCCCCGAGCAATGCGAGAGGGATTCAGGCTATCTCGCTAAGCGTGAAGCCCTATTTCTGTAGAGCACAGAGTCGGGAGTCCAACGCAAAAAGCGAAAACCAAATCCAAAGTCGGACGAACAAACGACGGACGAAACAGTGAAGTTTTCACTGCATCGGACGTTGACCTGCGTCCGATGTACAAGCACCGGACGCGTCCGATGCCAAAAAGCCCTTTCGGGAACTTCACTGCATAGCCATCGGACGCTGGCTACAGTGAACCCTCAGCGTCCGATGCTCAACCCTCGGACGCGTCCGATGGACAACGGAGCGTCCGATGGTCAGGGTCCGGCGCGTCCGATGATCAACGAACGCGTCCGATGCCCACTCAAAAACACCAGAACTGACACGTGTCACCGGAGCGTCCGATGCTATGAACAGCAGCGTCCGATGCCTCCGAAACTGCACAGTTCTTCCACGGATTCAACCCGATCTCCTCCGAATCAAAAGCTCTAGGGCTAGGATTCGATCTGAGAGGTCACAAGGATGTTAGGAGCTACTCCTAAGAGATCATGGCTCAAACCTAACTCCAAATCGGTGAATCGAAAGATTTCGGGGCAAAAGAGCAAGAACGTGATCCAAAACAAAATCTGTCCGATCTACTAGCTCGTGAGGAATTAGAGAAAACCCTTTGATAGAAAGATGTCTCTCACGATGCTCTAGAAGATGGTTCAAATGGATTTGCGAATCTTCCCTCGAAACAAGAAATCTCGTGAAGATCGAAAGAGGGGAAAACGTGCAAAGCGAAGAACAAAATCGCAAGACAAATTAAAGCACGAATTTGATCCTTGGATTCAAAGGAATAGATGATTGATTAAGCAATCGGTGTCAGGCTACAAGCCACTCCTAGCAACACAAAGCTTGGATAGCGAAAAGCTCAAGAACAAGAGCCGGTCTCTCCCTAACCCTAGCCTCCTCTCACCTAAACAAAATGAGAGTGACACCGCCAAGGATTCCCAGGCATCGCTGCCCTAGCCGCCCCATTCATCTATATATAGGCGCACGTCCGAAGACCAAAACGCCCTTACATTAAGCACTCAACCCAAATACCCCCCAGGGGTAAAACTGTCCAACCCTAGCAGTTTCATCCGACGGCCACGCCCGCACATCCGGTAGCTTCGCCTCGACGCGACCTCCCTGATGCCGTCACGTGCCGTCGTCATCGACCGTCGCGCCTTCTCACCGATTGCTTCGCCGCAACGCAAGCCTCTCGGTGCCGCCACGCGTCGACCGTCCTTTTGGACCTTCCCCCGGTTTTGAGGCCCAAACCGGGAAACCTGCCAGCCCAGGTTTTGAGGCCCAAATCTGGAAACCGTCCACCCCAAGCTTTGAGGCCCAAATTCGGAAACCCGCAAGCCCAGGTTTTGAGGCCCAAACCTGGAAACCGTCCATCCCGAGTTTTGAGGCCCAAACTCGGAAACCCGCAAGCCCAGGTTTTGAGGCCCAAACCTGGAAACCGGCCATCCCGAGTTTTGAGGCCCAAACTCGGAAACCGGCCACCCGAGTTTTGAGGCCCAAACTCGGAAACCGTCGGTGGTAGCTTTTTGAGGCTCAGCTACCGAACCCGCACCATAGACGGGATGTGGTTCGCACACCCCGACCACCGGCACCGATGTCGATGCATGTCCAGCCTCCACGCCGGGCACAACGCCTTCGCCATCCTTCTTGACTTGGCCGACGACACTTGTGCCGCACGCAAGCCCGTGTTCGACCTCCGCCAAGTGCCACGACACCATCGTTGTCGTGGAACCGTCCTGATTATAAGGACTCAAGTACCGTCTTAGTCAATTACGTCTGACATCGACCCGCACTTGAAGCCATATAACCCCGGTAGTCCGGAAATCTCGAAGGATTTCAACATCGTACAACATACAGGATCGCATCGTTCAAGTATTACATTCGAAAGGATACAACACAGATAAACGAAATCGGATTTAAAACATCAGAGTGCGAATTTAAAATCGAGTTATTACAATACTGAGTTTAAAGTGCGGAAGCTTAAATAAGTTTTTGAAACACGACCACCACGCATGTGGTCCAAATAAAACATTGTTTGTCAACTCCAACTCAACACAACTCACTCCTCCTTTTTCAAGTAATGTGCCACTAGAAGTCTCAGACCAGCAAAAGAAAAGGGGAAGCTTCTGGACGACCCTGCCCTGGGCCTACTCCTCATCACCTTCCATTGGGTAGAGGCAGTGCTTACAATAGCCATAGTACACCTGGCCATCTGCAACAAACGGGATAAACCCTGAGTACGGGAATGTACTCAGCTAGACTTACCCGTCCAACTGAAAATAAAGACACCAAGGGTATGCATGGCCTTTTTGGTGGAGCTGGGATTTTTAGTTGCGAAAAGCTCAAAATTAAGATAAGGAGTATTAATGACATATGTGAGCTATCAGTTTTTAGTCCTATCTCATTTCCTAGGTTTTGCACCTGAACTACTACACACACTTGAGTCTAACAAGCAATAATATAACCATATCCAGTTGACTTATCCACATTTTAGTTGAACCTTTAAGACATCACATGGAGTTGTATCGTGGTGAAGCTTGCCATAGTTTCCCACTAACCGGGGGAGACGGCGACTCGAATCGAATTCCAAACCAGCTGGTGAAAGACCTTTAATACCAGCCCACACTTTCCCCGTCGGGTCCATGCATTGGGCAACCACTCGATGCTTGTTCGTGGTGGTAATCGTCGCGGTTCAAGCACGGACCGCCCAATTGGAACCTGGTGATGGCCTCTCGCGGCAGATCACATTTCCATACTAGAGGGCGCGACACGGGTCGAAACCGGCCCGAACAGCTTCTAACCGGCTTTGGGGTCGATGATTACGGCACCGACATATCTCTAAGTAAAAGGGCGCGTTCAAAAATGAACGAGGGCCAACATCAATACAAACCTACACGATCCAACGGATGGACTGCCCCAAGTTTCCAAACTTGTGCCTTGCCTTCCAGTTGACCGTATTTCATTACTACTCAGGTTCTTTTCCACGATAGCAAAATATAGCCAACCGTGATCCGGTAAATACCCACCAGGGGTATTACGGAAACATCCTTAACTACCACTTTTATTAAGCAACTAAGCAATTCTACATTATAAATAAGGAACAGGATAACAAGGCAGGTGTAAGTAATAATCAAGGAAGGATAATGCATCAAGTAGGATTCAAACAACTCCTATACCTAATGCAGCACAATATAAAAGTACTCAAGTAATTTAATTGTAAAATTGGGAGACTTAGAATGCTCCGGGGCTTGCCTTGAGCGAAGACCGAGGCCTCGTGGGAGGGGCACTCGGGCAAGTTAGTTTCCGCTGCGGGGTCGACCTCCTCGACCTGGGGTAGCTCCGGGATCTCCTGCTCGACGTTTGCCTCTTGCTCCTGGTCGGGCTCCGGGAGTGTCGATCCTATTGCATGCGACGAATAATAAATAATTAAATAATGCGGGTGCGAGATGTGGAGGGATGAAAAGAAATGCTTCTTGCAAACCAACAAAACCAACTTGTTGAACCACTTTTGACATTGAGGTAAATACTTTTTTACCTCATAAAACAAAATCATTATTTCCACTATTTCCTATTTAGAAATTCAAAAGAAACTCAAGTTTGAACTGCAAGTGTATTTTTCTGAACTCAGAAAAATCCACGAAAATTCCAGCAGATAACTGACACTAACTGGACTTCATTGACCAAATTTCAGCAAGAGATCAATTATAGAACGACGGCCACAAAAAGATGAAATATTCTGCTCAAAAGGTACTTTGAACTAACTCTTCTCCTGAAAAGTGTCAAACAATAGATTTCATAATTTTTCTTGCTTCATCTACACATAAACACTCTACTGCAGGAAGTGCACTGCCAAAACATAAATATATTACCCTACATAAAATAAACAAATCTATTCCAAAATAACCCAATTGAACTACACCCCTACTGGAAAAGGGTGCTAAACTCAGTTTCATATTTTTTCCAGATTCTACTCTACATTTCATATTTATCAAGGAAGTTCCATGAACAGAAACATTACATTACATCCTACATGAATTTCCAAAGAAACATACAGAAAAGTACATTTATACAGTAACTTCACATTTTTTCCATACAACAGCCTATGCTTAACATTTTTCTTAGCTTGAACATCACATACAGAGACTGCACAATTTTTTTTCCATATTTTATTTTGAAACATAAAACACCTTAACACTTATTCCAAGAAATCAGCCAAAAAGGACTTTAAACCATAACAGAAAACTTTTCTACATAAACAGGGCCTCATATATTTTTCACAGGTACATAACATGATAATAAACTTACACAAAATTTTCCATGAATTAACTTTACCAGAAAACATATATAACCATTTATCTCAACAAAAGCATATAAACTAAAATAAATAAAAACAGTAATAAAAAAACTTCTACCAAAAATACTTTCATATTTTTCCATGATAGATCTACTCATAAACAAGCTAACAAAACTGAAAGCACTTCATTTGGACTTTTCAATCGAGCTACACAAAAAATAACAAGCCTTTCTGGAATTAAAAACAAAAAGGAAAATCATTTGAATCTCCCGGCCTGGCATTCGTGGACTCGGCCCATAGACCGGGTGAGACTGACGCACGGGGCCCGCTGGTCAACGAGGCCCACCGGTCAGAGAGGGCGGAGCAGGGGAGAGGGTTGACCGCGGCTTGCTCGCCGACGGCGAGGTCGCCGACGGTGGGACCGGGCTCATCGTGCTCCCCTTGACGAGACGGACCGAGAGGTGGTGGTGGTTGGGCTAGCGCATGGCCGTAGCTCGCCGGCGGCGAGCGGTGGCGGACGGCGGCGGCGAGACGCGTGGCTACGCCGTTTCCGGCGGTCGTCGGCCAAATTGATGGGAGGGGGAGAACTAGCAAACCCTAGGGAGGCTATCGGAGGACTTGGTTTGGCCTGCGAAGCTCCAGAGAAGCTTGGCCTCGAGCACAGCCATGGCGGCGGCCATGGTGCTCGGTCGGAGGTGGAGGGAGAACTACGGGGCGGTAGAGAGCTCGCGAACTAGTGTTCTCACCTTGCCTTGGCCTGATGAAGCTCGACGGTGAAGGAGAGGGGTGGTGAAGCTCAGGTTGGTGCGGAACGGGCTCGAGCTCTTTTCGGCGGCGAACGGGGACCGTAGGGGGCACCTCGTCCTCCGGCGACGGTGGAGCTTGGCCAGGGAAGATGGCGCGCGCACGGCGTGTGCACGGCGTAGGCGGAGAGGCTGGCGAGAGGGATCGGATGGTGGTGGCCGGGTGAGGTCGGAACGGCGGTGGTGTCCTCGCAGTGTCGAACGGCGACGGCACGAGCGTTCGTGCTTCGCGTTCGGTCGCGGAGAGGAGAAGTGAGGGCGAGG
Organism: Coix lacryma-jobi var. lacryma-jobi; assembly: GCA_009763385.1. Lineage (NCBI taxonomy): Eukaryota > Viridiplantae > Streptophyta > Magnoliopsida > Poales > Poaceae > Coix > Coix lacryma-jobi. The sequence continues at coordinate 63,778,839 of CM019825.1, forward strand.
GCGAGGGAGTGTGCGTGCGGGTGAGTGAGGGAGGGAGAGGTGGTGCTCGGGGTTTTGCTTGGTCATGACCGGCCGGGGGGTCGTGGCGGGGGCCACTACCGGCGTGCGGCGCGCGCGGTTGCGGCAGGCGCTGGCGTGCGCGGCAGGCGAGGCGGAGCGGGACTGGCCGCGCGCGATCTTGGCGTGATCGAGCGGGCAAAGATCGAGCGAGGAGTGGGCGAGCGGGATACGGCACAGGCAAAGGCGGCCACGCGGCGGTTGCGGCCGGCGTACAGCGCGGCCGTGTCAGGCTGACCGGCGCGTCGCGCGGCGCGCGTGCGGGCGAGAGCGGGCGTGGGGGAGCGAGCGGGCTAGCGTGGGCCGGGCCGAAAGGCCAACTGGGCCGGAAGTGAGGGCGCGGGAAAAATCTTTTCCTTTTTCTTTTTCCCAAAAACTTTTCAAACTTTGACCATTCAAAAACAGATTCAAAAACTCCAAACTAGGCTTTGACCCAAAAATAAAAGTTGCTTAAAATAATTTTCTCTACAACTTTCATATAGAACATTTTTGCTGAAAAGCACTTTTAAAAACCTTCACAGAAATATAGCCAATTTTGAGGCATAAATCATTTTGTTTACCTTATTTTTATTTGCTAAACCATTTTAAACTAGGTCAAAATGTTAACATGCAATGTATTATACTTCCTGTTCTTTATCTTATAAAATCATTTGCCAAGACAGAAATCCATTTAAGCAATCAAGTCCAAAAGAGACCAAAATCCAGATAAATAAATCAGAGACAAAAGCACTTTGATGCACATGAAATGATGCAATGCATTGCTTATGCATTTAGTAGCTAAATGTAGTTCCTAATGCAGTGCTTGACACTAGAGTGTCATAATCGTCTTCCTCCCGACTCGGCGATGCACCGCACATCCCCATATGCTCTCGCTCGCCGATGCCACGTGCCAGCAACCACAGCTGGTCCTCTGGCCCTCTGGTCCGTCAGTCCAAGCCTCACGTCCGCCCTTCACCGCTCTGGGTACATCGGCATGGCACGTCCGCCGCACGGCACGCCCATCCTTCACCGCTCCCGGTCCGTCGGCACGACACGTCTCTACTTGACCTTCACCTCGCCATTGACCACTGTATCCGAGCTCAACACCTGCACATCAACATAGCCAAGAGACACATGTTGCTCACGCACACCAACATAGAAACACACACAACTCAACGCCACCGGTTAGTCATAACAATAAGCGCATAACTAGATATGGACTCAACCGGGTAAAAGCCTCAAACCTTCCTCACAAAGTCAATCATTCATCATATGTATTCTCAATCTCCCCCTTGATGAATGCATTGACTAAAAATAAAATCACAAAGGAAGAGTTTGAAGGCAAGCCTCATTCAAGTGCCCAAAAGCCAAGCAAAAGCAAACACAAGGCTACTTGAGATGAGGAAGGATCATGAAAACTCCAAATAAAAGCTCTCGGTCCCGAAAGAAACGGGAAAAGCGGGCAAAGCCTCCACACAACCGAAGAGTCAAGTGAAACAAGAGTTTCATGAAATCTCAAAAGGCACTCAAAAACCAATCTCAAATAAATTGTCAAACAATCATCACAAAAGAAACCAAGGTACTTATCCACTTGGGTTCACTGGGTTCACTTGGGTCGAAATTTCTCCCCCTTTTTCTCCCCCTTGATGATTGAATTGACAAAAACTAGGCACAAGAAATGGTTTGAGATACCAAAACCGAAAACTTGGTCCCCAAAGACATGGGCAACGGCTCAACGCAACCAAGCAAAGGATCGGAGCAACAAATCATCAAAGAGCAAAACTCGATCACATAGAGCAAAAGACTTGGTTCCCAAAGACATGGGCAATGGCTCGACGCAACCAAGTCAAAAATGAGCTAGCCCTTAAGAAAAGGCAGAAAATGGCTCAACACCACTAGCTCAAGGCTCGATACCAATTGAGGCTGAAATAATGCATAAGAATGCAAAACTGCTAGTCCCTCAAGATAGAGGCACAGAGGCTCAACACAACTAGCAGAAGACTTGATACCAATCACAAGCAACCAAAAATTGGTGAAAACAGCTAGTTCCTCAAGATAGAGGCAAAATGGCTCAACACAACTAGCTGAAGGCTCCGCAACAATCGAAAATACCAAGCAAATACTGCTAGTCCCTCAAGACAGAGGCAAAAACGGCTCAACACGACTAGCAGGCTCGATATCAACTGAGAAAGCACAAAAAGAAGCTCAAAATCAAATAGAGCATAAACACTCGGAGCAAGCGGAGAAATTGCAAAGCCAAACAACTCCCCCTGAAAGCAAGCCTATATACAAAAGCTATGCAACAAAGCTCATGACACCAATTACACTCCATACCAAATGATGGATACCAATTGAACAAGGACATAAAAGAACTAAACTCCCCCTAGCTCAAAGCTCTCCCCAAAAATGCATGTCTCTCCCCTTTGTGCCAATACATAAGCTCCCCCTTGCAAACAGCTTCTCCCCCTTGACAAAAGGGAACATGCTGAGGGGTTTCGACATTTCCATAAAGTTGATACAAACACAAAACAAGTCATCAACCAAAAGCATATGAGGTGATCACAAGGTGTATCGGAGCTGGGGGTATGTACACTAAGCTAAAAATGCATGATATGCACAATGCAACAGCTTCAAGTGTATAGCAATCAGAGTGAAAAGATGCTCAAAATAGTGCTGCCCTGAAATTGTAGCAACCAATACAAATGCTAGCAAAGGCTCAAACTGATCAAATGAATACGAAATATGAACAATTAAGCATATGAGCAGTTTTAAGCCATTTGAAAAGGAGTTCACCACTAAAATAGCACTTAGCATGAATAGACAGGAAATCAGACAAGTGCTAACTCAAATATAAAAGGTGAACTACCCCTAGCAAAGTTCAATCATCATGCCATAGAATGAAGCATAAACTTGTGTTGTTTTTCAAATTTTATCGGAGATTGCAGCGGTATTAACACAAGTTCAAATTAAAGCATGTGATTGCGAGAGGTTGAAAGCATGGTCATTGCCTAACTTTTCAACCGCGCTAAGCCTATGCAAGAAAAGCAATCAGAAGCTTAAAGCACCGGTTTCGGTCTTACACTACACGGCTCAAGTTTAACTCAAATGTGCAATGAGAAACAGTCTCGATACCGTGATGTGCTGACACATGCAATCCCATCTCGATCTTTTCATTTCCCTAATACTTGGATCAAATTTTAAGCACAAGGTAAATATGAACAATCCAAGCAAGTGAATGACTCAGTGCAAGAGACATAGCAACCTAGCATACAAAAGATAGCACAAGTGATCTCAACACATCCTACCATGCTAGTTGCCAATCTCAATGGTGAACAAATTAAAGGTTTCATAGTTGATTAATCAAGTTCACCATTTGCAAAAATAGCTTAGCTCATAACATGTATCAAGTGATCAAAAAGAGCCTAAGCTACAAGCACCATCATGAATAAACAGGGCATACCAAAAAGAGCATAGTCTCATTTTCATTACTATATACATGAAGCTCTAAAATGCAAAATGTACATGATGAAATGCATGCAAAAGCTAGTCTATCAAAGACAAAGCAAAACTAGCCTAAAGAGGAAAACCCAAAACAAAAGGGTATTGGAGAAGTCCAACTAAGATACAACAAGCAAAATGCTTCCCCAACTAAAAGGGAAACACACGCCAAACTCATAAAAGATGAGCCAAGAAACGCTCAAGCGAACAACTAGCAAAATCCATATCGGAAAGGCCACACAGCAGAAAGAGGTCGATGAAGAAGAGTACCAAAATCCGAACTCAGAAGTGTGTCGGAGGTACCTCATGAAGCGCATGACCTCCTGCTGGTGTGATACCCGAGGGGACGCTTGAATCTCCTGAAATCTTTAGGGCGCCTGCCTCACCGAAGTCGTCTCCCCCTCGCCTGATGCTGTCGCACCCACAGGTGCAGCTAGTGCTCGCTGGAGAACTGCTCGAACGGAACCCCAAGTCGTGGAAGAAGTGGGAATGGGTCCGTGAGCCGAAATGCTCTCTCCAGGTTCCTGTTCTCCTGCACACTCAAAAGCAGAAGAAAGCACAAGGCATTGTCTCATCTAGTGTGACCTCAAGGTCTCCACGAAAATTGTTAGTCACATGATAAGTATAAGGTGAACTCTCAACAAAAAGAGATCTACCTATGAATGATACCGCAAGGAGAACTGAACTCAAACTAGTCAAAACTACCATGCAACAGGATAAAGCACTATGGAGCAAAATGCAGCCTAAAGACATGATCAACCCAAACACAGCCTAAACCTCAACACATGCTACAAAGCAAGATAATGATAACAATAGATCCAAAAGCATGTAACATGATAAAATTCTGGAAAGACTAGTGCTCAAACTAATCATATCAACAGGATACATGTAGCTAACCAAAACTAGCACCTGAAAAGTGACACCTAATGAACATCATACCACTACAAGTCAAGCTCATGGATAAGTATGATAAAACATGGCACAATGTTCATGAAGATCACAGACTAGCATGAAAAATGGATTAACCACCAAAACTGTACACAAGACTAGCATGACATGATATACAAGATAGCACATGCTAGACTAAAGCAAAACATGATACAAAAGAAAATGTACATGTAACAACCATACAAGTGAGCACATAAAAGACCATCTCATACCACAAGGCATAGAACATGGATGTGCAAGGTATGAGTGTAAAAGAATGCTCACCGAGTAGCAAAAGCCTCTTTGGAGGCAAATCTAAGCGGGATGCAGAGAACCATCAAATCTTGATCACATCTAAAAGATCAAGCTCCATTCGGCACATGTTCTCCATCCCGCGTCCTCATATCTACACACAAGAGGACAAAGTAACCCGAGTCTTGGATCCCGAAGGGTTAGCAAGCATGTACTTGGGAATCTAGGACTTGGTCACAAATCTCAACTTATCTAGTGGGTTAGCATGATGCAAAAGTTGGTTCAAATGCAGTTTTGAAATACCCTTGGAAGCATTTCTCAAAAGGATAACTCGAGGAGAAGAACGAGTCGTACCACGGAAAAAGAGGCAAACATCTTCCAAGGTTTTTGTAGAAGAACCAATAGATGCACCATGAGAAGCATGACGTGGACCAAGAGAAGAAGCAGTAGAAGTATGTCCACGACCATGACCTATCCCACTAGAAAAGGAGTCATAAAACCCATCAACAAAAATGGGCTTCTTACTAGGAACACAAGCGTTCATGCCATGAGAAGGGCTATGAACCACCAACTTCCTAGAAGAGCGAGCTTGGCGCAAGCGTTTGGCACGCCGATAGCAAAAGCTTTCTTGATGCCCATCTTTCTCACAAAAAGAGCAATGGTACAAAGGCCTACTGGAAGGCACACCATTCTCCGACAAGTGAGAAGTCCCTTGGGGCATAGCACAAGAAGCATCAATGTTCAACTTGGTGCCAACACTAGGAGCACACGTGCCATGGGAAAGGCTACGCGGCTTCCTAAAAGCCTTAGCTCGAATACGTCGCTCGTGTTTGACATGGTGAAAACAAAAATCGAATGAATGTCCATCCTTATTGCAAAAGGTGCAATGGAAAACCGGATTGGGAGCACGAGTCCCAAAAACATGAGAAGCACCCTTGTCAAGAGAAGTCCTTTGGACATCACCCGAAGAAACAGCAAAGTTAGGAGTAGCTATGAAAGAGCTATCCGAAACCTTGGCACTAATGCTACAGTCAAAAGACTCACGCCCAACACAAGAACTCAACTCCGGTTGCAAAGATGCAGACTTAGAACTATCAACATCGGAGTTGGAAGAATTGCGTGACTCAAAAGACTTAGCACAAAGACTCTTGAATCTTATGGCTAAAACCTCATTTTCAAACATGAGGCGATCACAAGTACCACAAGGAGCATTTTTCAAATTTTCCATCTCCTCTCTAATGCACTCGGCATATGTGGTATGCAAGAGTTCATTTTCTTTTTCAAGGTTGGCACTCATATCATTGTGCTCAACCAACTTGGCGCTCATATCATCGCGCAAAGCTTTCAAAGCCAAAACTTCTTTTTCTAAATCAATGCAAGATGTGCAAATGAAATCGGTGGAAGAAACATCACCATTCACATCAAGCAAAGAATCATGAATATCACTAGAAGCATGGCAAGCATTTTTATTCAAAGAGCATGAGCTACAAGGCCTAACATTTATCTCATCAATTTCAGCCCTAGCATGCTCAAGTTCTGTTAACACCAGATTTTCGCACACATAAGGATATGACAGGTGGGTCCAGCTAGCAGAGAAGAAAGATTCGGCAAGCAATCGGCAGCTGTTTGACCCTTAGAGTTTTGGTAACTGTCTACGCGGTCGGCTATTTCACGAGGCAATGACTCCATTCGGGAAAACGCGTGTTGCGAGTAAAGCTAGCTTGCACGAGAAGACACATGACGATGAAGGGCATCAAATATTGTAGATTTTATATCTTTCCGTATTTTATTGTAAGTCGTAATCGTCTAGGATTCATGTTTCGTCCAGGGTATAAATATAAGCCCTTGACCATTGTAAAATTGTTCACAACCACATCAATACAAACCGGCACCGTGCCATCTTCGAGTCCCTAGTCGTGTCGTCGAGTTCTTCGAGAGGAATCATCGATCCGACGACCTCCGTAAGTACCAGCAACCTTGCTATCATGTCTAGTATCATGCAGTGGATTTAGATATGATGCAAGTAGTCTCGTACGTTAAGCTTAGTATCGTGCGGCGGATTTAAGCTTATGACGGGAAGTTTTTGCTTATGCCTTGTATCGTGCGGCGGATTAAGTCATGCGTAAAAATAGTTATCGGCTCTGTTAGATTTGGCAGATCTAATAGATTCATCAAGTTATCACGTGTTATATGTTTTATTTATTTAATTCGTACAACACCTTTTGCCCAATCTAGATTGATCTTCGTTCGGCCTTGTCGCACGAGTTTGTTTGTGCTTTGCTAATTATAAGATCATGATGGCCGAACTGACTTTCAATCTAGATTGTTACATGTTGTGGGTTCATGCATGTCGATCATGTTTAGGCTTTGATAGAGCTGGGTGCCGTGCGGCAGGTGCAGGTTTTAGATTAGTTTAACCATGCTTGGCTTGTATGTTTCTTCTTCATGGACCCCAGTTCGGCTAGTTTGCCGATTCTGGTTAAGCTTACATGAGTAATGAGTACATATAGATTTGTCCAGATGTACATGTGCTTTTAGCTTCTCATAATTAGATCGTATCATGCGGTGGATTAATCTAATTATAAGGAGCGGTGTAGATTTAGAGCAAGTGGTATCATGCGGTGGATTAGCTTTGCTTGAGTTTACACCTGACGGGTTTATGAAGGCTAGACGTGCGGCAGACTAGCTGGATTAGCCTATGCATATGTCATCTGAATAGATTTGTATTTACAAATTGCCCTTTTATCTTCTTGTTACATATGCGTTCGGCATTCAATATGTTTATGAGCTTCATCTTTTACACTTGCCGAATGACATTATAAACCTATTCCGACAAACAGCTTCTATTGCTGTGTGCCGTCACGATTGGCTTTCAAAGCCGTACATATGGAACTGTCTGGTCTCACCCAGCACGTTCCAAGGTATTCTCATACTTTTACCCCTTGTTGGTTTTCAGGTCAAACCGACTGGCACGTTTCCGGATTCAGTACGTTCCGGGCACCCGATTGAAGCCAGCCTCGTTCGGCTTGCTGTGTGCCTTGACGTGAGGCGTCACGTTTTGCGTCAACACACTTTTTGGCATGCCCGGTGGGACCACTTCATTTCAAGATGCCTGAGATTGACGAAGAACAAGTCTTTGAGGTGACCATGGACGATTTGCCGCTAGAATCAAAGGATCTGGTACAGCGAGCTTGTGATGAGTTACAGCACAAATGCTTGGAGACTTTCTCCAAGAATAAAAGCGGCAAGGTCTATCAGAAGCAGACGTTCCCGAAGGTTGTTCCTCATCACCAGTCTGAACTACCCAACGGTAGTGAAGAAGTAGCTCTCCGGAAGATGACTGAAATAATGCATAAAGTTGTATCAGGAGCCGTGACCAATCATCAGTCGGCTTTCTTGAACACCTTTCGTGCTATCATGGTCGATACTTTCGGTCCAACCACAGATAAGTACTTTGAGGAGGCTGCTGGTCCAATATGGGGGCCATTGTTGTTCCAAATTCCTCAACGCCGAAGAGTTGCCGAAAATAGTGGAGCTGGCCCAAGTACGGGTGGAATGGTTTCTCAGGAAACACAACAACCTCCCCAGACCTATGGCCAACTCACGTTCGGCACAACAGGGAACGTCCCACCATCTGCTTCTAGAGTGTCTCCTATAGCAAACAGGATACAGAGAGATATGTTTGGAGAAGGATATCGGGAATTTATGGACTATAACTCGATTAATGCTCTTCCGAATCCAGGCTACGGGAGTTCAGCAGGATTACATACTGGGGGGCAAGCACAAACAGCTCCTGATTCAAATATTGACCTCATCATGCATAAGATGGCTGATATGATGCAGAATCAGTTCGGCCTAAAGCCAAAGAATCAAACATACACATACAAGTCTCCTTACCCAGAATGGTACAATCGGGTGGCTCTTCCTCCGAGAGTCAAGCCTCTTACTGACCTTACCAAGTTTTCGGGCGAAGATGACACCAGTACGAGGGAGCATGTCAGCCGTTACCTAATGCAGCTTGGTGAAGCATCGACAGATGAAGCTTGGAGGATTCGGTATTTCCCACTATCGCTGACAGGACCAGCCTTCTCCTGGTTTGCTTCTCTGCCGGCGAATTCTATCAATACATGGACAGAGTTAGAGCAGAAGTTCCACTCATACTTCTTTACCGGAACCAGTGAAAAGAAGTTGGTTGATCTTATGAGCCTAAGGATGAAGCCCGATGAAACGCCGCAAGAGTATCTACGCCGATTCAGGGAAACCAAAAATCTCTGCTATTCCTTGAATTTGCCGGATGACCAATTGCCGGGAATAGCCATAGCTGGCATGTTGCCGGGTATCAAAGAAAAACTATTCGGCATGGAGTTTGATGACCTTGGGAAGTTGTCCCAAAGGTTAGCGACGATGAGCAATCAAGCTCAAGGATTCAGAAAGAATAATCAATGCCAGAAGGGCGATGTGGCTACCGGGATGTATCAAGCTTTCCTAGACGAAGCAGATGAGTATGATAATGAAGATGAAGTGGCTGCAGCCGAGATAACCTAGTCTAAAGAGCCGACGCAGGTCAACCAACGGTGGCTGAGGCAACACAAAGGTACCTATGACTTTGATGTTTCCAAGTCAGATAAATTATTTGAATACTTGCTAAAGGAAGGACGCATCAAGTTGCCGGAAGGTCATCCCATGCTGCTCCCTGAAGGTGTCAAAGACAAGAAGTATTGTGGTTTCCACAATACCAAATCCCATTCCATAAATGATTGCCGAGTGTTCAGAGATCGGATCCAGAAGGCTATTCAGGGTGGACATCTGAGATTCGATGGAAAGATGAAGATTGATGGTAGCCCTTTTGAGCAAAATACTGTATCTTTCTCTATTAATATGATCAATGCAGCCGATTTTGGGGGTAAGAGCAAAATGAAGGTTTTAACTTCCGATAGAGCGAAGGGAGTTGGTGCTGTTGACCCTGATCGGCAGATTACATGTAAGGAACTTCAGCAGAGAGTTTGGTTCCAAGATAGTCGAACTTAGACGGGTGGAACCTCTAGACCCAGAGTCACGACACGTATTCTATTGAACAAATGGTGTCACGAACAGGAACGATATCAAAAGCAGAGGTTTTATGAAGAGCAAAAGTTCCTGGAAAAGCAGAGGAGGTACGAGGAAGAGATGTACCGAAAAGAACGAGAAGATATGGGGGAGCAGGAACAATCTCATTGGGAATGCTCGTTCTTCCAGTATTGTTGGAACGAAGGCTTGAAACTGCCTGTTAAGAACAACTGCCCTGAATGCAGTAATCAGTACTCCAAGTACAGGCAATCTTGAGTCAACTGCCGTTCTGTCCATGAAAGGCTTGGGGCACGAATCCCTGAGGATGGTCGACGCTTAAAAATAAATAACTCTGAGAATTTTCAGGGAAGATTTGCCAATCAAAGTTGGGCTCATGCTGAAGAAGAAAAATACCATGAGTATGTCTGGCAGAAAGGACAGTGGTGTCCACCAGGTTTAAGGAAAAGCCAGAAAAGGAGGGTGCAGCGCTTAAGGAACAAAGAATTGGCACAAGTAGGCACTAGAGCAAAGCATGTCTGGCATCCTAAAGAAAGGCCAAGTGAAGGTAATCATTCGGCTGATACGTGCATGACATTCTTTCTACCATCAGAGTTCATAGCCCCTGAAAATCAAGATGTTCAAAACGAGGCATATTCAGACTTCGATGAAAGTGAATTTCAGGATTTGTTAGCTCATCTCGTCTTGGCTCAAAAGGCAGTATTTGATAAACCAATCAGGCATCGACACTTGAAGCCGCTTTATATGAGAGGGTACGTCAATGGCAAGCCACTGACCAAGATGTTCATCGATGGGGGAGCTGCTATCAATATCATGCCATATACCACCTTCAGAAAGCTTGACATGACAAATGAAGATCTATTGAAAACCGACATGGTGTTGAGGGACTTTGCAGGCAATTCCTCTGATACACGAGGAGCAGTCCATGTCGAGTTAATGTTTGGGTCTAAAACCTTGATCACCACCTTCTTCGTCATTGATGGCAAGGGGGCATACAGTTTGCTATTGGGAAGAGATTGGATACATGCAAACTGTTGTGTGCCATCGACTATGCATCAGTTCCTCATCCAGTGGATTGGAGATGATATTGAGATCGTCCATGCTGATGATTCTGTAAGTATTGCTAATATAGAGCCCATCTACTGGGAATATGAAGGTGTTGAGTGTTTCTCTGGAAGAGCTTGGGAGGCAGGTCCTGTGAATGTCTTCGATGAGGACCAACAGCCGATTCAAACGATCGGCTCTCAGAGTAATTTTTAGAATCCAATTAATGGTAATGGAGAAAAGATTGAGGCCAAAGTTTCATATCGGCTGACAAGGAATAAAGTGTTGATAATGAAGCCGAAGTAGGATCGGTATGCACAAGTTTGGGTCTCAGATATGCTTCGAGGTCTGCAAACCTTTAAGGGGGTTCTGATTATTTCTTCATTACCAGGGCTCATGGAAACTCAGAAAAGATTCATACAAAGTGACGTACAACAGAAGCTTGTGAAGAGATATGAAGGCGCTTCTACAACTTGGTGATTATTTTGAGTTGTACGTGACGGCCGATAAACCTTATAATAGGGTCGGCCCTTATTTTTTAAGTTTAAAGGAAAAATGAGTAGCAGATTGCCTTAGCCGAAAACATTGAACCCAAGAAGGGGTATTCGGCTGTAACAAAATTTTTGATTCGTGTGTGCTGCTTGTCAGTTGGAGCTTCGACACTACTTGTTGAAAGCCGAATGCATGGGAGTTATATAACTCAAGGAATGTTTTATACAGCCGATGTAAAAGCATTGCCTTAGCAGAAAAAATATTCCAAAAAATTAAGTTATAGCCGATGTTTTTTACATATCGCCTTTAGTACAGGGGTGTTCATGACCCTGGTGACCCTAGCATTTTTCAGGTTAGCAGGTTTATCGGGGAAAGAGAAAGGTAAAGAGCAGTAAATATGATGTCGAGTGACATGACGCATCAGAGATGAGATCTAGTCGGCTAAGCTGACGTCACACATTCGGCAAACTTTTCTAAGGAGATATCGCAATCGGAAGGATCATTGAGAAATCGAAATCATGCAAATAGATATTATTCAGAGAAGAACAGATTATGCGGGTTTCAAGCTTCATTCACAGATCTATCTTAATGCAAGACTACCCCAGGAATAATTTGTTCACAATAGATTGCGGGTCAGTAATCTCGGCAATAGCGGCAGCGTGACCATTATAAACTTCAAGAGCTTCAAATTCGTCCGGGTCGCATGCGAATCCAACTGGTAAGGAGGAGTAATCTTCTTTGGTCCAGGAACTCATTGCTGCTAGCCCGAAGGAAACTCCGGCGCGTACACCTTGGATGACGGCCTGATCTATGCGACCACTCACGGCATCAAGACGAGCTTCGACTGAATCCCCGCGGACATTTACATGAAGAGCGACTCTGTTTGCTGCTACTTTCAAACGGTCATTCTCTGTAGAAAGAGCTGGCAAGAGGAAAGAATATTAGGCAAAAGCAGGCTCAATTAGAAGGAGGAGAAGGACCAAGATTATGCTAACCCGTAATGATGCTACAGAGTTGCTTCCGTTGCTCTGCCCACTCAGCTTCCTCAATGTCATGTTTCTTGGATGCATCTCTCAGTTCCTTTTGAGCTTTATCCCTTTCCTCGCGGTAACGAAGAGCGTCCGAACAGGTCTGTTAAAGAGAATCATTAGGCTCAAAATCTGGTGAATTGGGAAGAGTTTTTTAGATCTACCGTTTCTAGAGGAGGAACCCAAGCGTGGCCGGAGGAGGATTCCACCCTGGGAAGAAGATGAACAGCGAATCAAGAGACGAGCTATCATAAGGAGGCAGAAAGTTGGTTTCTTACTTGTGGCGCCGGTGAATTAATGTTAGACTTCCTCCTGCTTCGTTTCTGACAGGATATTTGCCGTGGTCGCCATTCCCTGCCATTATTTTCTCTCTGACTTGAGTTGGAAGCTGAGAGGTGGGGATTTTGCAAAAAACGAGCTGTTCGACTGGAGTCACAGCTTGTATACGATCATCTTTATAGGACCATGACGTGCACATTGGAGGACCAAAGCGTCGGAGTAGGGTTTTGCACAGATTATGGGCCGTTATTGGGCCAGGCCGGATCTTTTGATGATTAGAAGAAGTTGTAGCTTCAGAATCGGAAAGTCAATGGGATTCGGCTAAAAGTTTTTCAGTTTCAACTAGTCGATTGGGGACTCATATTACCAATTTGCACTGAAAAGCGGAGACGAAAGAATTCCTTGAGGGCTGTTCTGACGTCATTGGAAATTTGAGGAAAAAGGATTAGAATTTCAGATCTGAAATAACCGGTTGCAATCGTTGTCTGCAGTGCAAAGTTTTCCGGTATGGTTATCACAGTAACCGATGTGTATGCATCGCCGATTGAAACGGAAAACAGAAATTAGTGATCAATATGCGAAAAAAGCAGAACACGCATTGATCTCGGAGGATCGGTCAAGATAAACAAGGGAACTTCATATTTACAAAAGAAAGAACAAGATTACAGTGAGTTAGTTTGTCCACTCCATCCTACGCCTAATCGGGAGGAAATGATCGAAGGTATGAGCCAGATCTGATCCGGCTACCTTCATGTCTTCTGCGGAGCGTTCTACTCTATCCTCTAGATCTTGTTCACAGACATCAAATCTGTGGTAATCGGCACCGGAATGAATCTTCACGGCGGAAAAAGCGAGTGCCGCACCGTATCCCATGCTGGCTCTGGAGATGATGGGGAGGACGCGGTTGACTTCGTTTACCCGCTTCAAGGGTGTTGTGTCCATTACATCGGCCGTGACGGCAAGCTTAGTGACGGCGGCCTCGAGAGCATGGAGTTTGGCCGCCAGGGCTGAGAAAAGAAGAAGTCGGTAAAAGCAGAAAAAGAGAATAAAGAAGGAAATGATGAGAAAACACTTACCGGCGGCTCTTTTTCGAGCGATGTCACGCTCTTGGGAAATTCGGGTAATTTCCTGATCCTTCCTTTCCAGGTCAAGCTGAAGATTTATAATTTTCTGGGTCAAGTCCTCGGTGAGATCGTTGCTAATCCTCCTGAAGCAAAAGTAATAAAATGAAGCCAGATGCTTTATTTTAGAGGGAAGAGAAGAAGGAAGTAACCTTCTCCTGGAAGAACTGGAAGCACCGAGCTCGAGACTATGGCGGCTCGCTTGGGAAGACATCTTCTAGCTGATTCAGAATAGCAAAAGAGAAGAGGGTTTTCTGGTTTTGAGGCTGAAGCAGAGAAGTCCGAAATGCACAGGCCGAAGTGAAGTAAAGGGGAGAGTTTAAAAGACCCCAAGTGCATCGGGAGGTGAATCGGCAGGTGCGGTAATTATGACATGTGAAAATGGAAGCTTCTGGAGGTTCCGTGTCAGTGTGAAAAGAAAAGAATTTTGGAATAAAATATTTATCCCAAAACTAGGGGGCATGTGTTAACACCAGATTTTCGCACACATAAGGATATGACAGGTGGGTCCAGCCAGCAGAGAAGAAAGATTCGGCAAGCAATCGGCAGCTGTTTGACCCTCAGAGTTTCGGTAACTGTCTACGCGGTCGGCTATTTCACGAGGCAATGGCTCCATTCGGGAAAACGCGTGTTGCGAGTAAAGCTAGCTTGCACGAGAAGACACGTGACGATGAAGGGCATCAAATATTGTAGATTTTATATCTTTCCGTATTTTATTGTAAGTCGTAATCGTCTAGGATTCATGTTTCGTCCAGGGTATAAATATAAGCCCTCGACCATTGTAAAATTGTTCACAACCACATCAATACAAACCGGCCCAGTGCCATCTTCGAGTCCCTAGTCGTGTCGTCGAGTTCTTCGAGAGGAATCATCGATCCGTCGACCTCCGTAAGTACCGGCAACCTTGCTATCATGTCTAGTATCATGCGGTGGATTTAGATATGATGCAAGTAGTGTCGTACGTTAAGCTTAGTATCGTGCGGCGGATTTAAGCTTATGACAGGAAGTTTTTGCTTATGCCTTGTATCGTGCGGCGGATTAAGTCATGAGTAAAAATAGTTATCGACCCTGTTAGATTTGGCAGATCTAATAGATTCATCAAGTTATCACGTGTTATATGTTTTATTTATTTAATTCGTACAACACCTTTTGCCCAATCTAGATTGATCTTCGTTCAGCCTTGTCGCACGAGTTTGTTTGTGCTTTGCTAATTATAAGATCATGATGGCCGAACTGACTTTCAATCTGGATTGTTACATGTTGTGGGTTCATGCATGTCGATCATGTTTAGGCTTTGATAGAGCTGGGTACCGTGCGGCAGGTGTAGGTTTTAGATTAGTTTAACCATGCTTGGCTTGTATGTTTCTTCTTCATGGACCCCAGTTCGGCTAGTTTGCCGATTCTGGTTAAGCTTACATGAGTAATGAGTACATATAGATTTGTCCAGATGTACATGTGCTTTTAGCTTCTCATAATTAGATCGTATCATGCGGTGGATTAATCTAATTATAAGGAGTGGTGTAGATTTATAGCAAGTGGTATCATGCGGTGGATTAGCTTTGCTTGAGTTTACACCTGACGGGTTTATGAAGGCTAGACGTGCGGCAGACTAGCTGGATTAGCCTATGCATATGTCATCTGAATAGATTTGTATTTACAAATTGCCCTTTTATCTTCTTGTTACATATGCGTTCGGCATTCAATATGTTTATGAGCTTCATCTTTTACACTTGCCGAATGACATTATAAACCTGTTCCGACAAACAACTTCTATAGCTGTGTGCCGTCACAATTGGCTTTCAAAGCCGTACATATGGAACTGTCTGGTCTCACCCAGCACGTTCCAAGGTATTCTCATACTTTTACCCCTTGTTGGTTTTCAGGTTAAACCGACTGGCACGTTTCCGGATTCAGTACGTTCCGGGCACCCGATTGAAGCCAGCCTCGTTCGGCTTGCTGTGTGCCTTGACGTGAGGCGTCACATTTTGCGTCAACAAGTTCATCTACACATGTGGTGTTAGTCAATTTTAGTTCATTAATTTCAGCATGCAAAGACTCACATGAAACACATGGTGCAATAGCTTTTGACCTAAGCAAGGCTATTTCAGATTTAGCACGAACAAGATCCTTGCGCATGTCAAAGCATACAAGACATGGTATGGAAGCATTTGATTTCAACATGTCATTTTCAGATTTTAAGCTAGCAAGAGAAAAGCATAGCTCATCATTCTTCCTAACCATGTCACTACAAGAGGTGCAAGGTAAAGATGCACTAGACTTCCAATGAAAAAGACCATTTTTTAGCCTAGTGATGGAGCAATTCAACTTCTCAATCTTTCTACGCAAGGTTTCACAAAGCTCATAAAATCTAACATTATCATCACAACAAGCTTCTAAGCGTCGGGACAAAGCCCCAAGACTAGCAACAAGTGTACCTTTCTTGGCCTTGCCAAGTTCACGTACAAGATCCTCCGTCAAATGTCCATCATCCCCTAGGAAGTCCAGCAAAGCCTCCACCTCACGTTCCGTCTCAAGAATCGCACTCCTCCTTCTTGCCAAAATGTCATCCTCGGTCGCATGTCCAAGACTCAAACCTAAGGACAAAGACACGCCGGGAGAAGAACTTGGTGCCATCTCCAAAAGCACCGTTAGTGTTAGCCAAAACACAAGCTCAACACCTCGACAAGCAAAGTCGGAAACACAACCGCTCTCAAAAAGGTCGCCTTCGCGGATCCGGAACCGGTTAAGGTAGAGAGATCCTTAACTGGCTCCGATACCAATTGAAGGACAAAAAATGCTAAAGCATGGCGACCAGAGGGGGGGGTGAATGGGAGCCTAAAAATTTCTTCCGAAATTCCGGCCTCTGTCCCAGCAAAATCAACCCCAAGAGCGAAGCCGACACACGTGATGTCCACGACCCAAGAGAATGGGTGGATGTTCCCTAGGAACACAGCGGGACACCACAAAAGTTCCTTCACCCAAATCCACGTGAGTCAACTAGTGATAGGATGGACTTTGGGTAACCTCAACCTCCCCCAAGCAACGCGAGGGGGATTCAGGCTATCTCGCTAAGCGTGAAGCCCTATTTCTGTAGAGCACAGAGTTGGGAGTCCAACGCAAAAAGCGGAAACCAAATCCGAAGTCGGACGAACAAACGACGGACGAAACAGTGAAGTTTTCACTGCATCGGACGCTGACCTGCGTCCGATGTACAAGCACCGGACGCGTTCGATGCCAAAAAGCCCTTTCTGGAACTTCACTGCATAGCCATCGGACGCTGGCTACAGTGAACCCTCAGCGTCCGATGCTCAACCCTCGGACGCGTCCGATGGACAACGGAGCGTTCAATGGTCAGGGTCCGGCACGTCCGATGATCAACGGACGCGTCCGATGCCCTGCGTCCGATGCCCACTCAAAAACACCAGAACTGACACGTGTCACCGGAGCGTCCGATGCTATGAACAGCAGCGTCCGATGCTCCCGTGACCAGCGTCCGACGCCCCCGAAACTGCACAGTTCTTCCGCGGATTCAACCCGATCTCCTCCGAATCAAAAGCTCTAGGGCTAGGATTCGATCTGAGAGGTCACAAGGATGTTAGTGAGCTACTCCTAAGAGATCATGGCTTGAACCTAACTCCAAATCGGTGAATCGAAAGATTTCGGGGCAAAAGAGCAAGAACGTGATCCAAAACGAAATCCATCCGATCTACTAGCTTGTGAGGAATTAGAGAAAACCCTTTGGTAGAAAGATGTCTCTCACGATGCTCTAGAAGATGGTTCAAACGGATTTGCGAATCTTCCTTCAAAACAAGAAATCTAGTGAAGATCGAAAGAGGGGAAAACGTGCAAAGCGAAGAACAAAATCACAAGACAAATTAAAGCACGAATTTGATCCTTGGATTCAAAGGAATAGATGATTGATTAAGCAATCGGTGTCGGGCTACAAGCCACTCCTAGCAACACAAAGCTTGGATGGCGAAAAGCTCAAGAACAAGAGCCAGTCTCTCCCTAACCCTAACCTCCTCTCACCTAAACAAAATGAGAGTGACACCTCCAAGGATTCCCAGGGATCGCTTCCCTAGCAGCCCCCTTCATCTATATATAGGCACACGTCCGAAGACCAACGCCCTTACATTAAGCACTCAACCCAAATACCCCCCAGGGGTAAAACTGTCCAACCCTAGCAGTTTCATCCGACGGCCACGCCCGCACATCCGGTAGCTTCGCCTCGACGCGACCTCCCTGATGCCGTCACGTGCCGTCATCATCGACCGTCGCGCCTTCTCACCGATTGCTTCGCCGCAACGCAAGCCTCTCGGTGCCGCCACGCGTCGACCGTCCTTTTGGACCTTCCCCTGGTTTTGAGGCCCAAACCGGGAAACCTGCCAGCCCCGGTTTTGAGGCCCAAACCTAGAAACCGTCCACCCCGAGTTTTGAGGCCCAAACTCGGAAACCCGCAAGCCCAGGTTTTGAGGCCCAAACCTGGAAACCGTCCATCCTGAGTTTTGAGGCCCAAACTCGGAAACCCGCAAGCCCAGGTTTTGAGGCCCAAACCTAGAAACCGTCCATCCCGAGTTTTGAGGCCCAAACTCGGAAACCGGCCACCCGAGTTTTGAGGCCCAAACTCGGAAACCGTCGGTGGTAGCTTTTTGAGGCTCAGCTACCGAACCCGCACCGTAGACGGGATGTGGTTCGCACACCCCGACCACCGGCACCGATGCCGATGCATGTCCAGCCTCCACGCCGGGCACAACGCCTTCGCCATCCTTCTTGACTTGGCCGACGGCACTTGAGCCGCACGCAAGCCCGTGTCCGACCTCCGCCAAGTGCCACGACGCCATCATCTTCCTCCCGACTCGGCCGATGCACCGCACATCCCCATATGCTCTCGCTCGCCAATGCCACGTGCCAGCTACCACAGCTGATCCTCTGGCCCTTTGGTCCATCAGTCCAAGCCTCACGTCCGCCCTTCACCGCTCTGGGTACATCGGCATGGCACGTCCGCCGCACGGCACGCCCATCCTTCACCGCTCCCGGTCCATCGGCACGGCACGTCTCTACTTGACCTTCACCTCGCCATTGACCACTGTATCCGAGCTCAACACCTGCACATCAACACAGCCAAGAGACACATGTTGCTCACGCACACCAACACAGAAACACACACAACTCAACGCCACCGGTTAGTCATAACAATAAGCGCATAACTAGATATGGACTCAACCGGGTAAAAGCCTCAAACCTTCCTCACAAAGTCAATCATTCATCATATATATTCTCAGTGGCCCAAACTCAGAAACCCGCCAGCACCCAGGTTTTGAGGCCCAAACCTGGAAACCGTCCTCAGCCCGAGTTTTGTGGCCCAAACTCGGCAAACCCGCAACACCCAGGTTTTGTGGCCCAAACCTGGAAACCGTCCACCCGGTGGTTTTTCTGTGGCTCAACCACCAAACCGGAGCTATAGAGGGGATGCACCGCCCGTGCACCCCGTCCACCGACACGTGCCCCAGGTCCTCGACCCGAGCAACACCATGTCCCGCAAGTCTTCGCTCGTCGCTGTCCCAGGCTGTCAGCCACCACAGCTAATCCTCAGGCCACCGGTCCCTCAGTCCAAGCCTCATGTCCGTCCTTCACCGCTCCCGGTCCGTCGGCACGGCACGTCTCTACTTGACCTTCACCTTGCCCTCGATCACTGTCTCCGTGCTTGACACCTGCACAACACAAGCCAAAGAACATGCGATCAAACCCGTTGACAATCACTCATCACTCGAGACTCGGCATACACCCATGTATCCGCAATCTCCCCCTTGATGAGTGCATTGTCAGCTACACACACAAATCATAATGAAATAGAAGAAGGAAGAAGGAGTAGAGATAACTCGACCAAATGACCCAAAAGCATAGCAAAGCCGAAGAAGGTCAAGTGGAAAGAGCAAGACAGCTTGGTCCCCAAAGACATGGACAACGGCTCGACGCAACCAAGCAAAGCAAAGCTAGGCCTCAAGAAGAGGTAGAACAGGCTCAACACCGCTAGCAAATACCAACTGTTACCAGCTTAAGAAAGAGAGCTCGACACCAATTGAAAAGCTAGAAGGAAGCTGAAAGGCGAATGCTAGTCCCTCAAGAAAGAGGCAAAGGCTCAACACAACTAGCAAAAACGCTCCGAACCAATTGAACCCTTACGGTCACAAGCTCCCCCTCAAATAGTGCACACAACCAGAAAAACTCCCCCTTAGTTCAACTCGGAAAGCACAAGATTTGAAAAAATTTATGATCACAGAGAGCATATGATTTGCACAATATCTCCCCCTTTGTATCTCCCCCTTAGTTGAACACAGAAGGCACTGATTTGTAATATATCTCCCCCTTAGTTGAAAATGCACTTATCAAGTAAAAGTTCTTCCCCTCAGAAAATGCACATGAGTCAAAATGCAAGTTAGCAGCTTCAGGAATATAGTCAAAAGAATGCAAAGATGCTCTACAGAGTTCTGATCCGATGACTCAACAACATCCATAAAATGCTAGCAAAGGGTCAAACTGATCACCGAATACGAAATATGAACATATGAGCAAAGTGAGTAGTTTGTAGCCAAAAAGGGTATTCACCATCAAAATAGCACTACACATGTATAGATAGGAATTCAAACAAGTGCTAAGCATGTATACGAGGTGAACTACCCCTAGCAATGTTCAATCATCATGCTGCAAAATGAAACATACACTTGTGATTTCAAATTTTAATCGGAGTTGCAGCGGTGAAATTGCACATGTTCAAAATTCAGCATGTGACTGCGAGAGGTTGAAAGCTTGTCATTGCCTAACTTTTCAACCGAGCTAAGCCTATGCAAATGCAATCAGAAGCTTAAAGCGTCAGTTTCGGTCATACACTACACGGCTCAAGTTTAACTCAAATGTGCAATGAGAAACAGTCTCGATACCGTGAGGTGTTGACAAGCAATCCCATCTTGATCTTTTCAAATCACTTAAAAACTTGGTTCTTTATTTACAGAATATGAACAAACCAAGCAAGTGAATGACTCAGAACTAGAGACATAGCAAACTAGCATATATGAAAAGCACGGGTGAACTCAACACATCCTACACATGCTAGTTAAATATCTCAATGGTGAACATTTAAAAGTTTTATGTTTATTAAGCAAATTCACCATTTCAAAAAAAATAGCTCAACTCAGAACATGTATCAGTGATCAGAAAGAGCATAAGCCTACAAGCATCAACATAAAGCATCGGAGCATACTACATAGAGCATAATCACATTCTAAAGATTATATACATGAAGCTCAGAATGTAAAAGCGTATGCTGAAATACAAAAGTCTAAACCAAAACGAAAAAACAGTCAGTCTATGATACAAGAACCAAAATGTTTCCCCCATCTAAAAGGGGAAACACACACCAAGCTCACCTCTCAACTGATTAAAGGTTGATTGGTCCAAAGGCTTGGTGAAAATATCAGCCAACTGATGATGAGTATCGACATGGCGAAGGTCGATATCACCCTTCTCATAATGGTCTCACAAAAAATGAAAACGCACATCAATGTGTTTAGTCTTCGAGTGAAGCACGGGGTTCTTAGCAACACTAATAGCACTCGTGCTGTCACAAAGCAAAGGAACACGAGTAAAGCTCAGACCAAAATCACGCAAAGTGGCCATCATCCAAAGCAACTGAGAACAGCAGCTAGCCGCAGCAACATATTCAGCCTCTGTGATAGACTGAGCGACACTAGACTGCTTGCGAGAAGACCAAGATACAAGAGAAGAACCAATAAACTGGCAAGTCCTAGAGGTGGACTTGCGCTCAACACGGCACCCAGCAAAATTGGCATCGGAAAAACCGCAAAGGGAGAGGGTGGAGGAGGCTGAATACCAAATCCCGAACTCAGGTGTGAAACGAAGGTACCTCATAATGCGCTTCACCGCCTGACGGTGCGAAGTGCGAGGCGACGCCTGAAAACGCGCACACAGACACACCGCGAACTGGATGTCCAGGCGTGTCGCCGTTAGGTAGAGCAGCGACCCGATCATGCTTCGGTATTCCTTCTGGTCCACAGCTTCTCCGTCCACATCCGCATCCAGGGCTGTCGTGGTCGACATGGGTGTTGGAAGAGGCTTGGCCTCACCCATATCAAACATCTTCAGCAAGTCTTTGGTGTACTTGCCCTGGTGCACAAACGTCCCTTCTCGGGATTGCTTAATTTGCAATCCGAGAAAGAAAGTTAGCTCGCCCATCATACTCATCTCGAACTCCCTGCTCATAGTATCTGCAAACTTGGCAACCAAAGCATGAGACGAACCACCGAAAATGATATCATCCACGTAAATCTGGACCAAGAGAGTGTCTTTGCCTTGCTTGAGGAGAAAGAGCGTTTTATCCACACATCCCATTTTAAAACCCTTAGCAAGCAAAAAGGTTTTCAACCTATCATACCAAGCTCTAGGGGCTTGTTTCAAACCATATAAAGCTTTGTGGAGTTTAAAAACATGGTTTGGAAACTTGGGATTTTCAAAACCGGGGGGTTGCTCAACATACACCTCTTCTTCTATGTAGCCGTTTAAGAAGACACTCTTGACATCCATTTGAAAAAGTTTAAAACCTTTTGATGCAGCAAAAGCCAAGAGTATCCTAATAGCCTCCAAACGTGCTACAGGAGCAAAAGTCTCCTCATAGTCTATTCCCTCCTTCTGACTATAACCCTTAGCAACAAGTCTGGCCTTGTTTCTAACAATGTGGCCATCCTCTCCTTGTTTGTTTTTGAAAACCCATTTTGTCCCAATAGGATTGCAGTCTGGAGGAGGTGGAACCAAAACCCAAACCCGATTTCTTTCAAAATTTTCTAACTCCTCATGCATGGCATTGACCCAATCTAGATTCGTCAAAGCGTGTCCAACATCTCTGGGTTCAAAATCAGCAACAAATGCAGAATGAGCGAAGTGAGAGATTTGTTGTGACCTGGACCGAGTGACACGTTCGTCGATGCTGCCGATCATCTGTTGAGGCGGGTGTTGGCACTGAATGTGTCATGGCGCCTTCCGAGCAGAAGTAATCTCCCCCTCAACAGCAGCTGGTGCCTCCCCGGGTACAAAAGGTACCGCTCGGGGTGGCAGATCCCACGGCCCCTAGGAAGAAGAAGTGTCGGGGCCGTTAGTCGTAGTAGAAGCCGCTCCTTGTGGCACAGCAGGTGGAGGGGGTGCTGGATCATCCATACCTTCAGCACCCTCGTCCTCGTCATCAAAAAGAGGCTCACCAACCTCATGATCACCTGCACGCTCAAAACAAGAAGAAGGACAAACCATGGTCTCGTCGAAGGTGACATCAGATGTCTCCATGACACGGTTAGTATCAAGGTTAAGTACATGATAAGCTCTAGTGTGTGTGCCATAACCCAAAAATACACCGTCAGAAGAACGAGACTCAAATTTGTCCAGGTTGCCTTTCTTAAGTATAAAACAGTGACAACCAAACACTCTAAAATAACTCACCTTGGGCTGTCTTCCAAAACGCAACTCATAAGAAGTCTTTTTCAAGAAAGCTCAGAGAAAAATGCGATTGGAAATATAGCATGCAGTGTTCATAGCCTCGACCCAAAATGGCCTAGGAGTCCTATGCTCATCGAGCATCGTCCTGGCGATCTCTACAAGGGTCCGATTCTTCCTCTCTACAACACCATTCTGTGGCGGTGTGTAGGGGGAAGAAAACTGATGCTCCGAACCCAAAGAGTTACAAAACTTCTCAAAATCTGAATTCTTGAATTCGGAACCATTATCACTTCTAATAGCTCGCATCAAGTTCATAGTGAACTCGTTCTGAAGACGCAGAATCAGATTGCGAGCAAAAGAGAAAGTCTCTGTCTTCTCAGTCAAAAAGAAGACCCACGAATATCTCGAAAAATCGTCGACAACCACAAGAACATACCACTTCCCCCCCCAACCGAGCTCACCCGAGCCGGACCAACAAGATCCATGTGTAAAAGCTCTTTAGGGTGCTGTGTCATGACCTGAGTCACTGGATGGTGGGGAGCGGCAACCATCTTTCCATGTCTACAAGAATGGCAAACAAGGTCCTTCTCCATCGACAACTTGGGCAATCCTCGGATTAGGCCAAGTGAGCTAAGCCTTGCAAGCAAGTCGAAGCTCAGGTGACCGAGTCTCCTATGCCACTTCCAAAGATCAGAGGAGGAAGGACCATCCACAAGACAGCGGGAAATCCCAAACGACTCCGAGAAATTCGCACGAAAGACTTTCCCAAAGGGCGAAATCAAACATACAAGATTGCCCTGAGGATTTAAAATACGACTGAGATTTGGTTTAAAACGAATCTCATAGTCATCATCAAAAAGTTGCGAAACAGAAAGCAAGTTAAAACGCAAGTTAGAAACAAGAGCAACATCACGCAACACAAAGTGCTCATTAACTCGCACGGACCCACGAGACAACACCTTACCTTTGCTGTTGTCGCCGAAGGTGATAAACTCCTTTCCGACAACAGGACTAAGACTTGAGAACCACTTGGCGTTTCCGGTCATATGCCTCGAGGAACCGGAATCCACCAACCAAACGTCCTTCAATCGTTTTACCTACATCAATAAAAAGACATAGTGTGAGCATATGGTCCAACACTGGGTTAGTGAAGTAGGAAGAGTACCAGTGTTGGACTGGCTGCTCAAAAGAACGGCCAGTATAAAAACTATTCCTAGCACGCCTACGGGGAAAGCGATCACCACGCTCAGGAAAATGTGGTCCACTAAGGAAAGAGCGTCCATCGCGATACTCAAAACACGGTGGAGGGAAACGTTCAACAAAGCCTCCGCCACGGGGTTCGTATCCTGCAAAGTCAGGACCCCGTCGGGCAACACCTCCCTGACGCCTAGGACCTTGAGGCACTGCACCTCTAGGCCTAGCAGCTCTCCTCGGAGTTCTCCTCTGAACACTCGGCACATGTACATCATGGAAAGGATGGTACATGTCCGCATTGTTCATCTCCCTGGCATGGCGCTCCTCTCTCTTGCGCCGAAAGCAAAACTCACCCAAGTGTCCATCTCTCCCACAGTGCTCACAATGGTACCTCACCGCTCTCATAGGGGGTTGTTGGTACTCACGGTTGTGGGTTTGGATCACTTTGCCCTTCTGTGGCATAAGCTCCTCCTGGATAGGTGGCATTGTGTCCAGCTTGTTCTTGAGGTGGTTTGGTTTGGGAGCCCATTGCTGGTTCTTGGGTGGAGCTCATGGAGGTTCCTCAAACACTCCGTCCTTGGTGTTAGGCTTGAGAGGCTCTTTGGGTGGAAGCTTGGTAAGTTTGGGAGTAGTGGTGGAGTTGGGCTTCTCACTCGGGTTCAGACCACTCGACTCTCCAATCTTCCCAAAAGCAGAAACATCAACACCCAGAGCAAAACCTACACCTGGACCTCCAGCAGCACGCTTAAACTGAGCAATCATCATCCCAAGCTGCGGCTCATTGCAAGACACCCATGACAAGATGGTCCGAAGTTATGTGTTTTCTTCCTCGGTTTGCATCTTGCCATGCTTCACATTGGCAATCTCCATCTCCAAACCCTCGCACAAAGCGCACCTAGACACAGAAGTGCTATCCGAGCTGGCCTTCTCAAGAGACTCAATCTTGGCATTCTTATCTGCCAACTCGGATTGCAAGCCAGGACAAGTCTTGCATGCACCCAACAACACAGGTCTAGCCCGGAGCTCATCCACCTCTCCAACCAAAGCAGCATACTTACCTCTCAAAGTGAGAAGGTCAGTCATGTGCTTGGTGCACATCTCACACTCAACCTCCTCAGACACGACCACGGTGGATTTTGCAAACTCAAGCTCCTTCACCGTGTCCTCCCACTTCTGCCTAAACTCCTTGCGCTCTTTAGCAGCACGCCTAAGCAACTTATCTTGACTAAGCAAGGCGGCAGTAAGCTTCTCGACCTCAGCAGAAAGCTCGTCGTGGGTCAGGGATACCTGAGAGGTGTCGTCGTCGTCGTCGTTCCGAGGGGTGTCCTCCAGCTTGCCGTCGACCTCATCACCAAGAGCCATGGTGCAGAAACCCTCGTCGTCGGCGAAGAAGCAGAGTCCGTTTAGTTCGTCCTCGATCCTCTTCTTCTTCCCGGACTCGTCATCGCTTGAGCCAGCGGAGTCGTCATCCGTGCCGTCGACGTCGCTGAGCGTGGCGAAGAAAGCACGTTGCTCAACCTAGGCCTTCTCCAAGTACTTCTTCTTGATGTACTCCTTGTCGAAGCCGCCCCTCCGCTTGTGCTTCGCGGGGATGTACTTCTCCTTGCGCTTACCGGAGTCGTACTTGTGCCCATGATCGCCCTTCCCAGAGTGCTTGTTCTTCTTGGGACAGTTGGCGATGAAGTGGTCGGGGTCGCCGCACTCAAAGCATCCTGAGCGTCCTCCTCCGTGGCGACAGTTCATGCGGTTGTTGTGGAATCGCGAGAACCGGTTGGCAAGCAAAGCCAACTTGTCATCCCCCAAAGACTCCAACTGCTCCTCTGTGAAAGAAAAGAGAGAAGAAAGTGCAAATTCTCCAGAGGTGTTAGCAGAAGAGCCAGAAACCAAAACCATAGTCGGGCCAGAAGGATTTTCATAAGAAGCCCTCGACATGGCATCAATCTCACTAGACTTGAGCTTACTAAAGAGCTCGTCGCAAGTGAGGGTCTCATAGTTAGACGATTCGATGATCGCCTGGACCTTTGAGTCCCACATCGACCGATCGAGACTATGCAAAAGCTTCAAAGCCCTCTCATGATCGTCGAAAGGCAATAGCTCCTTGTTCGCTCTCATCTTGTTGACAATGACCTGAAAGCGAGCAAATAAACTCTCTATGCTCTCGCTAGGCATATGTCGAAAGTTCTCATACTCCCGCTTGTGCGACTCATAGAGACGGGATTTGACTTGAGTGGTTCCCTCATGGAAGCGCATGAGGGTCGCCCAAATCTCACGAGCCGTGGGGAGGTGAGAAACGCGATCGAACTCGGACATGCTCAAACAGGAGAAAAGAGCGTTACGTGCTCGGCTATTGGCCTCGTGCTCATGTATCTGAAGCTGAGTGACACGGGCAGCCAAGACAACGTAATCGGTCTTGTTGCAAATCTCCCAAACAGAAGAGCCCATGCTCTGGAGATAGGACGACATGCGTATCTTCCAATACGCATAGTTCGTCCCATCGAAAAACAGCGGTTTGCCCACGCCGCGATCCATGTCGCCTTCTGTGGATCTGGAACCGGCTAAGGTGGAAGATCCTTAACCTGCTCCGATACCAATTGAAGGACCGAAAGTGCTACCAGAAAGCGACCAGAGGGGGTTGAATGGGAGCTTTAAAATTCTTTTTCAGAAACTTTAAGCCACTGTCCCGAAAATCAACCCCAAGAGCAAAACCGATGCGCGTGATGTCCACGACCCATGAGAGTGGGTGGATGTTCCCTAGGAACACAGCGGGACACCACAAAAATTCCCTCGCCCAAGTTCACGCAGGTCAACTAGTGACAGGTTGAACTTTGGGTAACCTCAACCTCCCCCGAGCAACGCAAGGGGGATTCAGGCTATTTTGCAAGATGGGAAGCACGATCTCTGTAGAGCACCAAGTCGGAAATCCAACGCAAAAGCCCAAAACCAAATCCGAAGTCGAACGGTCAAACTGCGGACGAAACAGTGCAGAAACAACACTGACCGGACTCTGCCTGCGTCCGGTCAAGAAGCACCGGACGCGTCCGGTCAGCCAAGACTCGTTTTGGAACCTCTCTGTTCCTGACCGGACTCACTGACGACTAGCGTCCGGTCGTGAATCGAGCATCCGGTCAGCTGAGACAAAACAGATGAACAGTAAGACCGATGAGTCTGGTCACACAAGGGAGCTAGCGTCCGGTCAAGTCACAGAAGAACACACTGAACATTCAGCGACCGGACGCACGGGGTCAGCGTCCGGTCAGCCCGTGCTCAGCGTCCGATCACCCCGACAGCCCACTGTTCGTCCACCGATTCGATTCAAACTCTCCCAAAACGAAACCTCTAGGGTTCAAACTTGGAGAGATGAGTCACAAGGAGGATAGTGAGCTATCTCTAAGAGATCATGGCTCGAACCTATCTCCGAATCGATGAATTGGAGGAATTTGGGTCAAAGGCCTGCTGTAGCTAGCTGAGATCCGCAGAGAACCATACCTCTGTCTACTGGAGATTCTGAGGAAGTGAGGCCGTAACCTCACGATTGTAGCGTGTGGTAGCCACACAGTTGCAATTTCGTGGTTGTGATTCGCGTTTCGTTCGTGTTCTTCGCGGAATCCTTTTCTCCACGTTTTTCCCGTCGCTTGATCTCTTTGCTCGGTTCATCTTTTGCAAATCCGTTTGAACCAAGTTGTTCTAAATCGTGAGGAACTTCTTTCCACTGAAGGAATTCACCTCTAACCTCACGGTCTAGGAGATCGATCGATTTTAGTTTCGGATCAAGTTTTTCTCCCTTTTCCCGAATTTCTTCGATTCATCGATTTGGAGTTAGGTTCGAGCCATGATCTCTTAGAGATAGCTCACTATCTTCCTTGTGACTCCTCTCTCCAAGTTTGATCCCTAGAGGATTTGTTTTGGGAGAGATCAAGTCGAATCGGTGGACGAACGTACCAGTCTTGGGGTGACCGGACGCTGGCATCAACACGACCTGACGCTGACCCCGTGCATCCGGTGGTGGAATGTCACGCGCAGATTTCGCGTAGCTGACCGGACGCTCACCTGCTCAAGCGACCGGACTCATGCGTGCTACTGTTCACTACTCTTGTCTGTTCTGACCGGACGCACAGCAGTCGACCGGACGCTCTGCTCCCCAGAGTCCGATCCAATACAGAGAGGTTCCAGAACCTAGCTGACCGGACGCTCACCTGCTCAAGCGACCGGACTCATGCGTGCTACTGTTCACTACTCTTGTCTGTTCTGACCGGACGCACAGCAGTCGACCGGACGCTCTACTCCCCAGAGTCCGATCCAATACAGAGAGGTTCCAGAACCTATTTCCTGAGACCGGACGCGTCCGGTGCCTGGTGACCGGACGCTCTGGTGAGTCCGGTCAGTGCTGTCTCGGGCTGTTTCGTTCGCAGTTCGCTCGCTCGTTGTCGGATTTGGTTTCCGTCTTTTGCGTTGGCTTTCTAGAGTTGTGTAGTGTCCCGCTGTGCTTCTTGGAAGCATCCACCCTACCTCTAGGGTCATGGACATTAGCAAGCTCTAGGGTTTGCCTTTCGGGGTGATTATTGGGACAGTGGCTACTGGTTTCCGAAAGGAAATTTCGAAGCTCCCATTCACCCCCCCCCTCTGGTCGCTTTCTGGTTGCTTCTCGGTCCATCAATGGTGTTGCTCAGGTCGAGGACCTGGGGACACGTGTCGGTGGACGGGGTGCACGGGCGGTGCATCCCCTCTATAGCTCCGGTTTGGTGGTAGAGCCAGAGAAAAAACCATCGGGTGGACGGTTTCCAGGTTTGGGCCTCAAAACCTGGGCGCTCGGGTTTGCCGAGTTTGGGCCACAAAACTCGGGCTGAGGACAGTTTCCAGGTTTGGGCCTCAAAACCTGGGCGCTGGCAGGTTTCTGAGTTTGGGCCACAAAACTCAGGCAACGGACGTCGGGTTTCCCGGTTTCGGCCTCAAAACCGGGGGATGGACTTGGAGGCAGGTTTCCCGGTTTGGGCCTCAAAACCGGGGTCAGCTTGAAGGCATGATTTCCCGGTTTCGGCCACAAAACCGGGGGTGCAGAGCGGAGGCAGCACGTGGCGGCAATCGGTGAGGTTGCGTCGAGGCAACGCTACCAGTTGTGCGGGCGTGGCCGTCGGATCACCACCTACCATGAGTTGGTCCAGAATAACCCTAGGGTTTAGTTGGTTCGCTCTATAATTAGAGAGGGGTAGAGTAAGAAATAGAATTAGGATAAGTAGAGGGAGACATCCTCCTCCCATAGTATCTCAGTCATTTGCTCTTTGCTTCTAGGGTTTCCTGCTCTCCCAATCCCCTGTTGTAGCTAGCTGAGATCCGCAGAGAACCATACCTCTGTGTACTGGAGATTTTGAGGAAGTGAGGCCGTAACCTCAATGTTGTAGCGTGTGGTAGCCACACAGTTGCAGATCGATGACTTGATTCGCGTTTTGTTTGTGTTCTTCGCGTTCTTCGTTTCTCCGTGTTTTTCCCATCACTCGATCTCCCTCTCTATTGCGTCTTTGCGAAATCCGTTTGAATCAACTTGTTCTTTATAGTGAGGAGATCATTTCCAGTGAAGGAATTCATCTAACTCCTCACGAACAAGTAGATCGGGTAGATTTTGTTTTCGTGGCGATTTTTCGTTCATACTCCTCCCCCTTTGATTTCCTGTTGATTAAGTTGATTTGAGCGGATGATTTCTTGGGGATAGTCTCCTAACTACCTCGTGATCATTCTCTCCAAGTTTGGGATCAAGGGATTTTCGTTTGAATCGATTTGGAGAAGATTTGGGTGAAGGGCGACCAAAATTGCCCTCACTGGGAGTTTGCGGACAGTCCGCCATCCCAGCCGCGAACAGTCCACGCGTCGGGGGTGAGCCAGATCAGTGGCTGCGTTCCTCGGCTGCCTTGGCGATTTTTGACCGGCGGACAGTCCGCCGTTGATTTTTGCGGACAGTCCGGGAGTCGACCAGGGACGTTCAGCAACCTTGCTGTTTTGTCCATTTGGCCGGCGGACAGTCCGAGCTTCTGTGGCGGACAGTCCGCAGGAAGTCCGGACAGTCCGGGACCGTACCCGCGGACAGTCCGGGAACTCGCAGACTTGTGCTTTTCAGTGCACTTGGTCTCCCGGCTTCTTCGCTTGGTTTCCGGACTTCTCGTTTGGTCCTAAAGTTGACCAAGGAACCTCTCAAGGTATCTTTGCTACTTGTTAGCATAGGTATTTGGAGATTTCTCGACGTAGCTGTCTATCTACGTTCGGGACTTGGTTATTTAGGGTCGAACTTGTTCTGGTGCTTTTGCCGTTTGGTTTGCTATCGTTTTGTGGTGCCTCGCTGTGATCCTAGGGATCATCCACCCTCTTCCAAGGGTCGTGGGCATCACGTTCTCGGTCGTAGCTTTCGGAGGTTGGTTTTGGGACATTTGGCCAAAGTTTCGAGAGAAATTTTTGTGGCTCCCATTCACCCCCCCTCTGGTCGCCTTGCTAGTGCATTCTCGGTCCTTCAATTGGTATCAGAGCGGGTTAAGGATCTTCCACCTTAGCCGGTTCCAGATCCACGGAAGGCGACATGGATAGCGGCGTGGGCAAACCGCCGTTTTTCGATGGGACGAACTATGCGTATTGGAAGATACGCATGTCGGCCTATCTGCAGAGTTTGGGCGCTTCCATCTGGGATATTTGCAACTCTACCGATTACGTGGTCTTGGCAGCTCGTGTCTCTCAGCTTCAGATCGATGAGCACGATGCCAATAGCCGAGCCCGTAATGCTCTTTTCTCATGCTTGAGCATGAGTGAGTTTGATCACGTTTCTCACCTCGCTACGGCTCGGGAGATTTGGGCTACCCTCATGCGTTTCCATGAGGGAACCTCTCAACTCAAAACCCGTCTCTATGAGTCGTTCAAGCGAGAGTATGAGAACTTTCGACATATGCCTGGCAAGAGCATAGAAAGTTTATTCACTCGCTTTCAGGTGATTGTCAACAGGATTAGGGCTAACAAGGAGCTGTTGCCTTTCGACGATCATGAGAGAGCTTTGAAGCTTTTGCATACTCTCGATCGGTCGGTGTGGGATTCCAAGGTTCAGGCGATCATCGAATCGCCTAACTATGAGACCCTCACGTGCGATGAGCTCTTTAGTAAGCTCAAGTCCAGTGAGATTGATGCCATGGCGAGGGCTTCTTATGAAAATCCTTCTGGCCCGTCGATGGCTTTGCTTTCTGGCTCTTCTGCTAACACCTCTGGAGGCTTTGCACTTTTCTCTCTTCTTTCTGTCACAGAGGAGCAGTTGGAGTTCATGGGGGATGACGAGCTGGCTTTGCTCGCCAACCGGTTCTCGCGGTTTCACAACAACCGCATGAACCGTCGCCGCGGAGGAGGACGCTCAGGATGCTTTGAGTGCGGCGACCCCAACCACTTCATCGCCAATTGCCCGAAGAAGAACAAGCAGATCTTCGGCAAGGCGGATCATGGGCACAAGTATGACTCTGGCAAGCGCAAGGAGAAGTACGTCTCCACGAAGCACAAGCGGAAGGGCGGCTTCAACAAGGAGTACATCAAGACCAAGTACTTGGAGAAGGCCCAGGCTGAGCAGCGTGCGTTCTTCGCCACGCTCAGCGACGTCGACGACTCGGATGACGACTCTGCTTCTTCAAGCGACGACGAGTCCGAGAAGAAGAAGAGGATCGAGGACAAGCTCAACGGCCTCTGCTTCTTCGCCGACGATGAGGGCTTCTGCACCATGGCCCTCGGCAAGGAGGTCAACGGCGAGCTGGAGGACACTCCTCGGAACGACCACGATGACGACGACACCTCCCAGGTATCTCTGACCCCCGATGAGCTTTCTGCTGAGGTCGAGAAGCTTACTGCCACCTTGCTTAGTCAAGACAAGCTGCTTAGGCGTGCCGCTAGAGAGCGCAAGGAGTTTAGGCAGAAGTGGGAGGACACGGTGAGGGAGCTAGAGTTTGCTAAGTCCACCATGGTCGTTTCTGAGGAGGTAGAGTGCGAGATGTGCACCAAGCACATGACTAACCTTCTCACCTTGAGATGTAAGTATGCTGCTTTGGTTGGAGAGCTGGATGAGCTGAGGGCTAGACCCTCCTTGCTGGGTGTGTGCAAGTCTTGTGGTGGCTTGCAATCCGAGTTGGCAGAGAAGAATGCCAAGATTGTGTCTCTTGAGAAGGCCAGCTCGGGTAGCACTTGTGTGACTAGGTGTGTTTTGTGCGAGGGTTTGGAGATGGAGATTGCCAATGTGAAGCATGATAAGATGCAAACCGAGGAAGAAAACACATACCTTCGGACCATCTTGTCATGGGTCTCTTGTAGTGAGCCGCAGCTCGGGATGATGATCGCTCAGTTTAAGCGAGCTGCTGGAGGTCCAGGTGTAGGTTTTGCTCCAGGTGTTGATCTTTCTGCTTTTGGGAAGATTGGAGAGTCGAGTGGTCTAAACCCTTGTGAGAAGCCCAACTCCACCACTACTCCCAAACTTACCAAGCTTCCACCCAAAGAGCCTCTTAAGCCTACCGCCAAGGATGGGGTGTTTGAAGAACCTCCACGAGCTCCACCCAAGAACCAGCAGTGGGCACCCAAACCCAACCATCTCAAAAACAAGCTGGACACAATGCCACCTATCCAGGAGGAGCTTTTGCCACAGAAGGGCAAAGTGATCCATACCCACCACCGTGAGTACCAACAACCCCCTATGAGAGCGATGAGGTACCACTGTGAGCACTGTGGGAGAGATGGACACTTGAGAGAGTTCTGCTTTAGGCGCAAGAGAGAGGAGCGCCGTTCCAAGGAGAAGAACAATCCGGACATGTACCATCCTTTCCATGATGTACATGTGCTGAATGTTCAGAGGAGAGCTCCGAGGAGAGCTGCTAGGCCTAGAGGTGCAGCACCTCAAGGTCCTAAGTGTCAGGGAGGTGTTGCCCGATGGGGTCCTGACTTTGCAGGATACGGACCCCATGGTGGAGGCTTTCTTGAGCATTTTACTCCACCGCGTTTTGAGTATCGCGATGGACGCTCTTTCCTTAGTGGACCACGTTTTCCTGTGCGTGGTGATCGCTTTCCCCGTAGGCAGGCTAGGAATGGTTTTTACACTAACCGTTCTTTTGAGCAGCCGGCCCAACACTGGTATTCTTCCTACTTCACTAACCCCAGTGTTGGACCGTATGCTCACCCTATGTCTTTTTATTGATATAGGTAAAATGATTGGAGAACGTTTGGTTGGTGGATTCCGGGTGTTCAAGGCACATGACCGGAAACGCCAAGTGGTTCTCCAGTCTTAGTCCTATTGCCAGAAAGGAGTTTATCACCTTCGGCGACAATAGCAAAGGTAAGGTGCTGTCTCGTGGGTCGGTGCGAGTTAATGAGCACTTTGTGTTGCGCGATGTTGCTCTTGTTTCTAACTTGCATTTTAACCTTCTTTCTGGTTCGCAACTTTTCGATGATGACTATGAGATTCGTTTTAAACCGAATTTCAGTCGTATTTTGGATCCTCAGGCAATCTTGTGTGTTTGATTTCGCCCTTTGGAAAAGTCTTTCATGCAAATTTCTCGGAGTCTTTTGGCATTTCTCGTTGTCTTGTGGCTGGACCTTCCTCCTCTAATCTTTGGAAGTGGCATAGGAGACTTGGACATTTGAGCTTCGACTTGCTTGCAAGACTTAGTTCACTTGGCCTAATCCGAGGATTGCCCAAGTTGTCTATGGAGAAGGATCTTGTTTGCCACTCTTGTAGACATGGGAAGATGGTTGCCGCTCCCCACCATCCAGTGACTCAGGTCATGACACAGCGCCCTGGAGAGCTTTTACACATGGACCTTGTTGGTCCGGCTCGGGTGAGCTTGGTTGGGGGGAAGTGGTATGTGCTTGTTGTTGTTGACGACTTTTTGAGATATTCGTGGGTCTTCTTTTTAGCTGAGAAGACCGAGACTTTCTCGCTTGCTCGCAATCTGATTTTGCGTCTTCAGAATGAGTTCCCTTTGAACTCAATGCGAGCTATTAGGAGTGATAATGGTTCCGAATTCAAGAATTTAGATTTTGAGAAGTTTTGTAACTCTTTGGGTTTGGAGCATCAGTTTTCTTCCCCCTACACACCGCCCCAAAATGGTGTTGTAGAGAGGAAGAATCGGACCCTTGTAGAGATGGCCAGGACGATGCTCGATGAGCATAGGACTCCTAGGCGATATTGGGCCGAAGCTATGAACACTGCATGCTATATTTTCAATCGAATTTTTCTCTGAGCTTTCTTGAAAAAGACTTCTTATGAGTTGCGTTTTGGAAGACAGCCCAAGGTGAGTTACTTTCGAGTTTTTGGTTGCCTCTGTTTTATATTGAAGAAAGGCAACCTGGACAAATTTGAGTCTCGTTCTTCTGACGGTGTATTTTTGGGTTATGGCACTCACACTCGAGCTTATCGTGTACTTAACCTTGATACTAACCGAGTCATGTTGACATCTGATGTCACCTTCGACGAGACCATGGTTTGTCCTTCTTCTCGTTTTGAGCGTGCAGGTGATCATGAGGTTGGTGAGCCTCTTTTTGATGACGAGGACGAGGGTGCTGAAGGTATGGATGATCCAGCACCCCCTCCACCTGCTGTGCCGCAAGGAGCGGCTTCTACTACGACTCACGGCCCCGACACTTCTTCTTCCTGGGGGTCGTGGGATCCGCCACCCTGAGCGGTACCTTTAGTACCCCGGGAGGCACCAGCTGCTGTTGAGGGGGAGATCACTTCAGCTCGGGAGGCGCCACGACACATTCAGCGCCAACACCCCCCTCAGCAGATGATCGGCAGCATTGACGAACGTGTCACTCGGTCCAGGTCACAACAAATCTCTCACTTTGCTCATTCTGCATTTGTTGCTGACTTTGAACCCCGAGATGTTGGACACGGTTTGACGGATCTGGATTGGGTCAATGCCATGCATGAGGAGTTAGAGAATTTTGAGCGAAATTGGGTTTGGGTTTTGGTTCCACCTCCTCCAGACTGTAATCCTATTGGGACAAAATGGGTTTTCAAAAACAAAAAAGGAGAGGATGGCCACATTGTGAGAAACAAAGCGAGACTTGTGGCCAAGGGTTATAGTCAGAAGGAGGGGATAGACTATGAGGAGACTTTTGCTCCTGTAGCTCGTTTGGTGGCTATTAGGATACTCTTGGCTTTTGCTGCATCCAAAGGTTTCAAACTTTTTCAAATGGATGTCAAGAGTGCCTTCTTAAACGGATACATAGAAGAAGAGGTTTATGTTGAACAACCCCCCAGTTTTGAAAATCCCAAGTTTCCAAACCATGTTTTTAAACTCCACAAAGCTTTATATGGTTTGAAACAAGCCCCTAGAGCCTGGTATGATAGGTTGAAAACCTTTGTGCTTGCTAAGGGTTTTAAAATGGGATGTGTGGATAAAACGTCTTTCTCCTCAAGCAAGGCAAAGACACTCTCTTGGTCCAGATTTACGTGGATGATATCATTTTCGGTGGTTCTTCTCACGCTTTGGTTGCCAAGTTTGCAGATACTATGAGCAGGGAGTTCGAGATGTGTATGATGGGCGAGCTGACTTTCTTTATTGGATTGCAAATTAAGCAATCCTGAGAAGGGACGTTTGGGCACCAGGGCAAGTACACCAAGGACTTGCTGAAGAGGTTCGATATGGGTGAGACCAAGCCTCTTCCAACACCCATGTCGACCACGACGGCCCTGGATGCGGACAAGGATGAAGAAGCTGTGGACCAGAAGGAGTACCGAAGCATGATCGGGTCGCTGCTCTACCTGATGGCGACATGCCCGGTCATCCAGTTCGCGGTGTGTCTGTGTGCGCGCTTTCAAGCATCGCCGCGCACTTCTCACCGTCAGGCGGTGAAGCGCATTTTTAGGTACCTTCATTTCACACCTGAGTTCGGGATTTGGTATTCAGCTTCCTCCACCCTCTCCCTTTGCGGTTATTCTAATGCTGACTTTGCTGGTTGTCGAGTTGAGCGCAAGTCCACTTCTGGGACTTGCCAGTTTATTGGTTCTTCTCTTGTATCGTGGTCTTCTCGCGAGCAGTCTAGTGTCGCTCAGTCTACCACAGAGGCTGAATATGTTGTTGTGGCTAGCTGCTGTTCTCAGTTGCTTTAGATGATGGCCACTTTGCGTGATTTTGGTCTGAGCTTTACTCGCGTGCCTTTGCTTTGTGACAGCACGAGTGCTATTAGCGTTGATAAGAACCCCGTGCTTCACTCGAAGACCAAACACATTGATGTGCGCTTTCACTTTTTGCGAGACCATTATGAGAAGGGTGATATCGACCTTCGCCATGTCGATACTCACCATCAGTTGGCTGATATTTTCACCAAGCCTTTGGACGAATCAACCTTTAATCGGTTGAGAGGCGAGCTTGGTGTGTGTTTCCCCTTTTAGATGGGGGAAACATTTTGGTTCTTGTATCATAGACTGACTATTTTCTCGTTTGTTTTGTTTCTTTTGTCTTTTGCATTTCAGCATACGCTTTTACATTCTGAGCTTCATGTATATAATACTTCGAATGTGACTATTCTTTGTTTAGTATGCTCCGATGCTATATGATGTTTCTTGTAGCTTATGCTCTTTCTGATCACTGATACATGTTGTGAGCTGAGCTATTTTTGAAATGGTGAATTTGCTTAATGAACATAAAACTCGAAAATGTTCACTCGTGCTTTTCATCTATGCTAGGTTGCTATGTCTCTAGTTCTGAGTCATTCACTTGCTTGGTATGTTCATAATCTGTTTAAAATTGAACCAAGTTTTAAGTGATTTGAAAAGATCGAGATGGGACTGCTTGTCAACACATCACGGTATCGAGACTGTTTCTCATTGCACTTTTGAGTTAAACTTGAGCCGTGTAGTGTATGACCGAAACCGATGTGTTAAGCTTCTGATTGCATTTGCATAGGCTTCACTCAATTGAAAAGTTAGGCAATGACAAGCTTTCAACCTCTCGCACTCACATGCTAAATATGAACTTGTGTAATTTTCACCGCTGCAACTCCGATAAACTGTTGAAATCACAAGTTTGTGCTTCATTCTATATCATGATGATTGAAGTTTGCTAGGGGTAGTTCACCTTGTATACATGATTAGCACTTGTTTGACTTCCTGTCCATACATGTGTAGTGCTATTTTGATGGTGAATCCTTTGGCTAAAACTGCTCACTTTGCTCATATGTTCATATTTCGTATATGGTGATCAGTTTGAGCCTTTGCTAGCTTGTTGTGGATATCTTTGAGTCTTTGGAGCTACTATGTGCAGCATTTTTGCATTCTATTGACTATATTTCTGAAGCTGCTAACTTGCATTTTGACTCATTTGCATTTTCTAAGGGGGAACACTCTTTCTTTGGTGGTGCATTTTTGCTTGATAAGTGCATTATCACCTAAGGGGGAGAAATTGCAAATCATATGCCTCCCAAGTTCAACTAAGGGGGAGATTTCCTAGTTGTGTGCACCGTTTGAGGGGGAGTTTGCTGGTTTTGGTTGCTACTGAGTTTTTGAGCCTTTTCAGTTGGTTCTTTTCAGTTGGTTCAGAGCGTTTTCTGCTAGTTGTGTTGAGCCTCTGTGCCTCTATCTTGAGGGACTAGCACTTTGCTTCGATTTCTCAATTGGTATTTGCTAGCGGTGTTAAGCCTGTTCTACCTCTTCTTGAGGGCTAGCTTTGCTTTGCTTGGTTGCGTCGAGCCGTTGCCCATGTCTTTGGGGACCAAGTTGTCTTGCTCTTTCCACTTGACCTTCTTTGGCTTTGCTATGCTTTTGGGTCATTTGGTCGAGTTCTCTCCTCTCCTTCTTCCTTCTTCTATTTCAATTATGTTTTGTGTGTGTAGTTGACAATGCACTCATCAAGGGGGAGATTGAGGATACATGGGTGTATGCCGAGTCTCGAGTGATGAGTGATTGTCAACGGGTTTGATCGCATGTTCTTTGGCTTGTGTTGTGCAGGTGTCGAGCACGGAGACAGTGATCGAGGGCAAGGTGAAGGTCAAGTAGAGACGTGCCGTGCCGATGGACCGGGAGCGGTGAAGGGCGGACGTGAGGCTTGGACTGAGGGATCGGTGGCCTGAGGATCAGCTGTGGTGGCTGGCAGCCTGGGACAGCGACGAGCGAAGACTTGCGGGACATGGTGTTGC
Source organism: Coix lacryma-jobi var. lacryma-jobi (assembly GCA_009763385.1). Lineage (NCBI taxonomy): Eukaryota > Viridiplantae > Streptophyta > Magnoliopsida > Poales > Poaceae > Coix > Coix lacryma-jobi. The sequence continues at coordinate 63,817,402 of CM019825.1, forward strand.
TCGGGTCGAGGACCTGGGGACACGTGTCGGTGGACGGGGTGCACGGGCGGTGCATCCCCTCTACAGCTCCGGTTTGGTGGTAGAGCCAGAGAAAAACCATCGGGTGGACGGTTTCCAGGTTTGGGCCTCAAAACCTGGGCGCTTCGGGTTTGCCGAGTTTGGGCCACAAAACTCGGGCTGAGGACGGTTTCCAGGTTTGGGCCTCAAAACCTGGGCGCTGGCAGGTTTCTGAATTTGGGCCACAAAACTCAGGCGACAGACGTCGGGTTTCCCGGTTTCGGCCTCAAAACCGGGGGATGGACTTAGAGGCAGGTTTCCCGGTTTGGGCCTCAAAACTGGGGGTTGGCTTGAAGGCCTGGTTTCCCGGTTTCGGCCACAAAACCGGGGGTGCAGAGCGGAGGCGGCACGTGGCGGCAATCGGTGATGTTGCATCGAGGCAACGCTACTAGTTGTGCGGGCGTGGCCGTCGGATCACCACCTACCATGAGTTGGTCCAGAATAACCCTAGGGTTTAGCTGGTTCGCTCTGTAATTAGAGAGGGGTAGAGTAGGAAATAGAATTAGGATAAGTTGAGGGAGATACCCTCCTCCCATAGTATCTCAGTCATTTGCTCTTTACTTCTAGGGTTTCCTGCTCTCCCAATCCCCTGCTGTAGCTAGCTGAGATCCGCAGAGAACCATACCTCTGTGTACTGGAGATTTTGAGGAAGTGAGGCCGTAACCTCACTGTTGTAGCGTGTGGTAGCCACACAGTTGCAGATCGATGACTTGATTCAGGTTTTGTTCGTGTTCTTCGCATTCTTCGTTTCTCCACATTTTTCCCGTCACTCGATCTCCCTCTCTATTGCGTCTTTGCGAAATCCGTTTGATTCAACTTGTTCTTTATAGTGAGGAGATCATTTCCACCGAAGGAGTTCATCTAACTCCTCACGAACAAGTAGATCGGGTTGATTTCGTTTTCGTGGAGCTTTTTCGTTCATACTCCTCCCCCTTCGATTTCCCGTTGATTAAGTTGATTTGAGCAGATGATTTCTTGGGGATAGTATCCTAACTACCTCGTGATCATTCTCTCCAAGTTTGGGATCAAGGAATTTTGGTTTGAATCGATTTGGAGAAGATTTGGGTGAAGGGCGACCAAAATCGCCCTCACTGGGAGTTGGCGGACAGTCCGCCATCCCAGCCGCGGATAGTCCGCCCGTCGGGGGTGAGCCAGATCAGTGGCTGCGTTCCTCGGCTGCCTTGGCGATTTTTGACCGGCGGACAGTCCGCCGTTGATTTTCACGGACAGTCCGGGAGTCGACCAGGGACGTTCAGCAACTTTGCTGTTTTGTCCATTTGGCCGGCCGACAGTCCGCAGGAAGTCCGGACAGTCCGGGACCGTACCCGCGGACAGTCCGGGAACTCGCAGACTTTTGCTTTTCAGTGCACTTGGTCTCCCGGCTTCTTGGCTTGGTTTCCAGACTTCTTGTTTGGTCCTAAAGTTGACCAAGGAACCTCTCTAGGTATATTTGCTACTTGTTAGCATATGTATTTGGAGATTTCTCAACGTAGCCGTCTATCTACATTCGGGACTTGGTTATTTAGGGTCGAACTTGTTCCGGTGCTTTTGCCGTTTGGTTTGCTATCGTTTTGTGGTGCCTCGCTGTGTTCCTAGGGATCATCCAGCCTCTTCCAAGGGTCGTGGGCATCACGTTCTCGGTCGTAGCTTTCGGGGGTTGGTTTCAGGACATTTGGCCAAAGTTTCGAGAGAAATTTTTGTGGCTCCCAATCACCCCCCCTCTGGTCGCCTTGCTTGTGCATTCTCGGTCCTTCAGGATCGATTTCGTTTTCGTGGCGCTTTTTCGTTCCTACTCCTCCCCTTTTGATTTCCCGGTGATTGAATCTTTTTGAGCGGATGATTTCTTGGGGATAGTCTCCTAACTACCTCGTGATCATTCTCTCCAAGTTTGAAAACACGGGATTGTGATTTGATTCGGATTTGGGAAGAGTTGTGTGAGGGGCGACCGAAATCACCCTCACTGGGAGGTCACGGACAGTCCGCCATTCCTCCCGCGGACAGTCCGCGCATCGGGGACTTGGCCAGATCAGTGGCCGCGGGTTCCTACTGTTGGTGTCCAGGTTGACCGGCGGACAATCCGCCGTTGCAACCCGCGGACAGTCCGGGACTGTCTAGAGGTGTTTCAGCAACATTGTTGTTTTGCTCTTTTGGCCGGCGGACAGTCCGCCACCTGATCCCGGACAGTCCGCCGTTGGGCAGACAGTCCGCGGTCTGTAGCCCGGACAGTCCGCGAGTTGGCTGCTTGTTGCGTTTTAGTGCGTTGGCTCTCTCGGCTTCTTCGCTTGGTTTCCGGACTTCTCGTTTGGCCCTAGAGTTGACCAAGGAACCTCTCTAGGTATCTTTGCTACTTGTTAGCATCAGTATTTGGGGATTTCTCGACGTAGCCCTCCATCTACGTTCGAGACTTGGTTTTTGAAGGTCGAACTTGTTTCGGTGTTTTTGCCGATTGGTTTGCTATCGCATTGTGGTGCTCCGCTGTGATCCTAGGGATCATCCACCCTCTTCCAAGGGTCGTGAGCATCAAGGTTTCAATCGAAGCTTTTGGGGGTTGATTTGTGGGACAAAGGCCAAAGTTTCGAGAGAAATTTTTGATCTCCCATTCACCCCCCCTCTGGTCGCCTTGCTATTGCATTCTCGGTCCTTCAATTGGTATCAGAGAGGGTTAAGGATCTTCCACCTTAGCCGGTTCCAGATCCACCGAAGGCGACATGGATCACGGCGTGGGCAAACCGCCGTTTTTCGATGGGACGAACTATGCGTATTGGAAGATACACATGTCGGCCTATCTGCAGAGTTTGGGTGCTTCCATCTGGGATATTTGCAACTCTGTCGATTACGTGGTTTTGGCTGCTCGTGTCTCTCAGCTTCAGATCGATGAGCACGATGCCAATAGCCGAGCCCGTAATGCTCTTTTCTCATGCTTGAGCATGAGTGAGTTTGATCGCGTTTCTCACCTCGCTACGGCTCGGGAGATTTGGGCTACCCTCATGCGTTTCCATGAGGGAACCTCTCAAGTCAAAACCTGTCTCTACGAGTCATTCAAGCGAGAGTATGAGAACTTTCGACATATGCCTGGCGAGAGCATAGAAAATTTATTCGCTCAATTTCAGGTGATTGTCAATAGGATGAGGGCTAACAAGGAGTTGTTGCCTTTCGACGATCATGAGAGAGCTCTCAAGCTACTCCATACTCTTGATCGATCGGTGTGGGATTCCAAGGTTCAGGCGATCATCAAATCGCCTAACTATGAGACCCTCACGTGCGACGAGCTCTTCAGTAAGCTCAAGTCCAGTGAGATCGATGCCATGGTGAGGGCTTCTTATAAAAATCCTTCTGACCCGTCAATGGCTTTGCTTTCTGGCTCTTCTGCTAACACCTCTGGAGGCTTTGCACTTTCCTCTCTTCTTTCTGTCACAGAGGAGAAGTTGGAGTTCATGGGGGATGACGAGCTGGCATTGCTCGCCAACCGGTTCTCGTGGTTCCACAACAACCGCATGAACCGTCGCCGCGGAGGAGGACGCTCAGGATGCTTTGAGTGCGGCGACCCCAACCACTTCATCGCCAATTGCCCGAAGAAGAACAAGCAGATGTTTGGCAAGGCGGATCATGGGCACAAGTATGACTCTGGCAAGCGCAAGGAGAAGTATGTCCCCACGAAGCACAAGCGGAAGGGCGGCTTCAACAAGGAGTACATCAAGACCAAGTACTTGGAGAAGGCCCAGGCTGAGCAGCGTGCGTTCTTCGCCACGCTCAGCGACGTCGATGACTCGGATGACGACTCTGCTTCCTCAAGCGACGACGAGTCCGAGAAGAAGAAGAAGATCGAAGACAAGCTCAACGGCCTCTGCTTCTTCGCCAACGACGAGGGCTTCTGCACCATGGCCCTCGGCAAGGAGGTCGACGGCGAGCTGGAGGAGACCCCTCGGAACGACGACGACAACGACGACACCTCCCAGGTATCTCTGACCCCCGATGAACTTTCTGCTGAGGTCAAGAAACTTACTGCCGCTCTCCTTAGTCAAGACAAGTTGCTTAGGCGTGCCGCTAGAGAGCGCAAGGAGTTTAGGCAGAAGTGGGAGGATACGGTGAAGGAACTTAAGTTTGCCAAGTCCACCGTGGTTGTTTCTGAGGAGGGTGAGTGCGAGATGTGCACCACACACATGACTGACCTTCTCACTTTGAGAGGTAAGTATGTGATGTTGGTAGGAGAGGTGGATGAGCTGAAGGCTAGATGCTTGCTGTTGGGTGCGTGCAAGTCCTGTGCGGGCTTGCAAACCGAGTTTGCAGAGAAGAATGTCAAGATTGTGTCTCTTGAGAAGGCCAGCTCGGGTAGCACTTGTGTGACTAGGTGCGTGTTGTGTGAGGGCTTGGAGATGGAGATAGCCAATGTGAAGCATGACAAGATGCAAACTGAGGAGGAAAACACATACCTTCGGACCATCTTGCCATGGGTATCGAGTGGTGAGTCGTAGCTTGGGATGATGATCTCCCAGTTCAGGCGTGCTGCTGGAGGTCCAGGTGTAGGCTTTGCTCAGGGTGTTGAGTGCGCTTCATCTTTTGGGAAGATTGGAGAGTCGAGTGGTCTGAACCCGTGTGAGAAGCCCAACTCCACCACTACTCCCAAGCTTACCAAGATTCCACCCAAAGAGTCTCTAAAGCCTAACACCAAGGATGGTGTATTTGTGGAACCTCCGTGAGCTCCACCTAAGAAACAATCATGGGCTCCAAAACCAAACCACCTCAAGAACAAGCTGGGCACCATGCCAGCCATCCAAGAGGAGCTTATGCCACAAAAGGGCAAAGTGATCCACACCCACTACCGTGAGTACCAACAACCCCCTATGAGAGCGGTGAGGTACCATTGTGAGCACTGTGGGAGAGATGGACACTTGAGTGAGTTTTGCTTTCGGCGCAAGAGAGAGACGCGTCGTGCAAAGGAGATGAACAACCCGGACATGTACCATCCTTTCCATGATGTACATGTGCCGAATGTTCAGAGGCGTGCTGCTAGGCCTAGAAGTCCAAAACCTCAAGTTCCTAGGCCTAGGCCGCGAGGAGGTCGTGCCCGGCGGGAGCCTGCAGTTGTAGGCTATGGACCCCGTGGCGGTGGCTTTGTTGTTGAGCGTTTTCCCCCACCGCGGTTTGAGTATCATGATGGACGCTCCTCTCTTAGCGGGTCACGTTTTCTCTACGTGGTGATTGCTCTTCCCGTAGGCGTGCTAGGAATGGTTTTTCTGCTAACCGTTCTTTTGAGCAGTCGGCCCAACACTGGTATTCTCCCTACTTCACTAACCCCAGTGTTGGACCGTATGCTCACCCTATGTCTCTTTATTGATGTAGGTAAAATGATTGGATAACGTTTGGTTGGTGGATTCCGGGTGTTCGAGGCACATGACCGGAAACGCCAAGTGGTTCTCCAGTCTTAGTCCGGTCGCCGGAAAGGAGTTTATCACCTTCGGCGACAATAGCAAAGGTAAAGTATTGTCTCGTGGGTCGGTGCGAGTTAATATGCATTTTGTGTTGCGCGATGTTGCTCTTGTTTCTAACTTGCATTTTAACCTTCTTTCTGTTTCGCAACTCTTTGATGACGACTATGAGATTCGTTTTAAGCCGAATCTCAGTCGTATTTTGGATCCTCAGGGCAATCTTGTTTGTGTGATTTTGCCCTTTGGGAAAGTCTTTCGTGCAGATTTCTCGGAGTCTTTTAGCATTTCTCGTTGTCTTTTGGCTGGACCCTCCTGCTCTGATCTTTGGAAGTGGCATATGAGACTAGGACATTTGAGCTTCGACTTGCTTGCAAGACTTAGTTCACTTGGACTAATCCGAGGATTGCCCAAGTTATCCATGGAGAAGGATCTTGTTTGCCATTCTTGTAGACATGGGAAGATGGTTGCCGCTCCCCACCATCCAGTGACTCAGGTCATGACCAAGCGCCTTGGAGAGCTTTTGCACATGGACCTTGTTGGTCCGGCTCGGGTGAGCTCGGTTGGGGGGAAGTGGTATGTGCTTGTTGTTGTTGATGACTTTTCGAGATATTCATGGGTCTTCTTTTTAGCTGAGAAGACTGAGACTTTCTCCTTTGCTCGCAATCTGATTTTGCGTCTTCAGAACGAGTTCCCTTTGAACTCGATGCAAGCTATTAGGAGTGATAATGGTTCCGAATTCAAGAATTTGGATTTTGAGAAGTTTTGTAACTCTTTGGGTTTAGAGCATCAGTTTTCTTCCCCCTACACACCCCCTCAGAATGGTGTTGTAGAGAGGAAGAATCGGACCCTTGTAGAGATGGCCAGGACGATGCTCGATGAGCATAGGACTCCTAGGCGATATTGGGTCGAAGCTATGAGCACTGCATGCTACATTTCCTATCGCATTTTTCTCCGAGCTTTCTTTAAAAAGACTTCTTATGAGTTGCGTTTTGGAAAACTGCCCAAGGTGAGTTATTTTAGAGTCTTTGGTTGCCACTGTTTCATACTTAAGAAAGGCAACCTAGACAAATTTGAGTCTTGTTCTTCTGACGGTGTGTTTTTGGGTTATGGCACTCATACTCGCGCATATCGTGTACTTAACCTTGACACTAACCGAGTCATGGAGACATCATATGTCACCTTCGACGACACCATGGTTTGTCCTTCTTCTCGTTTTGAGCGTGCAGGTGATCATGAGGTTGGCGAGCCTCTCTTTGATGATGAGGGTGAGGGTGCTGAAGGTATGGATGATCCAGCACCCCCTCCACCTGCTGTGTTGCAATAAGCGGCTTCTACTACGACTCACGGCCCCGACACTTCTTCATCTTGGGGGCTGTGGGATCCGCCACCTCGAGCGGTACCCTTTGTACCCGAGGAGGCGCCAACTGCTATTGAGGGGGAGGCTACATCAGTTCGGGAGGCGCCACGACACATCTAGCTCCAACACCCGCCTCAACAGATGATCGGCAGCATCGGCGAACGTGTCACTCGGTCAAGGTCACAACAAATCTCTCACTTTGCTCATTCTTTATTTGTTGCTGATTTTGAACCCCGAGATGTTGGACACGCTTTATCTGATCCAGATTGGGTCAATGCCATGCATGAGGAGATTGAAAACTTTGAAAGAAATCGGGTTTGGGTTTTGGTTCCTTTTCCTCCTGAGTGTCACCCTATTAGGACAAAATGGGTTTTCAAAAACAAACAAGGAGAGGATGGCCATGTGGTGAGAAACAAGGCCAGACTAGTAGCCCAGGGGTATAGTCAGAAGGAGGGGATAGACTATGAGGAGACTTTTGCTCCTGTAGCTCGTTTGGAGGCAATTAGGATACTCTTGGCTTTTGCTGCATCCAAAGGGTACAAACTTTTTCAAATGGATGTCAAGAGTGCCTTCTTAAACGGCTACATAGAAGAGTAAGTATATGTGAGACAACCCCCCGGTTTCGAAAATCCCAAGTTTCCAAACCATGTTTTTAAACTTCACAAAGCTTTATATGGTTTGAAACAAGCCCCTAGAGCCTGGTATGATAGGTGGAAAACCTTTTTGCTTGCTAAGGGATATAAAATGGGATGTGTGGATAAAACACTTTTTCTCCTCAAGCAAGGCAATGATACTCTCTTGGTCCAGATTTACGTGGATGATATCATTTTTGGTGGTTCTTCTCACGCTTTGGTTGCCAAGTTTGCAGACACTATGAGCAGGGATTTTGAGATGAGCATGATGGGCGAGTTGACATTTTTCCTTGGGTTGCAAATCAAGCAATCCCGAGAAGGGACAGTCGTGCACCAGGGCAAGTACACTAAGGACATCCTAAAGAAGTTCGACATGGGTGAGGCCAAGCCTCTTCCAACACCCATGCCGACCACGGCGGCCCTGGATGCGGATGTGGATGGAGAAGCAGTGGACCAGAAGGAGTATCGGAGTATGATCGGGTCGCTGCTGTACCTGACGACGACACGCCCGGACATCCAGTTCGCGGTGTGTCTGTGCGTGCGATTTCAGTCGTCGCCGTGCACTTCTCACCGTCAGGCGGTCAAGCGCATTATGAGGTACTTATGCTTCACTCCTGAGTTTGGGACTTGGTATTCTGCTTCCTCCACTCTCTCCCTTTGCGGTTATTCTGATGCCGATTTTGCTGGTTGCCGTATTGATCGCAAGTCCACTTCTAGGACTTGTCAGTTTATTGGTTCTTCTCTTGTATCGTGGTCTTCTCGCAAGCAGTCTAGTGTCGCCCAGTCTACCACGGAGGCTGAGTATGTTGCTGTGGCTAGCTGCTGTTCCCAGTTGCTTTGGATGATGGCCACTTTGCGTGATTTTGGTCTGAGTTTTTCTCGCGTTCCTTTGCTTTGTGACAGCACGAGTGCTATAAGCGTTGCTAAGAACCCCGTGCTGCACTCTAAGACCAAACACATTGATGTGCGCTTTCATTTTCTGCGAGACCACTATGAGAAGGGTGATATCGACCTTCGCCATGTCGATACTCATCATCAGTTGGCTGATATTTTTACCAAGCCTTTGGACCAATCAACTTTTGCTAGGTTGAGAGGTGAGCTTGGTGTGTGTTTTCCCTTTTAGATGGGGGAAACATTTTGGTTCTTGTATCATAAACTGACTTTTTGTTTTTCAATTGGTTTCTTCATGCATCTGTGCATTTCATCTTGCATACGTACATTTCGAGCTTCATGTATATAATCCTTAGAATGTGACTATGCTTTGTATAGTGTATGATTCGATGCTTTATGATGATGTTTGTAGCTTATGCTCTTTCTGATCACTAATGCATGTTGTGAGCTGGGCTATTTTTGAATGGTGAAACTTCTTAATGAACATAAAACTTGAAACTGTTCACCATTGAGATATGCAACTAGCATGTGTAGGATGTGTAGAATTCACTCGTGCTTTTCATATATACTAGGTTGCTATGTCTCTAGTTCTGAGTCATTCACTTGCTTGGTATGTTCATATTCTGAAATAAAATTTTGAACCAAGTTAAGTGATTTGGAAAGATCGAGACGGGACTGCTTGTCAGCACCTCACAGTTTCAAGACTGTTTCTCATTGCACTTTGAGTTAAACTTGAGTTGTGTAGTGTATGACCGAAACTGTTGCTTTAAGCTTATGATTGCTTCTGCATAGGCCTCGCACAGTTGAAAAGTTAGGCGATGACAAGCTTTCAACCTCTCGCACTCATATGCTGAAATTTAAACTTGTGTAATTTAACCGCTGCAACTCCGATAAAATTTGGATACACAAGTCTATGTTTCATTCTATAGCATGATGGTTGAACTGTGCTAGGGGTAGTTCACCTTGTATACATGTTTAGCACTTGTTTGACTTCCTGTCTATACATGTTTGGTGCTATTTTGATGGTGAATACCTTTTTTGCTAAAACTGCTCATGTTGCTCACATGTTCATATTTCGTATTTGGTGATCAGTTTGAGCCTTTGCTAGCATTAGGTGCATATTGTTGAGTCATCAGATCAGCATTTTGTCGAGCATCTTCATATTCTATCGACTATATTCCTGAAGCTGCTAACTTGCATTCTTGACTCATATGCATTTGGAAGGGGGAGTTAGTCTGTAAAGGGGGAGAAATTTGCTTGATAGTGCATTTTCAACTAAGGGGGAGAAAATATTGACAATTCATGTGAATTCCTGGTTGTGTGCACTATTCGAGGGGGAGTTTGCTCGCTGCTGGGTTTTCGAGCTGGTAACAGTTGGTTTGGAGCATTTTTGGTGGCTAGTTGTGTTGAGCCTTTGCCTCTTTCTTGAGGATCTAGCACCTTCGCTTTTATGCTCTTCAACTGATGTCTAGCCTTCTTCAGTTGGTATCGAGTTTTCCCGCTAGCGGTGTTGAGCCTGTTCTACCTCTTCTTGAGGGCTAGCTTTGCTTTGCTTGGTTGTGTCTAGCCGTTGCCCATGTCTTTGGGAACCAAGTTGTCTTGCTCTTTCCACTTGACCTTCTTCGGCTTTGCTATGCTTTTGGGTCATTTGGTCGAGTTCTCTCTCCTTCTTCCTTCCTTCCTCTATTCCATTATGATTTGTGTTGCTAGTTGACAATGCACTCATCAAGGGGGAGATTGCGGATACATGGGTGTATGCCGAGTCTCTGAGTGATGAGTGATTGTCAACTGGGACAATGCGCTTGTTCTTTGGCTTGTGTTGTGCACGTGTCGAGCACGGATACACTGATCAGAGGCAAGGTGAAGGTCAAGTAGAGACGTGCCATGCCGATGGACCGAGAGTGGCGAAGGGCGGACGTGAGGCTTGGACTGAGGGACCGGTGGCCCGAGGATCAGCTGTGGTGGCTGACAGCCTGGGACAGCGACGAGCAAAGACTTGCGGGCACGGTGTTTCCTAGGTCGAGGACCTGGGGACACGTGTCGGTGGACGGGGTCACAGGCGGTGCATCCCCTCTACGGCTCGGTTTGGTGGTTGAGCCACAGAAAAACCACCGAGTGGACGGTTTCCAGGTTTGGGCCTCAAAACCTGGGCGCTGATGGTTTCCGAGTTTGGGCCACAAAACTCGGGCTGAGGACGGTTTCCAGGTTTGGGCCTCAAAACCTGGGTGCTGCGGGTTTCTGAGTTTGGGCCACAAAACTCAGGCGATGGACGGCTGGTTTTCCGGTTTGGGCCTCAAAACCGGGGGTTGGTCGTGAAGGCTGGTTTCCCGGTTTGGGCCTCAAAACCGGGGGCGAAGTCCGGGAAAAGGACGAGTGGAGCGGTGGCGGCACATGGCGGCAATCGGTGAGGTTGCGTCAAGGCAACGCTACCAGTTGTGCGGGCGTGGCCGTCGGATCACCAACATCTTCGAGTTGGTCCAGAATAACCCTAGGGTTTAGCTGGTTTGCTCTGTAATTAGAGAGGGGTAGAGTAGGAATTAGAATTAGTATAAGTAGAGGCAGACACCCTCCTCCCCTTCTATCTCAGCCATTTGCTCTTTGTCTTCTAGGTTTTCCTGCTCTCCCAATCCTCTGCTGTAGCAACTGAGATCCGCAGAGAACCATACCTCTGTGTACTGGAGATTTTGAGGAAGTGAGACCGTAATCTCACTGTTGTAGCGTGTGGTAGCCACACGGTTGCAGATCGATGACTTGATTCGCGTTTTGTTTGTGTTCTTCGCGTTCTTCGTTTCTCCGCGATTTTCCCGTCACTCGATCTCCCTCTCTACTGCGTCTTTGTGAAATCCGTTTGAATCAACTTGTTCTTTATTGTGAAGAGATCATTTCCACCGAAGGAATTTATCTAACTCTTCACGAACAAGTAGATCGGATCGATTTCGTTTTCGTGGCGCTTTTTCGTTCATACTCCTCCCCTTTTGATTTCCCGGTGATTGAATCGATTTGAGCGGATGATTTCTTGGGGATAGTCTCCTAACTACCTCGTGATCATTCTCTCCAAGTTTGAAAACACGGGATTGTGATTTGATTCGGATTTGGGAAGAGTTGTGTGAGGGGCGACCGAAATCGCCCTCACTGGGAGGTCGCGAACAGTCCGCCGTTCCTCTCGTGGACAGTCCGCGCATCGGGGACTTGGCCAGATCAGTGGCCGCGGGTTCCTACTGTTGGTGTCCAGGTTGACCAGCGGGCAGTCCGCCGTTGCAACCAGCGGACAGTCCGGGACTGTCCAGAGGTGTTTCAGCAACATTGTTGTTTTGCTCTTTTGGCTGGCGGACAGTCCGCCACCTGATCCCAGACAGTCCGTCGCTGGGCAGACAGTCCGCGGTCTGTAGCCCGGACAGTCCGCGAGTTGGCTGCTTGTTGCGTTTTAGTGTGTTGGCTCTCCCGTCTTCTTCGCTTGGTTTCCGGACTTCTCGTTTGGCTCTAGAGTTGACCAAGGAACCTCTCTAGGTATCTTTGCTACTTGTTAGCATCGGTATTTGGGGATTTCTCGACGTAGCCCTCCATCTACGTTTGAGACTTGGTTTTTGAAGGTCGAACTTGTTCTGGTGTTTTTGCCGATTGGTTTGCTATCGCTTTGTGGTGCTTTGCTGTGATCCTAGGGATCATCCACCCTCTTCCAAGGGTCGTGAGCATCAAGGTTTCGATCAAAGCTTTTGGGGGTTGATTTGTGGGACAAAGGCCAAAGTTTCGAGAGAAATTTTTGAGCTCCCATTCACCCTCCCTCTGGTCGCCTTGCTATTGCATTCTCGGTCCTTCAGTATGGAGTGCTTTTGGTGTCCTGAGCTTTGTTGCATAGCTTTTATGTGTAGGCATGCTTTCAAGGGGGAGCTGCTTTTGCTTTGCTGCTTCTCCGTGTGCTCGGAGTGTTTGTGCTCCATTTAGTTTTGAGCTTCTCTTTGTGTTTTTCTCAGTCGGTATCGAGCCTATTAGTCATGTTGAGTCATTTTGCCTCTCTTGAGGGACTAGCAGTTTTTGCTTGGTATTTTCGATTGGTATGGAGCCTTCAGCTAGTTGTGTCGAGCCTCTTTGCCTCTGTCTTGAGGAACTAGCTGTTTTCACCAATTTTTGGCTGCTTGTGATTGGTATCGAGTTTTCTGCTAGTTGTGTTTAGCCTCTATGCCTCTATCTTGAGGGACTAGCAGTTTTGCATTCTTATGTGTTGATTCAGCCTCAATTGGTATCGAGCCATGAGCTAGTGGTGTTGAGCCCTTTTCTGCCTTTTCTTGAGGGCTAGCTTATTTTTGACTTGGTTGCGTCGAGCTGTTGCCCATGTCTTTGGGAACCAAGTCTTTCGCTCTTTGACTACTCTTTTGTGGAGATTGGCTCGAACTTTCCTTGATTGCGTTGAGCCGTTGCCCATGTCTTTGGGGACCAAGTTTTCGGTTTTGGCATCTCAAACCATCTCTTGTGCTTAGTTTTTTGTCAATTCAATCATCAAGGGGGAGAAATTTCGAAATCCAAGTTGATAAGAACCTTGGTTTCTTTTGTGATGATTGTTTGAAAGTTTAATTGAGATTGGCTTCTGAGTGCCTTTTGGGATTAAAGGAACTCTTGTTTCTCTTGACTCTTCGGTTGTGTGGAGGCTTTCCCCGCTTTTCCCGTTTCTTTCGGGAACGAGAGCTTTTATTTGGAGTTTTCTTGATCCTTTCTCATATCAAGTGGCCTTGTGTTTGCTTTTACTTGGCTTTTGGGCACTTGAATGAGGCTTGCCTTCAAACCCTTCCTTTGTGGTTTCATTTTTGGTCAATGCATTCATCAAGGGGGAGATTGAGAACATATATGATGAATTATTGACATTGATGAGGAAGGTTTGAGGCTTTTCCCAATTTAGTCCATATCTCGCTATGTGCTTAATGTTTATGACTAACTGGTGGCGTTGAGTTGTGGTGTGTTGCTTGTGTTGGTGTGCGTGTGCAACATGTGTCTCTTGGCTGTGTTGATGTGCAGGTGTTGAGCTCGGAGACAGTGGTCGATGGTGAGGTGAAGGTCAAGTAGAGACGTGCCGTGCCGATGGACCGGGAGCAGTGAAGGATGGGTGTGCCGTGCGGCGGACGTGCCATGCCGATGTACCCAGAGCGGTGAAGGGCGGACGTGAGGCTTGGACTGACGGACCAGAAGGCCGGAGGACCAGCTGTGGTAGCTGGCACGTGGCATCGACGAGCGAAAGTACATGGGGATGTGCGATGCATCGACCGAGTCGGGAGGAAGACGATGGCGTCGTGGCACTTGACGGGAGGTCGGACACGGGCTTGCGTGCGGCGCAAGTGCCATCGACCGAGTCAAGAAGGAAGGCGAAGGCGTTGTGCCCGGCGTGGAGGCTGGACATGCATCGACATCGGTGCCGGTGGTCGGGGTGTGCGAACCACATCCCGTCTATGGCGCAGGTTCGGTAGTTGAGCCTCAAAAAGCTACCCGCGATGGTTTCCGAGTTTGGACCTCAAAACTCGGGGTGGCCGGTTTCCGAGTTTGGGCCTCAAAACTCGGGATGGACGGTTTGCCAGGTTTGGGCCTCAAAACCTGGGCTGGCGGGTTTACCGGTTTGGGCCTCAAAACCCGGCGGAGGTTCCTATGCGGAACGGTCGACGCGTGGCGGCGTGGAGAGGCTGGCGCGGCGGCGAAGCTATCGACGAGAAGGCACGGTGGTCAACGGTGGCGGCACGTGGCGGCATCCTGGAGCTTGCGTCGAGGCGAAGCAAAGGATGAGAAGGCGCATGGCCGTTGGATGGAAACTGTCAAGTCTGGACGGTTTTACCCCTAGGGGGTATTTGGGTTAGTACTTCATGTTAGGGCGTTTGTGTCATTCGGACGTGCGCCTATATATAGATGAAGGGGCTGTGTTGGACAGCTATCCTTGGACGGTGCCACTCTCATTTTGTTCCTGTGAGAGAAGGCTAGGGTTAGAGGAGAGAGGACTCTTGTTCTTAAGCTTTTTGCCATCCGAGCTTTGTGTTGCTAGGAATGGCTTGTAACCGAATACACCGAGCGCTAATACAATTCATCTTGCTGAATCCAAGGATCAAATTCGTGCTTTAATTTGTCTTGCGATTTTGTTCTTCGCGTTGCACGTTTTCCCCTCTTTCGATCTTCACGAGATTTCTTATTTCGAGGGAAGATTCGTGAATCCGTTTGAACCATCTCCTAGAGAATCGTGAGAGACATCTTTCTACTGATGGGTTTTCTCTAATTCCTCACAAGCTAGTAGATCGGGCAGATTTCGTTTTGGATCACGTTCTTGCTCCCTTACCCCGAAATTTTTTGATTCATCGATTTGGAGTTAGGTTCGAGCCATGATCTCTTAGGAGTAGCTCAGTAACATCCTTGTGACCTCTCAGATTGAATCCTAGCCCTAGTGCTTTTGATTCGGAGGAGATCGAGTTAAATCACCGAAGGACTGTGCTGTTTTTGGGGGCATCGAACGCTGGTCACGAGAGCATCGGACGCTGCTGTTCATAGCATCGGACGCTCCGGTGACACGTGTCAGTTCTGGTGTTTTTGAGTAGGCATCAGACGCGGGGCATCGGACACGTCCGTTGATCATCGAACGCGCCGAACCCTGACCATCGAGCGCTCCGTTGTCCATCGGACGCGTCCGAGGGTTGAGCATCGGACGCTGAGGGTTCACTGTAGCCAGCGTCCGATGGCTATGCAGTGAAGTTTCAGAAAGGGTCTTTTGGCATCGGACGCGTCCGGTGCTTGTACATCGAACGCAGGTCAGCGTCCGATGCAGTGAAAACTTCAATGTTTCGTCCGCCGTTTGTTCGTCCGACTTCAGATTTGGTTTCTGCTTTTTGCATTGGATTCCCGACTCTGTGCTCTACAGAAACAGGGCTTCCTGCTTTGCAAAAACGCCCGAATCCCCCTCGCGTTGCTAGGGGGAGGTTGAGGTTACCCAAAGTCCATCTTGTCACTAGTTGACTCGCGTGGATTTGGGCGAGGGAGTCTTTGTTGTGTCCCGCTGTGTTTCTAGGGAACATCCACCCATTCTCTTGGGTCGTGGACATCACGCGTGTCGGCTTTGCTCTTGGGGTTGATTTTCTGGGACAAAGGTCTAAACATTTCGAAAGAAATTTTGAAGCTCCCATTCACCCCCCCTTTGGTCGCCTTGCTTTAGCATTTTTGGTCCTTCATGAACCTGGTCTTCTCCAAAATGAGTGACATGATATATGGAGCAAAGTATAGGTTAGTGGTCATGTCATATCTCAATACTTCCAACTGATGCATCATCAACTTAACCAGATCAAACTTCTGCCTGTACATGATATGGTGTATGATATTCCAATATTTCTCTCTAATCTCCCCTCTATCTCCACCCTTAGGCATGAAAGATACTCGAGCAATTTTATTAATCACTGCAGGATGATGCCTAAGACCTTTTGGTCCTCCAATTCTAATGTTTTGCTCATTAGGCTCATAGAATTGTCTCCTCTGTTCCAATGGTAAATCATCCTCAGCATCAACATCAATGGTATTTGACAAGATACCATTGTTCAACCCATTAGCTAGAGCAAACTCATCAAATGTGGCACTATATTTTCTCTTTCCAGTCATCCATTCTAATGTGCTACTATCCATATCAACATCCACAGTTGCATAGAATTGCTTGACAATCAAATCATTCCAGTTGCATTGATGTTCTAGAAATCATAGAGACCAACAGAATGCAATTTTCTAACAAGTCCTGTGATTTTCTCCTTCTCTACCATATATGTTATGTTGATGAATTGATGCTTATGTATAGTTCCACTAGCAACGTTGAAGGACGGAGAATGCAATAGCAAGGCGACCAGAGAGGGGTGAATGGGAGCACAAAAGTTTCTCTCGAAACTTCGGCCTTTGTCCCACAAATCAACCCCAAAAGCTTCGATCAAAACCATTATGCCCACGACCCTTGGAAGAGGGTGGATGATCCCTAGGATCACAGCGAGGCACCACAAAGTGATAACAACCCAACCGTCAAAAGCACCGGCAAAAGTTCGACCCTAAAAACTGAGTCCCAAACGTAGATTGAAGACTACGTCGGGAAATCCCCAAATACCAATGCTAACAAGTAGCAAAGATACTTATAGAGGTTCCTAGGTGAACTAAAAGGCCAACCGAGAAGTCTGGAATCCAAGCAGAGAAGTCGGGAGAGCAAACGCACTAAGGCTCAGCCTACAGCCGATTCCCGGACTGTCCGCCAGTACGGTCCCGGACTGTCCGCCAGTACGGTCCCAGACTATCCGGCTCAACCGCGAACTGACCGCGGGGGGATGGCGGACTGTCCGCCGGCAGAAACCCCAAAACAGCACTGCTGCTGAACCTCCCTGGTCGGCTCGCGAACTGTCCACGACCGACTACGGCGAACTGTCCGCCGGTCAAACCGAGTCAGCATAGCCGAGCCACGCGACCACTGCTCGGTCGGAGCCCGACGCGCGGACTGTCCGCGGGCACAACGGCGGACTGTCCGCGAGTGCCTAGAGAGGGAGATTTCGGTCGCCCTCAACTCAAATCCTCCCAAATCCGATTCAAGTCAAAATCCCTTGATCCCAAACTTGGAGAAGATGATCATGATGTAGTTGGGAGACTATCTCCAAGAAATCATCCGCTCAAATCAACTCACTCAACAGGAAATCGAAAGGGAAGGTGTATGAACCGAAAAAGCGCCACGAAAATGAAATCAACCCGATCTACTTGTTTGTGAGGAGTTAGATGAATTCCTTCAGTGGAAATGATCTCCTCACTATAAAGAACAAGTTGATTCAAACGGATTTCGCGAAGACGTAGTAGAGAAGGAGATCGAGTGACGGGAAAATCGCGGAGAAACGAAGAACACAAAGAACACGAACAAAACACGAATCAAGTCATCGATCTGCAACCATGTGGCTACCACACGCTACAACAGTGAGAATACGATCTCACTTCCTCAAAATCTCCAGTACACAGAGGTATGGTTCTTTGCGGATCTTAGTTGCTACAGCAGGGGATTGGGAGAGCAGGAAAACCTAGAAGGCAAAGAGAAAAATGACTGAGATAGAATGGGAGGAGGGTGTCTCCCTCTACTTATCCTAATTCTAATTCCTACTCTACCCCTCACTAATTACAGAGCGAGCTAGCTAAACCCTAGGGTTATTCTGGACCAACCCGTGGTAGGTGGTGATCCGACGGCCACGCCCGCACAACTGGTAGCGTTGCCTCGACGCAACCTCACCGATTGCCGCCACGTGCCGCCACCGCTCCACTCGTCCTTTTCCCAAACTTTGCCCCCGGTTTTGAGGCCCAAACCAGGAAACCAGCCTTCACAGCCAACCCCCAGTTTTGTGGCCCAAACCGGGAACCAGCCGTCCATCGCCTGAGTTTTGTGGCCCAAACTCAGAAACCCGCAGCGCCCAGGTTTTGAGGCCCAAACCAGGAAACCGTCCTCAGCCCGAGTTTTGTGGCCCAAACTCGGAAACCATCAGCGCCCAGGTTTGGAGGCCCAAACCTGGAAACCATCCACTCGGTGGTTTTTCTGTGGCTCAAGCACCAAACCGAGCTGTACAGGGGATGCACCGCCTGTGCACCCCATCCACCGACACGTGTCCCCAGGTCCTCGACCTAGGCAACACCGTGCCCGCAAGTCTTCGCTCGTCGCTGTCCCAGGCTGTCAACCACCACAGCTGATCCTCGGGCCACCGGTCCCTCAGTCCAAGCTTCACGTCCGCCCTTCGCCACTCTCGGTCCATCGGCACGACACGTCTCTACTTGACCTTCACCTTGCCTTTGATCACTGTATCCGTGCTCGACACCTGCACAACACAAGCCAAAGAACATGCGCATTATCCCAGTTGACAATCACTCATCACTCAGAGACTCGGCATACACCCATGTATCCGCAATCTCCCCCTTGATGAGTGCATTGTCAACTACCAACACAAATCATAAAGGAATAGAGAAAGGAAGTAAGAAAGAGAGAGAACTCGACCAAATGACCCAAAAGAATAGCAAAGCCAAAGAAGGTCAAGTGGAAAGAGCAAGAGAACTTGGTTCCCAAAGACATGGGCAACGGCTCGACACAACCAAGCAAAGCAAAGCTAGCCCTCAAGAAGAGGTAGAACAGGCTCAACACCGCTAGCAGGAAAGCTCGATACCAATTGGAAAATCCACTGAAAATCAAGCAAAACAGAGCTAGCCCTCAAGAAGAGGCAGAACGGGCTCAACACCGCTAGCGAGGAAGCTCGATACCAAACGAAGAAAGCTTGATACCAACTGAAGAGCATAACAACAAAGGTGCTAGTTCCTCAAGAAAGAGGCAAAGGCTCAACACAACTAGCTACCAAAAATGCTCCGAAACAACTGTTACCAGCTCGAAAACTCCCCCTCAAATAGTGCACATAACCAAGAAGTCAAACACTCTTCTTGAAAATGCTCCCCCTCAAATAGTTGACTCATATGATTTGTTAATATTTTCTCCCCCTTAGTTGAAAATGCACTATCAAGGATCTCCCCTCCTAATGCATATGAGTCAGAAATGCAAGTTAGCAGCTTCAGGAATATAGTCGATAGAATATGAAGATGCTCGACAAAATGCTGATCCGATGACTCAACAATATGCACATAATGCTAGCAAAGGCTCAAACTGATCACCAAATACGAAATATGAACATGTGAGCAACGTGAGCAGTTTTTAGCCAAAGAGGTATTCACCATCAAAATAGCACCAAACATGTATAGACTGGAAGTCAAACAAGTGCTAAACATATAGACAAGGTGAACTACCCCTAGCAAAGTTCAATCATCATGCTAGAGAATGAAACATAGACTTGTGTATCCAAATTTTATCGGAGTTGCAACGGTTAGATTACACAAGTTCAAATTTTAGCATGTGATTGCGAGAGGTTGAAAGCTTGTCATTGCCTAACTTTTCAACTGTGCGAAGCCTATGCAGAAGCAATCAGAAGCTTAAAGCAATAGTTTCGGTCATACACTACACAGCTCAAGTTTAACTCAAAGTGCAATGAGAAACAGTCTCGAAACTATGATGTGTTGACAAGCAATCCCATCTCGATCTTTCCAATTCACTTGACTTGGTTCAGAATTAAAGCAGAATATGAACATACCAAGCAAGTGAATGACTCAGAACTAGAGACATAGCAACCTAGCATATATGAAAAGCACGAGTGATTTCAACACATTCTACACATGCTAGTTGCATATCTCAATGGTGAACATTTCTAGGTTTTAAGTTCATTAAGCAAGTTCACCATTCATAAAATAGCTCAGCTCACAACATGTATCAGTGATCAGAAAGAGCATAAGCTACAAGCATCATCATAAAGCATCAGAGCATACACTATACAGAGCATAGTCACATTCTAAGGATTATATACATGAAGCTCTGAATGTAAATATGCAAGATGAAATGCAAAGATGCATGAAGAAACCAATTGAAAAACAGAAAGTTAGTTTGAGATACAAGAGTCGAAATGTTTCCCCATCTAAAAGGGGAAACACACACCAAGCTCACCTCTCAACCTAGCAAAAGTTGATTGGTCCAAAGGCTTGGTGAAAATATCAGCCAACTGATGATGAGTATCGACATGGCGAAGGTCGATATCACCCTTCTCATAGTGGTCTCGCAGAAAATGAAAGCGCACATCAATGTGTTTGGTCTTAGAGTGCAGCACGGGGTTCTTAGCAACGCTAATAGCACTCGTGTTGTCACAAAGCAAAGGAACACGGGAAAAACTCAGACCAAAATCACGCAAAGTGGCCATCATCCAAAGCAATTGGGAACAGCAGCTAGCCGTAGCAACATACTCAGCCTCCGTGGTAGACTGGGCGACACTAGACTGCTTGCGAGAAGACCACGATACAAGAGAAGAAACAATAAACTGACAAGTCCTAGAAGTGGACTTGCGATCAATACGACAACCAGCAAAATTGGCATCAGAAAAACCGCAAAGGGAGAGGGTGGAGGAAGAAGAATACCAAATCCCAAACTATGGAGTGAAGCATAAGTACCTCATAATGCGCTTGCCCGCCTGACGGTGAGAAGTGCGCGGCGACGACTGAAATCGCGCGCACAGACACACCGTGAACTGGATGTCCGGGCGTGTCACCGTTAGGTACAGCAGCGACCCGATCATACTCCGGTACTCCTTCTGGTCCACTGCTTCTCCATCCACATCCGCATCCAGGGCTGCCGTGGTCGGCATGGGTGTTGGAAGAGGCTTGGCCTCACCCATGTCGAACTTCTTCAGGATGTCCTTGGTGTACTTGCCCTGGTGCACGAACGTTCCCTCTCGAGATTGCTTGATTTGCATCCCGAGGAAAAACGTCAACTCGCCCATCATGCTCATCTCAAACTCCCTGCTCATAGTGTCTGCAAACTTGGCAACTAAAGCATGAGAAGAACCATCGAAAATGATATCATCCACGTAAATCTGAACCAAGAGAGTGTCATTGCCTTGCTTGAGGAGAAAGAGCATTTTATCCACACATCCCATTTTAAAACCCTTAGCAAGCAAAAAGGTTTTCAACCTATCATACCTGGCTCTAGGGGCTTATTTCATACCATATAAGGCTTTGTGAAGTTTAAAAACATGGTTTGGAAACTTGGGATTTTCAAAACCGGGGGGTTGTTTCACATATACTTCCTCTTCTATGTAGCCATTTAGGAAGGCACTGTTGACATCCATTTGAAAAAGTTTAAACCCTTTGGATGCAGCAAAAGCCAAGAGAATCCTAATTGCCTCCAAACAAGCTACAGGAGCAAAAATCTCCTCATAGTCTATCCCCTCCTTCTGACTATACCCCTGGGCTACTAGTCTGGCCTTGTTTCTCACAACATGGCCATCCTCTCCTTGTTTGTTTTTGAAAACCCATTTTGTCCCAATAGGGTGACACTCAGGAGGAAGAGAAACCAAAACCCAAACCTGATTTCTTTCAAAATTTTCTAACTCCTCATGCATGGCATTGACCCAATCTGGATCAGACAAAGCGTGTCCAATATCTCAGGGTTCAAAATCAGCAACAAATGCAGAATGAGCAAAGTGAGAGATTTGTTGTGACCTTGACCGAGTGACACGTTTGTCGATGCTGCCGATCATCTGTTGAGGCGGGTGTTGGCGCCTCTTGAGCTGAAGAGACCTCCCCCTCAACAGCAGCTGGTGCGTCCTCGGGTACAAAAGGTACCGCTCGAGGTGGCGAATCCCACGGCCCCCAAGCCGAAGACGAAGGGTCGGGGCCATGAGTGGTAGTAGAGGACGCTCTTTGCGGCACAGCAGGTGGAGGAGGTGCTGGGTCATCCATCCCTTCAGCACCCTCTTCCTCATCATCAAAAGAGGCTCGCCAATCTCATGATCACCTGCACGCTCAAAACGAGAAGAAGGATAAACCATGGTCTCATCGAAGGTGACATCTGATGTCTCCATGACTCGGTTAGTATCAAGGTTAAGTACACGATATGCGCGAGTATCAGTGCCATAACCCAAAAATACACCGTCAGAAGAACGAGACTCAAATTTGTCCAGGTTGCCTTTCTTAAGTATGAAACAGTGGCAACCAAAGACTCTTAAATAACTCACCTTGGGCAGTTTTCCAAAATGCAACTCATAAGAAGTCTTTTTCAAGAAAGCTCGAAGAAAAATGCGATTGGAAATGTAGCCTGCAGTGCTCATAGCTTCGGTCCAATATCGACTAGGAGTCCTATGCTCATCGAGCATCGTCCTGGCCATCTCTACAAGGGTTCGATTTTTCCTCTCTACAACACCATTCTGAGGGGGTGTGTAGGGGGAAGAAAACTGATGCTCTAAACCTAAAGAGTTACAAAACTTCTCAAACTCCGAGTTTTTGAATTTGGAACCATTATCACTCCTAATAGCTCGCATCGAGTTCAAAGGGAACTCGTTCTGAAGACGCAAAATCAGATTGCGAGCAAAAGAGAAAGTCTCGGTCTTCTCAGCAAAAAAGAAGACCCACGAATATCTCGAGAAATCATCAACAACAACAAGCACATACCACTTCCCCCAACCGAGCTCACCCGAGCCGGACCAACAAGGTCCATGTGCAAAAGCTCTCCAGGGCGCTTGGTCATGACCTGAGTCACTGGATGGTGGGGAGCTGCAACCATCTTCCCATGTCTACAAGAGTGGCAAACAAGATCCTTCTCCATAGACAACTTGGGCAATCCTCGGATTAGGCCAAGTGAGCTAAGCCTTGCAAGCAAGTCGAAGCTCAAATGTCCAAGTCTCCTATGCCACTTCCAAAGATCAGAGGAGGAAGGTCCAGCCACAAGACAACGAGAAGTGCCAAAAGACTCCGAGAAATTCGCACAAAAGACTTTTCCAAAGGGCGAAATCAAACACACAAGATTGCCCTGAGGATCCAAAATACGACTGAGATTCAGTTTAAAACAAATCTCATAGTCATCATGAAAGAGTTGCGAAACAGAAAGAAGGTCAAAATGCAAGTTAGAAACAAGAGCAACATCGCGCAACACAAAGTGCTCATTAACTCGCACCAACCCACGAGACAACACTTTACCTTTAGTATTGTTGCCGAAGGTGATAAACTCCTTTCCGGTGATCGGACTAAGACTGGAGAACCACTTGGCATTTCCGGTCATGTGCCTCGAGCAACCGGAATCCACCAACCAAACATTCTCCAATCGTTTTACCTACATCAATAAAAAGACATAGGGTGAGCATACGGTCCAACACTGGGGTTAGTGAAGTAGGGAGAATACCAGTGTTGGGCCGGCTGCTCAAAAGAACGGTTAGCATAAAAACCATTCCTAGCATGCCTATGGGAAGAGCGATCACTACGTAGAGGAAAACGTGGTTCGCTAAGGGAGGAGCGTCCATCGCGATACTCAAAACACGGTGGAGGGAAACGCTCAACTACAAAGCCACCGCCACGGGGTCCATAGCCTACAACTGCAGGCTCCCGCTGGTGTCGGTGGTACAAAAAAGGGGTACCCCCAATTAACGCAAACACGCGAACCGCTCTATCTCCGTCTCGCCCGAGCCCTCCCAGCCAGGCCTCGGGCGAACCGCTCTGGCTCCGTCTCGCCCGAGCCCTCCCAGCCAGGCCTCGGGCGAACCGCTCTGGCTCCGTCTCGCCCGAGCCCACCCAGCCAGGCCTCGGGCGAACCGCTCTGGCTCCGTCTCGCCCGAGCCCTCCCAGCCAGGCCTCGGGCGAACCGCTCTGGCTCCGTCTCGCCCGAGCCCTCCCAGCCAGGCCTCGGGCGAACCGCTCTGGCTCCGTCTCGCCCGAGCCCTCCCAGCCAGGCCTCGGGCGAACCGCTCTGGCTCCGTCTCGCCCGAGCCCTCCCAGCCAGGCCTCGGGCAAACGCGCTCCCACACCTCGAGCCTTAACGCACGGACATCGAGCTGTACAGACAGCTGTACCAGCCCATACCACGCATTTAATGCCTTCACCTACTCCGGTCATGTCCACTAGTGCACGGCATGTACCACAGTAACCCGGTGTAAAAGTCAAGTCACGTTTTCACCACAAGCATGGGCAAAAAGGGCACCAGCGCAGCACTGTTCGGCCACGCCGGGCACCGTAACCCCTCGAGGCCGGCTACGCGCCCCTCGAGCCCTGCACTGTAACCCCTCGAGGCCGGCTACGCGCCCCTCGAAGCCCTGCACTGTAACACCTCGAGGCCGGCTCCGCGCCCCTTGAGCCCCCGTGGCACCACCTCGAAGCCGGCTCCGCGCCCTTCGAGCCCTAACTACTTTCGTGCTATTGGAGGACAGGTACCCCAAGACCCGGAGGGACCTCACCGCGTACTGTACATTCCGGGATGGGTGCTGTACGGCTCCCGCCTTGTCGCGCCCCCACGTCCGCGCCCAGAATGGAAGCCACGACTCAAGGACGCCTCAACAGCGACGGTCACATCGGCTCCAGTGGCCCCGACAAGACAGGGTTCCTACCCTTCTCCGTATGGGGCACCATGCGCCCCGACACCTGTAATACTTTTTGTAACCCTGGCCACCCCTTGCTCTATAAAAGGGGACGCTAGGGCCCTCATTCGGGAAGACGGACACGCAACACACGAGTCCACGCACATACACGAGTCCGGACTCCGGTCCACGCTCATTGAGCTTGTATTCGCCCCTGTACAAGCACTTAGGTGCAAGTAATACAAGAACATCCCCCCCCCCCCGCTGGACGTAGGGCCTTCTTTGCCCGAACCAGGATAAATCCTTGTGTCCACTTGCGTCACCATCCAGGAAGAGAAGCACGCGATCATATTACTCGTTGGTGTGATACCCCCGGGTACGAAACACCGACAGTTGGCGCGCCAGGTAGGGGCGTTCGCGTGCCCGAGTCGATTTCTCGTTGGCTCCTGGATGGCTTCATCCCCTCTTCCGTTCTCGGCTGGTGCCGTCGTCTGGTTCGGGAGCCTCGAGTTCCTGGCCACAGGCAACGGCAACGAGCTGACTTTGCTCTCCACGGAGGGCCTGGGCGGAGTGCGTGTCACGCCACCCCGCGCGGGGGGCGTGACGCGTCGCCCGCACCACCACACGTCGCCGCGGCGCGAGCGACGCCATCGTCACCGTCGTCGTCGGGCCCAGGCGGCGCCCGCGGCAGACACCTACGCCCCCGTAGCCGGTGCAGGGGCCCCAAGGGGAAACCCGCCCGGCGCACGGCCGGAGACCTCCAGGGCGCACTCACGCCCGTCTAGCAACTTCGCATTCGTCATGCGTGCGGACCAGGAGCCAGGCCAGAGACCTCCGAGCCGAGCGCCGTCGACGCCGCTCAACCTCCTCCCGCACGGGTCGCGCCGCGCTCGGCGCCATCGGTTCCCGGTCGGCCTCGACAGCTCTGCGGCTGTCCACGCCCATCGCCTCGACGAGCGCCATCAGGGCCAGACGATGGCGGGCCGGGAGCAGCGTTCGGGCGCGCTGCTGCAAGCCATGGCCAGCCTGGAAATCATCCACCCCGCGTGCATCGACCGCGACTTCCTGCGATCCTTCGAGCCACCTCGGCGAGCTACCGTCGGAGAATGGTACCGCGAGCTGCGGTCCCAGCATCAGCCAAGGCAGCGTGCCGTCAGCGGCTCCGACTCCGACGAATACGACTACCACGACCCCGACCTCTGGGATCCCACCAGGGAGTGCTTCCAACTCGAGGGAGTCGTATGCGACACCGAGGACGAAGGCGACGACGACAGGCCGGCCCTCGACCTAGAAGGACCTAGCGACGTGGCCGCGGCAGGCGGATCACGCGTCCTGGGAAGGGACGAACCTCGAGCACCGGCTGTGCCGCCTAAGCACGACGATGGCCGGGCGGCGCAACTCGCACAAGTGCAAGAGGCAATCACTAAAGCCGAGGAGGAACGGCGACACCTGCTGCAGCTCCGGCAAACCCTAATGCAGGAACCACCCCAACCCCGAGGAGCGGGGGCTCGAGGCAGGGCTCGAGAGGTCCACCGGCGGATCCTCGAGGACGGGGCACCAGCGCGCCCTGAGGTATGTTTCCCACGAGCTGGGCAGAACGTGGTGGCGGCGGCCATGATGCTCCGTGACCTGCCCGCCGTCTCCAACCCCGACGCCAGGCGCATGCTCGGAGAAATGAAAAACCTCCTCGAGACAGCCGCGGTGCAGCAGGCCGAGAGCTCGGCGTCGCGCCGACGCGGAGCAGCCTCGGGGAAACCGGCGGACACGCCCCACGACGCTCGCGAGGCATCCGTCCACCAGCCGGGACGCCTCTCGAGCTAGGCCAGTCCGCGAACGGATCGTCGACAACCGGCCGCCTCGAGACCCCAACGACGCCCGCAACGACATCAACCGACGGCGCAAGGACAAGGGGGCCCAAGAGCGTGGCTATAGCGCCCACCGAGGGGGGCGCTACGACAGCGACGAGGACCGGCAGGTCCTCGAGCCCCCGGGCCCCCGAGTCTTCAGCCGGGCCATCCGCAGCTCGACCCTCCCCGACCGCTTCCGATCGCCGACCAACATCGTAAAGTATGACGGGGAGGTCGAGCCCAAGCTCTGGCTCTCGGACTTCCGCCTTGGCTGCCAACTGGGCGGAGCGAAGAACGACGACCGCGTGATCATCCGTCAGCTCCCACTCTACCTCTCGGACACCGCCCGACGGTGGCTCGAGGGGCTCCCGCTGGATCGGATTCATGACTGGGCCGACCTAGTCAGGGTCTTCGACGGGAATTTTAAGGGGACCTGCGTACGCCCAGGCAACCCCTGGGACCTACGGCGTTGCAGGCAGGCGGCGGACGAGCCCCTCCGCGACTTCGCTCGACGGTTCTCGAAGCAGCACCTCGAGCTCCCCCACGTGCCTGACGAGGACGTCATCTCAACATTCCTCGCAGGCACAACATGCCAAGAGCTTGTTCATGAGCTAGGACGCTACCGTCCCGGGACGGTCGAGGACCTGATGGATCGCGTCACAAGCTTTGCTTCGGGCGACGAAGCAGTGGGGGCCTTCTTCGGCCATGCCACGGACAAAGGCAAGGCGGTGATCGCGCCGGAGGGCTCCAGCAAGGGCAACGACGCCAAGAACGACAACAATGACGGGAACAAAAGGAAGAAAAACAAACGCAAAGGCCAGAAGGCAAAGCGTGGCACCGATGACGACGACGACAAAGAGGTGCTCGCGGGCGCCCTCGAGCCTAAGAAGCCTCGAGGCCCCCCCGATGGGGCTGTTTTCGACCAGATGCTCGAGGCTCCCTGTACCTATCACAGGGGTCCCGTGAACCACAAGTTGAAAGACTGCCGACTGTTGAAGGGCTACTACTCCAAGCTCGGCGATAAGAAGGAAGACGCGCCTAAGGGAAAGGATACCGATCGACGCGACGACAGAAACGCAGATGGCGACTTCCCCCCGGTGCGCGACTGCTACATGATCTACGGGGGGCCGACCGTCGGGCTCTCAGCTCGAGAAAGAAAGAAGGAGCGCCGGGAAATCTTTTCCCTCAACCACGACGCCCCCCGGTATCTTGACTGGTCCGATGCGCCAATCACGTTCGACCGTGACGACCATCCGGACCAGGTCATAAACCTGGGGGCTTACCCCCTCGTCGTCGACCCCGTCATAGTCGACGTTCGGTTCTCCAAGGTGTTGATGGATGGGGGCTCGAGCCTCAACATCATATACCTCGAGACCCTCGACCTCCTGGGGATTTCAGAAGGACAGCTCCGACCCAGTGTCGGGGGGTTCCACGGAGTAGTACCAGGAAAGAAGGCCCACCCCCTCGGGCGCATCGACCTGCCGGTCTGCTTCGGCACGCCGGCAAACTTCCGACAGGAAACGCTCACCTTCGAGGTAGTCGGCTTCCAAGGGACCTACCACGCCATCATCGGCCGGCCAGGCTACGCCAAGTTCATGGCGATTCCTAACTACACGTACTTGAAGCTCAAGATGCCGGGGCCGAAAGGAGTCATCACCGTTGACACCTCCTACGAGCACGCATACCACTGCGACGTGGAGTGCGTCGAGCGGGGGGAGGCCAACGTCCACCTCGACTCGCTCGAGGCCTTGGCAGCTCTGGCCACCGAGGGGGCCCCAGAAGCAAAGCGTCACGCCGGCACCTTCGAGCCGGCCGAGCACACCAAGCAAATACCCGTCGACCCGACCCTCGGCCAATGGCAAGACGCTGACCATCAGTACCAGCCTCGAGCCCAAATAGGAAGCAGTGCTCGTCGACTTTCTCCGCGCGAACATCGACATGTTTGCGTGGAACCCCTCGGACATGCCAGGCATACCGAGGGAAGTCGCCGAGCACGCCTTGGAGATCCAGGCCGGATCCAGACCAGTGAAGCAACGCCTGCGTCGCTTCAACGAGGAAAAGCGCAGGATCATCGGCGAGGAGGTGCACAAGCTTTTGACGGCCGGATTCATCAAGGAGGTATTTTACCCAGAGTGGCTAGCTAACCCTGTACTAGTTAGGAAAAAGAATGGAAAAATGCGGATGTGTGTAGATTACACTGGTCTTAATAAAGCATGTCCAAAAGTTCCATTTCCTTTACCTAGAATTGACCAGATCGTTGATTCCACTGCTGGGTGCGAAGTGCTTTCGTTCCTTGATGCGTATTCCGGCTACCACCAAATTAGGATGAGAAAATCCGATGAGCTCGCGACCTCTTTTATCACACCATTTGGAATGTATTGCTATGTTACGATGCCCTTCGGCCTTCGAAACGCCGGGGCAACGTACCAACGATGTATGCAACACATCTTTGGCGAGCACATAGGCAAGACCGTCGAGGCCTACGTCGATGACATCGTGGTTAAAACCAAAAAAGTAGGGAACCTCATCAGCAACCTCGAGGCCACGTTCGAGTGCCTCCGGGCCAAGAATGTGAAGCTCAACCCCGAGAAGTGTGTCTTTGGTGTGCCTCGAGGCATGCTACTTGGCTACATCGTCTCGCAACGGGGGATCGAGGCAAACCCTGAAAAAATCTCAGCAGTCACGAGGATGGGTCCGATTCATGACCTCAAGGGTGTGCAGAAAGTAACAGGCTGCCTAGCCGCTCTCAGCAGATTCATCTCGAGGCTAGGAGAAAAAGCACTACCCCTCTACCGCCTACTCAAAAAGACGGAACACTTTGCGTGGACCGCCGAAGCCGAGGAAGCCTTGACCAAGTTGAAGGGATTGCTGACTTCTGCGCCAATTCTCGTGCCTCCGCAACCAGCCTAGGACGGTGATCCCCCCGAACCTCTCCTCCTCTATGTGGCCGCAAACCACTCAGGTGGTCAGCGCGGTCATAGTCGTCGAGAGGTACGAGGAGGGTCATGCATTGCCAGTCCAACGGCCAGTGTACTTCACCAGTGAGGTGCTCTCCGAGGCCAAGGTCCGGTACCCCGCACATCCAGAAGCTGCTCTACGGCATCATCGTCACGAGGCGCAAGCTCCAGCACTACTTCCTCGCTCATCCCGTAACAGTGGTGTCCTCCTTCCCCCTCGGTGAAATCATCAACAATCGGGAGGCCACGGGGCGCATCGCCAAGTGGTCCGCCGAGCTAATGGGGGAAACCATCACCTACGCCCCCGAAAGGCCATCAAATCGCAAGCGTTGGCAGACTTCGTCGCTGAATGGACCGACAATCAACTTCCGCCGGCGCAGATTCAAGCCGAGCTCTGGACCATGTACTTCGACGGATCCCTCATGAAGACGGGGGCAGGTGCGGGCCTGCTCTTCATCTCGCCCCTCGGAGTACACATGCGCTACCTGCTACGCTTGCACTTCCCGCCTCCAACAACGTCGCCGAGTACGAGGCCCTCGTCAATGGGCTGCGCATCGCCCTCGAGCTCGGGGTCCGACGCCTCGACGCCCGAGGAGACTCGCAGCTCGTCATCAACCAGGTTATGAAGGCTTCAAGCTGCGTCGATCCAAGATGGAGGCGTATTGCGGGGAGGTACGCAAGCTGGAAGACAAATTCTACGGCCTCGAGCTCAACCACATAGCTCGAAAGTTCAACGAGGCCGCAGACGAGCTGGCAAAGTTGGCATCCACGCGCGGCACGGTACCGCCAGATGTCTTCTCGAGGGACGTCTTCGAGCCATCCGTCGAGATTGAACCAAGGGCTGGCCCCTCGACGCCACCCCTCGAGCAAGGCACGGGGACTCGACGCTCGATACCACCCCTCGAGACGGACCCCTCGATGTCCGCGGAGGCGATGCAGATCGACGCACACGCCTCTTCTTCATCACGACCCCTCGACTGGCGGACGCCTTACCTCGACTACCTGACGCGAGGCGAGCTACCAGAAGACAAGACGGAGGCCCGACGCGTCGCTCGGAGAGCCAAGACCTACGTCATCTACGGCGACGAACGGGAGCTGTACCGACGAAGCCCGACCGGGATCCTTCAACGCTGCATCCCACTCTAGGAAGGGCACAAGCTCCTCGACGATATGCACTCGGGGGCTTGCGGCCACCACGCAGCGCCGAGGGCCCTGGTTGGGAACACCTTTCGCCAAGGCTTCTATTGGCCGACCGCCATTGGGGACGCCAAGCGTTTGGTCCAAGCGTGCCACGGATGTCAATTCTACGCCAAGCAAACGCACCAGCCCGCACACGCCCTGCAGATGATCTCAATCACTTGGCCATTTGCCGTATGGGGGCTCGACCTCGTGGGTCCCCTCAAAAGGACAAGTGGAGGATACACACACATGCTCGTGGCCGTCGACAAGTTCACCAAGTGGATCGAGGCTAAGCCGATAGGAGACCCCACCTCCGAAAAGGCCGTCGAGTTCATCGCCAACATCATGTACCGGTTCGGGGTGCCAAATGTCATCATCACCGACAATGGCACCCAATTCACGGGCAAAAAGTTCACCAACTTCTGCGACGACAAAACATTCGCGTAACCTGGGCCTCGGTCGCATACCCCCAATGCAACGGGCAGGTCGAGCGCGCCAATGGCATGATACTTCACGGGCTGAAGCCAAGGCTATTCAAAACCCTCAAGAATTTCGGAAAAGGGTGGGCTACAGAGCTCCCCTCGGTGCTGTGGGGCCTCAGGACTACGCCGAGTCGAGCTACCGGGTTCACTCCGTTTTTCCTAACCTACGGCGCCGAGGTCGTCTTACCTACAGACCTCGAGTACGGCTCACCTCGACTTCGAGCCTACAACGAGCAAACCAGTGACGAAAGGCTCGCCAACGCCAAGGACCAGCTCGAGGAGGCTCGAGACGTGGCGCTCATCAACTCGGCACGCTACCAGCAAACACTTCGATGCTACCACGACAAGCACGTGCGCAAAAGGACCTGACGGTGGGGGACCTCGTGCTTCGACGGCTGCAAGATAATCGAGGGCGCCATAAGCTCACCACTCCGTGGGAAGGCCCATACACCGTGGCCGAAGTGCTCAAGCCAGGCACATACAAGCTCTACGACGACCAAGGCAGGATCCTAGCGAACGCGTGGAACATATCTCAGCTACGTCGCTTCTACCCTTAAAGGCCTCGAGGCCTCGTTCATTTTATCACTTGTACAAACATGTCAACATGAATGAACAAACTCGTGCTTTATCGTTCATGTTGCTTCACATCTTAAGGTAGCCTCGACCCTGCCTAGCTCAGGGTCGAGCCTCCCTCGGGGGCTGACAAGGGGGTAAAAGCCCCCCAGACCCCGGAAAAAATGTGTGTTTTCTTTTCAAAAATTTGAACTTCATCTCAACTCGCGCCTCGAGTAAACTAGCGACGTCTAAATCTTAAAAGTACCTCGAGCCTCCAGGGTCGGGGGGCGTCGACGTAGACGGCCGCCTACGCCCCCGGGCTACGGTGCCCTACCTACGCCTCCCCTCGAGGGGCTCGCGACGTATCAAAGGAACACAAACTAAGTTAGCTGAAACTCGAGCTTGCGACAAAGAGAAGCGGTCAAACGCATTTGAAAAGAAAACAACTCTTTCCATAAACAAATCACGTATACATTCGGATCTCGACTTATCCTCATTTATCTCACAAAATTCTTACACGGGCCTCGACGCCCAAATTTGGCACGCAGGCCTCAATCCTCATCGGTGCGGTACTCCTCCCCAAGGTCCGCAAGGGCAGGCTCGACCTCGACGCCCGAGCTCGAGGGAGGAGGGCTCCCGACACCGCTGCTGGCGTCAGGAGGCAGCACGTCCTCCTCGAAGATCTTCGCAAGCGACGCCCCCGGCCTCTCCATCTCTCCAAAATTTTGTCAACTCGGCGGTTGTTCCATTCCTCATCCTTCCCTCGATCTCGATGAAGCCATTCGCGACAACATGGACCGGGAAGCGGAAACCGGAACGAACAACCGCGAGTGTCTGCTTGACACCGTGATGGAGAGCTTGCCGGACGCGGTCCCGAGCGGCTGCGTCGAAGAAGCACAAGGCGTCGACCAAGGCATCACCCCGAGCCATCGCACCCTCCGCCGCGGCAACAGGAGGAGCACCCACATGGGGCCGAGCCGGTCGAGAGAAGAGCGAGCCCGCTCCGCCACCATCGTCTCATCTTGGAGCTGGTCCAAGAGAGCCTGGTTCGTCTCACGGGAGCTCCTCGACCGTCTTCTCGACCCCTGCGCAATAAACAAGGAAGAGTGAGACGGCGGCATCATAACAAAAAAACTTCGAGAAAAAAAAAAAAAAACAGAGTATGCAAGCCTCACGTCGCCAACTTCTGCTCCCAGCGCAAGACGCTTTGGTCAGACTCCTAGCACGCTGCTCCTCCACTCATCCTCCTAAGATTCTCTCCTCATCCCGCGTGACCCAACTCGAGTCCCTCATTTGCCGGCCTCCTCACCACGCCCCTCCTTGTGGCGTCCCACTCCTCCAGCCTCCACTTCCCTTGGCCCCGCCATTCCCCACCTCCCTCCTCGCCTCACCTCGCAAGGCCTGCGGCGACGGGTCAGGCAGCGCTCAGCCTGCTTCTCGCGCGTGGACCTTCGGCCTAGGCTCATCAGCCGTGCCCGCCTGCCGCTTGCGGATCACTCCCGCGCGCAGCTTCGCAGGCTCGGTCGGCACCACCACGGCGGTCTCGGCTTGCCCTCCGCTGCGGTCGGGCGGCCGGCCTCCACGGGCGTCAGCAGCCTCCGTTCGCCGCTCGCAGAGGCGAGGGCCTCGATTCGAGCATCGCGGCCTCCTCCTCGACGCTTCGAGCAGTGGCGGCGGCCTCCTCCGATCGCGACCTCACCTCGAGCACCGGACCTCCGCCTCCGCCTCGTTAAGCCGGCAGCCAATCTGGGCGTCAGGTCGCTCCGCGCGGAGACCTCGAAGCTCCGCCTCGGCCCGCTCAAGGGCGGCTGACACCTGCGGATCGGCCCGCCTCCTCGGAGCAGGACCGCTCCGCCTTGCCATAAGGGCGGCCACCTCCGGAAGATGGACCGCACCTCGCGCGGTGCCCCACGCTGGGCCGGCTGCTCGACGGGAACCACGGCAAGGGCGGGCTCAGTGGGACGGGAAACGGCCATATCGGTCGTCCGAGCTCGATGTCGGGCAGACCCTCTCCGCCTCGAGCTGCCCCGACAGCGACCCGCCGCTCGATGGCACGGGCCCCGACTCCCTCCGTCCCTCCGCCGGCGCCTCCTTGTTGCGGATCGGTCGACGGAAGGCTCGACCCTGGGCCTTCTTCCCTGGCCGGGCCCTCCGGCGCCTTTCGGCGCTAGCTGGCACAACGGGCGCCTCCACCGTCATCGAGCCCGCGGCGAGGAGCGGCCCCTGCTCCAGCTCATTCAGGAGGTCCTCCATCGTCGGCTCCTTCTCCGCCGACGTCTCTCCCCCCCCTTCCCTCCTCCGCAGCCCGGCCCGTGCTGGTTGGAGCCACAAGGGGCGGGTCTCCTCAGCTCCAGACGCCGGCGGGGCCGAGCTCGCCCCAGGCGCTTCCCCCGGAGCAACCGTCATGATGAGGGGAAGGATGGCGCTCCCAGTTGGCACCATCGCGGGAGGGAGGAGGGGGGAGGAGGCCAGCGCTTCGGCGGATACGCGGTGGCGGGCTCGATGCCATGAGCTGAGGCCCCTGCAGTACGAGATGGCGGAAACGTCAGAACCAGGAAAAGTACCTCGACCCCTATGGTCGATGGCGACGGCCTCACCAAAATTTCGACGATCATCCGGCCCCCTCGAGCCATGGCAGCTCGGGCCTTCTCCAGCCAAGCGGCCTCTCTAGCAGAGGAAGGTGCCGTACCTCGAGGTGCCTGTGCCTCGACGGGGCTCGAGGCCCTGGCCCGCTTGGACGAAGCGAGATCCACCTCCTGGTAGGAGCGCTTCCCCCTGAGAAGATGGAGATGACACGCGTCATTAAAAGCAAATAGGTGAAGCCTCACTACCGACGGACCAAGGAAACTACTCACC
This sequence comes from Coix lacryma-jobi var. lacryma-jobi, assembly GCA_009763385.1. NCBI lineage: Eukaryota > Viridiplantae > Streptophyta > Magnoliopsida > Poales > Poaceae > Coix > Coix lacryma-jobi. The sequence continues at coordinate 63,851,570 of CM019825.1, forward strand.
CGAAGCGGCGGCTGGGCTTCTTCCCGGAGTCACCGGACCCACTCGGGAGCTTCGAGCCCACCCCGCGGCTCGAGCCCTGCGCCCTGGCCGTCTCCTCAGGGCTGGGATGGGGGGAGGGCTCCCGACGCCTCCCATGGCTCGACCTCGAGGGAGAGCCCTCCTTCCGCCCCACATCGCGGGAGGGCGATCGTACCGCCCTCGTGCTGACGTCGTGGCTCGCCCCGGCGCGGGCTCCGGGGACCTGCTCGGCGCCCGCGCTGGTGGTCGCGCCCTCCCGCGTCCGCTTCGCGTCCCGGCGGCGGAGCGCGCGATGGACTCCGAGGGACGCTCGCGCCCCTGGTCAGAGGCGCTCGGGGGCTCCCTCCCCGACGCTCATGATGGCGCGGGCTCGACGCCTCTCTTGGCGCCCACTCCTCCGCGGGCTCGACGGCACCCTTGACAGCTCGCGGGGGTCGGGCCGGAACCCTTCTCGACCTGTCGGCCGCCTCTCGAGGCCCGACCCCTCTCGAGACCCACCGTCTGGGCTGACGCGGGGGCGGCCTCCGTTGGCGCAGTGGCGGAGGCGCTCCGGGTCGGGGCTTCCTTGCGACTGGGGGCACGTCCGGCGCGGAGCTCGACGGACCTCGGGCCCCCGACGAGGCAGGGGTCGGCGCCGCCTTCCGCGGCTGCGCCCCGCGCGCCCCTTTTGACGGCGGGACCTCCAATGCACCCTCCTGCACAGAGGAGCGGTCAGCCCTGTCATCAACGAGCCCCGCGCGCATCAAGCGCGCATCCATCCCCTCGTCGTCGTCCTCCTCCTCGTCGCTACTCTCCTCCTCCGAGCTCGAGGAGCTCAGCTCGGGGACCCGTCCCCAGGCTGACGGTTACGACGAGCCTTCGCCAGTCTCTGCTCCCGAGCTAAGCGACGCAAGTTTTATCTTTCTGTTTCTTCTTTTTTGCATCCTTGCTCTCCTTGTCCTTTTGAGCAGAGAGGCGCCTCACCTGAGCATCCGCGGCGTCCTCCCTCACCGGGGGCTCGACGCGCGACAAGTAAATACCCCTGAAGAAAGGAGAAGTGTGATGAGACAAACTGCAAGACGGATGCAAAGGGATCGAAAGGAGGAAAAAGGAGAGGAGGCTCGAGATAGCTCGACTCGAGGAAGCTTACCAAGTCGAGACACCCCTCGTCGGGTGCCATCGCAATCAGGTGGGAGTATTCAGGGACGAACGACCCCTGGACTGTGATTGACACCCGGGAGACGCCCTCGTTCCGGGACAGCCTCCCTCGGCCATCCTCGAGCGATTGAGCGCCTCGAGCTCAGCCTGCGGGCCCATCTCGTGCATAAGCAGGGGGCGGTCCGCCAGCGGAAGAACTCTTCGCTGGTGGAACACCCAAATGACCGCTTGCACGGTCAGCTTCTTCTCGTCCACCAGCATCTTCATCAGCTCCATCAGCGGGGCCAGGTGGCGTTGCCTGTCCGCCGCAACACCCCAGGTCCACTTCTCCGGGCGTTGAGTGAGGACCCGGCCGGTGTACTGCGGAAGGAGGCCACCTTCGTTCCGAAGGTAGAACCAATGGTCGTCCCACCCGGCCTGGTTGGAGGAAAGCTTGTACCGTAGGTACTCGCGGGGGACATTGGCCGACGAGGTCCCCGCCCTCGCAGTAATGGCAAGGGAGCCCATACGCACGGGCCGCCTCCCGCTGGGCTTCAGGGACTTGATGAAGAGCTCGCCCCGGAAGAGATGGACGAACATCTCCCAATGCGGCTCCATCTTCAGGTACCCCTCGCACACCGCGGCGAATATGGCGGCGTGCGAGATGGAGTTGGGGGAGAAGTGTTGAAGCTCCACCTCGAAATGGTGGGTCAGCCCTCGCAGGAAGCGGCTCGGAGGGACGCCGAGCCCATGCGGTGGTAGCGCGTGAAGCTCACGACGTACCCCTCCGGCGGGTGCGGCTCCCGGTGCTCCGCCGACGGGATAACCCACCATGCGGGCCCCTCCTCCGGATTGGGGCGCAGGAGCCCTGGGCCACCAGCGAGTCCATCTCGCTCTGCGTCACCTTCGACGGGCTCCAGTCCTCGGCCGGCAGCATCTGTGTTGGGCGGCGCCATGACGGTGGTGCGGCGCGGATCCGAGCAGCGGACGGGCGGCGGCTAGCTCGAAGGAGAGGGCGCGTTAAGGCAGCAGCGGCGGCGAAGGCAAAGGCAAATTAAGGGTTCTCTTTCCCCTCTTTCGATATTTATAGGGAGAAATCCAAAGGGACGGGATCTCCATGACGTAAAAAGGTAACAGAATGCATTCAATGCGCCTACCTAACCGCGTCTCGAGCCGGGTGCAGGTTACACGCGTTACCTCTCCATTCGCTCCACTACCCGGGCCCGCCACGACCGTCGCTCCGGCTTCGCGCCCGTCGCTCTCCCCGACAGTTTCCGCCTAAAAAGGCGCGCCCAACGGGCAGAAGGACTCCCAGACGACGGAGGCCTCTTCATAAAGGTAAAAACGGGCCCCGGCCCTAAGTCTCGAAGTAGCGAAGGCTGGCCCTCGAAAAGGGTTCGACAGCCGGCTTCGAGCATCCGAGTCAGGGACACCAAGGGGCGCCACTCGCGGCATTACTCGAGGGCCGAGCCCTCGAGGCCCCTCACGTGTATCCAAGGCAGGGAGCTCGACGCAGTGAGTGAGATCCCCTCCGAGGGAGGCATCGAGCCACCGGGCCCTATCGAATGGACCCGGCACTCCTGCAGACTGAGCACCCATGCTTTATGAGACCGCTCCGGGCCACAGTCGACCCCTAACGAAACGGGCACGAGCTCTCACTTGGATTCCCCGTTACCAGCTCACCGGGAACCTCGATACTCGCCCACCGGGGTGGGTAGTACGAGGCATCCCCCCTCGCATCCGATCGAAAGGACTCGCGGGATGACGAGCCAGGGAATCGGCATGCGGACAGCTCGAGGGGCCAGCCAGTCGATTCAGCCTGGCACCCCTCGACGAAAGAGGGTCTATAAACTCGGACAGTTGCGACTAATCTCTTTTCTTCGTGTGAGCATGAGATTTTCAGGACTCAGATGAAAGCTCGACCCCCATCTCGCCTTAGCCCTCGAAACCAGGCCCAGGACAAAAGTTCATTCTCCGTCTCGTCCGAGCCCTCCGAGCCAAGCCTCGTGCAAAGTCTCCCGCGGCAAAGGAAAGGTTACCGCGAATATTTATATTACTACCAAACCACATTTCGAGCATGATTGACAGGCACACACGGCGCGCAATCTCCGCTCCCTGAGACTCCCGCCTAAAAAGGCGCGCCCACTGGGCAGAAGGTTCCCTAGCGATGGAGGATTCTTCGAGAAGCCCATGAGGGAGTTCTAACCACTCCCCCATGGCCTCGGGGGCTACACCCGCGGGGTCGCTCGCACGACACCCACGGAGTCAAATCGACAAGACCCTCGAGACCAGTCAGCTACCCATCGAGATCCCGACCTGGAGCCCCTGCTCGAGTGCAAGCACTCAAACAAGGGCTCGGGGGCTACTGTCGGTGGTACAAAAAAGGGGTACCCCCAATAACGCAAAACACGCGAACCCTCTATCTCCGTCTCGCCCGAGCCCTCCCAGCCAGGCCTCGGGCGAACCGCTCTGGCTCCGTCTCGCCCGAGCCCTCCCAGCCAGGCCTCGGGCGAAACGCTCTGGCTCCGTCTCGCCCGAGCCCTCCCAGCCAGGCCTCGGACGAAACGCTCTGGCTCCGTCTCGCCCGAGCCCTCCCAGCCAGGCCTCGGGCGAACCGCTCTATCTCCGTCTCGCCCGAGCCCTCCCAGCCAGGCTCGGGCGAACCGCTCTGGCTCCGTCGCCCGAGCCCTCCCAGCCAGGCCTCGGGCGAACCGCTCTAGCTCCGTCTCGCCCGAGCCCTCCCAGCCAGGCCTCGGGCAAACGCGCTCCCACACCTCGAGCCTTAACGCACGGACCTCGAGCTGTACAGACAGCTGTACCAGCCCTACCACGCATTTAATGCCTTCACCTACTCCGGTCATGTCCACTAGTGCACGGCATGTACCACAGTAACCCGGTGTAAGGTGTAAAAGTCAAGTACGTTTTCACCACAAGCATGGGCAAAAAGGGCCACCAGCGCAGCACTGTTCGGCCACGCCGGGCACTGTAACCCCTCGAGGCGGCTACGCCCCCTCGAGCCCTGCACTGTAACCCCTCGAGGCGGCTACGCGCCCCTCGAAGCCCTGCACTGTGTAACACCTCGAGGCCGGCTCCGCGCCCTTGAGCCCCCGTGGCACCACCTCGAAGCCGGCTCCCGCGCCCTTCGAGCCCTAACTACTTTCGTGCTATTGGAGAACAGTACCGCCAACACCAAGACCCGAGGGACCTCACCGCGTACTGTACATTCCGGGATGGGTGCTGTACGGCTCCCGCCTTGTCGCGCCCCCCACGTCCGCGCCCAGAATGGAGCCACGACTCAAGGACGCCTCAACGCGACAGTCACATCGCTCCAGTGGCCCCGACAGACAGGGTTCCTACCCTTCTCCGTATGGGGCACCATGCGCCCCCCGACACCTATAATACTTTTTGTAACCCTGGCCACCCCTTGCTCTATAAAAGGGGACGCTAGGGCCCTCATCTCGGGAAGACGGACACGCAACACACGAGTCCACGCCATACACGAGTCCGGACTCCGGTCCACGCTCATTGAGCTTGTATTCGCCCCTGTACAAGCACTTAGGTGCAAGTAATACAAGAACATCCCCCCCCGCTGGACGTAGGGCCTTCTTTGCCCGAACCAGGATAAATCCTTGTGTCCACTTGCGTCACCATCCAGGAAGAGAAGCACGCGATCATATTACTCGTTGGTGTGATACCCCCGGGTACGAAACACCGACAGCTGGGCACGACCTCCTCACGGCCTAGGCCTAGGAACTTGAGGTTTTGGACCTCTAGGCCTAGCAGCACGCCTCTAAACATTCGGCACATGTACATCATGGAAAAGATGGTACATGTCCGTGTTGTTCATCTTCTTTGCACGGCGCGCCTCTCTCTTGCGCCGAAAGCAAAACTCACTCAAGTGTCCATCTCTCCCACAATGCTCACAATGGTACCTCACCGCTCTCATAGGGGTTGTTGGTACTCACGGTAGTGGGTGTGGATCACTTTGCCCTTCTGTGGCATAAGCTCCTCCTGGATAGGTGGCATCGTGTCAAGCTTGTTTTTCAAGTGGTTGGGCTTGGGATGCCATGTCTGTTTCTTGGGTGGAGCTCTCGGAGGTTCAACGAACACACCATCCTTGGTGTTGGGCTTGAGAGGCTCTTTGGGTGGAATCTTAGTAAGCTTGGGAGTAGTGGTGGAGTTGGGCTTCTCACATGGGTTAAGACCACTCGACTCTCCAATCTTGCCAAAGATGAAACAATCAACACCCTGAGCAAAGCCTACACCGGGACCTCCAGCAGCACGCTTGAACTGGGAGATCATCATCCCAAGCTGCGGCTCACCACAAGACACCCATGACAAGGTCCGAAGGTATGTGTTTTCCTCCTCGGTTTGCATCTTGTCATGCTTCACATTGGCTATCTCCATCTCCAAGCCCTCACACAGAATGCACCTAGTCACACAAGTGCTACCCCGAGCTGGCCTTCTCAAGAGACACAATCTTGGCATTCTTTTCTGCCAACTCGGTTTGCAAGCCAGCACATGACTTGCACGCACCCACAGCGAGGATCTAGCATTAAGCTCATCCACCTCTCCTACCAACGCCACATACTTACCTCTCAAAGTGAGAAGGTCAGTCATGTGCGTGGTGCACATCTCACACTCGCCCTCCCTCAGAAACGACCACGGTGGACTTGGCAAACTCAAGCTCCTTCACCGTATCCTCCCTTCTGCCTAAACTCCTTACGCTCTCTAGCAGCATGCCTAAGCAGCTTATCTTGACTAAGGAGAGCGGCAGTAAGTTTCTCGACCTCAGCAGAAAGCTCATCGGGGGTCTCAGATACCTGGGAGGTGTCGTCGTCGTCGTTCCGAGGGATGTCCTCCAGCTCGCCGTCGACCTCCTTGCCGAGGGCCATGGTGCAGAAGCCCTCGTCGTCGGCGAAGAAGCAGAGGCCGTTCAGCTTGTCCTCGATCCTCTTCTTCTTCTCGGACTCATCGTCGCTTGAGGAAGCCGAGTCATCATCCGAGTCGTCGACGTCGCTGAGCGTGGAGAAGAATGCACGCTGCTCAGCCTGGGCCTTCTCCAAGTACTTCGGCTTGATGTACTCCTTGTTGAAGCCGCCCTTCCGCTTGTGCTTCGCGAGGACATACTTCTCCTAGCGCTTGCCCGAGTCGTACTTGTGCCCATGATCCGCCTTGCGGAAGACTTGCTTGTTCTTCTTCGGGCAATTGGCGATGAAGTGGTTGGGGTCGCCGCACTCAAATCATCCTGAGTGTCCTCCTCCGCGGCGACGGTTCATGCGGTTGTTGTGGACCCGTGAGAACCGGTTGGCGAGCAATGCCAGCTCGTCATCCCCCATGAACTCCAGCTGCTCCTCTGTGACAGAAAGATGAGAAGAAAGTGCAAAGCCTCTAGAGGTGTTAGCAGAAGAGCCAGAAAGCAAAGCCATTGACGGGCCAGAAGGATTTTCATAAGAAGCCCTCGCCATGGCATCGATCTCACTGGACTTGAGCTTACTGAAACGTACCATGATTTCCTCGAAGGGAAATCCACAGATACAACAACAATGCGACAGTCTCCGAAGATCATGCCATCACATTATCATGGGAATTCAGTTGATAACCAAAGTGCATACATCGAATCCCTGTTTAAGAGTACAAATAGCAGGGTTTACTTATTATTACATCACCACTTGGTGGAATCAAACATCACATGACATCCAGAACAGCATCGGAAGACACGATCTCGGTGGTAGACTTGTCGACTCCTTCAACTTGAGCGTAGAACAAGGCCCCCTAGTTCTCCCATCCGTCGCCCTCGTAGTCATACTCGGGCTCAACACCTGTTTAACCAAATTTTCAGTACGATTTGTACTGGCCACACTTTCCCATCCTATGCTTAAATTGCTATGTGGTAGGTGGATGCAAGGGTAGAGCAAAAGAACCTACTTTGGCTGTAGTTTTTCCTATGCAATTAGTGATCTTTAAAAGTATATATGTAGTCAAGTTTTAATTCCATCATCCAGTCACGTGATCGGCCGCCCGATCACCTTCCTGGATTTCCCATCCAGACCATCCATACACATCTTACCACACTCTCTCACACTCTCTAGGCGGCAAGGGCGACTCCCTCTCGCTTCTTGCCTCAACGGCCGAGCCGGGCCTACCAACCAGGGGAAGAAGAGAAAGGACACCTCTCGCTAAGTCCGGGGAGACTCTGAGCACCATAGTGTCGTCCATGACCGTGGACACGGCTATACGTATAGATCAACCAACTCTACAGAGCGTGTACGCCTGGAACCACAGGTTAGTCATCATCGACGATCGCGCTCGCCTAGACTGATTCCGAACTTCCCCCTAATCTGCAACGATGTCATCCTACCACTCAGCCCTGGGGCACCCCGGTGGAGATCCACCGTAACGCTGAGACTGTGAGACGTGGATCCTGACGTACCAAATAAAACACCACGTTGTCTTAGGAGGGTGTGGGTATCCAGCCCTTACCTCCCTACTTATCACCTTATCACCTTTCAGCCTAGCAGTAATGGCATCGCTTCGCCCAGGGGGCAGGAACGGTTCTGTGCCCATACAAGAACAACTGGTGCGCGGGAGGGTACTATGGCCGGTGGCCCCAGCGCAATTTGGTCCTAAGGATCGGACAAGATATGTCCTCCTCGGGGCTTTCATCGCCCCCATGCTGACACAACACCTCTATCCCGGGGGTTCGTCCCACGAAGACACTCCCCCTAGGACCTCTTCTCAAGATCACAATGTACCCGCCACAGGTACTCCCCAGGGAATGCCCAGGTCACATTCCCTCGGCAAGACTCGTCACCGGACTCGTCATAGATCTTGTCTGATCGACTCGACCCTCACCCACACGCACCCAAGACACACGCCAAGATCTCCCCATATTCCATCCCGTTATTATGGCACCGCGTGCCTTAGCCAAGCACAAGCATCATCACAAGCATCACATCACAGATATAATGCGTAGAAGAAGCAAGTAGCAGGTATGAGTAAGCGGTGTCTAGCCTATAAGCGGGTGTGCAGGGGAAAGGTTGCGACAAGGTAAAGGTGTTGACGCAAAACGTGACACCTCGCGTCAAGGCACACAGCAAGCCGAACGAGGCTGGCTTCAATCGGGTGCCCGGAGTTTGTTGAGTCCAGAAACATGCCAGTCGGTTTGACCTGAAAACCAACAAGGGATAAAAGTGTGAGAATACCTTGGAACATGCCGCGGGGTAAGACCAACAGTTCCATATGTACGGCTTCGAAAGCCAATCACGACGGCACACAGCTATAGAAGCTGTCTGTTGAAACAGGTTTATAATGTTATTCGGCAAGTATAAAGAGAAAGCACATGAACATGTGGAATGTCGAACACATAAGCAACAAAATAAGAAAAAGGGCAACTTGTAAATTTAAACCTATTCAAATAACACATGCATAGGCTAATCCGACTAGTCTGCCGCACGTCTAGTCTTCATAAAACCATCAAGCATAAACTCAAGCAAAGCGAATCCACCGCATGATACCACTTGCTATGAATCTACACCACTCCTTATAATTAGATTAATCCACCGCGTGATACGATCTAATTATAAGAAGCTAAAAGCATGCGTGTATCTGAACAGATCTATATGTACTCGTTACTCATGTAAGCATAACCAGAATCGGCAGATAGCCGAACTGGGATCCATGAAGAAGGAACATACAAACAAGCATGATAAACTAATCTAAAACATGTATCTGCCGCACGATACCCAGTTCTATCAGGGCCTAACCATGATCAACATGCATGAAACACAACATGTAACAATCTAGATTGAAAAGTTAATTCGGCCATCACAATCTTATGATTAGCAAGGCACAAACGAGTTTGTGCAACGCGGCCGAACAAAGATCAATCTAGATTGGGCAAAAAAGTGTTACAAGAATTAAATAAATAAAACATATAACACATGATAACTTAATGAATCTATTAGATTTGCCAAATCTAACAGAGCCGATAACTATTTTTACTTATGTCTCAATCCGCCGCACGATACAAGGCATAAGCAAAAACTTCCCGTCATAAGCCTAAATCCGCCGCATGATACTAAGCTAAATAAGAGACTACTTGCATATCTAAATCCACCGCATGATACTAGACATGATAGCAAGGTGCCGGTACTTACGGAGTCGCCGGATCGATGATTCCTCTAGAAGAACTCGACGAACGGATTCGCAGGTATCGGATTACAACAATCGAAACTCAAACTAGTCCACAACGACTGACTAGAACGGACTAAGGACTCGAAGATGGCACGGGGCCGATTGTATTGATATGGTTGTGAACAGTTTTACAATGACCAGGGTTTATATTTATACCCTGGGCTAATAAGAGTCCTGAAGGGACTTGTCATCTATACAAAAGGAAAATATTAAAATACATGGACTTATCTTCCCTTACGTAAAGACCTTGCTAATAAAGCTTCCTCCTAGTTTATCGGGTTTGCACACGTGATTGGTTTGGACTCCTCCTGGTGTGTCACATGCAAAGTAATCCAACGCCGTACTAATATTTTATTTCTTTATTCCATATCTTTTTCTCTGTACGCGTAGACCGATTAATCAGGCGAACACTTGACTTTGCCTTAGGACTCCACCAATACGTACTACAGCTCTGTTGGCTCCATCGACTTCATCAGCTAATCTCCTTCAGTTGGACATGCCATCTTCTCGGAAGATTTTGCTGGTCAAAATCCGGTGTCAACACAGGCCCCCTAGTTTGGAGTATGAATTTTCATGCTTCGAACTATTTTCATCTGATGTTCTTCTCTTTCTAAGTTGATGTCTTCTGACCTCTGCATGAGCTCCATACCGATTACCTTCTATCGACCAGATTTCTTGACTTTATAATCACAATCGGTCACCTGTATAACTTGATATCCTCGACTGGCTGCCAACAGATTGATTGACTTGGACTGTAGATTCAACATCAGTAGTAGTCTTTACTATAATCTGCCCTCTCAGTAGCCGATGAAATATTTCTTGGGAATTACCAAGTGATTATCTATAACATATCAATGTTTCTTCCAAGAAGCCGAGGAACTCACTGGCAACAATAGCGTGATCTCACCGAATTTCCACAATTTTTCTGTAAAACAATAAACCTCCAATGCATGTGGAAATAGGTTAACAGTAAATGCGTATATGTATAAATATAATAGTTCTCCATTTTGTTGATCAGAAGATGTTGCATGCTGACTATATCTCAAGAGTATCACATTTATAACTAAGATTTCTTTAAGTTGAATAAAATGGTATTCTAGCTATCCTTCTTTCTCTTCAACCATGAGGCTTTTAGCTTCGACTAAATCTGTCAGTAAACCGCAAAACAAAACAAAAACAGAATTGCTTATCCTTTATTCTTTGAACAACTTCTTCTGGAGTTTTTATATTCTTCTCGGTTTCGGCGAGCACTTGTTCGTCATTTTTATTTCCGAGTATGAAAGATATCACACAATATTGCAAAGTCAAAAATTGGACTATAAGGAGATACAAGTCATATACTTAGATCAAGAAGTGCGAGCAAAGATTTATTCTTTTACATATCATTCTTTCTTAGTCATTTTAAAATATATGAGGCTACTGGACCATGGTCATCTTTTATTTTATCTGGCGATCACGTGACCGTCATTTTTCTAACTCAGTTTTGGCGGACACGTGCCCGTCATTTTTATTTCTGAGTTTTTTTCTTTTAAAGCAAAAATAGCCTCATATACTTTATCAAAGAAAGAGTGCATGCACAAGATATTATTAATTATATTGTGAATCTTGATCTTGGGAATATGACTATAATTTCACTAGAAGTCTCAACAGTTTCACAAAGCTCAATATGACATTTAAGAAAATTTATTTATGAATTCTCCAGAATTAAAGTATCTCTTAGAATAATGTTATAGCAAACTCCATTCTCATTCATATTTTACGATCACTTTTAGACAAAGCTTAAACTTCATGCGACCCACAAGTTCAAAGTTTCAAAGATATAATATTATAACCACTAAACTCAAATTTAGAGAAATCAAAGCTATAAATTAGACACGGGTAAAACATAAAACAGAGTATCTATTAACAATGATAAGCTAGAACATTATTTATATCACATATGATTATTATTCTCAAGACATTAATTTATCATGGAGATGCAACATCATAAGTTAGGCCCTTTTAATATTTTTAATCTAAACTTCAACATTGTTTAAAAAGTAAAGGTAGAGTCACACAAAACACCGTTGAAGATGAAGGAGTCAATGGAAGTCATTCATCTTGTCCTTCTTCATGATGAATCACTCGAGATATTGCATAATGCATATGCGTGGCGAGTCCAAATCTCCATCAATAGAAAATTTTTGCTTAGCTGATGATCGGCTATCTATCTCGTCTTTCTCAATTCTAAGCCTGATCAACTCAACATACTCCGTGACTTTTCTTGCCGAATAATAACAACTCGTGGCCCCCAGTCGATCCCCGTATATCTATCTTTGGAGCCAATCCTATTCTCGAACGACCAATATTCAGACAATCACGCCCCATTATGAACGAGCTTGACTAACAAGCTAATAGGATATGCTCAACCAACAGAGTAAAATTTTATCCATCGGCTATGAACATAACACGTTGTTTTCCGATTGGTCACCATATCAACGTTTTAGCCGATGGAAGTGAGGGAGCAAGAGTTCCATTTGTTTTTTGGTTTATCAATCCGGCACTCATATTTGGGATACCAAAAATACTCGTTTCGTTCAGCTAATCTGAGTAGGACTTGTATGTTCTTTTAATAAACCAAAGTGAACACTGTTTTGGTTGTGGCTAGTTCAATCTGCTTTCGGCCGCTGCACAGAATACCATGTATCGACTGGTAGATTTCTAAAACACTCACACATGATCGGCGAGTGGTAACTCGAAAATGCCACACATAAAGATCGGCTGATTATTCTCCAAGAACAATATGGATGTATTGAGGAGAGGGCCTAGTGCTTTGAACCTCAAGGTTGATAGCCGATTTCAGCTTTAGAATTGCCGATCTTCATGTAATAAGCAACACCATTACCAAACATGCAGCCATATAAAAGTACAATGCTCAAAATCCCAGTAGATTAACCTTGCATGTGTGTACGTAGAAGTGAGACTGCAACATTATTGGCTCTATGTAGCCGATTAGCATCATGTTCATGGTATGCTTAGATTCTTATAGTACACAGATACTGTAACTTGTGACCTCTTAGCTCCTTAATAATTTCTATATTGAATATGGTCCGGGAACTTTGACCTTGACCACATCGGCTATTATTATAAGTCTGATACTTTCAAAAGCCGATGCATTTAATTGATCTACTGATCAACTCGATGTAACAATATATTTTCAATATAGCCAATATACTTCCAACTAGCAATATTGGCTTGTCTTCATGTATTCATCGACTTCAATTGCATATCATCTAGCGGGTGCTGCTATCCTTCCAGCTTCAACAGTACATCCTGAATTTAAATCCTCTAAATTTTCACAACAACAATATGTGTACCATAGGTAGCTGACAAATGGCACATTGTATACACAAGGTTCACCACCGGCTGTTTTTCTTATCTAAAGCTAATGTCCCGAATTGTCTTTTCCTTTCAATCACTTGTACATAGACAAAGTAACCACCAGAACCATCTCATCCAATTCCACACATGCATGTGATCGGCTTGTGACTATCTTGAATAGCCGATTCAAATAACCGAATATGCCCATTTATGGCACAGCTGTTATTCAGCGTTCTAGTTTCTAGGCTTCCAATTAGGAGATCAACTTGATGTCTTGAAACCGATGTCAGTAGGAAAAATATCATCATAATCTTATATTGGAAGATCATCGGCTAAGTGTAAAATATTGTTGTGACTTTTCTTGGCTGATTCTTGTTGATGAAATATAAACCAATAGACATCTGACTCCTGATCAAACAATTGTGGTCCCACCAGGCGTGCCAAAAAAGTGTGTTGACGCAAAATGTGACACCTCGCGTCAAGGCACACAACAAGCTGAACGAGGCTGGCTTCAATCAGGTGCCCGGAGTTTGTTGAGTCCGGAAACGTGCCAGTCGGTTTGACCTGAAAACCAACAAGGGATAAAAGTGTGAGAATACCTTGGAACATGCCGGGTAAGACCAGACAGTTCCATATGTACGGCTTCGAAAGCCAATCACGACGGCACACAGCTATAGAAGCTGTCTGTCGAAACAGGTTTATAATGTTATTCGGCAAGTATAAAGAGAAAGCACATGAACATGTGGAATGCCGAACACATAAGCAACAAAAGAAGAAAAAGGGCAACTTGTAAATATAAACCTATTCAAATAACACATGCATAGGCTAATCCGACTAGTCTGCCGCACGTCTAGTCTTCATAAACCCGTCAAGCATAAACTCAAGCAAAGCTAATCCACCGCATGATACCACTTGCTATGAATCTACACCACTCCTTATAATTAGATTAATCCACCGCGTGATACAATCTAATTATAAGAAGCTAAAAGCATGCGTGTATCTGAACAGATCTATATGTACTCGTTACTCATGTAAGCATAACCAGAATCGGCAGATTAGCCGAACTGGGGTCCATGAAGAAGGAACATACAAGCAAGCATGATTAAACTAATCTAAAACCTATATCTGCCGCACGATACCCAGTTCTATCAGGGCCTAACCATGATCAACATGCATGAACCCACAACATGTAACAATCTAGATTGAAAAGTTAATTCGGCCATCATAATCTTATGATTAGCAAGTCACAAACGAGTTTGTGCAACGAGGCCGAACAGAGATCAATCTAGATTGGGCAAAAAGTGTTACAAGAATTAAATAAATAAAACATATAACACATGATAACTTAATGAATCTATTAGATTTGCCAAATCTAACAGAGCCGATAACTATTTTTACTCCTGACTCAATCCGCCGCAGGATACAAGGCATAAGCAAAAACTTCCCGTCATAAGCTTAAATCCGACGCACGATACTAAGCTTAACATAAGAGACTACTGGCATCATATCTAAATCCACCGCATGATACTAGACATGATAGCAAAGTTGCCGGTACTTACGGAGGTCGACGGATCGATGATTCCTCTCGAAGAACTCGATGACACGATTAAGGACTCGAAGATGGCACGGGGCCGATTGTATTGATATGGTTGTGAACAGTTTTTACAATGACCAAGGGTTTATATTTATATCCTGGGCTAATAAGAGTCCTGAAGGGACTTGTCATCTATACAAAAGGAAAATATTAAAATACATGGACTTTATCTTCCCTTACGTAAAGACCTTGCTAATAAAGCTTCCTCCTAGTTCATCGGGTTTGCACACGTGATTGGTTTGGACTCCTCCTGGTGCGTCACATACAAAGTAATCCAACGCCTGTACTAATATTTTATTTCTTTATTCCATATCTTTTTCTCTGTACGCGTAGACCGATTAATCAGGCGAACACTTGACTTTGCCTTAGGACTCCACCAATACGTACTACAGCTCTGTTGGCTCCATCGGCTTCATCAGCTAATCTCCTTCAGTTGGACATGCCATCTTCTCGGAAGATTTTGCTGGTCAAAATCCGGTGTCAACAAAAGGCTTCACAAGCAATCTATCATGCAACCTATCACAGTTCAATTGCAGAAAGTAAAGCACTAGCATCTACATTATTGCATGTCTAATAGGTTCTACGGGGTTGGATGGGCTGTGGCACCTTCGGAACCATCGTCTCCGAGCTCCTCCTGGTACTCATAGTCGTCCTCCTCAGGGTCCTGCTCCTCCGGGGCTGAAAAACGAGACGTAACGCCGCAATAAGCGACTCCTATAGATGTTCACAAAGAAGCAACTGAAATCCAAAAGATCCAAATTCACTCAAACATAGGCCTATGACGTAGTACTTATTTTTAGAAAAATTTAGAAACTGGTTTCATATTTTTCTGAGACTGTATGAATTTCTTATGAATTTTCTAAGTTTGAAAACATTTCCGACAAAGGAAAAGATCCAAAAATCCCTTCTGCTGACACGTGGCGTGCTCTGGCCGTGACACTTGGCACCTTCCTGTTGGTTCAGAGTTCTGTGAGGCTGACAGGTGGGACCCGGTGTCAGTCAACGTTGACCAGTCAATGGTCAATGCTGACCGGGCCGTGACTAGGCTCGGTGGGCTGGGCATGGGCTCGATTTGGGCCGTCTGGGCTGGGCCAGCCCGGACACGTGTCGGCCTGGGGGTGTGGCCACGTGGCGCTTTGGGCCTGAATTGGGCCTGTGGACAGCCAGGGGGTCATGGACGCGGTCCTTGCTGGACTCCCCATGTCGGTCTATAGACCGCGGATATGGTCCGCGGTGGACCGCGTCTACTCTTCCCCTTCTCCTTCTCTGGCTTACACGCACCGGGTGCACGGGGAAGGCCCTTCTCTTCTCCTTCCTTTCTTTCCCCCTCTTTCTCCCGCACGACGCTCATCAGCGGCGAGCCTTCCCCCCTCTCCTCCGCTCGTCAGCGGCTAATTGAGTCGGTGGTGTCCTCCAGGGGCTTCTCCATTCTATGACGAGCATGGCGAGGTGCTAAAGGTGGGGCATTGACCCACCCAGAGCTTGGTAGTGGCGCGGTGGCAGATCTCGGCACTCGACCAAGACGGTGAAACGGCGTGGGGAGGTTGCGGCTGTGTGATAGGTCTCCGTGGCTCCTGGCTGGGGTCGGTAGGCATGCTTCCTTGCTACCGGCGGCGACCAGAACTTGTTGCGGAGTTCGCTCCTCGCGCACAGGCGCGGCGGCGCTCCGGTGGTCCTCCACTCCCGTGGCCAAGGCCACCAGGAGGGCCCGGGGTGTACTCAAGGGTGCGGCTAGGGGCGCCGTGTCGAGGCGGGGCTGGCCGGCTACTTTTCCCCGACTGGGGAGGCTAGTAATGGCCGGAACGGCTTCGCCATGGCGGTGCACCGGCCATGGCAGGCACGCTCGGTGTGGCATCCGTTCGGGCGTTCCCGAGCCCGTGCGGCTCAGCATCGCCGCCTCTCGCTTGATTCGCGTGTGCGTCATGTGTCGTTGTGTGTAACGTCAAGTAGTGCTTGGCAGGGCGGTGCCTTGCCCCTCCCAGTGTGGGGAGTTGCGCGGCGGCGCCCTTGGTGTCCATGGCGGGCACGCGTTCGGCAAGCAGAGATGATGGCGCTCACCGTAGGGCTCGTGGCGGCTAGGATGGTGGTGCAGTGGCAAGGCGAGGCCGTGACGTTTCGAGGCAGTGCAGGCAGGGCGGCTACGTCGGTGTAGTCATTCGGGCGGCGGCGTCCTCAGCTCCGGCGGCGGCGAGCAGGGGCTCAGCGACTCCGGTGGCTCGGTCTCCTCCTCCTTCCTTCCTCCTTTGCTCTCCTCCTCCTTCCTTCGTGTTCTGTGGTTTGTGGATTGCCACCAGAGGCGGCGACGGGCTAGGAGTGGGCTAGAGCTCACGATGCGGCGTTTTATAGCTGCTCGGCCGCCATGGCTGCCGCGAACGGTGGAAAACAGTGGAGGGGGTACGTGTAGGGCGATTAGGGCCTTAGGGTTAGGGTTCGGGGTAGGTGCGAGCAGGCAAGCGGGCTGGCGCTCCCAATCATGGCGGCGGCCGGTCAAAAGCGGTGCCATGGCGTCAGCGGCACGGGGTCACGACGGTGGCATCAGCGGCGCGGCCGTGCCTATCCGGTGGAGGGCTCCGGTTGCGGTCGTGGCGTCCATCCGGGTGCGGCCTTCCCAACGGCTCGGGCGGGGACGGTGGATGCGCGAGGCTCGGCCTCGGATGCGCTCCGGTGGGGGAGCTCTGCTCTGGCGTCGGGGAAAAGCAGAGGAGGGGGAGAAAGGTGGGGGATGACAGGTGGGGTCAATGGGGGCCACCGGTCAGCCGGCTAGAGATGGGAAAGGGCGGGAGCGCGCGCAGCTGCGAACTGGGCCGGCGAGCGTTGCGGGCCGCGCGGCCTGGGCGAGTGCGCGTACGTGCGGTTGGGCCGCAAGGCGCGCGTGTGGGCTGCGTGTGAGGGGAAAACAGGTGTGGCAGAACCTCCCGGTAATGTGGTCCACCTGCACACGTCATCGTTACAAGAAACCCAATGACAGTGCAAATGAAACACATCACTGGAAAGAACTGTCGGGTGTCCCCGAAAGAACCCCGAATCATCCACGAGTTACAGGATCGTCTTGTCTTTAGGTGAAACAATTACAACATTACAACAGTTGATATAAAAATACAATCGAAGTGCGGAAGCAAGAGAGATAACTTTACAAAACATGAATATGGTACTTTTTACATAAATATAACTTGTATTGCGGAAACAGAATAGTATTACATAATCACACTTAGGTGAGCACCTAAGTTGGAGAAGAAGTAACCAGATCACATCTAGCCCACTGACATGATCATGATCGACACCACCTATTAGGAACCTGCAACAGGGGAATTAACAAACCCTGAGTACTATCGGTACTCAGCAAGACTTATCCGACAAAGGAAAAAGACTCCAGGGTCATGCTAGTTTTAAAGGATGTAGAGAGGCTAGCAAAAGAGAAAAGATTTGCAGAAAAGCTTAATACTAGTTGATCCTATTTTCAAGTTCTAGCAGTGCATTAAGTTATTATCCAGAATCTAGTTTGCACATATCTAATTCACGCACTTTAGTAAGCATCTCAACATTAGATTTGAATAAAGATATTCCATAAATTAACTACGTTGATGGTGCGAGGATCAAGTCTCCTTTATCGTGGAGCACGACGATTCGAACCGCTTTCTCTACCCATCTGGGGCTTCCCATCCGCATGACATATGCAAGATCTAACTTACATATATCAACCAAACCTCACGAATCCTCTTTTATTGGAACGGGTTCGCACAACCTGAGAGTATGATACTCCACTAAACCATTGCTAAGCCGGAATGCTTCCGTCCATTCCAGATTAGTGTGGACATACCGCTACCCCCGCTATCACACGACTTTCTAGTGCGCGAATAATCCTTCCAATAAAAGATTCCTCGGAGCAGGCTTACCCTTGCATGCGGCTAGTACTATAACATAAACTTGCTCCAAGGGCCAACAACAGATGGTTCCTAAGCGACACAGACGGAAACACTACACCAGGACTCCATTCCAGATGCAAGTTACGCGCCCGGTCTCAATTTATCATCATATTAAGATTCTCATGACCCATCCAAAGAGCCAATGAGAGAGAAAAGGTAAAACCTACATCTCGCGATCAATGAAGCCATCAATCGACTTCTACCGATTCTAAGCATTGCTAAGCATATGAGATCGTCTTATCTCTACTGATGGGATATCAGAAATTCTAAGGTAAACATGCAACTTTGGTTTCATTCAACTCCTATTCACTTAATGCATAAAGCACTAGACTTAAGTGTGAATAAACATTTGTATCAAAATAGAAAGGTTAAATGCACTGGGGCTTGCCTTTGTTGCAGGGTAGACAGGATCCAAGAAGTTAGTTCCGTCATCTTGAAGTGAAAGTACTCCCTCGGAAGCTTGTCCTCCAAGGTTCCTCTTCCAAGGCTCGATCAACTGGACCTTCTCGATCCGGAGCTTGGCCAATCCAACTTCTCACTCTCGAATACTACACATAGATAAATGATGGATGCTTTAGCATGATGCCATGTGATGTATGCTAAGGTGCAGGACAATTCAAAAGTAAAACAGAAGATA